>CM019182.2:23519881-23756792 GCA_009739505.2 Apolygus lucorum | reverse complement strand
GTAATCGCTTCGGATTTACATTCTCTTCCGACGTATGCATATCAACGTTCTACGTACCTTCTATATTGATTCGAATGATTTCACGAAGCGGAGTGCCCATAGGAGAGTGGATTTGTGGTAAACAACTCGCCAGGGGGAGTGACCCCCGGGGTTGCTGCCTTCTAAAGGGCATTGTGTGAATGTAATAAGGTACGTTAATGCTAACCAATATGGTTTCGCGGTATATTTGCTTTTTGTTCAATGGGGATGTAGGTTACCAGGTAATTTACTAAGGATTTTAAACGGTTGGCTGAGAGCTTCGTGGGAGCAGCTGTCGAGGGGACTGATATTGAAACTTCGCGGGACCTCATAAAAGCGGTAAGATATTAAACTACGAGGAGAAAAGTGAATCTTGAAGGCTTCCTGGCGGACTCTTTCAAAGGCAACTTTCCATCGAGCTGTGGATCACATTGGCATCAATCAACTCCCCCCCTAGACATTTTTCAGATGGATCGCATTAAGAAGTTATATTGACCGTTCCATAATTTATAACGTTTACTTCATAATGGGAGCGAGAGACGGCTGAGTGTCATCAAAGCGTCTTCCTGCATTATCGACTGGGGGGTGTCTCATAACTTTCAGGAGGTCCTCTCGAAATGAAATCGATAACCGTTCGGCAGATGGTTTCAGCTGCCTTCGGCAACAAAACCGGAACACTATGAGCAGAGCTTCACCGAGTTTAGGAAAACATCTATTATTAATTACAAATCGGTTTCCCGTGCATTGCACGGGACAACATGTACGTGTTGCTGAGTTTTCCAAGAAGATGAGCTCACCAGTCAACAGTCACGTGGTCTATTTAGATAAGATTTTTATGGATTGTACGAGGTGAAATGAAATCAAATGAAAGTCATGACATATGCAGGGTGTCCCATGTTAAGGACCGAAAAACTTCGGGAGTCGATTCTACAAACTAATTTTAGTAAGAAAGTGTCTCCTAGCAATTTTTCGTTAGACGCCTCAATTTACAAGTTATTTCAATTTTAAGATTTGTTCGTGTTTCGACCTTAAGCCATAAAAATGACCATAACTCTCTTAATTTACGAGCACTTTGAAATCTAACTACACCGTTGGATAGGGCGTTAAATTTACTATCTTTCAAGTGGTTACACAACACTTTTTGTAAGGTCGCGATGGGTGAAAAATCAACTCGTAAAGTCATTGTTGTCAAATTTTCAAAATTTCCTACTTTTTCTTTTCATTGTTAAGGTTTTACTTACACATGGGTTTTCACGTACCTCTACACCAAAACTGCGCGAAAATCTCAGCTTTCCGACGGTATAATTTGTTTTAATTTTACCCTGCTAATTAGGGTTAAAAAATACGTTTGAAATAGGAAAAATGTGGTTCCGCTCATGGAAATCGAGGTTTTCTGGTTCTTTGGGCCTCGGGCAGGTTCGAAGAATTAGGGGTGGAATTCTTACGTCATCTTCCACGCTATTAGAATTATTCCATCACCGTTGCTATATGACAGCTCAGTATTGAATTTTGGTGAGTCCGAATCTTTTTTTTTTTTTTAATTCACAAGTTTACAAATATTTATGCACAAATTAAATTTTCAATTCTCTCAACTTTCTCGATTGTATGGAAAAAGAGATATCTTATAAAGAATAGCGTGCAGAAGTGGAATAAAAAATACAGAGGAATAATAATTTTTTAGAGGAAGTAAGTAATATTTATGATTATGATTTACCAAGTAAATAAAAAAGATTCATACCCACCAAAATTCAATACTGAGCTATCACATAGCAACGGTGATGGAATCATTCTAATAGCGTGGAAGATGACGTAGAATTCCACCCCTAATTCCTCGAACCTGCCCGAGGCCCAATGAACCAGAAAACCTCGATTTCCATGAGCAGAACCACATTTTTCCACATTCAAACGTATTTTTGACCCCTAATTAGCCGAGTAAAATTAAAACAAATTATACCGTCGGAAAGCTGAGATCTTTGCGCTGTTTTTGGTGTGGAGGTACGTGAAAACCCGTGTGGAAGTAAAACCTTAACAATGAAAAGAAAAAGTAGGAAATTTTGACAATTTGACAACAATGACTTTACGAGTTAATTTTTAACCCACCACGACCTTACAAAAAGTGTTGTGTAACCACTTAAAAGATAGTAAATTTAACGCCCTATTCAACGGTGTAATTAGATATGTATACTCTCAGGGAGCGAACGGTTGGTCCTGCAGAGCTCCGGGTGGTCTCAAAAGTTTTAAAAAATCAATACTAATTGAAATTGGTGAAAAAAAACATATCTGTATTTCGAGAGTTTTCGAGCTAGGACACTCTTGAAAATTTCAACCCTTAATTTTCACCCCTTAGAAGTGACTGACATCAACCAAAAGCTTCGCGGCACAACTAGACCCCAATGGAGCCCATTTACCAAATTTGAACCAAATCGGTCCAGGGTTGCTAAGAAAAGTGCCGCGTACGGCGGACGGACGGAAAATTTTTTATTCGATTTTTTGGATTCTACGCACCTTGAAACATCAAATTTTGTGGGGGGGGGGGGTTAAATTTTTTCTTGCTCGATTCCAAAGATTTATTATTGAAACTAATAAACCAAAAAAGCGTAGACTTTTCAATTTTCACAAGTTCTCTCATTTCCCCCAGTTACTCAATGGTTGTTGAATTATTAGTACGTAGGTAACTTTACCTCAAACCATGCGATGTACCTTCAATACAGTAGCATGATTTTGAGGTGCTGGTTGGCAGTAGGTATAGCTTTCTCACATTGAATTACACGGACGTCATTCGCGATTGTGTTGATGATGTTTCACTTTTTCACACGCCCCTACTATGAAAATCTGCGATTGGTCAGTACGTGATGGAATCCTAGTTTGTTCTTCTTGAGCCCAGCCCCAAATGTCCTCCAAGTTTGAGAAAATCTGGCTATAAAAACTGAGAGAAAAGGCTGAGGATAGAACCTCGCCGTCCTCTTCTCCTTATCTCTCGACATCTCACTAGCAAATTTTAAAAAAATGAAGCTATTCGATCATCTCAAAATCTTTAGAATTGACTTTTTCGAAACATTTGTTCACTGAAATCCGTTATGGAACATTCTTAATCCCTGAAGATCGTAAAAAAGGATTTCTCTAAAAATTCGCTCATTAATTCATGCTGTATGAATGGAATTTTTTTAAAGTGACAATACCTACAAATAAACCACAAAAATACAGCATTAACAGCAATAGACTAATTATTAGTAGGTTTTTGGTTACATTGATATTGACGACTGCGTTACTTTGCTATTAATAAATTGAGTATAAGTAATAGCAGAGTAATAGTGAGTTATAGTCACAGTTATTCATTAATTCATATAGAACAGAAAATTTGAAACAACAGAGGGTTTTCAAGGGAAGTAGCTCGGAGAATAAGTTAACAAAAATAAAACTAAATAAATAACAAAATAAATTCTGGTACGACCGAAACTTCGGTTCTAATTAATGTCTCCTCACGGATGTCGTGTTTTTTCGAGATTTAAAAGATTCAGCAATTAAAATGAAAACAACATTCCACCGACGGACTTGTACGTCAAAAATGCATAAATTCCCTGGAAACGAGAGGGTCTTAATATTCCTTCCGCAGCTCGCGAGGTTTTTTTTTAGGGGAAAAAAGTCATCCCTGCCTCATATCAATTCAAGCGCATGAAGTGTGCTTTTTCAACGGGAACTTTGTAAGTGTGTGTGTCTGTAGACGTGTAAGTCCGACGTGTGTGTGCGCGGCGGAGGCAGAGGAGAATACATATTGAAAGGGTTTTCGTGGGAAGCGTTTTCTTGATTCCGAGTTTGGGGAATGGCGGGGACGTGCTAAGAAAAACATCGAGAGAGTGTGCGTCCATCCTCATTCACACACGTTCAACATCATTCAGAAACTCCACACAGTTTCAGGTTGAGGAGCGAACACGACCTACCTGGTTCCCGCGCTTTATGAAATAACCGAATTGAATTTATCAAAGACATTTTGTGAGATGGAGCTTGAAATGGGCACCCGAGCAGAAATGTACATTATAGGAAATTATTTTTAGAAAGGATACGACTTATGAATAGGGGTAATTGTGAATTAAAAAATAAATTAAATCAACACTTAGTGGGCTGGACCCCAACTTCCCTCAGTAGGCTAGAAATCAACTTCCCTCGGTGGGATAGACCCCTACTTCCCTAGGTGGGCTAGACCCCAACTTCCCTCGGTGGGATAGACCCCAACTTCCCTCGGTAGGCTAGACCCCAACTTCCCTAGGTGGGCTAGACCCTAATTTCCCTCGGTGGGCTAGACCCCAACTTCCCTCGGTGGGATAGACCCCAACTTCCCTCGGTGGGCTAGACCCCAACTTCCCTAGGTGGGCTAGACCCCAACTTCCCTCAGTGGGCTAGACCCCAACTTCCATCGGTGGGCAGGACCCCAACTTCCCTCGGTAGGCTAGAAATCAACTTCCCTCGGTGGGATAGACCCCAACTTCCCTAGGTGGGCTAGATCCTAATTTCCCTCGGTGGGATAGACCCCCAACTTCCTTCGGTAGGCTAGACCCCAACTTCCCTAGGTGGGCTAGACTCTAATTTCCCTCGGTGGGCTAGACCCCAACTTCCCTCGGTGGGCTAGACCCCAACTTCCCTAGGTGGGCTAGACCCTAATTTCCCTCGGTGGGCTAGACATAAACTTCCCCCGGTGGGCTAGACCCCAACTTCCATCGGTGGGCTAGACCCCAACTTTCCTCGGTGGGCTAGACATAAACTTCCCTCGGTGGGCTAGACCCCAACTTTCCTCGGTGGGCTAGACACCAACTTCCTTCAGTTGGCTAGACCTTAACTTTCCTTGGTGGGCTAGACATAAACTTCCCTCGGTGGGCTAGACCCCAACTTCCCTCGGTGGGCTAGAACCAACTTCCATCAGTGGACTAGACCCCAACTTTCCTCGGTGGGCTAGACCCCAACTTCCCTCGATGGGCTAGACACCAACTTCCTTCAGTTGGCTAGACCCCAACTTTCCTCGGTGGGCTATACATAAACTTCCCTCAGTGGGCTAGACCCCAACTTACTCCGGTAGGCTAGACCCCCAACTTCCCTAGGTAGGCTAGGCCCTAATTTCCCTCGGTGGGATAGACCCCAAATTCCCTTGGTAGGCTAGACTCCAACTTCCCTAGATGGGCTAGACAAACTTCCCTCGGTTGGCTAGACCCCAACTTACTCCGGTAGGCTAGACCCCCAACTTCCCTAGGTAGGCTAGACCCTAATTTCCATCGGTGGGCTAGACCCCAACTTTCTCCGGTGGGCTAGACATAAACTTCCCTTGGTGGGCTGGACCCCAACTTCCCTCGGTGGGCTAGACCCAACTTCCATCGGTGGGCTAGACCCCAACTTTCCTCGGTCGGCTAGACACCAACTTTCCTCGGTGGGCTAGACATAAACTTCCCTCGGTGGGCTAGACCCCAACTTTCCACGGTGGGCTCGACACCAACTTCCTTCAGTTGGCTAGACCCCAACTTTCCTCGGTGGGCTAAACATAAACTTCCCTCGGTGGGCTAGACCCCAACTTCCCTCGGTGGGCTAGAGCCAACTTCCATCGGTGGGCTAGACCCCAACTTTCCTCGGTGGGCTAGACCCCAACTTCCCTCAGTGGGCTAGACACCAACTTCCTTCAGTTGGCTAGTACCCCAACTTTCCTTGGTGGGCTATACATAAACTTCCCTCGGTGGGCTAGACCCCAACTTACTCCGGTAGGCTAGACCCCCAACTTCCCTAGGTAGGCTAGACCCTAATTTCCCTCGGTGGGGATAGACCCCAACTTCCTTCAGTGGGCTAGACCTCAACTTCCCTCGCTGGGGGTAGACTCGGAACGTATTATCTCGGTGGGCTAGGCCTCCAACTTCATCAGTGGGCTACACCCCACTGATCCCCCATCTTCAGCTAGACCCCCATTCTTTTCATAAGAAATATACATCCTCCTATGAAGTTCCATGAAATCTAGGTGGTAGCACGGGATTTCTTTTTATCCTCCAGAAATGAACTCGAGCCACACAATTGATAGTCTAGGATGCAATAAATTTCGCTCGTCATTGATCATTTATGAACTCAATAAATCACCGTGATACCCACCGACCATTCAACGCTTTAACGGTCAAAACCGAATTGATCGGAAAAACAGAAGGTCGGTTTTATCTAATCTCAACAAACTCTCCTGTATCACGGCAGTCGCTTCGTCCCATTCTCTGTTATCACAGCAATGTCCTCTCCTATCACATTCAGACGGCCAAGGAAGAGCAGGGATTTGCGAATTTTATGCGCGCCGCTTCCCTTCACAAAGGGGCTTTATCTGGCGGCCTTGACTTGTGGAAGTACCTACCTCTGCGGTCCACATCGCCCCCCTGTATTCAACATCTCCCCTTATCGCCCCCTGTATTTCACATCTCTCTTTATCGCCCCCCTGTATTCCACATCTACCCGTAAAATCTCCCTTTCCTTATCTTCCCTTTTAGTCGCTCAATTAAGGCTAAATGTCACGATGTTTTAGTGTGATTCTGAAATAAGAGATGGCAGCACCATCGGGGCCAAATTTCGTTTACTCCTCAGTTGAGAACGGATCGAGATATTTTAATTTCGCAAACGGATTTCTTTTCAAGATCACCGTAGAATTCCGGGTAATTGGTTTAGAAAGTGTGGAAAAATTTTTTGCACACAGTTCCAACAAAAATTTGTTCAAATTTCGAACATTTTCAAAAAGTGGCCTTATAGCCACTTGCAGAACCTTCATCAGAATACGAATCCGTTTGCAGAATTTTTCTAACTTGATCATAGCCGTCGGATTCGCGTTTTTACGATATGGAGTGGGGTGAGGGGGGCGACCAAGGACTGGGGGGCGAGGGGGGCGGCGGCGGCGGCGTTCAAAACGCCCGCCACCGCGCGACCTTCACCTTCTCTCCGAGATTCATGTTTTGATAGTTTGCACCCTTTCATCACTATTCTTTTTTTCCTGGCCACCTTATAGGTACCATCAACCTTCCCATTTCCAACTTCTCTTCCTTGAGGTTGAACGAATGTGGGTGAAATTGCCATAAAAAGCAAGATTCTCATATAATTAACTTATGAGCAAGATTCTATTTTAATTTGATACTGATAATGGTTTGCACTACTAAATAGTTGGTTCTGAAATTGTGGGTAATTTTAGTTCATTGTACATGGAGTAGGTAGGTACCTATTTGTTCAAATTTCAATGTACCTAGTTGCAAAGTGATCTAACATCATTCTAGTCTCGATCGTTTATTTAGTTGAACTAGCAATAGAAGGTTTTTGGGGGCATATTTTTCCCAAATAGGGTGTGCGCCTGGGTAGGAAAAACTGTTTATTGTTATTTTTAATCTAAGGTAGACCTCATTCTGACAATTTTGGTACTAACCGCGACCTTCTAGCGTGAGTAAATCTTTTCCTATGAATTTTTAAAGTTTCGACCGTTTATGACGTCACAGTGGGCTGGGAGGGTCCCGCCCAGGCGAGAGGGGCGCGTGACGTCATAAACGGTCGAAACTTTGAAAAATCATAGAAACAGATCTACTCACGCTAGAAGGTCGCGGTTGGTGCCAAAATTCTCAGGATGTAGTCTACTTTCGATTAAAAATCTTAAAAAAATCAAGGCGCACCCCCATTCCCTCTTAATTATTCTAGGAGTTACACTATTAATTTTCCTTGTTTTTAAAAGTCATTCGTGATTTTATGTAAATATAACGCCTAACAATACTGAAGTGTTGCATTTTGAGGTACCTACTACCTACTAAATTACAAACATGACTGTCCAAAAATTACCATTAGTACAATGTAATAAATACCCTAGGACTAGGGATAAATTCTCATATAATTAACTTATGAGCAAGATTCTATTTTAATTTGATACTGATACTTAATGGTTATCATTAGCTTCTTTTTCTTGATTGATCTTGGGGCGATGATTTTCATAAGGGATTATCAACACGTCAACCCGCATAATATCCCTGAAATTTTTTTAAAATCGAAATTGGACCATAACTTTGTATAGTTTTGCGCTTTGCGGGGATTTCATGACAGACAGGCACGGAACTAAAATTGTTCAGGAGGGTCTAGAACGTAAAACTGGAGTAACAATTTGATTCTGGATAACATTTTTTCAACGTTGAAAGGTGATAACAATACTTCCGCTACCTTGGTAGACTCGGAAGCTAAATTAAAATTTATGATTTCCCCAAACATTGTTCAGAGCACCAAAAAAGATAGGTAAGGTAATTACTACGCATTTCTCATTTCCGAATCTACCAAGCGGAAGTATTGTTTTCACTTTTCAAGGTTGAAAAAAAATTTCTAGAAAATAAAAACTCCGATTGCACGTAATAATAATATTGCAGTATTCTAGAAAACCTTGCTTCAAAGCTACCGATATGTAGTTATGATTTTGTTTGTGCATTTTTGGTGGCAAAAAAAAGTGTCACGAAAAATTCCTTGACCCCCAGCCAAAAGACATATCCATGTCAAAATGATCTCCAAAATCAAAATTTCCACTCTCGTTTTACGTTTCAGACCTTCCTGAACAATTTTGGTTCCGTGTCTGTCCGTCTTTGATTCTGTTGTGAAATCCTTGTAACGGGCATAACTATACGAAGTTATTCTCCGATTTCGATGAAACTTTCAGGGATTGTGCGGGTTGGCGTGTAGATAGTCCTCTATGAAAATCATCACTCCGGACTAATAGTAGTGACTGCGCATGCGCAAAAGTGAATTCCTTGTAACAGTAATAACTTCTACATTTCCCATCTGATTTCGATGAAATTTTCAGAGATTATGCGGATTGGTGTGAAGATGGTCCCCACGAAAATCACGGCCTCCAAATTGACATTAGCCTCTGCGAATGCTCAAACCTTAAAATCCTTGTAACAGCCATAACTCCTACATTTTTCGTACGGATTCGAAAATTTTCAGGTTGTCTTGCAGATAATCCCCTATGAAAATCACGGCCCCGGAACTGATAGTAGCAATGCGCAGAGTCTTTTATCTTTTGAGTGTGTCCTCCTTACCCCAGATTAATCGCGTACGGTCGCCCAATTCTTACTGTGGGCCGTCCTAAAAAACTATGTTAGTAATGATCACTGCGCAATCACGGAAACGGAATTGAAATCAAGGTAAAATCACCAACGCCATACTATAACTCGAACGTCAACTGTGCCCCGATGTTACCGGGATTGCTAGAGAACGAGAAAGGGGTGCGACCTTGAACTTTTCGAGTAATCCGAAAGGTAAACACTGCCATCTGTAAGAAAATTATCTTGTAAGACCACAGCACTATCCCTAGTTCTAGGGTATTTATTACATTGTACTAATGGTAATTTTTAGACAGTCATGTTTGTAATTTAGTAGGTGGTAGGTACCTCAAAATGCAACACTTCAGTATTGTTAGGCGTTATATTTACATAAAATCACGAATGACTTTCGAAAACAAGGAAAATTAATAGTGTAACTCCTAGAATAATTAAGAGGGAATTTGGGAGAAATATGCCCCCATAAACCTTCTACTGCTAGTTCAACTAAATAAACGATCGAGACTAGAATGATGTTAGATCACTTTTGCAACTAGGTACATTGAAATTTGAACAAATAGGTACCTACCTACTCCATGTACAATGAACTAAAATTACCACAATTTCAGAACCAACTATTTAGTAGTGCAAACCATTATCAGTATCAAATTAAAATGGAATCTTGCTCATAAGTTAATTATATGAGAATCTTGCTTTTTATGGCAATTTCACCACATTCGTTCAACCTCAAGGAAGAGAAGTTGGAAATGGGAAGGTTGATGGTACCTATAAGGTGGCCAGGAAAAAAAGAATAGTGATGAAAGGGTGCAAACTATCAAAACATGAATCTCGGAGAGAAGGTGAAGGTCGCGCGGGTGGCGGGCGTTTGAACGCCGCCGCCGCCGCCCCCTCGCCCCCCAGTCCTTGGTCGCCCCCCTCACCCCACTCCATATCGTAAAAACGCGAATCCGACGGCTATGATCAAGTTAGAAAAATTCTGCAAACGGATTCGTATTCTGATGAAGGTTCTGCAAGTGGCTATAAGGCCACTTTTTGAAAATGTTCGAAATTTGAACAAATTTTTGTTGGAACTGTGTGCAAAAAATTTTTCCACACTTTCTAAACCAATTACCCGGAATTCTACGGTGATCCTGAAGAGAAATCCGTTTGCGGAATTAAAATATCTTGATCCGTTCTCAAATGAGAAGTAAACGAAATTTTCTTCATTTTGGTGCTGCCACGTGGTGGCGGATTTTACAACTAAACTCGGGACATTTAGCCTTAATAACTCTATCTCTCCCTTTTTCAACCTTTTACTTGAAAAATCCATTCGCTTTGCAGCCCATATGGAGACAGGATTTGTTTGCTTTTCACTGAATGATAAAAAAAATGTTTCTTTCTCTTTTCCCCCCTTCCCTTTTTCTACCGTCCCTTTTTATCACACCTTTCAAACTCAATCACACATTTTGAATTCCAATTACCGCGCCCCACCGTTATCTCCGGTGTTTGAATAAAGCTCCGTGGATTAATTGGCGGATCGATCCGGGTCTTTTCCCGGCTTTTTAGCCAACCTGTTTTTTTCGCAAATGTGTCAAATTCATAATATCCAGAGGCTTTTCTACTATTCCTTTTATGACATTGATTTGAGAAATTGATGATTTGAGGCTCAAGCTAAAATTACCTGAATCGTCAAAAATTGAGGGAGAAAATGAAATGTGGTTTATGCGTATACTGTGGAACGAAATTCCCCATCGAAGATTGATTCGTTGAATCCATTGTGCCAATTTCCAAACACAAAACACTTGCGGTAATACTCGGTGCTGTGCTCTGACTACTCTTAAGATCTTCACCTGGCTATTGGTTGGTACTCATAGTGAATTAGGAACGGCAAAACAATAATCCATAAAACCACTAATAGGTTAACCAAGTACGAGTATAATATACTCGTACTTGGTTAACCTATTAGTGATTGGATGGATTATTGTTTTAATATATTATATATTAGTTTTATATAATATATATTAGTTTTATATATATTATTGTTATAATATATTTTTAAAACAATATAATATACCTATTATATGGTTTTTAATATTATAATTATATTGTTTTACTATTATATAATTAATATATAATTAAATATGATTATATAATTTTATAATTATATTGTTTTGTTATTATATTGTTTATAATATTATAAACAATATCATATTATAATATTATTTTATGGACTGCAAGAGGGTGAGGAGAAATTGCACGATTATGTACGAATCAGATCAATAAAATTCTACTTCTGCACAATCCATGTTGTTTGTTAATACAATAATGAGGAAACATCTGAAACATCCCATTTTCATCCCCAGAAAAACTATGCAAAAGAATTTCATAAAATTTTGATGAAAATTCAGGGTGTTGATTAAGTCAAGCCTAGAATGATCCGCATCAAAATCATTTACCGTTTCGTTAGACCCAACCTTGTGAGTTATGAAAAATTGATCCCTCATTGGTTCAATTTCTTTAAAATTTAGAGCGTAGTTAGGAATTGGTTCCATAATGATTTCATAATGCTTGTAAAGACGATCTAATCAGTAGTCTCATGGCACATATTCTTGAAAATCGAAAAAGCTCGATTCTCAAGAAGGAAATTCCCCATCATGTTGATGTTACTAAATTCAGAAATGAACTGGATTGTGCTTCTTAGCATGATATTTCTATTAGAGCTGTGATCAATTATTACTACTCAATAATTATCATATCATAATATGATATATTATTATATTATATCATATATTATATGATTATTAATATTATATTATTAATTATTATGATTATTAATATATTATTATATTATATCATATATTATATGATTATCCATGATATTCTTATGAGAAAATACTATTACTACCTGCAGGTTTGAGACAATTTTTAGTGGTTTAAGTTAACGGGTTACTAGTAAAGTAAGTAAAGTAAACAACCATTTCAAGTTGGATTTTCGTCCGACTGCCAGCCCTGGCGTTGTGGACGTCATCAGCTGTCTTGCAAAGGGAAGATCAGAATTTGCTCTGATGACTTCGCTCATGGCTTCCCTTGCCTAACCGTCCTCGGTTGGGACGGCCGCCGAAAAACGCACGCTGCCGGCGATGAGCTTTGAACCCACGATCCCCACAGAGGTCGATCCAAAGTCCACCGCCAAACAACGACCCCCCAACGACCGTAGCCACACCTCTGCGGGTTACTATGAGATATTATTTATCAAAAATTCTATCGGTTAATCCCTTGGGAATAATGTTATTTCAACAATTTATAGTTTTTGTAGAAGGTTTACACAGCTAAAACTTGTCTAAGATATCACGTCTCTAATGTTGGAGGAAATTTAAGAAAGGCGGAATATAACGTTAGCTATATTGGCCGGATTTTGGTTCCTTTTGAAGGGTAGTTTGGGACATAATCGATCCTGTTAGTGTTTGTCTCTGTCATGAAAACGCTGCGAACTATTACACAAAGGATTATTATTTTGTATGTATAGAAAGAACATTTCTTTGACTTTGTTAGTACCTACCAACGATATTTATACAATCAAATTTATTTTGAAGAAATAAACGCTTTACTCTCGAGTTGTGAGTGCCATTTTGAAATTTGAATAAGGAATAAAAACTGAGGACAAATGGAAGAAACGAACAACGATCGCATTTTTGTCAGTTGAAATTTGAAAGGAGATTAGGCCTCTTTTGCGATTCATACTCATGTTTCTGCTTTATCGTAAGTTTAACCCTTTTAAGTTCTAATAGGGAGCGAACGGTTTGTCCTACAAAGTTCTAAAAGATCTCATTCGATTTTAATAAAGCAATACTATTTTAAATTGATGAAAAAACAATACCTTTAGATCAATAGGTTTTGAGATAGGGCGTTTTCAAACTTTCAACCCTTAGAAGTGACTGAAATCGACCAAAAGCTTCGGGGCACAACTAGACCCCAAATGGAGCCCATATATCAAATTTCATCGAAATCGGTCCATAGTAACTAATAAAAGTGCCGCGGACGGCAAAATTGTTATTCGATTTTTGAATTCCACGTATCTTGAAACGTAAACCAACTAATTCTGACGGGAGGGTTAAATTTTTTTTCGATTCCAAAGGTTCATTATATTGAAAATAATAAACAAAAATTCCATTATTTCGTCAATAACTACCAGCCAATTGTAATAATATGTCCTTCGTCCGTGTTATTCTACGTGTGATATAATGTTCACTGGTTAGAACCTTCAAGGGTATAACAAATAAATCATCGCAGGAAATATTGTTATGGTTTCTCGAAACGTTGATCGAATAGACGATAGTTGCATTTACTGGGCGGTAACCTGTCTGGCGTACGTTTGAATTCATATCCTCAAAAGGAACAAATAGAAAACCGTTCAACAAACATTCGAGTGTACCTACACGTGCTCGCCTTCTCTCCAGCGTCGAAACGGAATGTAATTTAAACAGAAAACACGATCGTCGAATTATTTTGCCGTTTGTATGGCTGATAAACCGTGCATACGCTGTTCAAACAGGGCATTCGATGTTCCCACATATTCAGCCTCCCCCCTCCCCTATCCCTCCAGCGCCTGGAGATGTAACCAATCAACGCCCGCCATTCTGCGGGGCTGCACGTCTGCAGCTAATTGGACGCTGACGATGCGATCGTCATCTCGGAATGAAAAGCCCCGACTTGTAATCACAACGTATTTCCCTGGTTGGGCTGACGTTGATTAAATGTCACTCGAGATATTGAGGGTGTTCAGATGCTGCCCGGGTTTCAACTACGAGACTTTTTCGAGTGACAAATTGCGGTAATTGAGAGGAGAAGCTGTATGGATTCCTTGACAACGTCAAAGGGAATCATTAATGCGATGTGGATATGAAGTAGGTGGTGCAACGATACAACGCGTCTCCTCCAGGCAAACATTGCAAAGACCCTACTAAAAATATGCAGAATGAACAAATTATTTTTGTTGAGATTCTCCTATATTTCCATTTTTTGGAAGTAATATTTAGCTAATTTTGGAAAATTTGTTTAAAACTCAGGGACTATTTCATGATAACCAAGGAAATTAGATAGAATAGGAGTACGGAATAAGTATGTATTTTACTTAGAATACTAGCCCACAACACACCAGAGGGTTGTAGAGATCGATTGTGGATATGTGAACTAGCAAAAAATGCAAGGCAAGCAGTTTAAAAAAATGAATTTTTCGAGACTGATTTGGATGAGGAAAGACGATCGGCGTGTAGGGAGGGGGGGTCAGTACAGGGTCTAGTATTGCTATACCCCCACTATAACAGCATAAGCAAAGGCAAACAATCGAGGAGCTGTTTCGTTGCCTTGAAAGCAGAGAAAATTGGAAGATGAGCCATGGATACCTACTAAAGCCCACTTTCACCAAAAGTTGTTCTAAACTTGCTTAGCTAAACGCGTTAATAGTTAATCTGAATGAATAAACCCGGCAAGATGGCGAGCGTCTTTCACCAACCCAAATCATCGTTAAACGTTGTTTAAGACAATCGAGTTTGTCTAAACTTGAAATGTTGAGCGAAACGAATGAAAGTTGGACATTATGACGTAGTTGGGCAATAGAAACGTTGAACAACAACCACTCACGCACTTGCTCTCAGCAGATTGCCGCCTTGTGAATCTTTATCAGTGTCAGTTTTTCGAATTCCTTGTTTTTACTATTTGCTGATTCCTGCGGTTTGTTTCGAATTTTCCGGTTCCCTTCGTTTTATTTTGCTGAACATTTTCATCACCTACCTATTGAGTTATTACACATCATCACTTTGAGCCACAACGAGCGCAATAACTCCAGTATTTCTCCAGACTCAAGTACCTACCTTCCTTGATGAATCCTAGTGAAACACAGCGACCACCGCCTTGTTCTGAACGGTAGGAATTTACTTCGATAATTTGAATGATTACCGATGGATAAGGGCTATGATGAAAGGGGATTATTACGGCTATGATAAGGGATGATTACTCGAAGATAAGGGCCCCCGATTTCACCTCAATAGAAATTTATTTTGGTCGAACTGGTCTTTTATGATGGTGAATTTGTATAATTGGTCCGAATAGAAACAACCAAGGAATGTAGGTTGCACTATTACGAGTATTTTATTGAAAAAACCATTATTAATTTTAAATTAACGTGTTGAACTTATTTTTATGACGAGAACTCGAGGCGAGTGTCAATCTAGTCGAGCACTTGGACGACTCGGGGCTTGGAAAGGCGGAAATTCAGTAACGTACATAATCTCGGAATGTGGAATCCGATCCAGGATTCGACTCGGACGTCGTCGTCATCGTCAGACGAGTCAAAAATAATTCGAAATGCATAAATAATTCGCAATTTCATTTCGAAAACAATCACAAATCAATGCGCGGCCATATTGAATTGGTAGTTAAACGAGGTTTCCTAGTTTATTCGGCCGATTTTCGACCGTTTAAACTCGAACCCCCCAAGATGGTGTTTAAACTCGTAAATCGCTCTGGTGAAAGACAATTTTTACTGAACGTCGTTTATCTCTCGCCTCGTTTGGTTTAAACTCGATTTGAATGTTTGGTGAAAGTGGGCCTAAGCCATGGGTTACACTTCCTTAGCAACCAGTAATCAAGTTTAATGAAGGAATTCTTTATTTCTTTGAATGGAGTGTGGTGCGTTTATTTCATATAAATAAACTCGATTATGAAGCGAAAACATGGTTGGTAGGTAGTGACAATAGCAAAACAATCTTTTTGCTGCCGCTTGATCTATATAGAAAAATAATAAACCTTTGTGCAATAATTTGCTGCTATTATTCATCTAAGACTGGAAGACTGGTGTTTGCCTGACGAATATTCTCACCTGACGCCACTGAACGCGTGCAATATTTGCGATCTACAATAAGTAGGTGCTCTGTATTGAAGTCTGTTCGTCTGTCTAATAGGCAGACATTTTCGAGAAACTCTTTACAAGTACCTCATACCTCATGTCCTCCTCAAAGACGGCTCGAATGAAAAAGGGAGGAAAAAATGCAAGCCTTCTGAAAAGTGAAGGACCATGAACCTAATAATATGCTGGCAGGCAGTGCCTATTACCAATGCAATCATCCAAATTTTTTCTAAAAACGCTGCAAATTATTACACTAAGGTTAATTTTTTATTTTTGTCTATATAGATCACTCGTCTGCTAAGAACACGGCTTTGCCATTGTTACCACCAACCAACATAAAAGAAAAACACCGTGAAAACATCATCCAAATTTGATGAATAGTACCTATTCGTGGATAGCTCGGATTGGTGTGTTGATGAAAACAATGCTGGTGCTATCTTGGTAGATTCGGAAACCAAACTGCTTATTATTGCTCGATGTTACATTTTGAAAAATAAAATCTCGACTAGCCTATCAATTCAGTTCTTACCGATGCAGTCATACAGATTTTCTTGAGGTGACGAATTTACACTTCCTCACTGCCAAAGGTAGGAAAGCAATTCGTGGAGTGGGTCTTCCGAAATAAAAACGTCTGCCAAGTGGGTGTGGCACATAGCTACCTCGTATCCATAACCCGATTGTATAGATGAGCTGTAGTATAGATGATCTGAAAACATCAATCTCTAAGTACGTTGCACTACCCTCATAGGGGACTCTACACGTCAACCCGCACGATCACTGAATATTGTTGGAAAATGTAGGAGTTATGGCTGTTACGAGAAAATATACTTTTTCAGTTGCTTCAGTCCGGGGGCGATGATTTTCATAGGGGACCATCTACACCCCAACCCGCAAAATCCCCGAAAATTTCATTGAAATGGGTGAGAAATATAAAAGTTATGGCTGTGGCAAGGATTTCATTACAGACACACAGACAGACAGACACGTAACTAAAATTTTTCAGGAAGGTCTGAAACGTAAAACGCGAGTAATTCACGTTTGCGCATGCGTAGCGGCTACTATCAGTCCGGAGGTAATTATTTCCATAGGGGACCATCTACATACCAACTGTCGCTAAAGCGATGCTAATTTTGGAACCGGTTCAGAGTAACAGGTCGGCAAGGTGATAGTTCAATTCCAAAAAGAGTAGTAACTACTACTCTAGTAGTAACTAACTGTTAGTTTCAACGGAGAGTAGGTGGCCATTGTTGTTCGAGAGTGCGGGAAGAGTGGACGATGGGAAGGAGATAAATCTACTACCTACAAGGTAAGATACAGAATCGATCATTTTAACGTACATTGTTCAGTTTGATATACTTACATCGTTATCTGTACATAATTTGTCTCCCTCCTCATGCCTATGTCAGCAATCAGTAATGTGTGGTTGTGCCAGTATCAAATCATCACAGTTCAAAGCGTAGCTTACAGTCAGTCAATTCAATTCAAGCCGTACTTACATGATGTTGTCATGTCACTCGGCTGTATGCATATCAAAGTTCGTGGTATTCATCAGGACCAGAACTGCCATGCATTGTCAAAGGCTTTTGGTGCCAATCAAACCAAAGCCTTAATAGTGATTAATTCGTAGATTTAGATCGTAATTTATGACACCAACCCGCACAATCCCTGAAAATTTCATCGGAATCGGATGATAATTGTAGAAGTTATGGTTGCGGCAAGGATTTCATGACAAACAGACAGGCACGGAACCAAAATGGGGAATTTCACCGAATTCTGTTTGCATTTTTCCTGAATAGTTAGTGGTGTGGGACAGATGAAAATCAGGTTGATTTTGAAAAATAAGTCCCCTGTCATTTTTGGGAGACATTCAAAATTTATGATTTAAAAAAGTAACCGGGAAAACGGACCTCTTCAACCTGAAGTGGGAACGCTCGCTGATTGGCTGTTCGGATCGCCTTCCCCTCCCATTGTTGCCCAATTGAACGGCAAAATTGTGTTATCCAAGAGGAAAGTTTTCAATTTTCTCCATCTAGCTTTTTCTATCTTTTTCTCTTCAGTTCTTCGATCTTTACTGGTTTTGTGAAAAGTTGTCTCTGAGGACTATACAAAGAGAGATTTCCCGATCTCAGCGCTTCAAGCGGCCGTACATGAACTATTTCTGGTTGACGTCATCCTCCCGGTTTTTTTTAAACGTTCATATTTTCTACACTGTTTTGTTCATTTGTAAATTAGGAAGTACGGGCTGAAAGTTTGTCGTAGGGGGTTTTTCGAGGTGCTGAATCCGATTTTGGTTTAAAAAATACGAAATTCCGACATGGTGAAATTCCTCATTGTTCAGGAAGGTCTGTAACGTAAAACGCGAGTGGAAATTTTGATTTTGGAAAACTTTTTTTTCAACCTTCAAAAGTGAAAACAAAGCTTCTGCTACCTTGGTAGACTCGAAAGCAAAATTTCACTTGATTTGTTCCTGCACGAAATAACGGTCTAATTTTGATGAAAACTTCCGAAGTTTGAACGACTTAGCCCTCAGATATTTCCCTACCAGCTTCACCGACTTCCGTTCAATGGTAGCGCCTGCGCCAACACAAACGTAATTTTCCGGAAGATCGACTTCTCGAGATCTGGTGTCTTGGTTTCGCTCGGGAAGGAGTCCCGAAGTTCGAAGGGTTTCAGATTAGCTTCAAGATGATCACTTATTGATTCCGTTTCGAACGAATTAGTAGAAGAATCTACACGTGGGAAAGCTTCAAAATCGTGGAAAATCTTCAACACGAGTGCAAACATCGCCCGATCACGCTGCCATTTGTGAATTCTGAAGACTATCTTTGACGATTATAATGTCATCAACAACATCAAGCATCCAATGCATGTCAAATGTGCCTTCTGTTGTGGATACCACCATTCTTCTTTTGAACATGAAATTTGTCGCTGGAGCTGGAAGAACACTGCGACCTTCTGTACCTATTAGCAAGTACATAATTATTATGAGTCATCAGTTCTACCCGACTTATAACAATTCGAAATTTACTTGTCTTCTGTGGCCTACATTAGAAATATGAGCAACGTTAGGCACCGTATGATTAGAGCAAATGGTAATTTACGATATAATTGTTAGAAGGAGCGAACAAAGAATGACAGTGTAACCTCAATCTGATATCACCAGAGCCCGCATAACTTTCAGATATCTCCAACAAAACAATGAAAAGGTACAAAAATTCACAGCAAACTTTCAAAGCCCATTTGTGTATTCGTAAAATATTATTCCATGCGTGTAAGCTAGGTACTTCCGTTCTACCCACTCCTACCAACTTGCTTTCTAATCTTTCCTCAACAAATGAACACATTTTTTTTTTTTTTAAGAATTTTTTTCTTTTTAATCACATTTTTTGTTTTTGTAACGAAATTTTCACATACTTGAGTAGGTATACAGGGTGTTCCACGAAAAGGTTACACCCCCTTCATTTCCGCAAAATACAGCGTAAAAAATTCCGACCAACGCAATTCTTCATGATTTTTTGTGAGGATCTCAGGAAAAATACTTTTGCGCAAAAACGTTGTGCGCAATCGTGCGCAATTGACACTAACTTCATTTTTTCAAATGGAACCCCCCATTTTTTATTACAGATTCGGATTCTACGTCAAAATTCATGAAAAATTCATACCCGAATTGATTTGTTTTATTGCGCGCAACCTGGCTTTTTGAACACTCTAAGTTGCGCAACTCCACAATTGCACAAAAATTAGGTTTTGGAGAACCCTTAGTGTGGCACATGTTTTTTCATAATTTTTTGACGCTGAATCACAGGGTGTCATCCGTTTTGAGGAAGACCAAGATTTCAAGAGGAAAAATTAACATTGCTTTCACGAAAACATCAGTTTTGTGGTCGAAATCATGTTTATTTTATATTTTCTCACCTCCTTTTGAACCACGGGCTTGGGGCCGCCCACGGTGGAACTAAAAATAAAAACTGGCAGCACGATCATGCTTGAACTGAATAAAATTGCATAAAAACTAATAACGATTTAAAAAGAGCGATTTTTTCACTAATAACAACCGACTTTTTGGCCGCCATTTAGAAAAATTCCAGTCAAATTGAAAAACGGATGCCACCATGTGATTTAGCGTTAAAAAATGATGAAAAAACATGTGCCACACTAAGGGTTCTCCAAAACCTAATTTTGTGCAATTGTGGAGTTGCGCAACTTAGAGCGTTCAAAAAGCCAGGTTGCGCGCAATAAAACAAATCGATTCGGGTATGAATTTTTCATGAATTTTGACGTAGAATCCGAATCTGTAATAAAAAATGGGGGGTTCCATTTGAAAAAATGAAGTTAATGTCAATTGCGCGCAACTTTTTTGGGCAAAAGTATTTTTCCTGAGATCCTCACTAAACGTCATGAAGAATTGCGTTGGTCGGAATTTTTTACGCTGTATTTTGCGGAAATGAAGGGGGGTGTAACCTTTTCGTGAAACACCCTGTATTAGATTTCTATTATATTCGTATAATCTGTACAGTCAGAATAAACTAAATAAACTTCTTTCTATATTTCGCACAAGTACGAAATCGAACGGCAAACGACATTACAGGAATTCGGAAATTCGGAAAAGACAGGACAATCGGGAAAACCGTTGCCTAGTAAACAAGCGATATAAATAGTTCCAAGACTGTGTGGAGTGATGAATATAAAACTCTACCCACTCAATGACAAAATATCTAAATAAAATGAAAGGACAGTAATCGAGGTAAACTAAATTTTTCACAAATATTCGTGGACACATGAATAAGCAATAAGTAACATAAAATGTTCAACAAAATTCAGTAAAATGAAATGAAAAAAAAAAAATAAAAATAAAAATGAAAAAAAAATTAAATTAAATTTGAAAAAAATTCACACACAACATTTTCATTTTATATAAAATGAAAATTCAGTAACAGATTTCAGTAAATATTCGTTAATTTAATTCATTATTTGAGAGGCATGAAGCACGACGAATTGACCTGATAATCTCAAATGTATGATAGGAAATTCATAGTTAATTATGTCCAGCCGCTCTTGACAACAAGACTTGATGCTTTATGCTTTAACATATTCGATAACGTACCGTTAAAATCGAGAAAGAAGAAACATTTTTAACTCCCCCCCCCCTCATCCTTCAATTTGATGGTTTACAAAGTACGTAAATCCAAAAAATTGAATTTATAAACAATTCCTTAGTTACCATGGACCAATTTTGATGAAATTTGGTATATGGGCTCCAGTTGGGATTTTTACATTTTTTTAACCCCCTCAAAATTTGTAGGTTTACGTTTCAAGGTAAGTACGTAGAATCCAAAAATCGAATACAAATTTGGCCGTCCGTCCGCCGTACGCGGCACTTTCCTCAGTTAGCAGTGACCGATTTTGATGAAATTTCGTGTGTAGGCTCCATTTGGGGTCTAGTTGTGCCCCGAAGCTTTTGGTTGATGTAGGTCACTTCTAAAGGTTGGAAAATAAGGGTTGAAATTTTGAAAACACCTAACTCAAAAAAATTAGATACAAAGGTGTTGTAAAAACATCAATTTAAGATAGTATTGAATTTAAAAATTTTTAGAAACCACGTGGAGTCCTGTAGGACAAACCGTCCGCTCCCTACGAGAATTCAAGGGTTGGACTTACGATAAATCAGAAACACGAGAGTGAATCGCAAAAGAGGCCTAGTCTCCGTTCAAATTTTAGCTGACCGAAATGCGATCGATGGTTTTCTTTCTGGTGGTAATAATGGCAAAGCCGTGTTCTTTGCAGACAAGTGATCTATATTGAAAAATGATAAACCTTTGTGTACTAATATGCAGCGTTTCTATTTTTATTTCATTGGTGTTTAGGTCGCTAAAATCAAATTTGACGAGGAAAATTCATTATGAACAGAACAAATTATAACTATACTATGATAATAAACTACCCAGGTATAATAATATATTCATTCTATGATATAGAATACGTAAAAATACGAATTTTTATCATTTCACAATGAATTTAGAA
This sequence comes from Apolygus lucorum, assembly GCA_009739505.2. Taxonomy (NCBI): domain Eukaryota; kingdom Metazoa; phylum Arthropoda; class Insecta; order Hemiptera; family Miridae; genus Apolygus; species Apolygus lucorum. The sequence goes on along the minus strand of CM019182.2, from coordinate 23,734,793 downwards.
ACATTGTCATTTTTTGACATGAGACTTATTTTTTGATTATGATATTTTTACGTAATTTTGTTAGAATTTTCATTAAATTCAACTAAAAAGCAAATTTTTAATATTTAATTTTCTGTTATTATTTCAATGGTATTTTGGTCACTAAACTCAAATTTGATGAGGAAAATTCATTGTGAACAAAAAAATTATAATATAAATAAAATAATGAATATAAATAAAATAAATATACAATAAAAAAATAAATATAAAAAAAAATAAATACAAATTTTCACCATTTTACAATGAATTTTTGACATGATTTTGAGATTTCAAACTGTCAAAAGTTGTTTCTGTCGAATTGTTTTTACTGCATATTCTAGCTCAGAGACCCCAAAAACGTGAGTATACGAAGTTTCACAATTTTACAAAGAAATTCAATAGTGCAATAGATATTGGCAAAAAGAGCGTATTGAAAAACCAGAATACCGGCGTAGGTTTTTTGTTATGCAAAAAATTTGAAAAAATTCAGGGGTCATTTTTTTTGACATTTTAAACCAAATTTCGGGAGGAGGTCATCAAAATTCCTCCGTTTTCAAAATAGCACCTTACTGGACATAACATAAGAGGTAGAAATTTACCTTGTAATCGAGATAAAATCACATAAATATGGTTAAATTATAGAACAGTTGAAGTTATGAAGTATAATAAGGCTTAAAGTGTTGTAGATACTGCTTGATTTGTGATACGACTTTTTCTCACAAGAAATATGACTTGTTGATGTTTATGTTATGTTAATGATATGTTAAAGCGAGGCAGGGAGTGGAGATACGTGATAAGAAGGAGAAATGCGACCTACCTTGACAACAGCTTGGAGTTACAAAGATCAACAGGTGAGAAAACAAGGGCGGAGAGAGAAGGTTTCTCCCGAGAAAACCGAAGGGTATTCGTCGGAAACGGAGCGGGCGGGCGGACAAGATAGCGCACTCTGCCGGCTCCGTGCGAGCCCCCCCTGGATACCCCCCAAGGCCCCCCCCGCCTCCAGCCTAGGCTCCTCCGCCCCTCGCCTGGGCGATGCCTTCCCCGCCTGGTCCGCCCCCTTCGGAGGCCTGGGGGTCCTGGGTACCCAAAGCATGCGCGAGACCAGTGGCCCGGAGGGAGTGCAGGCCTGGCGGTGGCCGCGTGACGTCACGAGATCGCCGCCCCCACCGATGCAGCCTGCTCTTCGCTCCGCCACACGTTGTGAGTACCCACAATCGAAGTATCGAAACTTCTTTCGATACGATATGTCTCAGGAAGTATCGATACCCGTATTATAAGATATCGATACGTCGATAATACCGGCTCAAAGTATCGATACCCCCGATATTTTCAAATTAATCAACCTAGATTTTGCAAACCAAATAAAAACCCCAATAATTAAGAAACATTAATATTATCGATTTATTAATAAAAGCCATTAATTTAAAATGTAATAAAATCCTAATTTAAGCTGTAATAAAAGTCGAACATTTAAAATGTAATAAAAATGAATAATTAATTTCGCATTTACCTATTCCAATTTTTATTTGCAACAAATCTCTTATATCTTTAATGAAAAGATTTATTTACTTCCCTTACAAATAAAATGGATCACGTAATAAATCAGTTACAAAACAAATAATATTCATTATCAAAACGCTGCAAATCATTGCTCAAAGGTTTATTATTTTCTGTATAGATCACCCTTCTGTATAGATCACTGGTTCTCCATCAATAGCACCTACCACCATCTGTATTCTCCCTTGCCCTTCCCTCTCAAATTTCAGCTTCCTGCGTTCAATAGGGTTGAAAATGGCTTTGGAGCTCACTCAGATGATCAGTGATCTGAGGAGTGAAGAAGATCTCCTCGAATGCTGGAGACGCCTGGAAGAGCACTTCCATTCAATAGGATTGAAAATGGCTTCGGAGCTCACTCAGCTGATCAGTGATCTGAAGAGTGAAGAAGCCTTTGAGCAATGATTTGCAGCGTTTTTTACCCACCAACATTTTTTTTACCTACCAACTTTTTTTTACCTACCAGCTAGGTACTACCTACCACACCATACTGGCTTCACACCTTCACAATCAAGTTTATTAGAAAGAACTAAACGCTTCACACTCGATTCGAAAAATAGAAAGCTTCATATGGAAATTTGATTACTGGTTACGCAGAAGGCAAAACTGTATACAAATCGAAGAAATGAACAGCGATCGCATTTTAGTCCGATAAAATTTGAATGGAGATTAGACCTCTTTTGCGATTCACACTCATGATTCTGTTTTATCGAAGGAAAACCTTGAAGTACTCGTAGGGACCGAACGGTTTGTCCTACAGAGCTCCGGGTGGTCTCAAAAATTTTTAAAAATTCAATACTATTTAAAATTGGTGAAAAAACGATACCTTTATTTCGAGAGTTTTCGAGCTAGGGCACTGTTGAAAATTTCAACCCTTAATTTTCACCCCTTAGAAGTGACCTACATCAACCAAAAGCTTCGCGGCACAACTAGACCCCAAATGGAGCCCATATACCAAATTTGAACCAAATCGGTCCAGTGTTGCTAAGAAAACTGCCGCGTACGGCGTACGGCGTACGGCGGACGGACGGAAATTTTTTTATTCGATTTTCGTATTCTACGTACCTTGAAACGTAAAACATCAAATTTTGAGGGGGGGTTAAAATTTTTTTTTTCTTGCTCGATTCCAAAGGCTTATTATTGAAAATAATAAACCAAAGTAAAAACGATAATTTGCCGTAACCTGGCTTCAATGTAGCCGTAATGGCTACACTTGAATTTTTTTGAAAAGTTAATAAAAAATAAAACGAAAATAAAATTAAAAGAAAACCAGCGAATTGAAAAACGCAAATGCGAGGAAGGTTATTGAATATCGATGAATAATATTAGAAGCGATATATTCTTTTCTGGGTACTAATTTGGTATTTTTTTATCAGTCTACTTAGGCAAAAATATCGTCCAGAAAGTATCGGTACCTCCGATATTTTAGGCAAAAGTATCGATACCAATATATCGTTATGAGTTTTTCATCAAAAGTATCGATACAAATATCGATATCGATTCCAAGAAAGTATCGATACTCCGATATATCGGTGGTATCGTGCCGTCCCTAGCTGAGGGAGTCCCCTCCATTTCCAATCAATTTGCTCTCAATAGAGTCAGCTGGTTGGAAAACCAAATAACTTCACAAACTAAAACTGGGAAATACGGAAAAATCATTTCCCATCGGTGGTAATATTGAGAAGAAAAGCTACTTATACAATTAGTTTGATGAGGCTTTGCTGCCCACCCAACTTACCAAGTATATTTGATCTTCACAATCAAAGACAGGTTCTAGGGGATCTGGAGAATCTGATCAATTAATGAGAATAATTTAATGGCTGCTGTATTCTACCCCTAGCGAACTATACGTTTCGTAAGAATGCCTATTCCTTGGTGGAGATCAACCTAGGACTAAGGACGATGAATGAAAGATACAAATTGAATGACGAAGGATAAATCGATATATTATCCTATGATCAATGAGGCTTGTTTCTATATATGAGGGGGAAGAAATATCAATAGTGTTTAATAGGTAAACTCTTCGGATTTGAACCATAAGGGTAAGGGAAGTGATCTAGTATGAAAGTAGGTACCTACTTATAGATCGATGTCTGGGTTGAGACTGGCGGGCAATCCCTGAGTTGTGATTTGGGGGAACAAAGGAACTCTTCCATCAACTCACCAATCAGGCGTCAGAGCAACTGCTGCTCTGTCACAGTCAGGAAAGCTTTGTATTCAAAATCACAATTTCTACTCGCATTTTGCGTTTCAGAGCATTCTGAAAAACTTTAGTCCGCGCCTGTCGGTCCGTCAATCCTTGTTCCAAGAAGAAATTGATTACCTGCTTCAGGGATCATAGGACGTGTTACTTAGTGAGCATACCAAAAGTCAATACAAAATGACCTGGAGGATATTCCACCATAATTATTTAAATTTTGTGGTGAGAAACAAAGAATAAATTAATGAAAGCAAATTTTGAAGTCAATATAACTGAACAATGAAATTTTTTGTTTAAACCCATAATAAGCACCAAAATTTTACCATTTCTTAACATTAGATAATACTCATCTCTTAACATGGGTTTCTTTCCATTTATTACCATAATTATGGTGGCATCTCCACCAGCTCATTTTGTCCTATCGACTCTTAGTATGGTCACTGAGTAACAAGTCCTATAAGCTCTGAAGAAGGTAATAAAATTATCGAAAGCTCACGATCCGTCTCGTCCGTTAATAACCAGAAGAGGTGGGTCAATCTTTGTCTCTTCTGTCAATAACCAGAAGAGGTCCGTCAATCCTTGACTCGTCCGTCAATAACCAGAAAAGGTTGGTCAATCCTCGTCAATTTCGTCAATAACTAGAAGAGGTCGGTCAATCCTTGTCTCATCCGTCATAACCAGAAGAGGTCAGCCAATCCTTGTCTCGTCCGTCAATAACCAAAAAAGGTTGGTCAATCCTCGTCAATTTCGTCAATAACCAGAAGAGGTCAATCCTTGTCTCGTCCGTCAATAACCAGAAGAGGTCCGTCAATCCTTGTCCCGTCCGTCACTAACTAGAAGAGGTTGGTCAATCCTTGTCTCGTCCGTTAATAACCAGAAGAGGTCCGTCAATCCTTGTCCCGTCCGTCAATAACCAGAAGAGGTTGGTCGATCCTTGTCCCGTCCGTCAGTAACCAGAAGAGGTCCGTCAATCCTTGTCCCGTCCGTCAATAACCAGAAAAGGTTGGTCAATCCTCGTCAATTTCGTCAATAACTAGAAGAGGTCGGTCAATCCTTGTCTAGTCCGTCAATAACCAGAAAAGGTCCGTCAATCCTTGTCTCGTCCGTCAATAACCAAAAAAGGTTGGTCAATCCTCGTCAATTTTGTCAATAACCAGAAGAGGTCAATCCTTGTCTCGTCCGTCAATAACCAGAAGAGGTCCGTCAATCCTTGTCCCGTCCGTCACTAACTAGAAGAGGTTGGTCAATCCTTGTCTCGTCCGTTAATAACCAGAAGAGGTCCGTCAATCCTTGTCCCGTCCGTCAATAACCAGAAGAGGTTGGTCGATCCTTGTCCCGTCCGTCAGTAACCAGAAGAGGTCCGTCAATCCTCGTCCCGTCCGTCAATAACCAGAAAAGGTTGGTCAATCCTCGTCAATTTCGTCAATAACTAGAAGAGGTCGGTCAATCCTTGTCTCGTCCGTCAATAACCAGAAAAGGTCCGTCAATCCTTGTCTCGTCCGTCAATAACCAGAAGAGGTGGGTTAATCCTTGTCTCGTCCATCAATAACCAGAAAAGCTTGGTCAATCCTCGTCAATTTTGTCAATAACCAGAAGAGGTCGGTCAATCCTTGTCTCGTCCGTCATAACCAGAAAAGGTTGGTCAATCCTCGTCACCTCCGTCAATAACCAGAAGAGGTCCGTTAATCCTTGACTCGTCCGTCAATAACTAGATGAGGTAGGTTAATCCTTGTCTCGTCCGTCAATAACCAGAAAAGGTTGGTCAATCCTCGTCACCTCCGTCAATAACCAGAAGAGGTCCGTTAATCCTTGACTCGTCCGTCAATAACCAGATGAGGTAGGTTAATCCTTGTCTCGTCCGTCAATAACCAGAAAAGGTTGGTCAATCCTCGTCACCTCCGTCAATAACCAGAAGAGGTCCGTTAATCCTTGACTCGTCCGTCAATAACCAGATGAGGTAGGTCAATCCTCGTCACCTCCGTCAATAACCAGAAGAGGTCCGTCAATCCTTGTCCCGAGAATAACTAGAAAAATCCTTGTCCTTTTGTAAACGAAAAATCGCCAACATAATCGACATTAACTTCACAATCGAGTTGCAGTTTGTTGACATAAATATCATAAGCAACATAATCGGGAATATCAGATTTCCTATGCAATAATAAATTCGTCAGTAGAACTCCTCAACAATAAGCAATTTAACATCAAATGATCCCATATCTGTTATGCCTGTATTATTCTGTAAGGAGCCACCTTTTTGGTTATTATTTTTATAATGAACGTTTGGAATCGAGCTAGAAATGTTTTTTTTTTTTCCGCTGGGCTCCATTTGGGGTCTAGTTGTGTCCCGATGCTTTTGGTTGATGTCAGTCACTTCAAAGGGGTGAAAAATAGGGACTTAGCTTTAAGTTTGACTTTAGGAAGACTTTGCTACCACTTAGGCTCTACTGATCTGGGAAATGATAAATTTCAATTACACTTATCACCTAAAGTGAATAAACTAATGCTCACTCAAAGATGAAGAGCAAAAAAAAAAAAATTGAAAATGTTCTGAATAAAAAAAAAGGAAATCAAATAAATTTCTCTGCTTTAGGACAAACGAAACGAAAAAAATAGAAAATAGAAACATAAGAAAAATCCTTCTGGATGAAAGAAAATAATGAAAGAAAACAAAATAAAGAACCACTTTGGTTTTTGGAAAAGTCAAAAGAGAAAAACGTCTGCCAACTTGGGTGAGCAGTATAGCTTCCTCACTCATTGTAACATGGACGTACAGAATCAGTTGGCGAAAAAATTATGATTCAAAGAGTTATTGAATACCAAAATATTGGCGATAATATGCGGGATAGGGTTGCAGGTATTAATGTTTATAATATTTTTATAATTTTTATAAGGTATTATAGTTTATAATATTTTGTATTTTCAACGTAGAATTTTATTTAGCGGTCCACCGTCTAGGACCTAACCCACACAATCCCTGAAAATTTCATCGAAATTGGTTGAATAGTTGCGGAGTTTTGGTTGTAACAATAAATTTAAAGTTCGCGCATGCGCAGCGGCTATTGCTTGACCAATTTGATTGAAACTTATAGGGTGTTTCTTAGAAGTTAGTCCCTAACTAACCTCCAAATTTGAGCAAATCGGTTCATTAGAAACCGAGGTTCCAGGAAATTCACGTTTGCGCATGCGCACTCGCTCCTATTGGTTCGAAGGTGCTGAAATTGATAGGGGACCGTTTAGTACCTAACCCGCACAATCCCTGAAAATTTCATCAAAATCGGACCACAGGTTAGTATAGTTTTGCCCGGGACAAGGATTGACCACAGACAGACCGACAGACAGACAGACCGACAGACAGACAGACACGGAACCAAAATTGTTCGGGAAGCTCTAAAACGCAAAAAGCAAGTGGAAATTTTGATTTTGGAGGACATTTTGTTTTTTCACTTCTTTCACGAATACAAAGCTTCTCTACCTTCGGTAGTGAGGAAGCAATATTATCTCCCCAGAATCGAACCAACTCAAACCTGAGGAGATTACACTCATGAACTTAAATCATTGGGGGCCCCAGCAGATCGTGGGGGCTGTCCCTTATATTAGAATGTTTTATTTAAAGAGTAGATTAATATAATATAATAGGGTAGACTGTGACAAATTTTAGAATCGAATGAGACCTTCCCAGAGCTCTATAAAAGAAAAACAGTTCGCTCCCAATGAGAACTGAAGGGTTGGACTTACAATAAGAAGTACGAGTGTGTTTCACAGACTTGCACAAAATACTTTCGATTGAGGGGCAATGGTTTTCATAGGGGACCATCTACACGCCAAGCCGCACAATCCCTGAAACTTTCATCGAAAACGGATGAGAATTGTAGAAGTTATGGCTGTGGCAACAAATTCATGACAGACACACAGACAGGTTCAGGAAGATCTGAAACGTAAATCGCCAGTGGAAATTTTGATTTTGGATAACATTTTTTTTTCAACCTTGAAAAGTGAAAACACAGCTTCCGCTAGCTTGATTGTTGCAAATCAGTTGTAGCATCGACCCCTTGAAGGAATGAGACCCTTTTTGAATTTTTAGAATCGAATGAGACCACCCAGAGCTTTGTACAACAAACCGTTCGCTGCCTTTGAGAAAAATTCTAGCTGTACCGAAGTGCGATCGTTGTTTGTTTCTTCAAGTTGCACTCAGTTTTGTGTCCTTAGCAACCAGTATTAAAATTTCCTAATGAAGGCACCCTCAACTCTTTAACTCTTCGATTTGAATGAGAAGCGTTTATTTCTTCAAAATAAACTTGATTTTGAAGCGAAAATATTGTTGGTAGATGGTGGCAATGGCGAAGCTGCGTTCTTTGCACGCGAGCAATCTATACAGAAAAGTGATAAACCTTAAAGCTTTGTCTGATTATTTACAGCTTTTGCTTCCGAGTCTACCAAAGTAGCGGAAGCTTTGTTTTCACTTTTCAAGGTTGAAAAAAAAGTTCTCCAAAATCAAAATTTCCAATCGCGTTTTGCGTTTTATACCTTTCTGAACAATTTTGGTTCCGTGTCTGTCACGAAATCCATAACTTCTACGATTCTCATCCAATTTTCATGAAATTTTCAGGGATAGTGCGGGATGGTGTTTAGATGTTTCTCTATGAAAATCACAGCCCCCGGACTGATAGTAGCCGCTTCCCAAACGTGAAATCCTTGCTACAGCCATAACTTCTACAATTCTCATCCGATTTCGATGGAATTTTCGGAGATTTTGCGAGTAGGCGTGTAGATGGTCCCCTATGAAAATCATCGCCCCCAGACTGCTAGTAGCCAATGCGCATGCGCAAAAGTATATTTCCTTGTTACAGCCATAACTTCTACATTTTCCAACAATATTCAGAGATTGTGCCGGTTGACGTGTAGATGGTCTCCTATGAGGGCAGTGCAAGGTATTCAGAGATTGATGTGTTGAGATCAACTACTTTGCATCAGATCATCTATACAATCGGGTTATGGAAACAAGGAAGTTATGTGCCACACCCTCTCTGCAGACTTTTTATGTATAAACTAAAAACTGAAATAATTACTCCAAAAATGTCGCGGTTTTTTCTAAACATTTTGCACATTCCTTTCGAGGCCGAAAATTTGGAGTTTACATCCCTAAACATGTCCAAATAACACCCCAAAATTTCATTACCTTGGGAGCTTTTCACCGCAACGCCCCCTTTTCACCTGCCTATTGAACCATCAACATTTTTCAAACATTCGCTTGGCTCTAGAGTTTCAAAGAAGGTTTTAGATAGTCGATGACGGATGGACGATGAAAAGACAGTTAGAAGGGCATAGCTGATAAGATGTGAGGACGACAGGTTGGAGAGGAATAGAATAAGATCGAGTACGATCAAGGACAGCGTAGTTCGAGAAGCTCGAATTCGGCTGTAGTGAGTTTGTGACGTCACGATGTTAAAGTTCTTGAAAAACCACTCAAGGGAACCAAGTTTCACACTAACTAGAGATATTTGTAAGAGTCTTACGAAGGGCAGATCTTTAGAGTCTTGATGAAGGAAGATTTTTTTTCCAGTCAGAAACGAAGCACCTACGATATCATTGATAAACTACCAGTTGCAATAACATCCTCAGAACGTAGTATTTTCTCAATTGAGTATTATATAAATCACATTTTCTCAAGGATATTTCTATTGAAATTTTGGCCTCAGGTGTGACGTCACGAGAAGGGCGATTCAGGTCTGCTTACCTTCCGAAGAGGCCCTTTTGCGAAACTCCCGTCCGTCCTTTCCATCCCTTCTTTTCAAATCGATCTATAGAAACTCACCCTAAACAATAATTGCGCCTATTCATGTACTCCCCTTCTTTAAAAGGGCTAATGACTACCGCCGAAACGATCTTTTTTGTCGAGCTTTTCCCCCTCCAGCGATACTTTCTTCTTTCGCTGCCCCCCCCCCCCACCACTCTTTAGGTTACTACGATGCTTCCATTCACCATTCCCTACATGGCTCCAGTGCTGAAGCTTCATTACCACAACTGCAAGCCTTCATTTATGAGTCCCTACTCCCTTATATTCTTTGATTTTCCATCGTTTTGACTCCAGTCAAAACCGTCGTTTCCGGTTCCGTCGTTTTGGTTTTTCCGTCGTTTTTCCATGGTTTTGATTTTTTCATCGTCTTTTTTTTCAAATTTGAGCGGCCTCAAGCAACATTTTAAAATGTTCCAAATAGGAATGGCATATCGATATTCAGATCAAATGATATATCGTCAATGAGATATCGATACCTCCAATATATCGGAGAAAATATATCGATATTTCTATATATCGGAACATTTACTTGGAAATCGATTCGAAATGCTTGCATACGAGTCTGCAACACATTGGGAAATTTTCATGTATTTATTACTAGGGAATGGTTGAAACTAATAAACCAAAACAAAATGTCAACCACTACACTAGAAGGTGGTGAAGTAAGGTTGTTAGTTCATGTACCCCAGCATCAAAATAAGAAAACAGTTGATTGTTCTCTACGCAACACAGTGAGTCTATTTTATTTATTGGTATCGCGTGAGCAAGTTTTCGTGACGATTTTTCAGTTTATGTGCCAAAGCAAAGACATGCAAAAGTCAAAACGTGTTGAAGTAGGTAGGCGAATTAAAATATTTTAAAACAATACAAAAATCATTTAGGGAGACATTTATCGACACTTCGGAAGATCTACTTGGAAAAACTTGAAGAAGTAATAAAGTAGGTGAATTGAAACGTATGAATTATCGAAATTCATAGATTAAAAACTAAAAAAAAGGTGCAAAAATGTCATTGCAATGTTAAATTCATTTATGAATTGACAGGGGTATACTGCAGACAATCATGATCCTTCAAAATTGAAAATAATTGTTGTGAAAACCTGCTTCCCTTCGTATACTAGGCAGTTTTAATCTAGACGAGACTCCATTAATTTTGGCTAAAGTCAAGTAATTGAGCCTTGAGAGCCACTGTAGGTGTGAACTATGAACACAATCACGTCTGAGCAGATGTTAACAATCTAAAATCAACCCATCACGTAGGTACCTATGCAATTTGGAATAAAATTACTTGATTTTATAGCAGGTAGAGTCGTTCTTTCTCATCCATTCATTTCAATACTTAATTATGGTTTATTATTTTCAATAATGAACCTTTGGAATCGACCAAGAAAAAAAAAAATGTTAACACCCCCCTCAAAATTTGATGGTTTACGTTTCAAGGTAGAATCCAAAAATCGAATAAAAATTTGGCCGTCAGTCCGCCGTACGCCGTACGCAGCACTTTCCCCACTTAGCATTGACCGATTTTGATGAAATTTGGTATGTAGGCTCCATTTGGGGTCTAGTTGTGCCCTGAAGATTTTGGTTGATGTAGGTCACTTCTAAGGGTTCCAAAATGAATTTTGAAAATTTGAAAATGCCCTGACTCAAAAAAATTTGATATAAAGGTATTGTTTTTCCTTCAATTTAAGATTCTATAGAATTTTTTGAGACCACGCGGAGCTCTGTAGGTCAAACCGTTCGCTCTCTACGAGAATTTAAGTGTTTTACGTAAGATAAATCAGAAACACGGGTGTGAATCGCAAAAGAGGCCTAATCTCCGTTCAAATTTTAGCTGACCGAAATGCGATCGATGTTTTTCTTCATGTTGGATGGTTGGTGGCTTTGCAGACGAGAGATCTATAGAGAAATAATAAACCATTGTGTAATAATTTGCAGCGTTTTTACTTGTTGGAAACAAGTCGCGATATATCGGTAAATATATCGATATTGACCGATATTATCGGTTCTCTATATCGATATATCAAACGTAATATATCGATATATTTTATATATCGATGTATCGTTGCCATCCCTAGTTCCAAAACGGATTTCCATAAAGAAAGTTGTTAACATTTTTGCGTCTTAAAAATTTTGAGGCCACTGCAATAGCTTCCTTTTTTTACTTGCTTCGCGGTTTAATATTTTCCGAAATTCAAAAATTCATTAATTTAAAAAATCTAATGGTGTTGGTATTCGCCCAAGTGTCTGACGGACAATTACTGTTTAAAATTCGTATTCTTCTTACTTTCGTGCTCTTTGTAGATAAATCGTGGTATTAATGGTACGTCTATTGCTTAAACGTACCCTTTCCCCCCTGTATTACGTGATATTGGGTCTTGGTAGAACTTTGTGAATAATACCGTAGCATGTATTCAGGGTGGATTCGAGAATGAATTAATAATGACGAATTACGGGACGCCAAGAGACTTTGAATTTCCCTTTAATACATTATTCTATCAAGGGGAATCCTTCCCAGTAACTCAGGACCTCAGGAGTTTGATCAGCTTCATAACTGGTCGTGGATCTGCATCTTTCCGAAAGATAATCTGTGGGTCGAACCAGCTGGTTGTTGACATAGGAAAAAGTCCTGGAGGTGGTCCGATGTGGCTACGGTCGTTGGAGCGTCGATGTTTGGCGGTTGTCTTTGGACCGACTTCTTCGGGGGTCTTGGTTTCAATGCTCATCGCCGGCAGCGTGCATTTTTCGGCAACCGGGGCAATTGGAAGCCATGAGCGAAATCATCAGAACAAATTCTGATCTTCCCTCAGGAAGACAGCTGATGACGTCCGCGACGCCCCAAGAATGGCAGTCGGACGAAAATCCAACCTTTTTTTTATAAGAATGCATTTATTTATTTTTTAATAAACATACAATCTGATCCATTAACACATAAATAAATTAAATGTTATTGTAAATGTTGCATGTTATATATATATGAAAACTGTTAAAATTGCTAAATGCTACACCCTCTGAAAGACAGAAGTCTTGTGTCGAGGGAGGAGCGTCCAGAGCTACATCACACCTTGGCAAGAAAAATCTCCCGATACTATTAAATTACAATACAAATTACAATACAAAGAAAATGAATCGTCTCCAATTTTACATTTCAATATTTGAGAATCTCCTCTATTTTGGTTTATTATTTTCAATAATAAGCCTTTGGAATCGAGCAAAGAAAAAAATTTTAACCCCCCCCCCCCCCCCTCAAAATTTGATGTTTTACGTTTCAAGGTACGTAGAATCCGAAAATCGAATAAAAAAATTTCCGTCCGTCCGCCGTACGCCGTACGCGGCACTTTTCTTAGCAACACTGGACCGATTTGGTTCAAATTTGGTATATGGGCTCCATTTGGGGTCTAGTTGTGCCGCGAAGCTTTTGGTTGATGTAGGTCACTTCTAAGGGGTGAAAATTAAGGGTTGAAATTTTCAAGAGTGCCCTAGCTCGAAAACTCTCGAAATAAAGGTATCGTTTTTTCACCAATTTTAAATAGTACAGAATTTTTAAAAATTTTTGAGACCATTCGGAGCTCTGTAGGACAAACCGTTCGGTCCCTACGAGTATTTGAAGGTTTTCCTTCGATAAAACAGAATCATGAGTGTGAATCGCAAAAGAGGTCTAATCGCCGTTCAAATTTTATCTGACTAAAATGCGATCGCTGTTCATTTCTTCGATTTGTATACAGTTTTGCCTTCTGCGTAACCAGTAATCAAATTTCCATATCAAGCTTTCTATTTTTCGAATCGAGTGTGAAGCGTTTAGTTCTTTCTAATAAACTTGATTGTGAAGGTGTGAAGCCATTATAGTGTGGTAGGTAGTACCTACCAATAGTTGGTAGGTAAAAAAAAGTTGTTAGGTGAAACAATGTTTGTAGGTAAAAACGCTGCAAATCATTGCTCACTGATCAGATCACTGATCAGCTGAGTGAGCTCCGAAGCCATTTTCAATACTATTGAACGCAGGAAGCTGAAATTTGAGAGGGAAGGTCAAGGGAGAATACAGATGGTGGTAGGTGCTATTGATGGAGAACCATTGATCTATACAGAAGGGTGATCTGTACAGAAAATAATAAACCTTTGAGCAATGATTTGCAGCGTTTTTTTACTTTAATATTCCTTTTTATTTCACAAAAATTTTTTTAATCTTACTTTTAAATTGTTCTAAACTAAGCTGGGCCACCTTATTATCAAAAACGCTGCAAATTATTACACAACGGTTTATTATTTTTATATAGATCACTCGTCTACAAAATAACCAACCATCCAAGATGAAGAGAAATATCAAAAAAAAAAAATCAAAATCACCAACCATTGATCGCATTTCGGTCAGCTCTAATTTGAACGGAGATTAGGCCTCTTTTGCGATTCACACTCGTGTTTGGATTTATATATATCTATATACATAAAACGCCAACCGTACGTACGTACGTATGTCGCCCGAACGTGGGGGTCCCGGGTTCGATTCCAGGCCTCGACATCAAATTTTTTTTTACATATCTCTAATTTTTTGCCTGCTTTTAGCAGGCTTTTCAGCTAGTATATATATATTTCAATATAAACCCTTAAATTTTCGTAGGGAGCGAACGGTTTGTCCTACAGAGCTCCGCGTGGTCTCAAAAAATTCTAAAAATTCTATAGAATCTTAATTTGAAGGAAAAACAATACCTTTATATCGGAATTTTTTGAGTTAGGGCGTTTTCAAAATTTCAAAATTGATTTTGGAACCCTTAGGAGTGACCTACATCAACCAAAAGCTTCGGGGCACAACTAGACCCCAAATGGAGCCTACATACCAAATTTCATCAAAATCGGTCAATGTTAAGTGGCAAAAGTGCCGCGTACAGCGTACGGCGTACGGCGGACGGACGGCCAAATTTTTATTCGATTTTTGGATTCTACGTACCTTGAAACGTAAACCATCAAATTTTGAGGGGGTGTTAAAATTTTTTTTTTCTTGGTCGATTCCAAAGGTTCATTATTGAAAATAATAAACCAAAATAAGGTTGTTGAACGTTTTAATTCCAGAGTAGTCATAGCATTTTAATCCTATCGCGGTTTGTCTTCTTGGTAGTTTTATTTGTATTGAATTTTTAGACCTAGTGTTATTCATCATTCTGCTGAATTTTCCTCGCTGTAAATGTTTGAATATAATTGAAAGGGTTGTTTTATCCAGAAGTTCTTTAAAAGTTAATATTTTTGTATCATGGAAGAGTTGGTCAGTAGGAAATCTATATGGATATCTAAACAATATTTTTATCAAAAGTTTTTGAGAATTTATTATTTTTTCAATTTTATTCATATACTTATGCAACAATCTGAAATGGTTGTTTCTTTACTTTTTTACTTTTGGTTTATTGTTTTCAAGTTTATTATTATTTTCAATACCAAGCCATTGGAATCGAGCAAGAAAAAAAATTTTAACCCCCTCAAAATTTGATGTTTCACGTTTCAAGGTAGTTTCCTACGTAGAATCCAAAAATCCAATAAAAAAATTTCCGTCCGTCCGCCGTACGCGGCACTTTTATTAGCAACACAGGACCGATTTGGTTCAAATTTGGTATATGGTCTCCAATTGAGGTCTGGTTGTGCCGCGAAGATTTTGGTTTTACGACCCTTTTAGTGCTCCAGAATAGAGTTTGAGGCAGTAGTTATGATTATGGGGTATAAGATAATTAACCTGGTGATATCTCTACGAACTAGGTACGAACATGTCATTATAACCTGGTTATAACGAGAGAGCTTCGCTCCCAGGATCCACAACTATCAGCTATGATGGACGTTAATTCGCCAAGTTATTGCCCATCGTGGCACTCCCGAATAACCCATGAAACCGGGTATGAAAACCATTGTGAACGCTCCTCGTCCTTTGCCTCCCCTGAAGCGCCGTAAAACAAACTGCAATCGGAACGGTAGATTATGAAGAGGTCTGAATAACGAGGCACTGGAGGGAAAGACATCAAGTCAACCTCGAGGGAAGACTTCCGTCGAGTGGGTATTTACGACGACAGCTCCTGAGGGCCGACCGACTAGACGTAGCAGAACCACAAAGCTACGAATAATTCCGGTCCACTTTGCGACAAACTCTAGGAAATTACATATCACGCCACGATCAAGTTTAGTGTTTCTGCTCTGCAACTCTCTTGGAATAATATTTGAAGTCATAACTTGAATCAGGCTCTGGATGGTCCCCTGTGAATTTTATCACCACCGCTCTAAAACTACCTTGGTATCTCTAAAAATACCCATTTCTCCCGATTTAGGCTAATTAGCTCAAATTTGCAAGGCACTCATTAAATGTCCAAATTTTGGAGAAATCGACTTAAAAGGAAAGAAACTCCCCATCATATTGGCTTTTCTAAATCCAGAAAACTGTTTACCTAACCTTAACGTTTTTCATTTTAGGGAATTTCAATGCATGAAACTTTCAGTAAGAATGAATGGAAATTTTATTTGTCATGTCCATTCTTTTGACATTGTTGAAGTTCCATTTTATGGTTTTTGCACAGTATAGATGTCAAGAATGTGCTTCTGTGATTCAGTAGGTTGGTGTAGAATGGATGAAGAACACTTTTTAAAAAAAAAAGGACATTCAACTATAATTTATCATCTACATACATCATACAACATGTAATGGGTATATTTGTAATTCATAAACTACCTACCTATAAACCTCAATTTTGGAGATGAGCGCTTGCATTCGGGTCTGCAACACATTGGGACATTTTATGTCTTTAGTTCCCATGTGACAACTAAACAAGCGGCATTGTTTACTACATCCATTAATACCTACCATTAATAAATATAAAATGACGACGTAAATACCAAGAACAAGTACGAAAGAAATGCGTGATAAATCGAGAGCTTTCCAATGAACGGTCAACGAATTTTGTGGGATGAAAAACTACGAACTTGCCCTAGCAACGACTCGGTTGCAAGCGGAATTCGTCAGAAAACCAAACTTGACGCTTTTTCTTAACGCTTTCGGTTTATTATTTTCAATAATGAACCATTGGAATCTTTTCGTTCATGTGCCAAGATAAAGACATAAAATTTCAAAAGCTACGCAATTTGGGCAATAAGTTATTAGGTTAATACCAAATTTACAATTATATCATTGGTTTGCTCGTAGGTATCTTCAGTATCCACAGTAATAATTACTGTAATTACTGTTGTTAATTATTAACAACAATAACACCATTCAAACTTTAGCTGGATCAATGAAATATTTAAATATATTGAAATAATCAGGAACGGATCTTTCCTCCCAGCCCCTTCTGGAATCGGGACCTCCAAATTTGCCACGACAAGTTGCTAACAACGCAAACGAGTTTACCTCTTCTAATTACTCCTCCACTCAATTAATTTTACTTGGTTACTTTAATTAATAGCGCCACCATCAGGAGTTATGGGGTGAATTCTTAAGGGAAGAATCTCGATTTCCCAGATAGGGAGAGCAATATTCTCTGGTTACTGGGTATTGTGTAAACACACATCGAAGAACAACGAATGATAAAACTGATACAAACTATTGAGACCTGTAGAGTTGTTAAGTGATTAAGAACATTTTTTTTAGACAGACACAAGAGTGATAAATACAATTATTGTCTATTCTAATTTCTAGGTGTAATAAACCACCTGTATAATTATTGAAATTTAATAGTTTTAGATAGTAAACCGATTCTAGACATCAACGAGGAAAGTACGTACAGCATAGGTACATAAGAAGGTGGAACTCCACTAACTTTCTTCAAGTGGCGAATTTTTAATAATCGGATGGTAACCCATTTCATTCTTATTTATGTAAATGATAGATAGATAGATAGAAAATTTGTTTATTTGGCATACAATATTCCATAATAATTTGTATTGCAGAAAACATTTAGGGCACGGGCCACAGGTCATCTGCCCGGAGAGTTCAACACCCTTAAAACCAAAAACGTCGTAAACAATCATCTCGATCATTATAACAAAACTCCTTATTAATTATAATTATTTAACAATTTAATTTGATTAATTATTATCATTTTTTTATTTTACTGCAATAATTTTCAATCATTTCCCACTTACCTATTCATTTTATTATTTATTTTATTTTATTTACTTAATAATTATTTTCCTACTTTATTATTTCACTTATTCTTAACAACCAATAGAAACCAGATCAAGCTAGAGGACATAATATAACATAACATTAAAGACAAGATATAAAACAGATCACAACTTCCACATGGCTCAGCCAAAAAAATTGTGACAGGATGTCAAACCTTCTCAAAAATCCGAAAAAAATTATTGCTTTCTATATTTTTATTTACACTAATTTTATTTACACTAATATACTTACTTCGGCGCCATCCTCATTCCTTTCAATTACGTTGGCTTCGCTTAGTCATATGGGACCGCTAGAGTTCCTTGGCGGATGGGCCGTCTTTCCGCTGGTAAATTCTCCTGCTTTCTTGATTATCTCCTCCATGTCTTGTTGAATAATGGTGCTAAGAACTACAGTACCATTCTCTTCCCCTTGCATTAGACCGCGCGCTGTACACCATATGAACTTTATACCATTTACATCCATCTGGTACCCCTTTACCATGATTTTGGAATTTGGCTTCAGTTCAATGCAATTTTTCCGAATGTTTAATAGTATGGCCGTGGCTTTTCTAGTGGCTGGGGTGACATCTCGATGAACAACAACGCTGGTTCCTTTAAGCTTCTTTATGTTGCTGAAAATTTCACTAATTGTTTTGTGATCGAATTCTGCAAGTATCGGCGCTTTCCGCTCGGTTGCACCCTTTCCAAGCGTGAAGCACCGTACTATTTGAACGTTTTTTATGCCCAACGTTCTCGAACATAAATCGTGGATCGCCTCCATAGGTGAATATCCCTCCGGTACCACTACCCTGCGGAAAACTAAGCTATTTTTCTCCAATTCATTCTGTGTTTATTCCATGCCCGCCTTCAGTTCGTGGTAACTTGTCTTCAGCTTTTGAAAGTCGTCCTTTACTTCCTCCAGTTCTTTCTTCAGCCTATCGTTCATTTCCGTATTGAGGCCAATTGATGCTCTGATGACCTCGACATCCTCTTTTGTTGCCAGAGCGGCCATCCTTTCATCCAACTTTTTCTCCATGGTCCGCTCAATCATATTCATCAACTCCCCGCAAGCCAACGAGGCCACTGATCGGTCCTGGCCTGACATGGTTCCGAAAAAACTCTTCTTTGGTTCCTTTATTTCTTCTGGACTATTCAGTTTACGCTTCGCCGTTGCTCTGGGTGTGTCGTTGGCTTGATTCGATATATCGCCCTTCGCCGACATAGGCCTCCTGCCTCACTTTATGTAAATGTTAATATCACGTGCTAGACAATAACAAAGACATTTTGATAAAATAAATTGGAATTCACGCTTATCAGTCCACATTGGTGTTCCTTGCGGGGTAGACCCGAGACGGTTCAGACGTGATACCACAAGACCAGATCTGATACCACAAACGTGAATTATTATGGACAATAATTCCTCACGATCCAATTGCCCGACTTTTCTGAAATGTGGGTGGTAGTTGCGGGGTAACCCCAAGTGGATTGCTTGTTGATTTCATGAGTAAGAGCCGTAGAAAGAGCAGTAGGAGCCAAAACAAAAAATCATCATCATAACTGCAAAGAATAGTTTATTCAATCCAATTAATTTAATTGAATTGATGTCTGTCAATCTGGAAAATTGATTTCCAGGTTAATCTACATGAGGAAGCAAAGCTACCCACTCAACTTGACGTTTTTCATAACAAATACGAATTGTAAAATTGATTATGTAAATAAATCGTCTCTCAAATTTCTGATTAGGCACTCAAATACATATGAAACTGTGTTGATCCATTATTTTGATAGGATAATAAATAAAATCACAAAAGCATCACTACTACGTGACACAGCGTGCTAAAACATATTAGGACCCTAACATACTCGGTAGTGAATAAAGGAGCCAAATTTGGGATAGCTCCTATATAGCTATCTCCAGATAGGAGAATAAAAGAGCCTAATATGAGGATAGCTCCTAGCCATCTTCAGATAGCTACCGCAGATTTCTACTAGCTATTTAGTGAAATAGATTCTGTTTGCAGCCTTTTTGAAAACCTTGAGTGTTGTCAAAAAACTTGGGGTGGAGCTTTATAAAGTCTCTGATGTTTTCAGGTAAGCCCTGAATTTTTTATTGTTCACCAGTGAAAATGTATTTGTTACAACGAGTCCATGTTAATTTCAAAAAATTTAATTATATTAGAAATGTTACTTTCGTTCATCTCAGTGATTTAGAATTTCTTTAGCATCTAATTTGAAATATATTTGACATCCCAAATGAGATTTCTGAAACTATTTTTCTCGTTTCATTTCAGATAGTTCAAGCTTGAGGTTTCGGTTGTTGGCCATACTTAAAGTCGTATGGTTTTTTTAAGGAAAAAAAAGTGCAAATTACAGCAGAAAGGTTTATTATTTTTCTGTATAGATCGCTTGGAAAGAACACAGCTTTGTTATTGTCACCACCTAATAACAATATTTTCGCTTCACAATCTAGTTTATTTTGAAGCAATAAATGGACTCATTAGCTACAAACTAAATTTGAAAACATTAGGAAATTTGATTACTGGTTGCTAAGGACATAAAACTGAGAACAGCTCAAAGAAACCAACAACGATTGTATTTTGGTCAGATAAAATTTGAACGGAGATTAGACCTCTTTTGCGACTCACACTCGTGTTTCTGATTAGTCGTAAATCCGACCATCAAGTACCAAAGGGAGCGGACGGTTTGTCCCACAAAGCTCTGGATAGTCTCATTCGATTCTAAGAATGCAATACAATTTTAAATTGAAAAAACAATGGCTTTATACCAAAAATCGTTTTGAAAATTTTAGCCCATATTGTTAAACCCTTAGAAGTGACTGACATCAACCAAAGCTTCGGAGCACAACTAGACTCCCAATGGAGCCCATATACCAAATTTCATCAAAATCGATCCTGGGTATTTAAGGTAAGGATCGCGTTCGGCGGACGGCAAAATTTTTAGTTGATTTTCGGATTCTACATACCTTGAATCGTCAACCAACAAATTTTGAGGGGGGTGTAAACTTTTTTCTTGATCGATTCCAAAGGTTTTTTTTTAATTGAAAATAATAAACCAAAATGTTATGGCAGGAGAATAATCATCAACTAGAGACCATATTGGGGATCCCGAATTAGAACCCCTCGTGTCCTATACTGGCACATTTTTTTTAAGCTATAGGAAATCTAAGAATATTTTTTAATTGACCTCAGAAAGGAGGAAATTTTTTTTTTTTTTATAAAGCTGTAGGAAATGTAAGATGTTTGAATTTTAAAAGAAAGAGTTCTACCCAAGTATTTTCTCTACCGTTGTACTCATAACAACTCGATTTTAGGCTTTTGAAGACGACGATTCATAAACTTTTGGATGAACAAGTATTTAGGTGATAGTATTCTATTGACAGTTTTTACATCAATCATCCACTTCTAAAATAAACATTTAAACAACAAAACATAATTACGCTCCGAATCGCTGGTAATTTATGAATTGCGCATTTCAAGCTGTCAAGCTGTCGCCTGAGATTTGATATTAAAATCTCGAAGATAAAATATTATTATGAACTCCGGTAACCTTGACACGGACTCTCCCCTTGACACGGGCCTCTTGCATCTCGTATTTCACAAGTCGTGTTAACTAGTTTACTTTCCAGTCTTCATATCAGCGCAGTTTTCTGCCCTGCGCCGATAATCGGCACGCGAGGAACTTGAACCTCTGGTGACCTTCGTCGCAATTTTCCTTTACGTTTCGTCGTTCTCTCAGCTAGCAACCACAATAAATAAATGGAGCGCTTTCTTAGAGGACAACATCAACAAAGTTGTGTTTTGACTAATATAATAGAGCTGGCAGATCTTCTGATGAGTCTTTCCTCCTGTTGTGAATGGCCTCATCAATAATTACTCATCATGCTTAGAAATGTATAAGAACCGAGGTAGTATAATTTTCACCATTGAGTATGATATATTATTCACTCCCAAAGCTGCTCATTATTTTTGACCGGTCGATGGGAATGTGGCTGTCACAGAACAGTTTCGTGAGTTTGTTCACTGAAAGTGGCAAAACTACCCGATCATTTTCACGGATGGCTCGAAGTCAACAATCTGTGGGTTGTGCGTTTGTAGACATTCTAAAAAATATTGAAAGACAATTTAAACTTCCCGATGAAGCTAATATATACGTGGCAGAAGTCACAGCTATTAAATTTAGCTCTTGAATGTATTATAGCCAACCACTCAAACGTTACTCATGCAATAATTTGTACTGATTACGAAAGCGCCGTAAGAGCTATTTCTAGTGAAGCTTACTAAATTCAACAATCATAGCATTGCCAAGATAACAGAATTCAAAATCGTTTTTGGAGAACATATAAGAAGAACTGCAGATAGAGCAGCACCAAAAACAGCAGATCTTTGTCGCCTTATGAAGAACATAAACGGCCCTAGACCGCGCAAGAGACGCCTAATGATGACAGTGGTGCAGTTAATTCTCTTGTATGGAGCGAAGGTATGGGCAGACGCATTGAGTGTGGCATATCTCCGACAGAGATTAATAGCTGTGCAGCGTAGAGGAGCCCTACGAATCGCCTGTGCTCACCGAACAGTATCAGAACCCGCTATCTTTGTCCTCACGAGTGTCATACCCATTCAGCTGATGGCTTCAGAGAGGAAAAGAATCTTTGAGAGAACGGATGAAGGAGACAGGACCTAAATAGCAAAGGAAGAAAGGGAGCGCAAAATGGCAAGATTTATGGACGGGAGAACATAGAGGAAGATGGACTGCACGGCTGGTGCCAAACATTCAGACGTGGATGGAAAGGAAACATGGAGAAGTGAACTTCTTCCTTACGCAGTTCTTTACAGGACATGGACGTTTTTATGCCTGTTTGCATTAAAATTGGGAAGGCATCTGCCCTAACATGTCTACACTGCCAGAACAAAGATGACGATGATGTGCTCCACACCTTCTTCAAATGCACCAAATGGGCGCCTGAAAGCTGATGGCTCTGGAGTTAGATCCCAAGAGTTCAACACCAGAGGATGTTGTCAGCAGGATGCTGGAAGGTGAAAGGAGCAGGACTGCTGTGGCAGAGTGCACACAAAGCATCCTGACAAGGAAGATACTATTAGAACGAGAAAGAGAGAGGAAGGAGCATCTGGTCCGCCCCCACACCCAGAACTGATTAAATGCCCCAGGACCCAGCCCGAAGTAAACGGTTCCGGGCTGAGCTCCAACGTGGGAGAAAAAGAGGTGTTTTTTTTTGTGGGTTTGAATACCACATTACCGGAAGATGCGGATCCTTCCAGGTATGTTACGAGATCCAACTCCACCTATGGATCTTAAAGATTTTCTTACCTGCCTGCCGGGGAATAAAAAAAAATAATAAAAAAAGATAACAGAATTAGTAAAGTATTGTAGAGATGGGAATGTTGGCGTACGATTTGTATGGACACTTAGTGGTTTATTGTATAATGAGAGAGTGGACAGAGCTGCAAAAACTGCTGCAGTGATAGGTGATGCGCCTGAGGAAGATTATTATAGTACATTTAAGGAAACGCTGCAAATTATTACACAATGGCTCATTATTTTTCTATATAGATCACTCGTCTGCAAAGCCACCAACCATCCAACATGAAGAAAAACATCGATCGCATTTCGGTCAGCTAAAATTTGAACGGAGATTATGCCTCTTTTGCGATTCACACTCGTTTTTCTGATTTATCATAAGCCCAACCCTTAAATTCTCGTAGGGAGCGAACGGTTTGTCCTACTGGGCTCCGCGTGGTCTCAAAAAATTCTAAAAATTCCATACTATCTTAAATTGATAGAAAACCAATACCTTTATATCAAAATTTTTTGAGTTAGGGTGTTTTCAAATTTTCTAACTTTATTTTTCAACCCTTAGAAGTGACCTACATCAAGCAAAATCTTCGGGGCACAAGTAGTCTCCAAATGGAGCCTACATACCAAATTTCATCAAAATCGGTCAATGCCAAGTGGCGGACGGACGGCCAAATTTGTATTCGATTTTTGGATTCTACGTACCTTGAAACGTAAACCAACAAATTTTGAGTGGGGTTGAAAAATGTTGTTTCTTGGTCGATTCCAAAGGTTCATTATTGAAAATAATAAACCAAAATGAGAGGATTGACAGCTTGGAGAAGTCAGTGTTAACCCACCAAGGACGAGTGTGACGTAGGTATACTTGGATAACAATGATTGCAAATGGCAATCAATGTCATCGGATATTTTCATATTTATAACTGGAAATGAAGTTTAAATTCCACCCCCACCCAACAGTTATAGTGGCGTCATCAACTACTTAGTTGTTGAGTGACGCTGATGTGATGTTCACTCGGTAAACATCCTTCGAGCCCTGAGGAAGGTTATAAATTTACCGAAAGCTTGTCAAAGGAGGAGTTTTATTCCTGAGGGCCTCATTCCCAATCAATCTGACTGATAATTATTTGTTGGGTAGATCATCATATTTTCGAGTGAGTATTCACTAGTTAGGTAATTGATTATCCTCAAAAGCGAACGCTCGGTCTTACCTAGCTCTGAGTAGCGACAAAAAAGTATTAACAATCATCACATCGAAAGTTTTCAAGCTAGGAAGTTTTGAAAATGTTTTTTTTTTTCACTTTTTGCCCCTTAGAAGTAGGGGTGTGTCGGTCCAGGTATTTCCCTGGAACGGTTCCAACGGATACAGTGACAAAGATGTAACCGCTCCAAATTACCGGTACAGTTCCATTACCGGTACAGGCGGTCAAATCCCACTCACATGACATGGATGAAGCAGGCAGTAAAATCCCTATCGTCCTTCTTCCATGCTTATGATCTCAACTTGCAATACAATAGCATCATTTTCCTTGAAAATTCGCTAAAAGGAAGGAATTTGAACAAGTGTTACAAAAGAGACAATTTATTATAAATGATAGAGACCAAACAATTCAAGGAAAGAATAATGACGTTGCAGTTTAAGAACATGACAATAATAAATTAATAATAATGGAGACAACTTCCATGCTAACCAGTCCAGAAGATCACTTCCCGCTCAACAGCCATTCCATGCTACCATTATACTCTCAGTCCATGGAAGTAGTAAGGGCGCTTCCAGGTACAACATGGAACAGAACTGAGAACAAGATCCATGCTTACCGGTCCAGATGCCTTCCAGGTCCAGAGCCATTTCAAGATATCTTATTGGTCCATGGAACTGGACCAGTAGAACTGTGTGGAACCGTTCCAAGTTGATATTCGGTTCCACAGTCCCGGTACAGCTGTACCAGCACACCTCTACTTAGAAGTGACTGACAATAACCAAAAGCTTTGGAGCACAGCTAGACCCCCAAGGTATCCCAAATTTCATCAAAATTGGTTCACGGGAAAGATAGCGCCGCGTACGACGGACAGACGGAAAATGTTTCATTCGAATTTTGGATTCGAAAATTGAAATATAAACCATCAAATTTTGAGGGGGGGGGGGGGTATTTTGTCTTGCTCAATTTCCAAGGTTTATCATTGAAAATATTAAACTAAAATTGCTCATTCACTCATGCTGTACAAATGGGATTTTTTGTAGATATTCGAAGCACTTGGGCACGCGAAAAACGCGATCATCCCACCAGCTTCAATTCGTCACGTTGGCGGGTTAGGGTTAGGGTTAGCGTTAGGGTAGGGTTAGGGTCGGGAGCCGTCCTGCAAGAGGAGCCGAAAAAACCCCGTTCAACCCCGGAGCGTCGCGGGAAACGCGAGGGGTCAGAGCGCACGCGCAGAGGGTGACGTGGGGGCGGGTGATGCGGTGGCGGAGCGGTGGCGCGGGGGCGGCGGGGGCGGCGGGGGCGCCTCCCACTCACCCTCCGCGCCTCACGCGCTCTGTGAGCCAGTGCGGATACCAGCGAACCTCGAGAGAGTTTTATTAGGAGATGAGGGTCTCTTCCCTCGCCTTGAGTCTCATAAGGTACAAACAACAAAGTACACAAAAAGCCACAATACAAAAAAAAAAAAAAAATACACAAAGAAAGTCTGAAAGAATTTTTTGATATTCTTACTTGAAAACACCGCAAAAGCCAAAATTTCAGGCTGCTACCGAAACTTTCGAAATGTCTCACATCACGCAGCTAACATGTTATTTGCACTAAATTTCCACTGCTTCCTAATTTTCAATTCCAAGCTATGGCTGATTACAACAACGCTACAGTAAAATTCTTTCTTTTTTCGCAACCTCTGCACTACCTAGTTACCATGGTATTTATTCTTCATAGCAGAATATCTTTAACACATACTCATTATTGACACGACAATTCAAATTTGAGAAATGCAGCTGCCTAGCCACGCCTTCAAACTTCAAAGTCCTCATAACGAAACTATAACTGTAAATTATTACACAACAACGTTTGAAGACGATTTGGCCCTTTTGTAAATTAAATTTGTGGGATTCACGGCAGTCCTCTCAGTTTTTCGTACAACCTTCAGCCCTTATCGGGGAATAACTCCGCTTGGTCTCAAAAGATCTTTCATTTTGAGATCAATTTAAGACAGAAAAAAGGTATATACTTTCGATAAAAGTTGACAATCTAGAGAGTTCTGTACATAAATATTATAATCCCGTTTTTTCTTCACTTGCAAGTGAATGACAAAAGTTTTGCAGCGAACTTCAAATGGAACCCACGCACCTAATTCTGTCCTTCTCGAAACTACAAGAAGAAACAAAACTGTCCTGAGTAAACTCTTGTCATCACAGCATTTCCGAGACAAATTCAAGATTTCCTTAAACAAATTTAAGATTTTCCATTTCAAATGTAAGGTTTTCCAATTGAACATTAAAAAAATATATTTAAAACTAAAGGATTTTATTGAATTCGTTCCTGAATTTATCCATTGACGTAAATAAATTCATTTGTTATTTAAACAGTTCATAACGTGTGCTTGATTTGTAGATCACGTGATCTACCAATTTGAACTGGTCTCTCAACTGTTGTACTAATTGTAATCTTGAACTCTCTGTATTAAGATTGTTTACTATTGGGCCTCTCCACTCGGACTTGATATTATTCTACATAAAACTGTGTAATTTTATTTTCTCTTGTCAACCAGTTTTGGTATTGATTTTTTAAAATATTATTTCCCTTGTCATATTGTTGTATTGGGCTACGCCCGTATTATTACAAATCAATAAAAACAAAAAATCACGTGATGAGCACAATTCGTGCTTCGAGGTATGACTTCTCACAAATTGTCCTAATTACGTGATGGATGTGAAGTTTCAACTTCCTAACGCCGCACCTGGCATTGACTTTCATTGAACTGTTTAAATAAGTAGGTAATGAATTCATTCACATCTTCTCATTTGGCGTGTTACTTTGTAGAAATTGGAAAAACTTGAATTTGAATGGAAAAATTTAGAAATCGAAAAGGAAAATTTAGAATTTGATATGGAAAATCCTGAATTTGTTTAGGAAAATATTGAATTTGATTAGGAAAACCTTGAATTTGAGTCGGAAATGCTGTACATTTTTTGGCTCTCTGAAACAATTGAACTCATTACTAAACCATTCTGAGCTTGATTTTTTGAGATAAAGTCAAATGAAAGTAAAGGAGAATTTAAATGATAACTCCTCATCCGTTTTCAATGGGTCGAAAGAAAACATACTCGTATCTTTTGGAATATTGGAAAATTTTAAAACCATAAAAATTATGTACTTAAAATCCAAAAACTAGAAGTATTTTTCTTGGAGAAATACAGAAGCAGTTCCTCTTTCCCCTTAATGTTTTGAAGAACGTCAAAACTGAACCTCATTTTGGTTTATTAATTTCAATAACGAACCTTTGGAATCGGCCGAGAAAAAAATTGTTGAACCCCCCTCAAAATTTTTTGGTTTACGTTTCAAGGTACGTAGAATCCAAATCGCTGCAAATTATTGCCCAAAGGTTTATTATTTTCTGTATAGATCGCCCATCTGTATAGACCCCTCCCTACCAACCGTAGGTGCCAACTACCTACTAGGGCATTTTTGAAAATTTCAACCCCATCCACCAACCAAATGGAAATGAAGGCCACACTTAGGGTTCTCCAAAATCTAATTTTGTGGAACTGTGGAGTTGCGCAACTTAGAGCGTTCAAAAAGCCAGGTTGCGCACATTAAAAAAATTGGTTCGGGTATGAATTTTTCATGAAATTTGACGTAGAATAACATTCTGTAATAAGAAAGGGGGGATTCCATTTGAAAAAACTAATTTTTTGTCAATTGCGCGCAAGTATTTCGCGCGAAAGTATTTTTCCTGAATTCCTCACAAAAAAAAATCACGAGGAATAGCGTTTATCCCAATTTTTTTCGCTGTAATTTGGGGAAATGAAGGGGGGTGTAACCTTTTCGTGAAATACCCTGTATAACTGACTTTGTCTTTTGCCTATGTGGGGGAGCTATACTGCTCTCTCAGACCAAGGATAACTACGAACTGTACCGATGGTTCCATACAGATGTTTCCTATTTTATGGTTGCGCTCACGTGGGGAATGTAGAAATAAATTTAGGCTGATATGAAATGGATGAACTCTTCGTGACACGGGCGTCAAAAACTTGACTGGCGGGATTTTTGTACTATTGACGTTCTGCAAGGCTTTATTCCTTAGTTGTGTTAGGCTCTGTTGTAGACTACTCCGGAATTCGATTATCCATTCCTATTCTGGAGCATGGTCTTGGAATAATTGGAACAAATGATGGAAAAGGGGGGTCAGAGTTGCATGGTAAAGGCGACGATCTGATAAAAAGACCGTAGCCATTTGCATCCCTCCGTATAACCTGGCCAACGGCCACAAACCTGCATTGTTAGCCGGCCTATACCCCCCCCCCCCCTTCTTAAAAAAAATCACAATCTGCAATATTTTTTATGGCCTCACGGAAGAGCGAAAAATTCTTATTCAAGAGGTCAGTCCTCTCTCCTTGCTTGCGCTAAGTAATACGTGAGCAGATATCGGTTTTGATAAATAAGCGTGCTTTTTTTTAACATACGCGTGCAACTTTGGATTCTGATGGAGTGGGTTCATAAATATATATCGTAATTAACAAAATACACACGCAACTATTCTACATCAGAACACAAACACAACAATGATTCACAGGGCTACGTCCGGTCTAAAACTGGCGAGTCTTAAGAATTTTTTTAATAAACCTATATTCGAAAAGGGTTCAATTCCTTGCTTTTTGAATCCTTACTACCATATTAGTATACTAGGAAAGCGTTCTACATATTCGAGAATCAAGTTTTAAAAAAACGTCTTCCAAAATAAAAGTGTTCACTCTCAAGCATTCAAGCACTTGTTGGGCAATTTTAGTACCGTGTCGGTCAGTCTGTCGGTGGTAAATTTCTTGTAGATGAGGAATAATTTCGTGTAGATGACGAATAATTGTTCTCCATGTTCTCTAAGTGAAGAAGCAATACTGACTTGACTTGATTCGATTCCTTTCACTCCATGGGGTGCACAGGGCATGAACAAGAGACCTCCTGCCAGACCTTTCTGAATCCACCTGTGACCTCAAGATGTTTCAGGTGTGCCACTCTCGTCCTTCCAAGTGTTCTTTGGTCTGTCTGTGGATTCCACTCGAGGAAATATCCTTCGTGATGCCATTTCCCCTCAGGTTGTATCTCAGCCATCACCATTTCCTTCTTTCCAACTACACCTCAGCTCTTCCCAGACCACTCGTCGTCCAAAGTTCTTCGTTCGATGAAACGTTTGAACATCTCACACCAAAAATGGTAGCGATTGTTTGACGAAGACCTGGAGTTTTTTGCTGGTGGCTGCAGTTTCACGTCAAGTTTTACACGCATGAAACAGCACGTTCGACTAGGACAGTCTAAGCTTGGTGCGCAGGAGGATACATTTAGCTCCCCGTACTGAACGAAGGTGGGAAAAGGCGCCCTTTAGTTATCTGGCCTGGACATCCAGATCGTACTGTCCATCACCTGAAACCACACTACTTATACCTACCCACTGTATGCCTCATTTTCTCCTGCGGCGCATTCCATATTACCAGTCTCACACCAATGTTAGCAGGAATCTCTATACCTAACCTGAGTGGTTAACCACCCACCCATACATAACCGTCATATACGAATAAAATCACTCGCGATGAGATTGTGGAAAACCATTTTAATAAAAACGGAGTTGAGTAGAATGTTGTCTATTTCCACGAAAATAATGAGTTACAAGTTAACTCGATTTCGACGGTTAGGTCATCATCAGTAACAAACAATAACCAACAAACAATAAGTTATTGTTTGTTACTGATGATGACCTAACAGTCGAAATCGATTTAACTTGTAACTCATTATTTTCGTGGAAATAGACAACATTCTACTCAACTCCGTTTTTATTACCGTCATATACGGTTTGTATTAGTCTGAAAATTTTGTCTGGGACTCCAATGTTTCTCAAAGCAAGTCAGAGTTCCTCTACGAACTTTTTCGAATGCTTTGGCAAAGTCTATGAAAGCAAGTTACTGAGGACTTGAATGCTCTTCTTACTATAATACTTCTTAATGATTTTCTTGGTTCTAATTTTATTTTCATTTTTTAAATTTGATTTAATTACCTATTATATATATTTTTTTAAATTCCTTGTCGCGAATAAATATTTATAATATATGTGGTGAACCACTATTTATTATAGTATTTTGCAATAAAATAACGAAAGAGGTCCTGGCAAAATAGGAGGAGCCATCCTCTTCAGGGAGAACCCTTCCAGGGTAGGAAGTAGGTCCCCAGGTAGGTGGGGACTCACCCCCTCTCGCAACTACCCCGTCTTCGTTATAAGGGCGTACCTCGACCCTTGAGGCGCCATTCAATTCAAAACGTTCCCAGCATTCAGCCAGTTACAAATCGCCTATTCTGCCAGTATCTTGATCGAAGTGTTTTCTGAAAAAGTTGAAGTTTTTCTTTCAAGATTTCCCAAGTCAAATCTTTGCTTACTCCAAACATTATAAGACTGCCTACCACCCTTTTGATCAAAATTCCTATATAACTATTTACTGAAGGAAATGCTGTCGTCCTTTTGGTTCTGATCGCTATCCGGCCAGTAAATAATAATTTGCTCAAGTAAATTCTATTTTAAATAATTAGTGAAGTTGAAATGAGACGTCGTTAAGTCAGTTCTTATTAAACCTTACAACTTGGACTTTCCAACTACGAAATTGACTACCGGCAATTGAATTGAGACGTCTTTGAGTCAGTTCCAGTCAACGACTGGTAGTTAACTAGTAGTAGCTCCAAATTGGAATGCTGACGTCATTAGACTGCTCGCTACCAATTTGGATGCATTAATATCTAGTCAGTAAAATCGTGCAGGTTAGTAAGTAGTCCAGTACAGGGAGGACTAACAAAATTGTCCTGAGTCAAATTGTGTTCCTTTGGAGTCGATCATTCCCCGTTGGCATTGCGCGTAGAACCTTCACTCCATAACACTCGTCAGATGTGGCTTAGTGGCTCTGGGCATGGATGGCTACAGGGAGCTGCCGGGTCTGGCTTACAGAGGCCCTGTGGTTATCTATGCGGAGGTTGAGGGGTGTCAAGGCTCTCCCAACATAAAAAGCTTCTCGGTCTGAACATTTTTTGCATTATAATATATGATAATATCATATATTATAACAACATGATATTATATATGATATTGTGAAATAAGTGGTACTCTAATCAACAAGTGTGTGATTTTTTTGCGTGTTTTATTCCAAATTCACAACAAGAACTGAAAACAAACTCGACAACGAAATTTCGATCTGTCAACAAAAACTCAACAACCAACATGTGGAGTTGTCCCAGTCAACCCCACATTATCCCCCTCTTCCTCTTCTTTTGGCCGAACATTGGCTTGGGCTAGCCGATTGGCATGGAGGCGTCTTGTTCTACCTGCAAGTTTCACGTCAAACAACACGTCATTGTGTCTCTTGACCACGACCCATGGCCCAGTCCATGTCGGCTGAAGTTTAGGGCAAAGGCCCCGTTTTCGTTTGGGATCAAATACCCATACCCAATCCCCCTTTTTGAAGGGTGGAGAGCTGGCCTTCCGGTCGAACGTTTCCTTTTGGGTCCTCATCTTCAATTTAGCTTCATTATGCGCAAATCTCCTCATCTCCTCAAGGTTGGCTTTCAGATCTAGGGCGTATGTAGTGTTAACCGGTGTTGGTTCAGCTGGAGGTCTCACCAAAACCTCGGGGAGTCTCATATCACGTCCATAGACCAATTGTGCTGGGGCAAAAGCCGTCGTCTGGTGTGGTGTTGCGCGGTATGCCATCAAGAACAGGGGAATCTTTGCATCCCAGTCTTTCTGGTGGCTACTGACAAACATGGCCAAATTTTTATTCAGCGTTCGATTCAGCCGTTCAACTAGTCCAGCTGACTGAGGATGTAAAGCCGTTGTTCGAGTACGATGGAATCCTAGAAGCAATGAGACTTCTTTGAGTAATTTCGCTTCAAAGTTTCTTCCCTGATCCGTGTGGATTTCAGCCGGGACACCGATCCGGCTAAACACCTGCTCGACCAGAACTGTTGCTACTGTTTCGGCCTCCTGATTTGGAACTGGTATAGCTTCTGGCCATTTGGAGAAGTAGTCACAAGCAACCACCACATACCTGTTACCCCTCGTTGTTATCGGATATGGACCAAGTATGTCGATGCCAATCCTATCAAAGGGTGCTCCCACCATCATTTGTTTCAATGGTGCCGGTTTTGCCTGACCAGGCCCTTTGAACCGTTGGCATGTAGTACATGTCTTGCACCAGGCTCGTACGTCAGTAGTCATCCCAGGCCAGAAATACCACTGTCGAACCTTGGCCAAAGTTTTCCAAAATCCAAAATGTCCTGCTGAGGGACTGTCATGGCAGAGTTGTAGGATTTGCTTTACCATTTTCTGGGGAACTACCCACTGGCGTCTTTTGGTCGTCTTGTCCAACCAGTAGTGGTAGAGTTCCCCGTTGTGGACTTCCAGAAGCTCCCACCGACTCACCAGTTGTTTCACTCTTGGGTCACATTCCACCAATTGTTCCATTTCTGGACGATTTGCCTCCAACTTCCATTTAATCAACTGTTGAATCCCAGCATCTTCTTTCTGTACTGCTCGTTCGTTTTGTACGAGGTGAAGGGAATTCACCTGCAGCTCACGTTCTTCCTGGCGTTGACAGTACTTACAATCATTGCATGGTCTGCGAGACAGGCCATCAGCATTTGTATGCTCTTTTCCTGGCCGATGCATGATTGTGAAGTTGTAAGTCTGGAGAGTCTCGATCCATCTTGCTAATTGACCTTCAGGTTTCTTGAAAGAAGTCAACCAAGTCAAGGCAGAGTGGTCTGGACGTAAGAGAAATTTACTCCCATACAAATAATGGTGAAAATGATCGATTGACCGAATTACAGCTAGTAATTCCCGACGAGTAGCACAATAATTCATCTCTGGCCGTGATAGAGTTCGACTGAAATACGCTACGACTCGTTCCTCCCCTTCATGTTGCTGAGAAAGAACTGCGCCTATAGCGTGGGCACTTGCATCACAGTCAAGAGTGAAAGGTTTGGAAAGATTGGGAAATGCTAGGATCTTCGTAGATGTCATTGCATTCTTCAGATCTCGAAAACTTTTTTCTGCTTCTGCATTCCACTTGAAAAACCGGCCACTTTCCGTCAATTTTGTGAGAGGCTTAGCTTTTTCTGCAAAGTCTTGCACAAACCTGCGGTAGTAGGAACAGAACCCCAGGAAACTGTGGACTTCTTTCTTGGTTTTGGGAGTCTGCCATTCAGTTACTGCTTGAGTCTTCTTTGGATCTGTTCGTACACCTTCAGCTGATATAATGTGACCAAGATAATGTGTTTCTCTCTTGAAGAAAGTACATTTTTTCAGATTTATTTGTAGGTTGGCATTTTGCAGACATTCAAGAGCTTTTTCCAATTTTGCCAACACTGTATTGAAATCAGGTCCATGAATTATCAGATCATCAAGGTAGACAAGAGCCAAATTTGGAGGAATTACTTTCTCCATGAGTCTCTGGAATGTGGCAGGGGCATTAGTCAACCCAAAGGGCATGACTTTGAACTGCCAAAGACCCTTACTGTATATCGAAAACGCCGTTTTCTCCTTATCCTCGGGTTTTAGGCCAATCTGCCAGTAACCACTTTTGAGATCAAGCACACAAAACCAAGCTGACCCACTCAATGCATCCAGCAGGTCCTGAATGCAAGGAAGAGCATAGGAATCTTTTTTGGTCACCTCGTTCAGTTTTCTGTAATCCACACAGAATCGTGTGGACCCATCCTTTTTTGGGACCAAAACAACTGGGGATGACCATGGACTTTGAGATTCTTCAATTACCCCTTGCTCAATCATATCCCGGAGCGGCCCCCAATGTGAAATAAGTGGTACTCTAATCAACAAGTGTGTGATTTTTTTGCGTGTTTTATTCCAAATTCACAACAAGAACTGAAAACAAACTCGACAACGAAATTTCGATCTGTCAACAAAAACTCAACAACCAACATGTGGAGTTGTCCCAGTCAACCCCACAATATTAATTATGTGATATTATCACATTCTCCTAGGTGACGAAGCAATGCTGCCCACCCAAAATCGGCACTTGTTTTTCGTTATTAAACATTTTCAACTCGATACTTTCTGGGAATGCTCCAGAGTTGGTCGTCATCGTTAGATAACTATAAAACCTCCTTACACCAGTCGAGCATTCGAATACCCTGGATTTGGGGAAGGCTCGCCAAGTATGAACGGTAGTGGCATTGTTGTCAAACATCGGCTAACCGAGCAATCATGATCGTCGAGGTACCCACTCGATAGGTACTTGCCGTTTGTGCTCAATCGATGCCCAATGTCACCCACACCGTGCCGAACAGCGCTTGCGAATGTTCGCAGATGCTCGTCCGATGTACGTCGCTGACACGGCGCGCAGGGTTATTCCTCTCCAGCACGACTGTTCGGTTGTCCGGGTTTTGCCTACTCGCTTCCAGACTGAGTTGGCGCTACAACGTAATTTTGCTGTTCACTTTCTCAAAAGGTTCAAATTACTAATTATTAGTAAGAATTGAATAGAAACGGTTCAGAAAAGAAGAACCGTCTTCGCATACTTGCACATCTGAATTTGAGTGGTTAAGAGAGTTTCGGATACAATTAAGGAGATCGTTTCCTTTGGGAGAAAAATTTGTAATTGACCAATATCTCACAGATATTGTTCATCTGTTAGAATCAATTCATCTCAAAGCAGCTTAACTACAGAAAAAATATTGTGACTTCCACTTACCTAGTAGATTTTGACTGATTTTTGGTTTATTATTTTCAATAATGAACCTTTGGAATCGACCAAGAAAAAAAAATTTTAACACCCCCTCAAAATTTGATGGTTTACGTTTCAAGGTACGTAGAATCCAAAAATCGAATAAAAATTTGGCCGTCCGTCCGCCGTACGCCGTACGCGGCACTTTTGCCACTTAGCATTGACCGATTTTGATGAAATTTGGTATGTAGGCTCCATTTGGGGTCTGGTTGTGCCCTGAAGCTTTTGGTTGATGTAGGTCACTTCTAAGGGTTCCAAAATGAATTTTGAAATTTTGAAAACGCCCTAACTCAAAAAATTTTGATATAAAGGTATTGTTTTTCCTTCAATTTAAGATTCTATAGAATTTTTGGAATTTTTTGAGACCACGCGGAGTTCTGTAGGACAAACCGTTCGCTCCCTACGAAAATTTAAGGGTTTATATTGAAATATATGTAAATCAAAACACGAGTGTGAATCGCAAAAGAGGTCTAATCTCCGTTCAAATTAGATCTGACCGAAATGCGATCGATGGTTGGTGATTTTGATTTTTTAAATTTTTTGTTTTTTTTTTTGATTTTTTTGATTTTCTTTATTTATTTTTTTTTTTTTTTGATTTTTTATTTTATTTTTTCTTTCATATTGGATGGTTGGTGATTTTGTAGACGAGTGATCTATGTAGAAAAATAATAAAACATTGTGTAATAATTTGCAGCGTTTCTTATTAGCACTTCATTTGAATCGTTAAATCAATCTTCAAACACTTTTTGATGATGTTGGTTCATCCTCACTTCCCTCCGACCAACATGAGAATCTAAAACGTTTTGGACCATTTAACCCCCAACTAATCTAGATCTATGCCGACGATTAAAATAATCACAACAAATAATTTACGTTTTGCCTCAGATTTGAATCTGTAGACGTTTAAACAGGTTTATTCGATAAATCACTGCCTGATAGAGTTGAATTTGAATAAAGTTAGAAAAGGCCGATATCTTTTATGAAATAGGTAGAAAGTTGTTGAAATTTATCTTATTTTACACAAGGCCTTCTCCTCGCCGTGTACACTGTTAGCAATTACAAATTTCATCATGTTCTTTGGACCAATCCAAAATACATGATAGTTTGGACCAATTCCTCTGAACATAATAGTCACAAAAGTCATGATTGTTATTGTTGTCCTACACTTCCAAAAAACTACCGGTTTTCGTTAAGGATAATTGAAGAACTTGATTCCAAAAGGTATATATCCATTTAGGTCAAACATGAGAATAACGCGAAAAACCATAGCGACCTGAAAAACGTGCTATAAACCAATGATGTTATTTTTTATAAATCTCTAAAATAATAATAAATATTTTTGGAAAAAAAGGTAAATTAGTTCAAAGTTTAAAGAAATTTTGAACGAGGTTTGAAATATTGGATTTATGGATACAGTACTTTTTGGAATCAAACGAGCAGGATATAGAACCTTTTGAAATTAAACGGAATATTCACCCTCGTTTTTCAAGGAAATAGATTATCTTTTGCTCCAAAACTATCGCATTTTTGTGAAGAACTACCCCCCTAAAACCCTAGGAAAGAATTAACTCAATTTCGATAGAAATGGTAGCTTTTGGAATCTAAATAATCTATTTATCTAATTATCATCTTGAAAAGTCAAAGTGAAGAAGAGCAATTCCCAATTCCAGGACCCACATGAACATAAAATACTTACAGCTCCTCGTTACAATATTAGTTCATTTCTCAATTGACGAGAAGTTTTCTTCTCCGTTTTCTTCCCCTGCACTTCCTTTATTTAACTTGTGAAACATTCTCACTCTCGAACGGATGTGAGGACCAAGCGGACTGGGAGAACTTGTATACTGAAAAACCTTAGGGTGCCTTGTGTGGAGCACCCCCGCCGAGTTTAGCCGTTGGTGGTTTTGCTCTCCTCAGCTGAATACCGTTTAATGTCAAAGAAAACTCGATTTTTTTTTCTGGTTGCCTTAACACTTTCCGTGCGGACCTAAAAAACTGGGTTTCGCCTGTGGCGGAAGACCTTTTTGTCAGGAATTCGGTAGTGCAAACTCGCAAATCTTAAAGATAACAGAATCCCCAGAAGTGAAAACGGGGCACTCTCGTGGCGACTAGAGGACCTACTGAGCACGAGAAAAATCCGAAAGAGGTTCTTAAGTCATCCAGTAGGTAGCAGAACGATGAACAGCTCGGAGATATGTTTAGAGCTGTGATGGTATAAACCATCATACGCCACTCGCGAAACTCGGCATGATGGTTATTACCATCATCCGCACGGAAAGTGTTAAGTAGCAAGCTTGTACGATATTTTGTCGGTCACAGAGGATCACTCGCCACAGAGGCTATTCAAATCGAATTTCTAAGATTGATGGGTTGACCAACCAGTTTTCCGAGTACCTACTAAGGGCTTCGACCTTTGAAGTTGCCCTCAGCAAGGAAGGACGTCGTCGAGTTCCTGTTTGATCCGAGGAACACATTCGTCTAGAAGTGGGGAAAGCCACATACAAAGTTTTTTCAACACTGAATTCAAATCTATGGATAAACCACGACATACATTGCGTCACCAGAATGACAGAAAATCGTGTCTTTGTGTTTGAACTATAAACCCGCATTGATAATGGTAGTTCACAGTAGTTTTCATTCGGGCATTTTCTATTTTTGAATACAAATTCGGATGTACCACTCTTTGCATTTAAATACCCATGTGCCAATTATCTAATCGACCTTTTGTCGAGTTTGGGCTGTACTTTTGTTTACTCAAGTACTTTCAGGCGTTGAAGGCAGAGATGGGCGAATTCTTATTCATAAATACGATTATGAATACAAGTCATATCTGCGATTTTATTATTATGAATATGAATACAGGTGAGAATATGAATACAAATACAATCGTATTCACACTTTGAATACGATTTTCCCCGTATTCGTATTTTGAAGACGATTTTATGATTTTTTTCTATGATATCCCCAAAAACCAAATTTTTTTACGATTTTCCCTAAAAATCATGCTTTTTCTATAATTCCCTATTCCCGTACTCTGGACATATTTATGACCTAACATTGTCAAAATAATCAATCCAACTCAAAACGCTCACAAATTCTTATAGGATTCTTCACGCAGAATTCAATGAGACCAACCCCAGGTCGCTACGACCAACCAAATAGAAAGTACGACGAAATTTCCGCTAAAAATCGAATTTTTTACAATTTGGACTAAAAATCATAAAAAAATTATGATTTCTACCAGAAATTTTGGCGTATTTTCTATTCAGTTGGTCGTAGCGATCTGGGGTTGGTCTCATTCGATTCTGCGTGAAAAATCCTGTACGAATTTGTGAGCGTTTCAAATTTTGATTGATTATTGACATTCAAGAAATAAATTTCCTCAAAAATGATCATAATCCCACGATATACAGGGTGTTTCACGAAAAGGGGACACCCCCCTTCATTTTCGGAAGATACAGCGTAAAAAATTCCGACCAACTCAATTCTTCATGATTTTTCGTGAGGATCTCAGGAAAAATACTTTTGCGCAAAAAAGTTACGCGGAATCGTGCGCAATTGACACTAACTTCATTTTTTCAAATGGAACCCTCTCTATTTTATTACAGATTCGGATTCTACGTCAAATTTCATGAAAAATTCATACCCGAATCGATTTGTTTTATTGCGCGAAACTTGGCTTTTTGAACGCTCTAAGTTGCGCAACTCCACAATTACACAAAAACTAGGTTTTGGAGAACCCTAAGTGTGGCACATGTTTCTTCATCAATTTTTTACGCTAAATCACATGGTGTTATCCGTTTTTCAATTTGACTGGAATTTTTCTAAATGGCGGCCAAAAATTTGGTTGTTATTAGTGAAAAAATCGCTCTTTTTAAATCTTTATGAGTTTTTAGGCAATTTTATTAAGTTCAAGCATGATCGTGCTGCGTTTTTATTTTTGACTCCACCTTAGACGGCCCCAAGCCCGTGGTTCAAAAGGAGGTGAGAAAATAAAAAATAAACATGATTTCGACCACAAAACTGATGTAAGTAAAAAGTAAAGTAAAGTAAACACCTATTTCAGGTTGGATTTTCGTCCGACTGCCATTCCTGGCGTCGCGGACCACAAAACTGATGTTTTAGTGAAAGAAATGTTAATTTTTTCTCTTGAAATCTTGATGTTCCTCGAAACGGATGACAACGTGAATCAGCGTCAAAAAATGATGAAAAAACATGTGCCACACTAAGGGTTCTCCAAAACCTAATTTTTGGGCAATTGTGGAGTTGCGCAACTTAGAGCGTTCAAAAAGCCAGGTTGCGCGCAATAAAACAAATCGATTCGGGTATGAATTTTTCATGAAATTTGACGTAGAATCCGAATCTGTAATAAAAAAAGGGGGGTTCCATTTGAAAAAATGAAGTTATTGTCAATTGCGCACGATTGCGCGCAACTTTTTTGCGCAAAAGTATTTTTCCTGAGATCTTCACAAAAAATCATGAAGAATTGCGTTGTTCGGAATTTTTTACGCTGTATTTTGCGGAAATGAAGGGGGGTGTAACCTTTTCGTGAATCACCCTGTATAGTGGATGTGGGATTAAGCCGTCACTAAGAACCCTTTAAGCAGTTACAAAACGCGTGAAAAGAGATGTAAAAATACATAACGTACACGTCCTTCGAGCGAACACCCTCCTGACATTTTTGGTGGTCCCGTGAGTGTAAGCTAAAGAGGGATTTCACTGTATAAAATACGAACAAAGTACGAATACAATGTCGATAGCCTTCAACGATGTCTCTACAGTTGAATAAACATCAACAGGGTCGACTCACGTTGTGACATGTCGAAAACAATAACCCAGGAAAGCTCCTCAGATTTGTAGAAAATTATGGAGTTTTATATGAAAAAAAAATTATTTGCAAGGTTACGGCCTTTCGTCCGGCGGTGGGGGGGGGGGGCTAAAGTGGCGTTTCCCGTTCATTGGGGCGCCACAGAACCCCCCACGAAGGTTGTCGTGCTAAGAAACCGTCCAGGTCTTTTGATTGTTCAAGATCACGTTAAAAGGTTTATTTTATATTCAAAACGCCGACTATTGATTCGACCCTCGACACACATTATACGTTTACACTGTTTTCTGACTCCGCGAAAATTATGCACCGAATCACCGTTGGGAAGAAGTCTTGAATCTCCTTGAGAAGAAACACGATAGCTGATTCGACTATTGAAGAAACACCTTCCATGGTCACGACATTGAAGATTTGCACCGAAGTGAAAATATCGATATCTGCAACTACGAGGGTGTTTTCTAAAGTTCTGTTTTATCGAAGGAAAACCGTTAAGTACTCGTAGGACCGAACGGTTTGTCCTGCAAAGCTCCAGGTGGTCTCAAAATTTTAAACAATTCAATACTATTTAAAATTGGTGAAAAAACGATACCTTTATTTCGAGAGTTTTCGAGCTAGGGCACCTCAATTTTCACCCCTTAGAAGTGACTGACATCAACCAACAGCATCGCGGCATAACTAGACCCCAAATGGAGCCCACATACCAAATTTGAACCAAATCGGTCCAGTGTTGCTAAGAAAAGCGCCGCGTACGGCGTACGGCGCACGGACGGAAAATTTGTTATTCGATTCTCGGATTCTACGTACCTTGAAACAAAAAACATCAAAATTTTAGGGGGGGTTAATTTTTTTCTTGCTCGATTCCAAAGGCTTATTATTGAAAATAATAAACCAAAATTAAATTTTTTTTAAATGTATATTTTTGATTGTCAGTATGTTGACTATAAACCCCCCTCAAAATTTGATGTTTTACGTTTCAAGGTATGTAGAATCCGAAAATATAATAAAAATTATTTCCGTCCGTCCGCTGTACGCGGCACTTCTCTTAGCAACCCGGACCGATTTGGTTGAAATTTTGTATACCTATTATGGGCTCCATTTGGGGTCTAGTTTTTAGTTTTTTTTTTTTTTGGGTCAAAAGTGCCTTAAAACTTTGAGTGTAGGTTCATATGCATTAGGGTATATTCGGAGTCAGCACAGAAATTCCTGTAGTCGCGTGGCAACACTGCCAACAGCGGTACGGTGTTCTAGAGGTAGTCGTGGGATGACAGATACCCTTTGCCGTGCCTGTCGGAGTGGAAATGAACATCTGTATCATGTAGTGCAGCAGTGTCCACGAACTCACGGGGGCCGCATCCTACGTCATGATGCGGTCGCCAAGCAGATAGCAGGTGCCTTGTCATCCAGCGGCTGGGATGTTGAAAGAGAGAGATTATACCACATGCCAAGTGACCAGGGCAAGAAGCCTGACATTGTTGCCGTCAAGCCCGACAGGTCTTGCATTATCCTGGATGTCCAGGTTGTTAATGGCAGCATGGACATGGAGCAGACCTGGCGGGCTAAGATAAGAAAGTATGATAGAGATGATTTACGGCAAGCAGTGTCAGAGCTAAAAGGAGTGGCACCCAACAAC
The DNA here is from genome assembly GCA_009739505.2 of Apolygus lucorum. Lineage (NCBI taxonomy): Eukaryota > Metazoa > Arthropoda > Insecta > Hemiptera > Miridae > Apolygus > Apolygus lucorum. The sequence continues at coordinate 23,693,335 of CM019182.2, read as the reverse complement.
ATCAGGGTGATGGCTGCAACCTTGTCGTGGCGCGGAGTGTGGTGCGGGAAAAGTGCCACGGAGTTGCGCGAGTTGGGCATCTCAGTAGGTGTACTCCGTGGTGTCACCCGCCGCGTACTGCTCGGCTCATATTTAAACTGGTGGTCATTTTATAGAGGCACTTCCCTTCATCCCTCTCTCCCACCCCCACCCTCCTCATCATCCCTCATCCCTAGGGCCGGCGTCGGGTGAGTCCTGGGCGTCCTCCCCATTATATTTGTTTTATTTATTTATTTTGTTTTATGGCGTGCCCCCTCCGTCACCAAAGACATTTTGTCTTAAGGGGAGTTTAAAAAAAAAAAAAAATAAAAAATAAAAAAAAATAAAAAAAAAAAATAATAATAATATAAATATAATATAACAATTTCTTTGAAAAAAAAAATCATTTTTGAACCACTGGGCGTCTTTGCTACGAAAAGTTAGATCTGAGAGAGAAGCCAGAAAATAATGGCACATGTTTAAGTTGTAAATTCACCACAAAAATAGATTTTCCATCAAATTTTGACACAAAGATTCATATCAGAATAATAGAAAAGAATGTTTTCAAGTTACAAGAGTAGGTAATAGGTAGTTAATTCCTCATGGGCAGACCGAATCTTAAGGTCACGATTATCGATTCATTTCACTTATTCAAACTTCAAGGGCCAAAAGAGCTCAATCTCTTTTTCTGAGGACTACAACATTTGAATTCTGAAGTTGGGCTTTGCTTTACTATTCAATTACGGTTGGGGTTCACACGGCACTTATCTATTGCTTCCCAAACTACTAAGGTGGAGTTGAAGATTTGTTATCAACCTTCGTGTGGTGACCTTTTTGCCTCAAAAATCAAAAACGTCTGAATAAATGCACATAGCTTCCCCATACACCCGTAACAAGATTGTATAGATGATTTTTTGCTTGGGGGACGTCAAAAGGTCAATGCCCAACTACCATCCAAATCGCATGGAAACCAAATACCTAAGTTATAATTTTTACCACGGTTTCAGGTTTGATATAATAATGCAATCACCATTAAAGTCATAGGAGACAATAATCCAACGTCTCAACCTCACAATCCCTGAATACTTCATCGGAATCAGATAGAAAGTGCTGAATTAAATTTATTACTAGGAATTCACATTCACTCATGCTCAGAGGCTATGAATCCGGTGGTCTAGAAATTGAAAGGGGACTATCTAGAACCTATCAGGCAAAACCCCGAAAATTGCATGTAGATCGGACTCTAGCTTTGTATATAAGTAAAGCCCGTAACAAGAAACCAAAATTGTTAAGAAAAGCCTGAAACATAAAGAAACGAGTGTAAGTTTTTATTTTTGAGAGTTTTTTCCACCTCCTGCAAGACAAATAGTACAACAATATAATTATATAACAATACTATTGTTATCTTGGTGTGTTACCGTTACTAAGATAAATTATTTTTAATCTTTAGGCACATAAACGAAAACGCTGCAAATTATTACACAAAGGTTTATTATTTTTCTATATAGATCATTGGTCTGCAACGACGGCTTTGCCATTGTTACCACCAACCATCTTGAAAGAGAGCGCTGGAGAACTACCTATACCTCTCATCTATGGCTACTATCCTCTTTAGATGTTCAGCTCAAAATCTCACAAGGGACCTGTGAAATAACCAATTTCCGAGCAATAACCTCCCCACCATCCACAGTCCGCCCACCCTATTCCTTTAGGTCAGGTGACTAGCTAGGTATCACGTTCTTCAGCTCTAAAATTAACTGAAGATAATTCTGTTTATGAAAACATCGATTTTTGTGTCTTGTAAATAATGAAGTCGGTAAGTAATCAAACTCAACATCTACTAAACCTTTGAGCCGATTCTATCGACATTGGTACCGTTGAAATTTCTCCCATCTCGGGCTAGATCGTCAGTCAACTTGGATTTCTGATGAATCTTTCTTTCTGTTTCAATGCAGCACACCTTCACTAATGTAATTAGGGGAATCGTTTGTTTTCTCTCAATCATGAGACTGTTGCTGGTTACCGGCTTTGTAATAGGAGCTTAGTAATAGGTACTGTTAGGGATTGTAATAGGTGATGTTAGGGACTAGGGTCCCCCACGAAACAGACATTTCAAAGGGAGCTTTTTCGGGGCTATAGTACTAATGACAAGCTGGATATGGATGAGCTAAATTCGCTCAAGTTGGTTCCACGAAAGTGAAATACCAGAATGAGCCTTTTTGGGACTACAGAATACGAATGGCATGTTAATCAATTCCCTGCTCATCAGATGAGTGAGCTAAATTTGCTACCGTTGGTTCCATGAAGCTGAAATTTCATAGGAGCCACCATGAGACTGAGTACGAATAGCTGGTTGAGCTCCTTCCTGATCAACTGAATGAGCTAAATTCGCTCCTGTTGGCTACACAAAGCTAGTATTTCTCCCTGGTCAGCTGGATGAGCTTAATTCCTCTTCTGTAAGAAACCTCGCTGAGGGTACTGAGTACACAAGGCAAGATAATATCTATATTGTATAATATTGTAGATAATAATACTGTATATTATACAATTTTCATCATCAGAATAATGAGCTAAATTTGCTTTTGTTGATACCAAGAAATGTAAGCTTCGTGGGATGTTGAGCACTCTGGAACTCAATACGAGCTTCAATATGAGCTTCTTTCTGATTAACTGGGTGAGGTAAATTCGCTCCTGTTGGCCCCACAAACCTAAAATTCTCTGAAACCACACAGTATGAATGGCTAGTTTAGCTCCTTCCTGATCATCAGTTGGGCAAGCTTAATTCGTTCGTTGTTCCCATGAAGCTGTACTGTCACAGGAATTCTCTCTGTTAATGCTTAGTACGAATGATAGACTGATCAAGTCCCTAATCAGTTTAGTCAGCTCCATGACAAAGTAACATTTTACAGGAGATATTCCAAGGGTAGCTGGAACCTCATGGTGAACTCACCATCTGATCATCTAAGAGAACCCTCTTGTATGCCCAAGACAAATGTATACGACCTGTAAAAGAGTACACTTATCAGCTGACTGTAATGAATTCTCCCCTGAAAGGCATCTTATCAAGCTGAAATTGTACCGGCCACAACCTCTTGGAGACAAAACTATAGCAATATTGTAAAAACACAAAAATAAGGTATTTACCTAAAATACGAGGCAGCTGATGACGCCAGGAATGGCAGTTGGACAAAAATTCAACCTGGTGGTTCCCCTAGCACGATAATTTGTAGAGGTTTGTGGGATAATCGACTTGTAGTTACCTGGTATCGCTTGACCCATCTTCGGTCAGTACCACTCATCATGTAACCATTGCAGAATTATTCTCTTCAACTTGAATGACTCTCCCGCTCTTTGCCGATAGAACCAAAAAGCAGTTTTAAACCCTCCTTGGCGATTGGATTTATTTGTAGCAAGTGGCGTGGAGATCCTAATAAGATAACCAATCGATCGACGAGTAATAAATTGGGAAGCGATGGGAGGTGATAGGAGCGTGGAAGTTCATAAATAGGTGAAACTGCTGACTCCATTGCGGGTGCTACCACCTGTTGGCTCGTCGACATAATTAATGGAGCAGCGAACTGTCAAGGCGATTTTTCAGCCTTCTATTACCGTTACCATGTTGATAGAATCGACCTTGCGTAAAAAAGGGGGTCCCAACAACTAGTCTAACAGACGAGAAGAAGTTATGCCTTGGCGCTTAGTCGACCCTTGGTCAACCAATCGCTTCCATGAGGCGATAAACCTACCTGACGGTACCTTCATAGAGAAACGTTTGCATTATGTATGTCTTTTCTTACCTTTTTCAACTCCAAAATTATGATTTTTTTCCATATACCCAAGACGTATACAAATACAAATTGCAGTCCATACAATAACCTAACCAATTCTCAGTTCCAATTTATTCAACAAAACGCTGCAAATTATTACACAATGTTTTATTATTCTTCTATACTGATCAATCGTCTGCAAAGCCACCAACTATCCAACATGAAGAAAAACATCGATCGCATTTCGGTCAACTGACATTTGAACGGAGATCAGGCCTCTTTTACGATTCACATTCGTGTTTCTGATTTATCGTACGTAAAACCCTTAAATTCTCGTAGGGAGCGAACGGTTTGTCCTACAAAGTTCCGCGTGGTTTCAAAAAATTCTAAAAATTCTATAGAATCTTAAATTGAAGGAAAACAATACCTTTATATCAAAATTTTTTGAGTTAGGGCGTTTTCAAAATTTCAAAATTCATTTTGGAACCCTTAGAAGTGACCTACATCAACCAAAATCTTCGGGGCACAACTAGACCCCAAATGGAGCCTACATACCAAATTTCATCAAAATCGGTCAATGATAAGTGGGGACGGTCGGCCGGACGGCGGACGTATGGCGGACGTATAGCGGACGGACGGCCAAATTTTTATTCGATTTTTAGATTCTACGTAGGTACCTAGAAACGTAAACCATCAAATTTTGAGGGGATGTTAAAAAAAAATTTTCTTGGTCGATTCCAAAGGTTCATTATTGAAAATAATAAACCATAAAATATATGTGATTCGTTGAGATTATTTTATTGGCCAATAAATGAGACACATACATATTGTTTTCTGATCAAGTCAATAATCCCACAATTCCAAACAACATGATGCGAAGCACCACGGCTATATAGTTCTGAGAAGATGAATCCTTCAATCTATCACTAGCTGTGGTTTCCTGTGGCTCCCACCAACAGGAGTGCTTCAACTTTACCCTTCTCCAGGCCCATCTCGTGGTCCAAAAAAAAGTTTTCGCATATTCCAGGTTGGGTCTCCTGAGTAGCCTGATACCAACATAAATTTATTTGGGGACAAGTATAACCAAAATCCCTTAGAAGACACAGATGTACGAGTATGTTTCTAAACTCTCTTTTTGCTTTCCTATTAGCAAAGATAGGGAAGTTTTGGGCTCGTACAGCAGGTCTTAAACGTATCCCAAGTATGCACAATCCAAGTAAGTGGACAATCAAATCTTCAGTTTCCAAGTGGCCCCCAAATTTAGAAATCATACAAATTTTTAAATTTAATGCTTGGGTATTGAGAGTTCCAACCACACAATCCCTGAAAATTTAACCGGATGTGTAGGATTTTGTATTTGTGCAAGAGCAGAGGATGTTTTTTATCTAGAAACCATGACATTTATAAGAAAATGTCACCCACCACAAATCCTAAACATTTCATCTAAATCGCCAGACACGGAACCAAAGTTGTTCGAAAAGCTCTGGAATGCTTAATACGTTTGGAAGTTTTGATTTTATAATAGACAATATAATTGCACTTTGCACGAATACAATGCTTTTCCTTATTAGATAGCGAGGAAGGAAAATATTTGGGTTCTGTAAAATCAAAATTTCCAAACAAAATCATGGTCTGATTGAGATGAAACTTCTAGAGTTTACGCGAATGAAATTCGCCCTTTGAATTTCATCAACATCGGCCTAACAGTAACGCTAACAAGGCTCTACCCAAACATAAATTTCTCACAAGCTGATGGCTCGAATTCAGAGAAAATTTCGAAGTTGGGCATAAGAAGACATAATCTCGAATTCACAATCGTGATGATTTTCGTCGACTCAGATAACGAAGGTAGGTGTGCACACTCGACTATAAGTCAGGGGAAGTCAAGTCTCAGTGTACCCATCAAACCGATGCCAAGACCTTCATAGTTGGTGATTTACGGGGAGCGTTCAAGTTTGCTTACAATTACCACTCAGGGATTTCCTTTTGTTAGTTCATCGAAAAATTCAAATGTTTATCAGACTGCCTCGTTACTGTCGAAAACGCTTGAAGGTTAGTAAAATATTGCTTTTCACTTCATTATACGGAATGACCAGTAAATAATCGGGAATCCCAGATGAGTATTCGATTGCAAATTACCACCAGAGACGGATGTGTTAATTTGAATCCATTCCTTAGACAAAACATGTTCATTTAACAGCCTTACTACTAATGAACGTTTATACCTACACAAAAGAAGAAATAAATTAAATAATGCTACTATATCGCACATTGAGAATAGCCTTGTGGCAAGTCAAAAATCTGCAATTTCGGGAAAACGAATTTTGAGTTTCGCGTATTGCACATAGTTCGCCAAAACGTGATTTTTCAAATTATTTACTCTTTGTTTTGGTGTAAAGTGATACATAAGGAGGTCAACTATTTCCCTAAATAACCAAGAGTCGGTAGGAAAAAATTAAATGAAGTTTTCCTCAAATTACTACTACAAACAGGTAAAAAGTACTGTGACAACTCTGAGAAGAGTAGTGCGACAATTCAATACAAGTGGGTGTGGCACGTAGCCAAAGTGAATTCAAGTTAACTGGAAAATAATAACACTTTTAAAGGTTACACATTTGCGCGTTTGCATGCGCATAGGCTAGTATCTACCCGAGGGCGATGATTTTCAAAGGGGACCATCTACACGCCAATCCACACAATCCCTGAAAATGTCATCGAAATCAGGTAAGAATTGTAGAAGATATGGCTGTGGCAAGGATTTCACGTTTGCTCATGCGCAGCAGCTACTATCAGTTCGGCGGTGTTGATTTTCATTGGGAAGTATTTACACGCCAATCCACACAATCCCTGAAAATTTCATCGAAATCGAATGATAAATGTAGAAGTTATGGCTGTGGCAAGGATTTCATGATAGACACACAGACAGACACGGAACCAAAATTGTTCAGGAAGGTCTGAAACGTAAAATGCGAGTGGAAATTTTTATTTTGGAGAACTTTTTTTTCAACCTTGAAAAGTGAAAACAAAGCTACCGCTACCTTGGTAGACTCGGAAGCAAAATTATGTGATCCAGGAGAAGAGCAATGTTTTAACTCGAAGAGTCGCGTTTCAACTCAAAAATGGCACAGTACTCACGACGTGATTACTGTGTGATTCACGTCCGACACTTAGGCTGCAATTGAGTCGTAGGTGATATCACGTGGTTATCACTCTGCTATCCTAGTGTGACACCCCCACCTCGACACAGGTAGTAGTGTAACTACCGCTCCCAAGCGATAATTATTGACACTAGGCTTGTAGCGATACTATTTTCATGTAGAACTCGTCGAGATCTAACTGCCTGTAAGTTTAACTCAAAACTCGATTTTTCGGACTTGTCACACTGGTATTCTCAAAGTGCGATATGTATACAAATAATGGTTCTAAATACAGAGAAATTAAATAAATTTATATTTTACTTATTAATTACAGAAGGTAGGAAACCTTTGTGAAATCCCAGGGAATCAAACAAAATTGACCTCCAAAGCGAAGTTGACCTCCAAATCGAAATTTCCTTTCGTGTTCAATATCTTGTTTCTTAGTGACAACATTTTGGTTCCGCGTTTTTCCTGAAGAATCGTACTTTAAAGGAAAACTGTACTTCAAGGGACTACAGAGGTTAGTCCGTGGATGGACCGATAGAATCGCAACTTTATCAAACACCGATTTCTCTCGATATGTTCAACCAATTTTCTTAAAAGTAAAAGGATATTTAGTAGCTATCTGTCTGTAAATTTCATTGCGTTTAAATCAGAAACAAATTAGCAACCATTAAGACGTTAGTCAAATTGAAACTTCAAACCAACCTCTTGTAGCAATCAACATTTTTGACCAACATATTATTGGATCATATCGTACACGACTGCCATGTCCAGGAACTAAGACGTCTCCCGAAATTGGAAATTGTTTGTATGATTTACTCGGTTATTCATTTTATTTTATTTGTTTAAATTAATTTCTATTTGTATATGTGTGTTAGGAAGCACTATAAATGCACACAATTTACCATTTTGAGCACGTAAGTGAATTGATCACCTGAATCACCGCTTCTGCAATAAGTACCGAGGACATTTGAATTTTGTCTTACAAATTGATCTCGCTTCTAGTAGAAACACGATATAACTGTGACTAAAATAAACCATTTAGACACTCTAGTTTTCCGTAATCTTCACCAAAATCACAAAAAAAAACTTTGGCATTAAAAGAAAAAAGTACATTTTCCCCCGATTCTCTTCATTTTGCAATCAAGAACATATAAAATTGAAACTACTTTCGTAAAGTTACTTTTTCAAAAAAAAATATACATACTAAGAATAAGCATATGAAAACGTACTTACCAACATGATGGGGATTGGCACCTTTAAAGGAAATCGGGAACACTTGTCACAATTTAGCTTGCACGTTTTCGAAATACTATGAAATATACTGTGAAAATTATAAAATGTTTGGTAAGTAGTACCTACAATTTCAGGAACGGAGAATTTCGTTTTCAGGATCTCGAGGGCCGCCTTGTATGTGCATTATACCTTGTTCTATATAATTATCCTGCACCTTCCTCCAGGCATGCCACAACCAAGGTTAGTCGAAGAGAGTTTTCCTAACCACTTATTTTCGATAAATTGGAAACCTGGAGACAAAAGGGTACCACATTAACTTGAAACGAATTGTCAATTATCGGGACTGGGGTCATCCAGAAAATACGCCGTTATTGCTTAGCTTTCGGAAAATATATTTCCTTCATCAGGGCCTGAAAATGACAGTAAACAGAATTATGCGAAAGAAGGTGGACACAAAAAAATCTTACACTAGTCCAGAACAAAGTAACTTGAAACTGGGGATCTATAAATTACTATAATTTTAATATGAATTTTACCATTTTTCAATTTACTTAACCACCTACGTAATAAATTAGATCAAAATCCTAGAACGTTTTAACCATACACTGGTACGTATGGATCCATATACTGATATGTCCATACATACATACATACTGATAAATCCATATCCATACATCCTCCATACACTGATATGTATACAGGAAACTTACGACCAAACTTAAGGGGTCGATTCTACAAGGTATTTCCAACAAAAAATGTCTCCTAACAATTTTCTTTCAACCCCTTGTTTTTTCTAGTTTTTCCAATAAAGATTTTTTCGTATGTTGAACCTTGTCTCACTAAAATTATTACAGCTCCCTTATTTTACGTGAAAATTCAAATCTGATTACACCCTTGAAAATAGCATTAAATCTCGCGTCAAATAAGATACAACACATATTTTAACCTCGCATCTAGTTAAATTTTTTCTAGTCCAAACTTAATCTTTGCAATTTTTAAATTTTTTTTAACGAAATTCTCAAGAGGTTTTTCCCCTTTCCTGTAGACGAAATTCGATGCGGTTTTCAGCAAAAACATTCTCATAATTTCATGTTTCCAACGGTGTAATCAAAAATTATTTTTCGGGTTTGGATGTAGGGCACGAGGAGCGGTGGCGGAGGAGACCCCCCCAATCCTTCCGTCAAAACATCGATTTCGTAGAATTAAATCCGCGTTTTTTCGCGATCAAATTCCATGTTATGGAATTAAGCGGGCTGCAATTAGTTACACACAGTGCCGGGATTTTATACATAGCAATTGTAGGCGTTCCAACTGACCTCCAGAAAGCTTGTTATCTTGGAAACAGGTCATTATTCTTTCCAAAAAATTACTTCAAAATTGGTTAGACAAAATGAAGGACTATCTTTGATACCTATTCTGCATCCAGGTTTTCAATATTTAAGGTACCTAATTGTTCGTAATTTGGTCCGTGATGATATTTCAGTCATATTCTGTTTCATCCCTACGAAAGCATGACCTTTTTCGAACCTATTTTTCAAAATTCACTGTTCAACGAATTCACTGAAATTCAAAATTTCAAACCTTCATGCTGTACTTGATTTTTGGCTTTGATTAAAACGCTTTTCAAGCAAAGTACAAAATTTCTTGCATTTTGTGAGGTTTTTTCTACACACACTTGAATTATTTTTTGTGACCACCTATATTTAGATAACCATGGTTATAGAGGGGAGGAAATATTGATTTAAAAAATCGTTTTTCGATCAATTTTCTGTATTATATTGGTGAGCTCATAAATACGCTAGAGTGCTGTCCCCTTTTGGGTAGGTGCTTGGAAGCATTTAAGAAATGCATATGTAATGAACTAATCAGAAGGATTATACCAATCATTGTGTAAATCATTAATCTGTAAATGCTGCATAAACCTATTTTTTCGAAGAAGGTAAATGAGAAGTGGAAATTGCAGTATGTCCTTCAATGGTTTAATAATTTCTATTTGTTCATATCAACTTCTCTAAGTTCGAAAATTTCTTTGTGTTCTGATTATTAATCGTTTTGTGGATCTACAGCTTCCTGTACGCTGCCACCTGTCGGGAATACTACACATTAGCACCAGATTACAACAAGAACATCCCACCAGGTGAGTCAACAGAAGTATCAAATTTAACGTTAATTGAAGTCCAATTTCGAAAATTTGCATTTACCAACGTATGATTATTAGGGCGTTCCCAGGGTATTGTGAAATTTCGTTAAAAGATGTTGAAGATTTATCCTTTCAAATCAATTATTTGTTTTAGGGATAATCTTACCGAAATGTGCGGAAAAAAAGTCGAGTTGGTAGATTTTTTTTTCAGAAAACTTTCTGCCAGGATATTTCTCTTCATAAGGGTAAGACATTTTCCGGTTTCCCTCAACCTCAGAGAAATAATAAGGCCAATTTAGGGGTTCTTAGATGAGATAGGTCAGTGTGAAGCTTCTCACCATAATCAGACGTTCCCAGGATGAGTGAGAAGAGAGTTCTTTCTGTGGAAACCTTTTTCTTTGATGTCTTCTCTATCCGTGGAAACATGCCAAACTCGGATGCGTCAAGACGTCATCAGTGGCGGATTAGGTAGGTACCAAAGCCACATGGGTCCTCCTGGTCGATCGGAAGAATCGCGTGCAACCGGGACCACGCCCATTGGCGTCGGCATGTTGGGATATTTCTCATGAGATATTGCTCCACAACCAACCGTTATAACTTAGGCCTCTGAACGACTGAAACGATACAATAGTAATGTATGTGGGTACCTGGCAAGACATAATCACTTTTCAGGTCTGAACCATTTAGAAGGACTGAAACAGATTGGAGTTGAAACAGTATTGTTCTAGGGGATCTGGAGAATCTGATCAATTAATGAGAATAATTTAATGGTTGCTGTATTCTACCCCAAGCGAACTATACGTTTCGTTACAATACCTATTCCTTGGTGGAGATCAATCTAGGACTAGGGATGATGAATGAAAGGTACAAATTGAATTAGAAAAGATAAATAGATATGTCATCCTATAATCAATGAGGCTTGTTTCTATATATGAGGTGAGAAGTATCAATAGAGTTTACCTATTAGATCTTTGGATTTGAAAAACGAGGGTAAGAGAAGTGATCTTGTATGAAAGTAGGTACCTACTTACAGATCGATGTCTGGAATGAGACTGGTGGGCAATCCCTGAATTGTGATTCGGGAGAACAAAGGAACTGTTCCATCTAATCTCTAATCAGTTGTCGGAGCGACTGCTGCTCCGTCACAAAGTATTAAATTTTTTAATCAAAATCTGGATTGACGTCTTCAAAAACCCTTGAACAGCCAGTTATTTGGATAAAACACAATAAGTGGGTTTTTAAATTCAAGAAGAAAATTGTGCAAGTAGACATCTGGATACACCTGAGCTACACAGGTTTTGATGTTTCCAATCTGTAGTTGGAAGCTCACCAAGAGGGAATTGGGATCTACAGGGATGTTCGCACTTGTGCAAACCCAAAATTCTGATTTGAGATCCAAATTTCGCCTGTATCAAGTACTAATCACCCATTGGAGGGTTCTCTTGCAATAATTTGCTTTGTATCATACCTTTAGATAGCTGCTGGTGCAGGCTGGACAATCCGTAAGCAGGATTTCACTTTGATTTTAAAAAATGCTTGCATACGAGTCTGCAACACACTGGGACATTTTCATGTCAACCACTACACAACAAGGTAGTGAAGTAAGGTTGTTAGTTCATGTACCCAAGCATCAAAATAAGAAAACAGTTGATTGTTCTCTACGCAACACAGTGAGTCTATTTTATTTATTGGTCGCGTGAGCAAGACTTGCTTAGTTTTCGTGACGATTTTTCAGTTTATGTGCCAAAGCAAAGACATGAAAATGTCAATATAATATAAACGTATAGTAAAATTAATTTTTAAAATCCACCATAGTCGATCGTTATCTATATATGAGTGTTATCATGCTCAATCTATCGATGAATTTTACGTAGAAAAGCATAAATCCAAATTTATTCTCCGCCAGACTGTGGTAACACTGAAAAGTTTAGCGTCGATACCTATCACTAATTTCTTGACTCTCGGATGACAGTATTTTAAATTGATTTGTCGGCAATGCTTGGACGTTCCGTACGAAAACAAGTACTTATTGAGCCGTGCCTGTTGTACGTTCCCTTCAAGCTTTGATGCCGCAAACCGCTGCTTAAAAGTTTTAACTGCTCTTTCAGCTAAGCCGTTAGTTCGAGGATGGTATGGAGTGGTGGTCACATGCTTTATGTTGTCTTGGCCACAGAAATCTGTAAATACTTGTGAAGTAAATTGTGGGCCGTTATCAGACACTACCACCCTCGGTAGTCCAAAACGCGCAAAAAATGTCTTTTCCAAGACAGCCACAGTTTTTTCAGCTCTATGTTGTTTCATCGGCACAATCTCTTGCCATTTACTTGTTGCATCGACTACAATGAGCCAGCTGTGCCCTTGAAATGCTTCAGCAAAATCAACGTGTAGTCTTGACCAGACTTCTGAAGGCACATTCCAAGAGTAAAGTGGGGACTCTGGATCCCAAGGCCTATTTTGTTGGCATGAACTACAGGACTTCGAGAAATTTTTGTGACCGCTTTCCACGTTGTCTCCAGAGCCATCTTCTAAAGCGTGTAAAGCCTGCTTGCGTCTTCTAGAATTTTTCTTCTTCTCTTGTCGCCGTTTGAAATAACTTGACAGGTAGCACAAGACTAGATCAAACATATTTTTGGTTGTTGATGTAAACTAAAACAGAAATCACCTGTCGTCAACCAGGTTGACTCAAGGTGTCAGAATTGGAGTGAGGTGACCACAGTATTCATTGCCAAAATCCGAATCATGACTTTATCTGAGAGTGCCTGATTAGCTGATTCTACAACTAACCTCAGAGTAAGAGACGTCCCTACGTATACTGTCAATTTTGATATGGCAATCTGCGACTCGAAGATCAATACTTGAGGCTCCATCATCAACAAGTCGTCCAAACCGTAACAGATTATGCGAATGACTAAGATCTAATTGGTAGAAAGCCTCGCTTTCCTTTGAAAACAAAGCAACGAAGATGGAACTCCAAATCAACGAAGACAAAATCAAAAACAAGGCAGCTGAAATGCTCAAGCGATACGGAGATATGTGGATTGACACGTTTGGATTGACGAGTTCAACAAATACATGGTATTTTGGCCTAATTTCAGACACCGAAATGAGTCAAGGTTCCCAGAGATTGCCCTGTCCAAATTCCTTGCCTTGCGCTTCTAGTAGGTACAAAAATTTTACAATACTTGAAAGAGGAATATTGCCAAGAATACTTGGTCAAGTGTGTGATGGTAGGTTCAACCGAGTATAATATCCAGTTTGAAAAACAATATTGGTTTTATAAAATTCTTCCGAGTAACCTAAGAAAGTTCTCACAGATGAACTGGACGGGAACTAGAAGAGGATTTCCACGGAAAGGAAAAACTACGAAAGGAAAGCCATCACTCCATCATAGTGGATTGCGGAGGACTGTAAGAGTATTGAAGTCCGTGGCTGGAGCACTGCTGTTCGTAACGAGTAGTGTAAAATGTTGCATTTCTTTACGGATCTTCACGTGTAGGTTGGAATCCCGTTAAGAAGCATTTTTAAAAACGTGCTTCTCAGCAAACGATGAATGAACAGAGTAGCAATCCTAGATTAAAGAGCAACCTCCTGTACACAGTACAGAGAGCGTTTAAATAGAAAAAAGAAGGTCGAACTCGACTCGAGCAATTTACATGCCAATTAGCTTAGGGTGAAATTTAATCACTGAGACGAAACTCTTGAGGTGCGGAGAGGGAGTAAAGCTGGTAAAGTAAATCTAATTAGCTCTTAGGGGTTCTCGGCAGAATTATAACTCGCCTCTTGGTTTAACCTTTTCACGACAAACCTTTCCAAAAGTAGATTGACTGAGGGTGGTTTACCTCAATATGTCTTCATCGTTAGAGTCGTTATAAACGAGGATCTATACGGTTAGAATTCTCAATCTTACGATTGTTGGTTTCAAGATTCAACTTCAATAACATCTCGTTACTTGATATGTAAAAAAATAAGTTTCCAAGTTGGCATAACTTCAGAATTTGCCGGAGGACTTTAGAATTTTGCTCATGGGGGCCTGCGGATGGTTTCCCTCTAGTTTAGCAGGGTAAATGATGAAGCAACATCTTCCCCAACTGCTTTAGCACCTCCGCAGGGACCTGTAATGTTCATTTATTCATCAAAACGGACAAGCCCATTACAATTTAAACATAATTATTGCTAAAATTGTTTAATGTGAAAATAACTTATTTACACTTTTTATTTAACACTGTCCACGTCAGAAAATTGAAAAAAATTAAAGTCAGATTTGTTTTTATGACAATTCTCGTTCGTGATTAATAAAATTGGGCTACTTTTACTTAGAATATGGTTCAACACTTCTCGACGTATGAGGGTCAATGATTGATTAAACATGTCGATGTCCGGGCAATTGGATATGTAAGAGTTCGCTTCTCTTGGTAGACGAGACAGAGGGCTATTGTAAAGGTAATTAGTGCGAGAGAAGGGATTTCAAAAAAGCGAGTGTGATCTTGAGCTCAGTTGGGGGGTCAAGTAATTTATCCTGGACAGGAGGAATGGTGAGTCAACCGAACCCGTTAGCAGCGCCTGTGGAAAAACGCTACTAACTATTACACTAAGATTTGTTATTTTTCTATATAGATCACTCGTCTGCAAAGAACACGTCTTTGCCATTGTTACCAAAAACCAACTTGAAGAAAAAAATGTGAACATTTGAACGGAGATTCGGCCTCTTTTGCGATTCACACTCGTGTTTCTGATTTATCGTAAGTCCAACCCTTAAATTCTCGTAGGGAACGAACGGTTTGTCCTACAGGGCTCTGCGTGGTCTCGAAAAATTCTATACTATCATAAATTTATGGAAAAACAATACCTTTATTTTATTAATAAACTTGTTGAGTTAGGGCCTTTTTCAAAATTTCAAACCTTATTTTTCAACCCTTAGAAATGACCTACATCAACCAAAATCTTCAGGGCACAACTAGACCTCAAATGGAGCCTACATACCAAATTTCATCAAAATCGGTCAATGCTAACCGAGGAAAGAACCGCGTACGGCGGACGGACAGCCACATTTTTATTCGATTTTTTGGATTCTCATTCCTTGAAACGTAAACCAACAAATTTTGAGTCACTATTGCAGGCACCTGGTCGAATTCCCTTGTACTTCGCTTAACGAATCCAAGCAGTCTCATCGCCTTGCATGATATGGTGGCTATGTGGTTCGAGTAAGTGAGATGATGGTCCATTAAACCTCCTAGATCGCGAACCGTTGATGTTGTTTCATTGAAACCATCAAAAGCTTCTCACGTTTATAGGTGTGGATTGGTAGTGCATGGAATTGATGTAATTATACTGTTTCAAATATCCTAGTAACCATCTTTGTTCTTACACAGTTGGTTGGGACCTATTACTCATTTTAAGTGTTAGTGGAGAGTTCAGAAAAACGTTGAAAAATAAGCGACCTACAACCTGCACCGCTTGTGCCCGTGCTGCTGAGCTTATTGAAGTTGAGAGGGCGCGTTTATTGAACTGTGAAGGCCTTCCTTGTGCCTAGTCACGCCACTCTATTTATACGGAGGGTGTAGCGTCTCCTTTTCCTCTAGCGCAGGGCAATAGTCATAACCTGCATCGGATATCCCCCAAAGATTCCATCCGACGACGACGGGGGTAACGAAAAAATAATCTCAGCGGTCGGACTCGTGACGTCATGTGAGAACTATTTTTTGTGGAAAATCAGAGGATCTCGGATTTGATAGGTTATAGGTCAAGGACTCACCTCAAATATTTTTCAACCTCACCATGTGATGGAGTAGCTCTCATCGCATTCCTAGTTTGAATTTCGATTGACATCTAGACCACTCACTGATAGAACCAGGTCGCTAATCGATATTTTAGCACCTATTTACTTACTTTATACTAGAAAGAATCAAGGTTGGTCATTGATACCTGGGCCGAACTGGAATCTCGTGATTTACTTCATTCTGAATACTATTTTCTAACTTCAAACCCCTTTTTTTCTTTTATCGAAGGTTAGACTTTATGAAATTATTAAAAATATTTGATAGGGTATTTAAGTTTTAGACTCATAATTTGGAGGAAATACAAAGAATTCTTTTGATAGAGAACCTACGATTTGATTTGTATTCTCAAATAATTGAATTTGTAGTTCCATGAGAAGAGGTGCCTACTCAAATTTCTTCCAACTAGAATTGTTTGTTTTGAACAATAATTATTACCATCAATATTGTAGATTCAAAGAAATTTGACCAAATATATATAAATGTTTACCAGTAAAACTTTGGTGGTAATAATTTTATTGTTCATTATCGTTCTTTGTCGTTACTTTACTGAATTTTCTATTTAAGACGTAAGCCCAGTCGACGCAAACCCTCACAATTTTACCAAAATGAAGGCATTAGATTTTAAGTCCCTAAAAATGTCATCGTATTTAAATGAAGAGTGTAGTGAGGTATAATAAGTACGTGTCTAACTACCTATCAACATCTCGTAGGTTATTACTACTCTCTGCTCCAAATTTAAACATAGAAACAGCATTATCTACTAAGCATCAATAATAACATTTTTGTAACAGTTATTTTCAAAAAATATTTCAAATCTTTAAAAAATTGTCATTGTACTACGAAATTTAATATGAACTCTTTGTTTTCCATACCTACACTGTAACTTGTATTTGACGCCCATCACCAAACGGTTAAATGCGTCATTAATAAAAATTAAAAAAAAGTTATAATATTCATGTTTCAACACAATAACAAATTATCCTAATAAATTATTACACCGATTAAAATGTCCTCTTATGGACACACGCCGTATGGATCAATATTTTATTGATGAAGAATTCAGTTCTCTGTAATTTGACAGTATAGATATTAATTATAACTCTTGAGTTATACCTACCACGATACGAGTACATTATAGGAAAGACAGTTTCCGAGTAATTTCGCACGTGAATGTCTATGTGTCATGAATGGACTCGTGTTATGAAAGAACAAAGTAGCTAGTATTTCACTGAAACCATGTACAGACCACCAACATCGCCAAAGGGGACTCAGTTACGAAGCCTACCAAGTTGTTAATCCAATTCGTTCCCTAGGTGTCAACGGTAAGTTTCAGTCTTGACTGCGTCTTCCTATGGGGTAGTGATAGTCCCTTCAGTGTAGTGATGGAAATGATCATGGATTGTTTTTTTGACAACGTGTTCTCAGAGTTGGATCGAGCTTCGTTGCTCGCGAGGTACAAAAGAAGGAATCTCGTCGAGTACCTAAGCACTGTGATTCAAGCTTGTAGCCACGTCGAAGGGCAGCCGCAAGAAGCCTGCAAAAGTGCAATTGTTAGCGCGCTGAATTTCCACAAAACGACGCGAGGTCAAAACGGACAAGTTTGTTTGATGGGAAAGTACCATAATGTTCTGTACGTAGCTGCTAGGCTCGCTTTTGATTGGAAGCTGGAAGATACAGAGACTGTGTGTCGGTTGTTGGACGAAATGTTTATGTGCGAACACACGTTCGATAGGTTGATCACGGGTGCGATATTCGGGTCAAGGGCTTCCGGTGTGATTGCAGGATGGAAAAGCGATTTCGATACGAGGGAAGAATGTTTGGAAGCTGTAGAGTATTTTTTGAGGCATGCGACAACTGGAAAGAAGGAGTATTTAGTAAGAAAAAAGTCTTGTAGGATCGTTGACGTGCCAATGGAGTCGTATGGGAGATTCACTCCGGCGACCGTGGCTGTTCAAGCGATTCGCCCGGATGTACTCCTTTTACTACTGCAGTTCGGGGCCGAGGTCTACACTGAAGACGACCCGTGCCCTCTGGAAGCACTCCTCAGACGACTCAGCGAGTGCCAGGAACAGGTTCCCAAAGACCTGCTGACCTGCCGTGACGTCATCATGCGAACTGTAGCCCACGTGAGCATCCCGGATGACGTGGAGCACCCCTACGTCGCGGCTTATCTTTCAGGAATGCAGCTTATTCCTGAAGACAGGGCGAAAACTCCTGCCAGACTCAAGCATCTTTGTAGAGTCGTGATAAGGAAAACATTAAACCTCAACTGTAATCTACCGTTCGGAATCAAAAAACTCGGAGTGCCAGATGAACTAGAGTCATTCTTGAACATTGAAGTGGACTAGCGGATTATAGTCAACCTACTCCGAAATTGTGCTCAATCAACAAGCTTCCATGTGCACATGCTGATCCATCCATTTGCCATGGATTTCTTCAAGGATCTCTTCAAGCATTCTTCATACGGACCGAGACTGAATTTACTCAAAGTTCTACTGAGGGGCATGAGAAAAACAGTTAATCCTAAGCTCATGATGTAATCAACTGTGATTTACGTACGAAATAATTATATTCACACAGTTTGAAAACCTTTTCATTCTTTTCCATTCTCTATTTCATAATTTTACGTATTCATATTTTTCCTTCCTCTGTAGGGAAGCTCTGTTTTCGTGAAAAATATTGAACAAATGTAGTTCTAATTATACGGACAAACCTATACGTTACATGGTAGGATTTCAATGACATGTTCATGGAAAGTTCGACCAATTCCCTTGACAATTCAATAATTAACGCGTGCTCGTGCGCACCGGAATACCTTGGTTTCTGAGTTCCTAATTGTCCGAAATTGTCCTGTTTGGATAGTTCTTCGATGTAGACTCCGAAGATACCTTTCATCTCATTGCATTTAGACCAGTAGAAGACAGCGCTAGAGAAAAATCAGAATCCTTCAAATTTCTCAACTCAGGCAGAACTATACAAAATGACAATTTTTATGAAGTTGTCATACTTCACTGAGGGTTTCAACCATTGATGGTTAAATATGAGTCATTGCCTTCCAAAATACTGTTTGCGCTCGCGAAAACATTTCTAATTTGATTTCACCTAATCACCGATTATGCACGATCTCGTTCAATATGTTGTTGTATGGCAAAGGTAGAGAATAGAGGGTTTGAAATGTAACATTCTGAATTGCACAGCATCGAAGTAAGAGTGAACGAATCATAATTAACCCTTTCTTATATTATTATTCTTTTTTCAAATCTTTCATTTAAATAATACAACACAACATAATAGAAAACAACAAACGTTTTACGGCTTGAGCTGTAAAACTATAAATATGCCGGGGTTCGCGGTTTTTTTTTTTTTTTTTGTCCCTAAGGTACTTAATAAGTACCACAAAACACCTTTTTCCATTATAATAATTACATAAACTACTCCATTTCCTAATTCCAATTCATACTTGGTAATAACAATTTATTTCACGCTTTATGTTCCCATTCATATTTGATATTCACTTTATTCAACATTAATTACATCAACTAATATCTTTCTTGTGATTTTAACAACTCACTGCAACAACAAACAATAAAAAGAAATCCTATCAAAAGGGTGATTATCCAAATTGAAATATTCAACATTATAACCAGTTATCACAGAATATACTAAGTCTTACAAATTTTCTATCGACTGCTAGTGAAAAATCAAATTAAAACTCAAAAATTAAATTGCTCCGTCAATTCATTCCTGTACCTCATGGCATTTATAACAAACCAACCCAGCATCATCCAATTTTTTCCATTCAGGTACTCAACGGCCATTTCTACACTGATGAATCTAGATCCAAAATAGTTCTTCCAAGCATGGGGCACCACGCCAAAAAATGTTTCAAATTTGAGTCCTAACTATAATTACATAATGAGCACATATTGTTTCTGTCCTCTATCCACTTTTTACAATTAATATTTAACATTTCGCATCTGGTTTCACATATTATTTTCACTATGACATGACTGAGATTCTGCTATTCCATGAAAGTCACGGGGGACTCAAGTCTTTATACAATAAATGGAAACGTGCATTTTAGGCATCCGCTTTACATTTTTCAAGGAAAGTTCATGCCTTCAAACACTCCCATTGCCCCCTTTCTCATATTGTACAAGAGGAATCTTGACGTCTTGAGAAACCAAAAATTGAAATGTACATCTAATGTTGTAATCGTTTGTAATGAAATAGAACCGCAAATATGAAAAATTCTCACAGATTTTATTTATTCTTTGTGAGAAAATTTACTGCCTACCCAACTTGGTAGACGTTTTCGGATTGTAGTGGTGTAGCCAAAGGGGATTTTAGGGGAATAAGATAATAGCTGGTGTCAATTTATGGTAATAGGTGGCAAACCAAACATTATTAGAGAGAAAAGGACGTCACCAAACCTTAATCCAAACTGCTGAATGAAAAATCTTACTTGACAAAAAGAACTGTTATGCAAATTGATAAGTGGTTTGAAGGTCCCTTCAATATCATATTTGAATTTAATTTGAGATTGGATTCTATAGAACTTGATGTAGGTACCTTCTTCCATCGTTTCATATTATATTCTAAAGATGATTATGGTAAATCCTTAATCAATAGCTAACCATCTTAGACAGCTAGATAATATAGCTAGATAGCTCTAGATATATAGCGATAAGCAATAGATAGATAGCGATAGATATAGATAGACAGCTAGATAATATAGATAGATAGCTAGATAATATAGCTAGATAATATTAGATATTATCTAATTTGAGAGGGGTTGCTTCATTTGAGGTCACGACGAGTTTGAAAGAAAGAAGTCTGTAACCTCAAGACAGGTTCATCGTCATTCGTTCGGTCATGCAGTTGATTGAATCAGTGCTGACAAGAGTGAGTGGCGTCGATTGCGGGGCGAGAGGAAATTCTTTCCCTCCCAGTGAAATTGGTATCATTAATCCTTCCCCCACTCTCTGCAAAACACATTAGCTAATTCACGTCGGGTTTATTTTTTCCGAGGATATTGATGAACCTTCGAGGATCGAGCCTCATTACGGACCGTGTCGTAATTAATTGCTTTCCTGTTTGTCGCCTACAACATCTCCTTGGACCATCACAATACGGTAGCCGTAGTTACTACATTATTTGAATAATTTTTTAGAGCATCATATAGTTGATGGAAAACCCATGAGGTAAAAGGAAAAACTCGTCGAAAACCAAACGTTCATTATTATTCCAACGATGCTATAATTTCGCCTCCGAATCTACCGAGGTCGTTGAAGCATATTTTCACATTGAGATACAGAAAAAATAATATTTACCAAGTTGCGAGTTAGTTCAGCTTCCTCAAACAGAATAATGTGAACATATTGATAAAATAGATAGATAATATTGTACTAAATAGCAGCACCAATAATGAATTCTACAATACGAATAGCCAAGACGTACCCAAACCTAGCAAATTTCTCGACCTATAGCTTGCTAGGGGAACAAATTATTATAATTACGGAATAATGTAAAATAAAATAAATTTGGAGAAATAAAACCTCATTCGAAACCTTTTTTTTAATCCTAAAACTTATCAAATCGATTGCTGGGGCAGGGAAAATGTTTTCTTTCCACAATTTTAATAATAATAGGTATAGACATATCCAAGTCATGACGTATCTTCTTGTAGAGTGGATAACTTCAATTTATAAACAGATTTACTGAATACTTTGACGATTTGATTTTTGTTTTAAGGCTCGCCCCTACAAATCCTCAACCCAGGCCCTGATGAACAGGTTCCCAAAATCGTAGACAGAGTTTGATGTTATTTTCAGGGTTTGAGCAGGTAGCCCCGAGGAGGACCGATGGTCTGAGCACATTTTTGTGCAAGTTTTTCAAGAACATCATATAATAGCCGAATTACCAAAAATGTGTAAGTAATTTGCACGGCGACGCTACAGATATCTTGTTAATTTCAATCGTGTTGAAATTTTCGTTAATCTGGAACATTTTCCACCTGCCCGTAAAAATTATTATTAATATTGGGTACTTCATCAGAGGTAAGGCTTCATAATACTAAATTCGATAATTATCTCCCCCGTCGAATTTCAGGTTAAGTGGGAAGAAGCTAAGGGCGGAATTCACAGTCGAGTTTCCTCGACGTCGAGTTAGGACTGTGAAAACGACGCTGAGGAAATGGTCGATGACTCGAGGAACTCCTCAAGGATTTCCTCGACATGACGACTGTGAATAGCGTTGAGCATGCGACGGTTCCTCATCGCCTCCTTGAGGATTTCCTCGGCGTTGAGCAATGACTGTGAATTCCGCCCTAAACTGTCTACCCAACTTGAGACGTCGGAGTCATCAAGTCGTCCAGGTCTCCTAGTCCCAATATGTGGTAGGGACTACCTACAAATTGAATATTTTGATACATCTGTCTTAGATAAAAAGGACTTACAGAGAACCATATTTTTTATCCTCAGTCATTTCCAAGATTTTCACAATTTGCTTCCCTCTTTTTGTAATCAGGTCCAAAGAAAATACTAAAGTCGTTTATAACGTCTCAAAGAGCAAAATAATTTCTGAATGTAATCTTAGCAATTTAATCTCTTTTTGAGACTGTAAAGAAAGGCGTATCTCGTGGAATCATGTTGTAGGCAATTATGTATAAGGAGTTCGCTCGCGAACGTGATAGATTTGGCAGGTACTCCCGTTATGAGACGAGTAATTTGTTTGTTAGAAGACCCTCCAGTGTTACGAAGACCGACGAATTGTATCTCATTCGTCGATACCGGCGATCAAATAACCTCAATCAATAACCGTTACATCACGCCTCTTATCCGATACGACAAAATCATCTGAAACTTTCATAGACGGAGGATGAGTGATGCAATTGGAAATTACGTAACCAAAGCCATGGGGATCCCCTAGAAGAGAACAATGAATAATAAGAATTTCCTCTCTTCCCTGCTCCGCTTCCTACACGTGTAAAAACAGCGAACTATTTATTTCGCAACCGAAAATACATCATAGATACGAAGAATAGGATAGAAAACAAAGTCCTATGAAAAAGGAAAAAAAATTAGCTCAATTCCTACCTTACCCACCAAAGCTTAAGTTCTTACGAACTTGTGTCCCCTGGCGGAGTCTTGGTAAGTAATTAAAACATTTTTTTTTTTTTAGACAAAATTTCGAATTGAAGTTATACAAAGTGTTAAGTCCAAATATGCCCACACAGCCAATAAAATTTATTGACATAATATGTGTATTTTATTGACATAATATTAATATAATATTATATATTATATAATATGCTGTACAATCTGTATACCCACTCTCTTTTAAAAAAATTATATCATACGCACCACTCACACCAAACTTGAAAAAACTACCGACAAATTTAATACTTCTTTAATCCAAACACACGACAAAAACTAGACACATCATTCTTGTGGTGGTAAAAAAAGTTCACCGCAGCAATATAAGAATTCCTTCGATAAAATTGAGTACGGCAACGTGGTAGTGACATATTCAAGCAGTTCTGCCCAATGTTACTAGCATGTTCAGACCTAAAGCCCGTTTTGTAAACAAGAATACAAGATTGAAGCAAAAACACATTTTTCACAGTAAATACATTGAATTCAGCATAAAGTCTGACAGTGGGGTACATGTAGGGTTTGTTAAGTAATATTTTCAACAATGCATTTTGAACAGTTTACAAAGCAATTAGGTGTGTTTTGCATGTCCCACCTCAAACGGTTGTGCCATATTTAATCATGGAGAATGCAAGACCGAAATACACTGTTCGTGACTGTTTTTTTGTTAAGAAGTTTCTAATAGTTTTAAAGACGAAAAACAACTTTCGCAACTTATTAACCAATGATGAAATATGATTCTTAAGCTTCTTAATTTTCAACAAAAGGCAGTGATTTACAGTTATAATCAATAGCCAAAGAGGCACAATTTTAATCATGATAGTTGATTACTTTACTACCTATCTGAAGGATAACACTTACCAGATATTGAGAAACGTAAAACTGAAGTTTTTGCAACATTTAGTTTCAAGAAATTTAGATCAAAATTAAATTGACGTACGAACTAAAAATAACTCAGAACTTGCTATATCAATCAGATCATCATAACTTTTGTCGCAGAACACTACAGCAGTGTCATCAGCATAACCAAACACCTTATATACCATACTATAGGGCCAGATGAAGTGATTTTACTTCCGATATACGTGTAAGCACTGGATGTAGGAAGGCTCCTGATGTCTGGAGGAGTCTTCTTGTATTCATCTTATTAAAAATGTTCCGTTGTTGATGTCGTACTATGAACATATAAATTTTTTATTAATGCATCCATTCCCGGGAACGTCCCTTGAAATGGGCAATAAAACGTTTCTACTCCCAACTAGGAATGAGCATCGATGGACGATACTATTGAACTACCGATGTTTTGCATACAATAGTCGATGTTTTTACCATCGATGGTTTAGAACTGATGTTTTCATCATCGATAGTTTGATTTTTCAGTTTATTTGATGATTTCAGTTTATGTGCCAAAGCAAAGACATGAAAATGTCAATATTTGGTTATCGTACTTAGTTTAAGTAGGTGATCTGTTCTGTTAAAGCGTACCTACAATGAGCTATGTTGGGACAAATTTTCAACCGTTTAGCTAATTCAGGAGGGGAGAATACGACAAAAGTAGAAGACATTTCGATATAGATTTAAAATCCCATTTTTTAGCGTATTTTCAAATGAAAAAAAATTAACATTGGTTTTCTTCATGTATGGTTGATTTAGTTTGACCTGAATTGAGCAGTGGTTTCACTGAAATTAGTATCATGCAAATTGCAAAGATAGATAATTGAATTATCCTACTCGATATTTTGATTACCTAACAAGGATTTATTTTTAATCAAAGAAGTATCGATACTATCGAAAACCATCGATAGTTTAGTAATGATAGTTTCCAACAATTCGATAATTTATTCGATGGTGACTATCGATAGTTTCCAAACTATGCTCATCCCTACTCCCAACCCGAAACGTTAAAACAAGAGGCACTTATAATATATAATTATTACATTCCTACACTTACACCTACGTAATTCAAAGTTACTATGAGAACTTGAAAAGTACCTGGTTAGATTAAAGGTTTTACTCGATAAATCCACAAATCATAATTTTCATCAGATTTTCCATAATTCTCAAACCACTATAAATTCACTGTTCGCAAAACATCGTACTATGGTTGTGACAATGGATGCTCACGAAGTTGTCCTCGTTCCTCCAAAAAAATCCGTTTCTCTCTGGTTGTCCTTCCAGTTATTGTATCACCTTATGCATAATGCATGTACTTGCGCCCTCCCCTCGTCTCATTCTAAAGATGTTGTTTGTTCCGAATCCGTATAAACGTGTTTACTCGGAGTTCGGGAAGAAACTCGAGTGAGTGGAACTCGGTTGTCTTTTGAGCATTTCCAAAACTTACTATCTTCAGACACCTGCCTACGTGAAAACGGCACATTGAAAGGTATCTGCACCAGGAAAATTGAAACCAGAGATAGTCGAAATTACCTCAAAAACGGGATGGGATTAGGGTGTTTGTTGAAATTGGATGTATCTTTTCGAAACTTGAATGTCAAATTTCAACGTTTGGACTAACTCCAAACGTTTCAAACTGGTACTAGTTTGAGGACATTTTTTACAGATTTGAAGGTACCTACCCAACTCTCTTCTAAAAACTTAGTAATTTCTATTTGAAGAAAAATTATTTTGCTGTGTGTGAAAAGTTCAATACCCAGTTTTCCCAACCAGACAGCTAAGAAGCTAAGAGAAAATCGAAATGATAATTTTGCATGATAATGGGCAAATATTGTGGGTTGAAAATAATTATTGTTTTTGTCTTCAGAATTAGATTCAATACCTTCTGAAACCCTGATAGTATTTAATCGAAAACCATCAATCTCAAAGCACGGTCATATTCGTCTACAGCAGACCAAAATGCATTATTATCAGCTAATTTGGAGCCCGAAACATTTTCTTTGTTGGTCAGTGAATTATTCTCGTCACAACGATTTGCGGACACTTCGACCAACTGATAGACAGACAGACATACAGAAAATCAAAATTTTTCAGGAAAGTCTAAAAAGGTCGTTTTAAAACGGATCGTTTTAATCAATTCTCAAAAGTAAAAACAATGCTTCCGCTTCGTTGGAAAACTCTGAAGCAGTAGGTGATGAAAATTAACTTCCAGTTGATATGTTGTGATCACCTAGTAGTCCAGTCAAATTAGCCAAAAAAGGGGGGGGGGGGGGGGGGGGTTTGCATTAATTCCGGACAAAGCGAAACTTTCATGGGTGACTTGTGGGTGCCTATGGAACATGTTTTTAGTATATTCTACTAGATTCTCCTTGTGCTAACTTTTTGGTGCCCGAAAAACCGCGATTTTTCGGCACTTGTTTCAGTTTTTTGCCTATAACTCGTACACGATGCATCCTACGGAAAATTTTACTCTTTCCTTTATTAAACAGGATGAATTTCTGCGTTGAATGACCACCTGAAACGTTAAGATCGGTTCAGCCGTTTGGCCGAAATCGATCGTTGAAGTTTGGCGATTTTTCCCAAATTGGTTGAAAAATGGGTTACGCTCAAGTTTCAAGGCCTGTACATCAAAAACGGCGTATCCAACCAAAAAATGTCACATACTCAAAGTTGTAGAGAATAAAATTTTGTGTAAGAAAAGCATCCCCCCTTCCTCCCCCCTCCCACCCGCCCCTACCAAATGATAGAATAACGAAACAACTTCTGAGTAAACGAAATTATGAGTATTGAAAACGGTGTTGCAATCAAAAAATGTCATATAATCAAAGTGAAACGTCTGTTGTTCAACTTACTAAGGCACTGAGGTACTTGTAATACTAGAAAAGGCGAAAGAAAAAACATTCTCCTGGTCCTAACTTTTTGGTGCCCAAAAAACCGCGATTTTTCGGCACTTGATTCAGTTTTTCGCCTATAACTCGTACACGATGCATCCTACGGAAAATGTTACTCAATCCTTTATTAAACAGGATGAATTTCTGCGTCGAATGACCACCTGAAACGTTAAGATCGGTTCAGCCGTTTGGCCGAAATCGATCGTTGAATTTTGCCGCTTTTTCCCAAATTGGTTGAAAAATGGGTTACGCTCAAGTTTCAAGGCCTGTACATCAAAAACAGCGTATCCAACCAAAAAATGTCACATAATCAAAGTTGTAGAGAATCAAATTTTGTGTAAGAAAAGCATCCCCTCTTCCTCCCCCCCCCCTCCCACCCGCCTCTACCAAATGATAGAATAACAAAACAACTTCTGAGTAAACGAAATTATGAGTATTGAAAACGGTGTTGCAATCAAAAAATGTCATATAATCAAAGTGAAACGTCTGTTGTTCGACCTAAGGCACTGAAGTACTTATAATAATAGAAAAGGCAAAAGAAAAAACATCTCCTAGATTCTCCTTTTGCTCACTTTTTGGTGCCCGAAAAACCACGATTTTTCGGCACTTGTTCCAGTTTTTCGCCTATAACTCGTACACGATGCATCCTACGGAAAATTTTACTCAATCCTTTATTAAACAGGATGAATTTCTTCGTCGACTGACCACCTTCATTTTTTAGATCGGTTCAGCCGTTTGGCCGAAATCGATCGTTGAAGTTTGGCGATGTTTCCCAAATTGGTTGATCGCCAAAACTTCAACGATCGATTTCGGCCAAACGGCTGAACCGATCTAAAAAATGAAGGTGGTCAGTCGACGCAGAAATTCATCCTGTTTAATAAAGGATTGAGTAAAATTTTCCGTAGGATGCATCGTGTACGAGTTATAGGCGAAAAACTGGAACAAGTGCCGAAAGATCGTGGTTTTTCGGGCACCAAAAAGTGAGCAAAAGGAGAATCTAGGAGATGTTTTTTCTTTTGCCTTTTCTATTATTATAAGTACTTCAGTGCCTTAGGTCGAACAACAGACGTTTCACTTTGATTATATGACATTTTTTGATTGCAACACCGTTTTCAATACTCATAATTTCGTTTACTCAGAAGTTGTTTCGTTATTCTATCATTTGGTAGGGGCGGGTGGGAGGGGGGGGAGGAAGAGGGGATGCTTTTCTTACACAAAATTTGATTCTCTACAACTTTGATTATGTGACATTTTTTGGTTGGATACGCCGTTTTTGATGTACAGGCCTTGAAACTTGAGCGTAACCCATTTTTCAACCAATTTGGGAAAAAGCGGCAAAATTCAACGATCGATTTCGGCCAAACGGCTGAACTGATCTTAACGTTTCAGGTGGTCATTCGACGCAGAAATTCATCCTGTTTAATAAAGGATTGAGTAACATTTTCCGTAGGATGCATCGTGTACGAGTTATAGGCGAAAAACTGAATCAAGTGCCGAAAAATCGCGGTTTTTCGGGCACCAAAAAGTTAGGACCAGGAGAATGTTTTTTCTTTCGCCTTTTCTAGTATTACAAGTACCTCAGTGCCTTAGTAAGTTGAACAACAGACGTTTCACTTTGATTATATGACATTTTTTGATTGCAACACCGTTTTCAATACTCATAATTTCGTTTACTCAGAAGTTGTTTCGTTATTCTATCATTTGGTAGGGGCGGGTGGGAGGGGGGAGGAAGGGGGGATGCTTTTCTTACACAAAATTTGATTCTCTACAACTTTGAGTATGTGACATTTTTTGGTTGGATACGCCGTTTTTGATGTACAGGCCTTGAAACTTGAGCGTAACCCATTTTTCAACCAATTTGGGAAAAATCGCCAAACTTCAACGATCGATTTCGGCCAAACGGCTGAACCGATCTTAACGTTTCAGGTGGTCATTCGACGCAGAAGTTCATCCTGTTTAATAAAGGAAAGAGTAAAATTTTCCGTAGGATGCATCGTGTACGAGTTATAGGCAAAAAACTGAAACAAGTGCCGAAAAATCGCGGTTTCTCGGGCACCAAAAAGTTAGCACAAGGAGAATCTAGTAGAATATACTAAAAACATGTTCCATAGGCACCCACAAGTCACCCATAAAAGTTTCGCTTTGTCCGGAATTAATGCAAACCCTAACTGCTAATTTGACTGGACTATAGGTACTTCTTCGCATTCCTGTTCTTTCACTTCCTTAGCTCAGTGGTAGAGAGCTCGACTCATGTTTGTGTAGTACAGTCGGAAGTCTGGAGATCGATCTCCAGTCGAGGGTAGTTAATTTAATAACACAACAGGGACATTACATAATATGTTAGCTTATATTATAAGCTTTTGATCCGATTTTCCCTATAGGGTGACTCTAGCTGTGATATTGGTTCTAAATCGAGCAATTTACGAAAAAGTCGTCGTATTAAGCGGAGAATAAAGAAGTCATAGCTGTTACCAGGTTTTCACGATTACGCATGCACAGAGGGTACTATCGATCCGAGGACGATGATTTTCGTAGAGGACCATCTTTTTTTCAACCTGCACAATCCTTAGAAATTTCATCGAATTTTAGTGAAAAATATATAAGTTTTGGCATACACTGTTTTAACGTTTCCGCATGCGCAGAGGCTACTAACAATCCGGTGATGATTTTCATAGGGGACCATCTACACGCCAACCCGCATAATTCCTGAAAACGTCATCGAAATCAGACAATAACTTCGCATAGTTTTGTCAGTTACCTACAATGATTTCATGACAGACAGATGCACAGACACGAAACCAAACAATTTCAAGGAGGTCTAAAACGTAAAACGAAAGTTGAAATTTTGATTTTGGAGAACTTTTGTTTTTCAACCTTGAAAAGTGGAAACAATGCTCCCGCTACCTTGGTATACTCGGAAGCAAAATCGTCATTGCAATGTTAAATGTTTAGTTGATAATACAGTAGGCAATTTACCTAGTTATTGTGAAAACTTACCATTTTCTTCCTTTCTCTTCGCGTTGTAGGTAGTTTTGATCTAGAATGCCCCGTTGCCCATGGGCACAGAGCACAGAGTACTGAAGACAAGGATGGGGGAGCGGGTTATTTATCCCGTGTCTTGTGATAGCCCGGGAGACTGGCGACGTTTGGTTGAACCGGTCTACGCGAGATCGCAGCACAGTCTGAGTTCCTAGAAGTAACCGCCCGATTCCCAGTACCTATGAACAGAACATCCTCATTAGTTTCGCAGTACTTTGCCGTTCATAATTTCCCTTATCAAATCGATGAATGTGAAGTCATGAGGGCCTTATTATGCACATCAATCTCTGACTCGGAAAGTTTTTGGCGCGCAGTTCACTCCGAGTTTGTGAGGCAGCTTAAGTTTTCCCTCTCGAGCGGACCAATCACTAGATTTACACCCGGCCCTCTATCATTCTTTTTTGTATTCATACTTACCTGGTGTGGGGATTAACCGTGATCCTCAAGGCGGTTACCCCAGGGCACAGAGTAATGGAGACAAGTTAACAGAGAAGAAAGCCAACGTTAAAATGGTGTGCAAGTATTTTTGAGGCTGCCTCAGTGGCGCTATCTACTTTCAGCTAGGATTGAGGAACTACTACGGAAGAGGCGGGGAGGAGAGGCCACACTCTTCATACCGCTTCTTTTCAAATCCTTTCGAATGACCAGAAATTGATAACTTTTCGTTTCATCATCATTTCAATTTGCAAAAATTACTTGGAAAAACCAATCGAGGCGAAAGATATTTTCAGAGTTCCTCATGCAATTGTTGTTGTCCCTATCGCCAGTAGTTCGAATGTTGAATCGACAACTGCCACCCTTAGAAACGTTTGAAACCCAGTGTATTATTGAATATCGCCCGATTTTTTCGTACATATCGCGAATATAACTAAATGTTATCAAATTAATTACTTGGATGCGGCCGGTTACGTACCAATGAGAAAAATATGTGATAAACAAGGTGATTTGTTGTGATGAGGTTGGGAACAAACGATCGTGAACCGGCCGTGAACGCAATCTGGTTCTTTCCGCTATAACTACGTCCTGGAGCTCCACCAATCAGAACGCTTCTCGGGCTCCCACATTCAGCTTTCAGCCCAGTGCCCCAGGGTGAGGCCTTTCCATTGCACTTCGGTTGGGCTGACCCCTGCGAATATCCCAAATGTGGATATCTCGGGCACATTATTTTTGGTAGTTGGGACTGCGTTCGCGCCACAGAGTAATGGAGACAAGTTAACAGAGAAGAAAGCCAACGTTAAAATGGTGTGCAAGTATTTTTGAGGCTGCCTCAGTGGCGCTATCTACTTTCAGCTAGGATTGAGGAACTACTACGGAAGAGGCGGGGAGGAGAGGCCACACTCTTCATACCGCTTCTTTTCAAATCCTTTCGAATGACCAGAAATTGATAACTTTTCGTTTCATCATCATTTCAATTTGCAAAAATTACTTGGAAAAACCAATCGAGGCGAAAGATATTTTCAGAGTTCCTCATGCAATTGTTGTTGTCCCTATCGCCAGTAGTTCGAATGTTGAATCGACAACTGCCACCCTTAGAAACGTTTGAAACCCAGTGTATTATTGAATATCGCCCGATTTTTTCGTACATATCGCGAATATAACTAAATGTTATCAAATTAATTACTTGGATGCGGCCGGTTACGTACCAATGAGAAAAATATGTGATAAACAAGGTGATTTGTTGTGATGAGGTTGGGAACAAACGATCGTGAACCGGCCGTGAACGCAATCTGGTTCTTTCCGCTATAACTACGTCCTGGAGCTCCACCAATCAGAACGCTTCTCGGGCTCCCACATTCAGCTTTCAGCCCAGTGGTTCGCGCTGTCCCATGAAAATCATCTAAGTGAATGGTCTACTTGATTTTCGTTTAACTGTACTAGTTAATAAGCGCCCCCCCCCCCCCCTCAAAGGTGAGATTACTTAATTTCTATGATGGTAAAACACTTATTTCGGCACAACTATATATCGGTAGGCAATAAGGGGTTATCACTTCTTGTCTCCATTACTCTGTGGGGGTTATGTCCAAAAACGGAGTTTTGAAAAAAACACAAAAGAACTTATCACCAGTGCACAATTCCTAAATCTTTAATTGCTTAAAGAAATTTTGAGCTATAGGTAATCGGTTAGTAATAGTTTTGTTAAATTTGAGTTTTTCTGAAGTTGAAGAAAAAAATTTTAAATGTGGAAGATGGATGGACATAGCCCCTTTGTGCTTTAAACACTCTCAATGCGGGTGTCTTCATATGATACAAAGTGAACTCCCCCGCGTGCGGGCGTCTTCATATGATACACAGCTGCCTGTAGAATGATCTCACTAAAAACGCTCTCATGCGGTCATGAATGGCTCTAGAAGGACGGGAGTTGTCTTGTTCGCTTCATTAGATCACCAGGAACCCAACAGAGTTCGCCGTTTTCACCTATCGAGTCAGGAACTACCACAATCTCAGTTGAAAGTGTGATAAGGGATCCAGGCATATTTTGATCAACCATTACTTCTCGTCAGATGTCTTGATACCTGAAGGTTGTGTACATCATCGAAATAAAGCTAGACAAATAATACATAGTGAATAAAAGTAATAGGGAGTGAGGAAAGCGCAGTGTTTTAGGTCGTATCATATGAAGACGCCCGCAAGCGGGGAAGATCCGAGATATTCAAGCCAGAAATTACTGTGTATTGCTGGTTTTGCATACCTCTGGCCATCCCCGCGTGCGGACTTCTTCATATGATACATGTCTAAAAAACGAATGAAAACTCAAAATTTCACATTATAATCAATATAAATACATTAGGAATATATAATTAGTGCTCTTATGAAATATTTCGCCAAACACACGTTCCCGCACCAGCGCTTGGCCGCGTTTCCGGATACGCATTGAGAGTGTTAAGGTATCGATATAAAGTTTTACATAGTTTTGAAGATAACATCACTAGGTGACGTTACGTGCTGAGTAGTACTCAGTGAGTACTGGAGACATCTCCCATTCTCAATTCATTGAATCGATTTCCGGCGTTTGTCGTGTTATGTTGGAAAACAAGTGGGTGTGGCACATAGCTTCCTCGTATCCATAACCCGATTATATAGATGATCAGATGCATAGTTGTTAATCTCAAAACACCAATCTCTAAGTACCTTCCACTACCTTCATAGGGGACCATCTACATGCTAATCTGAACAATCCTAGAAAATGTCATCAAATTCGGATGAAAAATTAAGTGAGTAGATGTATGTGATTGGATCAAAAAAATACTTAGCCTCGGCTGGGATTCGAACCCGCGACCCTGGGGGACAGTTGAAGTTACCTACGGCTGCTACAAGTAATTCACGTTTGCGCATGCGCAGTCGCTTCTATCAGTCCGGAGATGATGATTTTCATAGGGGACTATCCACAACCTAATCCACATAATCCCTGAAAATTTCATCGAAATCGGGTGGAAAATGTGGAAGTTATGGCCGTTTTTTTTTTTTTTTTTTTTTTTTTTTTTTTTTTTTTTTTTTTTTTTTTTTTTTTTTTTTAGAAGGAAATTCACGTTTGCGCATCCGCAGTGGCTACTATCAGTTCGAAGGTGATGATTTTCATAGGGGATCATCTAAATACTAGTCTGTAACATCCCTGAAAATTTCATTGAAATCGGATGGAAAATGTAGAAGTTATGGCTGTTACAAGGAATTCACGTTTGCGCATGCGCAGTCGCTTCTATCAGTCCGGGGATGATGATTTTCATAGGGGACCGTCTACACACCAACCCGCACAATCCTTGAAAATTTCATTGAAATCGGACAATAACATCGTATAGTTATGCGCGTTACAAGGAATTCATGACAGACACGGAACCAAAATTGTTCAGAAAGGTCTAAAAAGCAAAACGCAAGTGGAAATTTTGATTTTGGAGAACTTTTTTTTTCGTCCTTGAAAAGTGAAAACGTAGCTTCCGCTATCTTGGTAGACTCGGAAGCAAAAATCTTTCCTGGATTCTTTAAATCTTTGGACGGTTCGCATAAACGTGGGATTTCAAAAAACCACAGAAAAAGAATCACAAGGTGACAAATTGGGAGATCGGACTGGCCACTGCAAATCGCCCCTGATTGAGATGAGGTGTTCCCTCAAAACAGCTTTCTTATTGTTATTGGGTATTACAGGATTAATTTTGCTTCCGAGTCCACCAAGGTAAAGGAAGCTTTGTTTTCACTTTTCAAGGTTGAAATAAAAGTTCTCCAAAATCGAAATTTCCACTCGCCTTTTACGTTTCAGACCTTCCTGAACAATTTTCCGTGTCTGTCATGAAATCCTTGTAACCGGCATAACTATACGAAGTTATTGTCCGGTTTCGATGACATTTTCTAGAATTGTTCAGATTGGCTTGTAGATGGTTCCCTATGAAAACCAATCTCCCCCAGACTAATACTAGTTGCTGCGCATGCGCAAACGTGAATTCCTTGTAACAGTCATAACTTCTTCATTTTCCATCCGATTTTGACGAAATTTCTCAGGATTGTTCAGATTGGCGTGTAGATGGTCCCCTATGAGGGTAGTGCGAGGAGATTAACTACTAGGCATCGGATCATCTATACAATCGGGTTATGGATACGAGGAAGCTATGTGCCACACCCACTTGGCAGACGTTTTTATTTTCTGTTTAGTTTGTTTTTTTGGACATTTGGTTCCAACAAGCCGGTGCAACAGCACACATCCAAGTGATAAAATAATGCACATTTATGAAGCATTAGTTTTTATTAAAAGAAAAGGAACAGAGCACATGTCATTACGCGGAAATTACGAGAAAGAGTAAGGTTAGAAGACGGCAGTGCTGACAACCTAATTCTAGGGTAGAAAAGTCACTAGTTTAGGGTAAAATTACATCCAACACTCCTCCTCGATTGCTACGTTGGTACTAAACATAGCAATCGCAATTTTAAATTTAAAAAAAATCACAATTTTCCAAAGCAATGAAAGACTAACTTTGACTCGACTGACAAAAATACTTCACAAAATTGAAATGACTCAACTTCAGAGCAATTTAACGAACAATAAACTCAATATCACAAACTTTAACGACTTTTAAATTCAAACATTAAACATTTAAAAAAAAATATTTTAGAATATCACATCATTTTCAAAATTCAATCAGTCTTAAACATTACATTTTAAAGTCTTTCAAATATCAATCAGTCTTTTAAAATTTTACATTCAGTTTCACAAATACAGTTTAAAATAATCATCAAAATATCAATTTCAAAATAATAGCTTGACTATGACATGCCTATACATTCACGAAAATTAACAAACTTGGTCGTCCCTAATGGTTTTGTCATAATATCTGCCAAATTATTTTCAGTAGCAATATAATCAATTTTTATCAACTTTTTCATGACTAAATCTTTGATAAAATGTACCTTTATATCAATGTGTTTTGCACGTTTCGAATTTTCAAATGTTTTTGTCATACAAACTGCACCTACGTTATCCACAAGTAGTTTAGGTTCTTCTGTGATCCCAAAGTCCATCAATATTCCTTGTAGGTAGATCAAATCCTGTGCAGTTGAAGCTGCTGCAATGTATTCCGATTCCGCTGTGCTGAGAGCGACACAACTCTGTTTTCTGGAAGCCCAGGAGATGGTGTTGTCTCCATACTGAATGACCATTCCACTGACACTTTTTCTGTCCAGCTTGTCACCAGCCCAGTCTGCATCGGAAAATGCTTGCAGTCCTCCCTTTCCACGAGTGTAGGTCAGTCCCATTGACCTGGTACCTTGAAGATATTTCAAAATCCTCTTTGCAGCTTTCCAACTCGTATTCGTTGGTTTATCCAAACTTCTGCTGAGAAATGAGACAGCGAAATTCAGATCTGGTCTTGACGTTGTTGACAAATACAACAAACTACCAATCAATTGGCGATACGGTACTTCTGTGTTCACAGGTTCATCCTTGGTTTCATAACTGACATCCATTGGTGTTGATGCTCCTTTACACTCAGTCATGTTGAACTTGTGCAGAATCTTCGAAATAATGGCCTCTTGAGAGATTTGTAGACCGCCTTCAGTCCTTGAAATCTTCATCCCCAAGAAATTCCGAATTTCTCCTAACTCTTTAGCATTAAAAGCTGATTTTAAAGCTGAAATCAACTTAGTTACTTGTCTGTCTTCTCCAGTAATTATCAAATCGTCTACAAATACGATTAACCAGACATTGTCACCATGATACAAGCAGAAGTCATGCTTGGATCGGTTCATTCCATTACTTTGAGCAAATCCATCAAAAGTATCATTCCATCGTCTTGGTGATTCTTTGAGTCCGTACAGTGCCCGACGAAGTTTCAAAACTTGTCCTTTCTCAGTATGAACGCCCTCTGGTGGTTTGATGTAAACTTCAGACTCCAATATTCCATTTAGAAACGCTGATGGGATGTCCAACTGGTAGATAGGCCACTGCTTCTGAACTGCGACAGCTAGCATAGTTCTTATAGTTGATATGCGAGCAACTGGAGCGTACATGGGATTTATGACGTTTTGCTCCTCCTGAACTTGAAATCCTCTAGCTACAAGTCTTGATTTCTTTGTTCCGTCTTCTTTGGTTCGAAAAATCCACCTTGTTTCAATAGCCTTTTGCCCAGGTGGCAAAATACAAGGTTCCCAAGTATCCTGATTTTCCAGAGCTGAAATTTCTTTATGAACAGACTCGTTCCACTCTGAATCCTTAATAGCTTGCTTGAAGGTGAGAGGATCTTCACCAGAATTTGCCAATAAACAATATGCAGAATACACTTCGTATTCATTGAGGTGTGAAGGTAACTTGACCGCACGACCTGACCTAGTACATGTAGGTTCTCCTCCAGGTGTAGATTGGCTGCTTTCAGGCTGACTAGATCCTACAGATCCTTCTTCAGTAGTTTCTTCTATAACTGATTCGTCTAGATGTTCTTCTTTAATAACAGTTTCTTCATGAATTAGTTCACATTTACAATTTCCACTTTCAAATTTCACAGAATTTTCATCAAATCGTACATCACGTGACTGAACGATCTTGTCTTCTACAGGGTCCCATAAACGGTAACCTCCACTGCAATAACCAACAAATATCAAACATTTGGCAGTAGGGTCCAGCTTATTTCCTTTGGGCATTGATACAACATATGCACGGCTTCCGAAAACTCTGAGTCGAGACAAGTCTTTCTCTCCATACCAAATACTCGCAGGTGAGATCCCACTATTGGCTGCTGTCGGAGACCGATTGAGCTCGTATGCTGACGTCTGAACTGCATCACCCCAAAGATGTCGAGGAAGGTCCGTCTCAGCAAATTTAGTGCGGACTTTTCCTAAAAGAGTTCGGTTCATTCGTTCACTGGTTCCGTTCATCTGTGGTGAGTAAGCCATTGAGTACTGCAACTCTATTCCCTTGGAACGACAGAAATTTTTAAAACTTTTGGAGGTGAACTCTCCTCCATTGTCCAATCGAAGTTTCATAGTCTTCTGGCCATGTTGGGTTTTAATAATATTGATAAAATCAATAATATTCTGCTCAGCCTCATTTTTAGTCTTCAAGAGCTTGACTATAGTAAAATGTGAAAAATCGTCTACCAAAACTTGAAAATAGCGATGACCCTCATTGGTTGGCGGATTTATTGGCCCTGAGAGGTCTGAATGTACAAGTTGACCTATTTTCGATGTACTTTTGGTAGTTGGCTTGAAAGGTAACCTCGTCGCCTTTCCTTCAGCACACGTTTTACAATGCTCTTTGCTGTAGGGCAGACCCAATTTCAATAATCCGACGTGATTCAAATGGCCTAG
Organism: Apolygus lucorum; assembly: GCA_009739505.2. NCBI lineage: Eukaryota > Metazoa > Arthropoda > Insecta > Hemiptera > Miridae > Apolygus > Apolygus lucorum. Next base: position 23,655,497 of record CM019182.2, on the reverse strand, counting down.
TCTTCTATGCCAAATATCAGTATGACTACTGGCATTCAAAGCTTCTTTAGAATTAGCCTTGTCAATGTCAAGTTTCAAAATAAACAGATTACCAACTTTGGTACAAGGTAACTGAAATCCTTTTCCATTTATTTTCGGATTTTTACCATTGAAAACTACTTCAAGACCATTGTCCAATAGTTTTCCCACTGAGATCAAATTATGTCTGAGATCCTTAACTATCAACGCAGAAAAGTTGACTTTTCGTTGACTGCAGATTGCGTGAATGGTTCCACGTTTATACGCCATCATGCCGTTTCCATTGGCAGTCCCTATACTGACGGGGTTTGGAAGAGTTTCAACTTTGGTCATGAAATGTTCCAAATTCGCACGAACCAAGTGTTCGGTGGCACCAGAGTCAAGTATGAAGCTTGAATTGTCTAGCATTTCGATGTTCAAGGCAGCAATAAAGCTAATCGAGTTGCCCTGTTGACTAGCTTCACTCAAGTTTGCTTGACTATGACCAGAATTGGAACTAGGAATAGGTTTACCCCTACCCTTGCCACGGAATTTTCCCTTTGACAAACTACGTCCAGGAGTACCCTCAGATTCAGGGGTTGAACACTGGTTGGCCCTGTGGCCATGTCCCTGGCACCGAAAACACTGAATTTGCGATGTTTTAAACGCAACTTCATTTTTATGAGAAGGTTTGCTATCCATCTTGGACAAAATACGAACTTCTTCGTCCAACAACTTAGATTTCACGAAATCCATAGAGACATCAGTGTTTATGACGTCGATTGCACGAACGATAGATTCATAACATGTGTCATCAAGAGTCAGTAAAAGATGACAGATCCTGTCAGACTCATCGAATTTACCTCCTGCATTCTCGATTTCCTTTATCATAGTTTCAACTTTGAGGAAGTGATCTTCCATCTTATCACTAGGTAGCTTTCGAAACTTCAGCAACTTTTTCTTCAAATGAAGTTTAGACGCTATACTTTTACGTTGGAAAAAGGCCTCAAGTGCTCGAATCATGTCCCTAGCAGTAGTAGAGCATTTTATAATCTCTAAATACTTGTCACTGACACACTGGACAATGATTGATCGTGCCTTAGCATCAGCATTAGTGTAGGTTGCAAGTGACTTCTTATCAAATGTCTCAACTTGCTCGTCATCATAGAGTAAAACTGCTTCAACTTGCTTTTCGGCCAACAATGACTTGACTCTAAACATCCAATTGTTGAAATTACTCCCATTTAATTGGGGAAACACGGAGTGGTTAACTGAAAGAGCCATTTCGCAGGTACGTCACCTTATCAGTAGAAATTACTTACATTCGCAGTCACCAATTGCCGAAAAAATGTTTTCACTTTTATCGCGCACTTTTTAAGCATTACTGGTCGCCATAACCTGATAAAATAATGCACATTTATGAAGCATTAGTTTTTATTAAAAGAAAAGGAACAGAGCACATGTCATTACGCGGAAATTACGAGAAAGAGTAAGGTTAGAAGACGGCAGTGCTGACAACCTAATTCTAGGGTAGAAAAGTCACTAGTTTAGGGTAAAATTACATCCAACACCAAGAGCATCGATGGCAATGTTGAGGGAACACGTCCCAAAACCCCTCATTTCAATCAAGGGTTATTTGAAGTGGCCGGTCCGATCTCCTAATTTGTCACCTTGTGGTTCTTTTTCATGTGGTTATTTGAAGTCCCTTGTTTATGATCCTTCAAGATTTCCAGGGTCATGGCGAACGCCAGAATTGGGGGACGTCACCTAAGTGATTTTATCTTCAAAACTAGGTATGTAAAACAAAACTTCAGTAGTGTAGGTACCTCCACTGTGGACATCAAATTAAAACTTTCTGATTCGTACAACATGTTTTATCAGTTTTGAAAAAAAGGAAGTTATGCTGCCGCACCCTATGATGTTAAATAATGGAGAATAAAAACAACAATAATTCTTAAAATCGATGGTGGAAGTGTAGAGATGTGGTACTATTATTCTGGTTTGTTAAGGGTAGGTGCCATTTCACAAAACCTTAGGTACATCAGTACTTACAGAATTCATTATTTGAATCATGACACTACAATGATCACATGATCTTCTCAACATAATTCAGGTCCGTATTGAACGATGTGTGGGTGGTCGTTGTCTCTCATATAAATTTCACCCCAAAGGTTCATGAAATCAAGTTGGCCCTCTTCCACCAGTTCCCCCCTTTTCATCACCAAGACGAAATTGGAAATAAAGACGCAGCAGAACGCTTCTCTCAGGAAAAGGCCGATGTATTCCCTTTTGGTAATTCCTCCGCCGCCCTTCTCGCTGAAAACGGCGTAATCGAGTTACCAGCCCTCTGCCCGTGCGCGGCAAAGTGAAATATACCTCGCAGAAAATGGAAAAAGAGGAATCCAATTAGGCAGTGAAATTATCAAGTCCACAAGAAAAGAAGAGCCTTTTATTTCTAACAATCCTTTTATGTGCTTCATTTCCATTCGTCTCGCCAAAATCGTCCCTGCCGTACACTATTCTATGCCAAGACTTCTTGTACAGAATTAACTGTAGATGGGGGTTTATTTTCTTCTTTCACCAGAGATCAAAATTCGAGTCTTCCAATTTCCAAATATTTACACCCACGTTTTTCATTTTATTCATGACGTTGCCTTTCTCCATTAGACAGATGTGTGGTGAGAGGAGGAAAAAAGTCAGTTCTTCAGCAGATCCTCAGTTTGATTCATAATACCTATATTATTTCGTGCTAGTTTTTACCATTGATAGGCATCGACAGGTCAATTAAGGATGAGTTAGATGGTATGCAGCTGAAATACATGTATTTATAGGCATTTTCGATAACTGAACTTGAGTCCCAAACCCAGAACATGTTTTGAACCTCTAAATTTGATTTGCCTAAAAAATCCTAAATAAACAGTTAGAAAACCCCTCAGGTTGATGAGAAACCCTCAGCTTGATGAGAAACCCTCAGGTTGATAGAAACACAATAGAAAATCACCCATATGTTCCTACACAACTTATTGAGTACAAATTAACCATAATCACGACTATTGTGGAAACCAAATACTTACTAATAACTGGAGCTGGATGTCAATCCTGTACTCTACTGACCCCCAATTCTCAACACCCTCTCTTGCTCATAAATTATAAGCTATGACGAAGTATGCGACATGGGAACAGGAATTACTTACCTTGCTATTCAGTTATCGAAAATGCCTAAAACTTCATGTACTTACTACAGCTACATACCGTCTACCTTATCCTAAATTGTCTTGCCGATGACCACCAATGGAGAAAGCTAGATTGACATATGAATCAAACTGAGGATCTGCCGCTTTTTTTCCTTCCCTCACCACACACCTGTGTTTTTCATATTTTCCGAACAACTGTGGTCAATGGTCAAGTCCACGCTCGCGCAAATCAATTATTTCTAACTAACCGTTTACCTCAAATTTGTGGGAGTTGAACTTATGATATTTTGAAGACTAATATTAGACGTGCAATTACTGTGTGCCACAGAAAGTAAATACATTTGGTCCGAGGCTTCATACTATTCTTTACCCGCTAAAACCAAAAAATGTTCGTTTTACTCTTTTTCAACTGTTTCAATTCCTTATGGTATTTTTCCTTTGCCGATCTTCCTACTGGCTTGAATATCATCCGGATACTTATAATTATGGTTATAATGGCAAATAAACTGTTCAATTTTTTTTCTTTTCAGCGAAAAACGTGGAAGTTTCAATATCGTTGTTCATCAATCGTGTATCAGCCGTCGACGAAAGCAAGGAGGTGAGAAAGTTTGACAAACATGATCAAGGCATGAGGCTCGATTCCAATAATTGGAATTATTATTTCCAATAATTGAATAATTATTATTCACATATTTTTACGTGCATTTATGTAACAATTGCACTGAAATACAAAATCAAGAAAATAATTATTATTTTCTTAATTATTGAGAAATTCAACAAGTTAATGAAAATTCATTAAAACTTTTTAATCCAAATCAATTTTATAGAATTGTGAATTTTTTATTGAATTTTAATTGAATTTTCAATTTATCGAAAAGGAGATATTACAGAGTTGAAGTTGCATTTTGTTGTAGATCCTGTATGAGCTATCCTTACTTTCAACTTTTCCGGAGAGTCAGGAAACGTGTTCACTGTTTAATTAACGTTTTGTTCATATTTCAACGTCTAACAAGACTAACTATGTCTTCATGCGTATATACGCTTTAAACCATCTTACTGATTCTATAAAAAATCAGATAAATTCATGAAATTTCATAAATGGCAGGAATGGTTTTTTGACTTCCAGATAGCACAAGTGGTTCGTTGCATATCGTGGATTTGCAATTTCCATGAAATAGGTGCTTGGCAGAGACAAGTGATAGAATTTCACTATATCTTATGAGTAGAGACGAGACTTTATATATTTTTGAATATTTCTTTTTGTTAATAGGAATCCATTTTGAGTGGTTTTGAGCCGTTTCCAACAATGAATGAATGAATGAATGTCTTTATTTTTGCCGCCATACAAAAGTTGTATATGACAAGTCGTCAGGAGCGCGTATATATATTAAATAAATATCAAAAATTGTCATTAAATAAATAACAGGTCAAATAAATATAGGAACAATGTCGTTAACAACAATCGTCAGTCAGACTACAACAATACAAAAGATAAATAAAAATAAAAAAACGGGACAGGAAAGACGATTAAGAGAATAAATAATTTGAAATGGATAACGACAAGACAACGACGAACAGCACAACTACTAAAAATTAGGAACATTGGTTAACAGAACAAAAATTCACAGCCAACAACGCAATTTAAACGCAATTTAATTTAACATAATATTTTTGGGACCAAAAAGTATATTTTCAGGTTTTCGAATATTTCTATAGTTTTAGCATATTTTTCAAATATTTGGATAGGTAGTTTCAAGGAAAAAAGAAAAAAAATGGCCGGGAAATAGTTTTTGTGAAACCGATGGACGCTTCCTGTTTATATCCTTCCGAATCGCTGCATCGCTTACGTAATTTACGTAAGATCCATCAGACCCCTCGTACCATCCACAGAGTACTGGTACCATCTAAATCTCGCCTGACCCGACCATTAGGCGAAAAATGGGCTAATGGGGATATCCTGCAAATCCCCTAACAAAGCACGGAGCATTGAATCTTCTTATCGGAACCAATCTAAAGGAGTTTTGAGTATAGTAACTGACTAGGCCATAACTGACTCCGTCACATGCTCTCCGTTTTTTTTCTCACCTCTTTTTTTCTCGCACATGGAAGTTGCACGAAGTATGAAGAAGGACAACCACGTTCGCACAATTCTTTTTGCTTGCTCGATTCCAGAGGTTAATTATTGAAAATAACAAACCAAAATTTTGGTAATTGCAATAGGGCTTAAAAATTTATTACACTCACGGAGTCGAATATCTTTTTTCACACATTATTATTTCACGTCGTATTTCATGAATTATTATTATTATCATCGTAAAACTCAAAAAATAAGAAATTAAACAGTGACTTATTTATCCTGTAACGTTGGAAAGTACGTTTTCTGGCCTCCGAGGACCTCACGAGACAACAAAATAAACTTCCTTGGGAAAAATGTAAATTTTTATTTTCATTATACAATTTTTATGATATAAAAACAGAATATTTTTTTATTTTTTTTTATAAAGAATACTAGGTATATTGGCCTTAAAAAACTCATAAATGTGCTCGAATTTTTGCAAATCGATATCGTTTCTACTTATGAACTACTTGAAAGAATTTCAAGTAATCTGAGGTAGGATTTCGAAACTGCATAGTATAAAATTGAAGAATGATAGAGGGTAATCGATTGAACCCGATCAGGGCAGCCAAGGCAGAGTTAGTAGTAGGTTTTCATCAGTTTGGTGGAGATATCACAAGTTGTTTGCTATGCTTGACACAGCACAACCTTAAATCACGCCATTTTCAGCGCTATAATCAAGAGTTTTGACGGATGGGGTACTAAATTTTACACAAAAAGACATCCAAGCTACATTTTTGAAAAACAATTTGATAGGTCAAGTGGGATCGACAAATGAGATTGGTACATTACATTGTGTTATACCTATCTTGTAAACAAAACTGACGATTGTTAGTTCGCTCATTTTCTCTCACAAGGAGCTTACTTGAGATCTGGTCGCAGGAAATATCTCTGGAGGTATTCCTTCAAGTCTACTGGGAAGACACGAGGATCAACATCACAGAAGAGCTTGCTGACACTGAGGACCATCTGGAGCTGACGTGGGACAAGGAGCAGAAGTTTTGGATCCCAGACTTGTACATACGACAGCTCAGGGACATGAAGGTTTTGTCCCTCTTTCAAGAAATGACTTCCGTCCGGATATACCGGAATCAAACCATGCGAGTAAGCATAGGGTAAGGAATTCGTCTACATACCAAGCAAAATACAACCAGGATGGCATTTTACCATAAAATATGTTATTTTCTTGTTAAAGCACACATTTTCCTTGCACCTACCTACCTACATTATCTACCCACAGTGACATTCATAATATGAAAATATGAAATATGAATATATAATATAATATGAATGTATATAATATGAATATATAATATATGAATATATAATAACATATATATAATAATATGAATATATCGTCGGCTTACAAGTGAAATTCACTAAGTCAATTTTTTCAATTTCCGGTTTATTTGCTACTCCTATGTATTTTTTGACGCCCGAACGATTGGTGAAGTCATTGGATGGATGGATGGATGCTCTAATTAGGTTGCCAAGGAAATCCGTGATAGGCAATAACGAGAGGGGGGAGTCCCTTGTAGGAAAAAAAATGGTGAAGTCATTTTTGAGATCCGAGGAATGGTTTCCAAGGAAACCTCAAAACCGACTTCACCAATCGTTCGGGCGTCAAAAAATACATAGGAGTAGCAAATAAACCGGAAATGGGGTGTGCGCCTGGGTCGGAAAAACTGTCTATTCCTATTTTTAATGTAAACTAGACCTCATTCTGAGAATTTTGACATCAACCGCGACCTTCTTGCGTGTGTAAATCTTTTCCTATGAATTTTTAAGCCCAGGCGAGAGGGGCGCGTGACGTCATAAACGGTCGAAACTTTTAAAAATCATAGAAACAGATCTACTCACGTAAGAAGGTCGCGGTTGGTGCCAAAATTCTCAGGATGTAGTCTACTTTCGATTAAAAATCTAAAAAAAATCAAGGCGCACCCCCATTGAAAAAATTGACTTAGTGAATTTTACTTGTAAGCCGACGATATAATATATGAATAATATGAATATATAATAATAATATAATGAATGTATATAATATGAAAACTCCACGATCAAGTTGTCACTGTGGGTAGATAATGTAGATAATGTAATAATTTGATATTATCAAATCTACGTGTTTCTTTATTCTTTACGAGAAAGCTTTACTGCTTAATTTGGCAGCCCCTTTTTGTTTGATTCTCATTCATTTGAGTCCATAATAAATAAAGGCAAACAACGATTGACCCAAAATTGTATCTGCTTATTGTGTACTCTTCTTGTAGCAACTTTCATAACTTGTTATAATTATTGTGACAATACCGTGTATTTTATGTGAGGGTTTCCGCAGGGACTTTTGATAGAGCGAGTTATATTATAGAGGAGTTGAGTATATTATATTTGTAGTTATTTTATCAAGATTAGGTACCTTCATTCATTCCCTCCTCGTTCTCTGTAGCAATTTTATGATGCCTGGTAGGTAAATGGTGCAGCTGATTCATTCTAGTTCATCTCAGTTGGCTGTATCGTGAAACGGGTGAGTCTTGAGGCATATAGAGGGATAATGCTGGTTGGCAAGAGGCCAAGGGCCCTTTACAAGATCCTAATGACGTGGAAATGTCACATGAAAACCAAAGCTGTTGAAATTAAATTTTTCTGCTCCAAAAAAATTTTCTTTACGTATTTTAAATATTACTATTAATTCCGAAGGTAGAGAAGCTGTGTATCTTTGATGAAGGTTAAAAATTCGGGTTCTTCAATTTTTTAAAAAATTTTCATTCGAGTCATGGGAGAACAGTTCTGCTTGTGCTTGAACAGTTGTGCTTTCAGAACAGTTCTGGTTCTGCCAGTGTGTTAGAGGTCTACTCTTGATCCAATCAGTAGGAACCACGGCCCATGCAAAAAACGCTGCAAATTATTACACAATGGTTTATTATTTTCTATATAGATCACTCGTCTACAAAATCACCAACCATCCAATATAAAAAGAAGAAAAAAAAAATCAAAAGCACCAACCATTGATTGCATTTCGGTCAGCTCTAATTTGAACGGAGATTAGGCCTCTTTTGCGATTCACACTCGTGTTTTGATTTATATATATATATTTCAATATAAACACTTAAATTTTCGTAGTGAGCGAACGGTTTGTCCTACAGAGCTCCGCGTGGTCTCAAAAAATTCTAAAAATTCTATAGAATCTTAAATTGAAGGAAAAACAATACCTTTATATCGAAATTTTTTGAGTTAGAGCGTTTTCAAAATTTCAAAATTGATTTTGGAACCCTTAGGAGTGACCTACATCAACCAAAAGCTTCGGAGCACAACTAGACCCCAAATGGAGCCTACATACCAAATTTCATCAAAATCGGTCAATGCTAAGTGGCAAAAGTGCCGCGTACGGCGTACGGCGTACGGCGGACGGACGGCCAAATTTTTATTCGATTTTTGGATTCTACGTACCTTGAAACCTAAACCATCAAATTTTGAGGGGGTGTTAAAATTTTTTTTTCTTGGTCGATTCCAAAGGTTCATTATTGAAAATAATAAACCAAAATCAAAATTTCGATTGTGCTTATGTTTGTAAATTCTGAGAATAATCAACACGATACAAGTAGGTAGAGCAAGTATACACCAACTATATCCTAATTTATTCAATAATTTCCTCAATAATGTTCCACATAAATATAGATAAGAGATGCATGTTACTGTAAAAGGAGAAAGCCCCTCCAAATTCAGGTAGTTGTTTATGAACCAACCTATTGCTGTATGTTCCGTGAGTGAATAACTTATTATGATAATAATAATAATTTATGATTACTCTTGATTTCAGAGCTACAGTTCAAATTAAGTGTGACATGGATTTTGTCTTATACCCTCTTGACATACAGAAGTGTGCAGTTGACTTCAGTAGCTGTAAGTATCAAAACCCCTCAGTTTCCAGATTATCATTATTTTTGGATGAAATACCAACTACACAAATAAGTATCCTACAGTTTATCTCTGGTATTTCAACAACATTCTATTTTTAAAAAATGTGAAGCTAGGAAAACATTAAAGTTCGAACAATTCAGACTAAATTCTTGATGAAAACTTTCAAAGTACGACACAAAACTTGTGTCGTACTTAATTTAATCTACTTAATCGATTTGAGAATTTTCATGATTGAAAATGTAATTAAATGACAAATTTTCAAGAAATGGATAAACGATTTCAAAAGGTTTCCGATGTAGACTTATATTTTTTTCAAAATTGAATTTTATTTTCATTTTGTTTGTTTTTCAGACAAATACATCATTCCTTCGATGACCTTCAAGTGGAAGGACGACCCTCCGCTGAGCTTCCCGAGTGATTTTGGTAAAAACGGATACAGGCTTCCAAAGTACGTAGTTTCGTTCTACCCCGAGCCAGAACCACACATCGTTTATTATGGTGAAGGTATAAAGCAATAATGTATACTACTTAACCCTCTACTAATCTCTCGTAGAGAAGCTTTATTTATTACCTAGTTGAATAATTTTAATAAGTATGATATTGTAAAAGTAGTTGTGGGTACAGATGGAGAAAAAAATGGTTGGATCTAGTAGATGAGGGATCATCAATCGTGCATCACCCTGGTAAAGAGAGCCTTTTTCATGGATCTCCTTCCCATGGTTATTCGTTAGTTCTAATAGGCCGGAAGATCTAATGAACCGATTTTCGATCTGAAAATTGTGACGGGTTCTGTTAGTAATTCTCTAACTACCTACCTATTGGATATCAGTTATTTCAAAAAAATATTCAAATTTGGAAAAAAAGTCGAACAACGAATTGGTAATAACTCCTTTAATTTGCTATGCTAATTACAATTTGAGGATACCGTTGGAAAGAGCATTAAATTATAATTTAAAATTAAACAATTTTCTTTAGTTGAATTTTACGGGGAATAGAGCAACTTAAAAAGTGAACTTAGTAACTTTTTGACAAATTTTCGTTTTTCAACGCCCGTAATTTCCAAATAATTCGAGACTAAGAACTATTGCCGGTAAGTCTAAAAACTGCGCCAGAATCTCAGCTTTCCAACGGTGTAATCGAAAAATATTTTACAGTCCAATTTAAGGGAGAAATTTCTGTTTGAATCCGGGAAAACGTGAATTTTTTTCAATGAAATTGAGTGGGGAACTCCGGAGTCATCACCGCCGCGGCTACTCTAATGAGAGTCTCCCCGTCAAACCGTCGATTTCGTTGAAATAACGCACGTTTTCCCTCATTCATACAGAAATGTTCCCTTAAATTGGATTGTAAAATATTTGTCGATAACACCGTTGGAAAGCTGAGATTCTGGCGCAGTTTTTAGGCTTACCGGCAATACTGCCGTGTGAAGGAAGAACGACTCAACTCAAAATTTTCGAAATCCCAGAAATCAGCTTCGAAGTTTTTCTGAAAAACTAGCCATAAATTCACTCCAGATCACTCCCATGGCTCCATTTTTTCAGACCTCATAATATGAGGAACAACATAACATGTTGTTCAACATAATATTATTATGTTGTTCAACTCAATCGACTGGTACAATTACCCCCCCCCCCCCCCTCTTTACACACGTACCTTCAATCGATTCGCGTCATTTGACTCAAATATCGACAACCATACGAGACGCCTCAACCCGATCTTGAAGCCAACAAAAACAACTCAACGGCGTTTTCAGCGAGTTGAGTCTTTTTTTCTCCACAAATAAATAGCAAATCTAGCTAGTTAGGGTGTTTTAATCGAGGAGTTGAGATGTTTTTCGTAAAAAGCATGGAGTTGAGACGTTTTTGCTTAAAATTACGCAATTTTCAAATTACACCCCTAACGATTTCAACCCCTTCCTCGGTGAATTTCGACTCGTTCATCGGAAAGGTGGGGGGGGGGGAGAATTAGAGGGGATACGTAAAAACCCCATTTTCGAGTTGAGTCGTTCTTCCTTCACACGGCAGAATAGTTCTTCATCTCGAACTATTTGGAAATTACGGGCGTTGAAAAACGAAAAGTTTTCGAAAAGTTAACAAATTCACTTTTTAAGTTGCTTCATTCCTCGAAAACTTCAACTGAAAAAAATTAATTTGGTATTACGAAAATTTAATGCTCTTTCCAACGGTATCCTCAAATTGTAATTATCACAGCAAATTAAAGGAGTTATTACCAATTTAATGACATGGGAAAAGAAACCTCTAAAAACATTTTCTAGGAGATGTTTTTTGTTGCAAATTAGTTGTAAATTCGACCCCTTGTAGACACCGTAAATTATGCACATATTATCATTGCTGTGTGGAGAAATCTGATGCCAAATAAAATTTAATGTAAAAAACTCAAACTCCACTGTTTTTTCTTTTTAAATTTAATCAAAATCAAATGAACAAACCGAAATTTAATATTATCATTCATAAAAAGCTGAACAAAATAAAAATCGGTATTTCCACATAAAAACGGAAATTAATTTTGCCCAAGAATGTGGTGCCCAGTAGCGGGGAAAAACACTAAAATCTGGGACATTCATCCTTTATACACATAGACAAATGATACTTCTGATAGATATGCGATCTACAGCGTGAATGAATGGTGTGTTTTTCCTTTTTCTGTTGTTGGCGTGAACCCAGGGAACCATTCGACGGCGAGAATGCTCATCACGATGAGCCGAGAGCTGAGGAGCCACCTCCTGGAGAGCTACCTGCCCAGCACGCTGTTCGTCATCATGTCGTGGGGCAGCTTCGTGGTGATGCCAGAAGTGGTGCCAGGTCGAATGGTCCTCCTCGTCACCACGCTCCTGTCGCTCGTCACCATGTTCGACACCATAAGGTTAGAACACCATGCAGGTGTTGCTATCAAAATTCTATCCATCCTTTAGGATCTAACATGAGGCGACAGTGATGTTCTTCTCAGAGGACCACTTTCTTTTTTCATGGGGAGCAAACTGTATAACCGAGTGGTATCACCTCGAAGATTTGACTCGTTTCACAATTTTTGCTGAAATCATGAGGCACCTTTCGATCACACCCCAATCTGAACTGCCCTCTTGATAAAACAGCATAAAAATCTTACTTGACTCAGTGAGACTTAATAAGAAAGTTGGCTGGTCCCGATATCTGGCTGCAGCTATAAACTCTGATGTTTGTAATACTGGTAGCTATACTGGTGTTGACCAAAAACTACCTGAATACTCCGATACAAAAAATTCCTTTGACAACTCAAAATAATCCTATTCACATAATTATATAAAGTTTCTTCATTACAGGAATAACTCTCCAAGTGCCTTGGAATTGAAATGCATCGAAGTATGGTTGATCTCCTGCACCCTATTCGTTTTCTTCGCCTTACTGGAGTACTTCATCGTTCTTTTCGGAATACGCTACGACAAGCACTGGCGACATAAGAAACAGGAAATTGAGACCTTCAACATCAACCACCACTTTACACGTCAAACAAGCAAAGAGAGACTGAAGGGCATGTTTCAACCAAAGCCGAAGGTAGAGTATATATACTATAAGTATGCGATATATATATCGCACCCTTGCTTGAATAGTGTTACAACTCAAAATTTAGCTTTTTTGAATTATTGGTATCGATAGATTCAGAAAAAAGAGTTTTATCGATCTGAAAGAACTGTTACAACTTTAGGGACTCCAGTTGCCTCCAGGAAGCAGTTAAAACGGTGTTGAGAATTCACCTCAACTCCCCACCATTCTTCGATAGGGTTATAACTTCCTTTGTGACTCAGCTGCAATACAGGCACCACGCGTTTTTTAAGATTTCGAATGTTTCAAAACGAATTGTTACGGTGTTCATAACTGAATTGACAGATTTGAAATGTATCATTTTGTGTTGAGACGCTTTAGACGACTGGAATAGAGTGGTATCTCAATATATTTTTAGCGAAACAGTCCCATATCAATGCCTGGTTTAATCATGACCACAGTTATAACTCGGAAAAGTGATCATTTTCTCACGCTTACAAATTATTCAACAGTGAGACACACCAAAAAAGAATTCAATTCTAACTTTCAAAGGCTTTCTCATACTAGAGGATGAACTCGAACACAAAATAACGATATATCAAGGCGGGAACTGTTTTCCTGGTTTCCTGAAAAAGAGGGTATTTGAGTTGTTACACTGATCAAGCAAGGGTACGATATGATGAATCAACATTTGGAACTCAACCATTAAGAAATTGGGAAATTAATAAGAAGGACATAAAGAATTTAGGACACTGGAAAGAAGGAAAATAATGATGCTATTAGGAAATTGGGATAAAAGAAGGAAATTAGGTCATCAGGAAACCAGTACAGTTGGTTTTGAAGTTTACTCGTACAAAGTTACGATTTTATCAAACTAATTTATGAAGGACTAGGAGTATCCTAGGTGGACCAAAATTCGCATCGTCTTCAAATTAGAGTAGGTAATTCCATAAAATAGTAAGTAGGTAAGTAAAAGTAGGTAAAGTGTTATTATTTATATCTCAGGTTGAATTTTCGTCTAACTGGCGTCGCGGAAGTCATTAACTGTCTTCCAAAGGGATGATCAGAATTGGTTTTGATAATTTCGCTCATGGCTACTTATTGCCTCTCCCAAGTGGAGCTGCTAAAGGGGACTACAATTGTGCGAATGAGAGGGAGAATACCAAACTTAGATCTGATTTACCTCTAAAACCGATCAACCAATTTTCATTTTTCAATACATTTTGGATTTGTCTCAATAACCAAACACGCTGTCATGCAAAGAATTTGTTTAATTCACCAAAAAAAAAAGTGTCCTTTTGTAGTACTCTTATTTTGTCTATAAATATACTTTTGAGCGATTTTTTTTTCGCAATAACGATTACATCCCCCATTCTCAAAGATGTCCAGTAGCTCTCAGAATACCCCTCATAAATAAATATGGTAATAATCCGCCCGAAACAGAAAATTTTACAGTAAAAACGTTTGATATGTTAGATGATGGCTTGTAAGATTGACTTGTTCTGATAACAGTCATATCGTTGGATTTGAAAAGAATGTTCTTTCCAGCTTAGATAAACCGGATGAAAGTATGGGGCGACACTAGTGCCATCTCTCAACTCAGAATCATACTAGACCCCCGTCCCCTTTAGCCCAAAAGTCCCCTTTTAAACCCTTTTGAACGGGCCAACCCGTAAAATTATCGAGACCTGCGGTACCGCCCCCGAGCGGTCACCAGTCCAGATAATCTCCCCGGCCTTTCGGTTATATCACGGGGACCAGTTCCAGCTAACGACCGTTTAATTCCGTAAAATGGTGAAAAACACTATTATATTTTCAAATTAGTAGTTCAACTGACGATAATCAGCTGTTCGGATTGTTTCAGGTGTCGCCCCAGGACGGCCACGCGCACGCCAATTCCAATAACTCGACGTCCCACGCCAACTCCAAGGAATCGACGTCGCCCATCCCTAATAACGACTCCACCGCTCTTCCTCTCCCTGGGAGCAAAGAGGCCACGGTAAAATTATTACTTCCTCATTTATAACTCTTGTAGGATCTCCGACCCTTCTGAGTCTATATTTGCAAGGAGATGATGAACGGCAGTTTTCATACTCCGAATTATAAAACTCCGACCGGAAGGTTAAAAAAAATGTATGGCGAGTCGTTATTACCGGCTGGTTCAGTCTACAGAGTGAACTAAATCATTCGAAACCAAGAGTGCAGGAACAGTAAAAAAAAAAAACTTTGAAATTGCATGGTAGGGAACAAGTTGAGTCTAGAAAGGCTTTTCACTGTGTCTCCTCAGGCAACAGGAATAATATTTTCCCTGGCTGGCAGTTGGATTGGATCGGGTTCTTCCCAGACGGACCTGGATGGGCACTGTAAACTTTATGCTTTGCTCACCTGTGTCCCTCGAACCGAATATTCCTATTCTGAGCCCAATTACCCAGACACCATGTTCGATTTCGTTACGAAGTTGCCATTTTTTATTGGAAAAGTGCTGCAAATTACTATCCAAAGTTAGAGGCACGGATACACCCCGACTTGGCCTCCAATTACTAATGATTGGAAGGAATGATAATATTGAAAATCAACAATACCTGCCTACGGATACAAGAGTAGCTCTTCCAGTCTAGCTGAAAGATCCGTATCAAACCAATAAGGTTGACTCATTTCATATTGGTTTATTATTTTCAATAATGAACCTTTGGAATCGACCAAGAAAAAAAAAATTTTAACACCCCCTCAAAATTTGATGGTTTACGTTTCAAGGTACGTAGAATCCAAAAATCGAATAAAAATTTGGCCGTCCGTCCGCCGTACGCGGCACTTTTGCCACTTAGCATTGACCGATTTTGATGAAATTTGGTATGTAGGCTCCATTTGGGGTCTAGTTGTGCCCCGAAGCTTTTGGTTGATGTAGGTCACTCCTAAGGGTTCCAAAATCAATTTTGAAATTTTGAAAACGCCCTAACTCAAAAAATTTCGATATAAAGGTATTGTTTTTCCTTCAAATTAAGATTCTATAGAATTTTTAGAATGTTTTGAGACCACGCGGAGCTCTGTAGGACAAACCGTTCGCTCCCTACGAAAATTTAAGGGTTTATATTGATATATATATATATATATAAATCAAAACCCGAGTGTGAATCGCAAAAGAGGCCTAATCTCCGTTCAAATTAGAGCTGACCGAAATGCAATCGATGGTTGGTGATTTTGATTTTTTTTTTTTTGATTTTTTCGATTTTTTTTTGGATTTTTTTATTTTTTGATTTTATTTTAATTTTTTTATTTTTCTCTTCATATTGGATGGTTGGTGATTTTGTAGACGAGTGATCTATATAAAAATAATAAACCGTTGTGTAATAATTTGCAGCGTTTTTTTAGTGTTTAGGTTTATTATTTTCAATAATGAACCTTTGAAATCGAGCAAGAAAATAATGTAACCTCTCCTCAAAATTTGAGGGTTTACGTTTTCAAGGTACGTAAAATCCGAAAATCGAATGAAAAAAAAAAAAACCGTTCGTTCACCATATGAGGCATTTTTTCTTAGTTACCATGGATCGATTTTGATGACATTTTTGCTAATTAAGGGGGTCTCAGTCGGTCGCAGCTCGTTCCTCGTCCCGGGTCAGTATTTCGCGAAATTGAAGGGGTAAAAACTTGAAACCTCGCGAAATACTGACCCGGAACGAGGAAGGTACGGTGCGTCAATTTTGCAAGTTAATATTTTTTTAATGTTCGTAATACGAGTATTTATATTAACAAGGATTCATATTAGCGCGGAAGGAAACTAGAATTTATGATTATCACAAAGATTTTTAGCTCACGATGCATGTAAGGAACTTTTTAGGACGTCCCACAATGAGACTTGGGCGTCCTTGAACGATTAATCTGGGGTGACACTAATCCGTTTTAGCCCATTATGAATCCAAATCCGTTGAAAATATCATATGTCTGTGTGTGTAGGACAAAATCTCAATAAAGGAGGGATGGACTCGAATTCCCATGTTGGGTATCCTAGATCATGGATTCCAGAATGCAGTTCAAATTTGAGGCTCATATACGTTGCTAGAAATGTTAAATGAAATAAGAATGTATGATTTATCGCTTACTTGTTGGCATTGAACTAATCCGTATCCAATAGGACGTCACCTGGATTGGATGCATTATTAAACAATAATTATGATGTAGTTCACATTTTCATATTAATCATCTATTGACAATCAGAACCATTGTAAGGTAATCTAAGAGGCTTTGTATCAAGCTCAATCTATAATTAAGTACTAAAAAACCTACCAGTGACTAGGGAACTTCAGGATGTCCATGAAGAGAACTCTTAAGTGGAACCAGAAGGGAACCAACCACAAAAACCCTTTCAATCAAAACTGTCTCGTGTGGCTCTTTTAAGAAACAGATAAGACAATTCTGGATTCAATGACTTTTACTAATTCAAATTTCGGTGGAAAAGACTTTCAAAAAAAGTCTGCCAAGTGCGTGTGGCACATAGCTTCCTCGTATCCATAACCAGATTTTATAGAAGATCTGATGCAAAGTAGTTAATCTCAAAATATCAATCTCAAAGTACCTTGCACTACCCATAGGGTACTCGTTAACCAGCACAATCTCTGTATATAGTTGTAAAATGTAGAAGTTATGACAGTTACACTGATTTCATGACAAACACAGACACAAAGATAGAAAGACACGGAACCAAAATTGTTCAAAAAAGGTCTGAAACGTAAAACGCGAGCAAAAATTTTGATTTTGGAGAACTTTTTTTTCCAACCTTGAAAACAAAGCAGCCGCTACCTTGGTAGGCTCGGAAGCAACAATAGCTCCTTTTTGCTGAAAGAGGTAACTGACCTACCCCTTCTTAAGTGTTCCCAAGTAATTTTGCCAGTTTTTGTGGTTGGTTCCCTTCTGGTTAATGCTGTCCAAGTGGCTATCGTCAAAGTTTTCATTTTCATGGCAAGTAGATAACACTCTACTCGTCTTAATTTTTAGCGTAAATTGAAATTCAGGGGCATTTTAAGGTTAACTAAGGGCTTTGCAAGAATGTGCCTATTCCTCTTTTCGATCAACCGGGTTGGGAAACCTCTCATCTTCAAAAATAATTCATTCCTGCACTATCCAACTGCGGAACAACAAAGATTAGATGAACGTGTGTTTAAATTAAATAGTTCGTAATTTTCCTCAAACATGACTCACGCAAGCCGTTTGTTTGAGTCAGTGCAATTAA
Source organism: Apolygus lucorum (assembly GCA_009739505.2). Classification (NCBI taxonomy): domain Eukaryota; kingdom Metazoa; phylum Arthropoda; class Insecta; order Hemiptera; family Miridae; genus Apolygus; species Apolygus lucorum. The sequence goes on along the minus strand of CM019182.2, from coordinate 23,637,515 downwards.
TACATAATGTACAGCTACCTATTACTTCAAGGTTTATCTGTTGGTTTATCTGTTCAGGGTGATCTGACGTCCGCACTACGCTGAAGGTGTTTTCTCATTTAGTGAACGATAATTTAACGTCAGAACGTTCGTCTAAAACTCGTCTAACCTTCACGTCCATCTACCCTAGTTATGTTCGTCAACTTGAGAAGAGGTAGTTTATAGTGTAGGTACATAAAACCTAAGATAACGAAATGACAAACAAAAACATAGTATAATTAAGCTACGCGGTAACAAGATGGATTACATGCTTGTGGAGATAATAATATTTTGATGAAATATTTCTCGGTTTATTTTTAAAAAACCTTTCTCATTAGTAGCCTCCTAACCCATTCAAAACGTGACGGTCTGCAACTCCAAAAATAGGATAGATTCGACGAGGCTGAAATTTATAGGAAACTACCCAAATGTCATAGATTTTTGTTTCCATGTCACAAGGCGACATGCGAGATACACAAACAGACGGCCAGATATGGAACAAAGTTATTCGTTGAATCGTCTTAAGAACCTCTCTCATTGATTAAACTTGCTTACAAGACATTGTTTAGTATCTTTGAAAAGAAACTCTGAATCCGAAAAAAAAATTACGGCAGTACCTAGGTACAACACTCTATGTAGCTATCGAAATTTCAACAGATCAAAATATCTAAGGTAACAAAATTTATAAGGTACCAAATGTCCAACATACCAAAATGTCTTAAATTGTCAAATTTAAGACAATTGATTGTTCAAATGGGGGGTGCGCCTGATTTTTTTTATTTATTGGAAGTGTTCATAAGGGCTCACCTGCAGCTAATAAATTAATGGCACCTCGTAAATTTCTCCTCTACTAGTCACAGGTTACCTACCTAATGGGGGGTGCGCCTGATTTTGGTTTATTATTTTCAATAATAAGCCTTTGGAATCGAGCAAGAAAAAAAAATTTAACCCCCCCTCAAAATTTGATGTTTTACGTTTCAAGGTACGTAGAATACGAAAATCGAATAAAATTTCCGTCCGTCCGCCGTACGCCGTACGCGGCACTTTTCTTAGCAACACTGGACCGATTTGGTTCAAATTTGGTACATGGGCTCCATTTGGGGTCTAGTTGTGCCGCGAAGCTTTTGGTTGATGTAGGTCACTTCTAAGGGGTGAAAATTAAGGGTTGAAAATTTCAAGAGTGCCCTATCTCGAAAACTCTCGAAATAAAGGTATCGTTTTTTCACCAATTTTAAATAGTATTGAATTTTAAAAAAATTTTGAGACCACCCGGAGCTCTGTAGGACAAACCGTTCGGTCCCTACGAGTACTTGAAGGTTTTCTTTCGATAAAACAGAATCATGAGTGTGAATCGCAAAAGAGGTCTAATCTCCATTCAAATTTTATCGGACTAAAATGCGATCGCTGTTCATTTCTTCGATTTGTATACAGTTTTGCCTTCTGCGTAACCAGTAATCAAATTTCCATATGAAGCTTTCTATTTTTCCAATCGAGTGTGAAGCGTTTAGTTCTTTCTAATAAACTTGATTGTGAAGGTGTGAAGCCAGTATGGTGTGGTAGGTAGTACCTAGCTGGTAGGTAAAAAAAAGTTGGTAGGTAAAGAAAATGTTGATGGGTAAAAAACGCTGCAAATCATTGCTCAAAGGCTTCTTCACTCTTCAGATCACTGATCAGCTGAGTGAGCTCCGAAGCCATTTCCAATCCTATTGAATGGAAGTGCTCTTCCAGGCGTCTCCAGCATTCGAGGAGATCTTCTTCACTCCTCAGATCACTGATCAGCTGAGTGAGCTCCAAAGCCATTTTCAATCCTATTGAACTCAGGAAGCTGAAATTTGAGAGGGAAGGTCAAGGGAGAATACAGATGGTGGTAGGTGCTATTGATGGAGAACCAGTGATCTATACAGAAGGGTGATCTATATAGAAAATAATAAACCTTTGAGCAATGATTTGCAGCGTTTTTTAGAAATTTTTAATCTAAACCTCATTCTGAAAATTTGACACCAGCCGTTCTCTTTTTGGATGAGGTCTAGTTTAGATTAAAAATAACAATAGGTAGGTAAATAGTTTTTCCGACCCATGCGCACACCCCAATGGCGTCCGATCAAAATTTTCAAAATATCGAAATGGTCAACGTTTCTCTTAGATTTTGATCGTTTACGTTTCATGGTGCGTAGGATACAAAAATCGAATAAAAATCAACTCGTTAATTCAGTATAATATAATTGCTATAGGGACAGTCAGAAGTAGGCCAAATTTCCGTTCAAATTTCAGCGAATCAAAAATGGGATCTTTTCTCTTTTCTTCTAATAGTTTCATGTCACTCAGTTGCGGTTCCTTAGCAACTAAGATCCAAATGTTGCGATGAAGGCACCTACAGCTCCGATATAACGGTGTTTTGCATGTCGCACTTTCTGCAAAAATAAACTTGTTATTGACCTTGTACGATGATGATTGTTAGACACTATTAACTGTTAGTAAAACCGTGTTGCGGACGGATGTTTTTTCTCTTATACAGAAAAATAATAAACCGTTGATGATTACTAGGGAGATTTTTCGTAACAGGAAGCAAGAGTATTGGAAAAACATTGTCCAAATAATATCACAACGTCACCATTCTTAATGTTAACCTGGTTTACCTGCTCGTCTTTTAGGCCATCTGCGAGTTGGAAAATGTGGAGGTGAGCAATGTGGAAAAAAAAGAAAAATTAAAAGCGAAATTGCATGAAATGCTATTCAGTCATGAAATTTAACGCAAAGTAGTGCTGCTGCTTAATCTAGTGAAAAAGTAGATCAGTTGGTAATTCGTCAGGGAAAGAGCATTCTCCTCAAATCGGGTGGGAGTGAATCGCGAAATAGCTTGACTTTTCCACACCTAAGCTCATTTTATGTAAATAGGTGCGGGATTCTGCTTAAATGTAGTAGATTGCTTATGTGTAGTAGTACCTAGAGATTCCAGTAGAACCATGAACTTGATATTTATTATCTATGAGGCAAATGTGTTCGAAAGGAACCATTTTTACATCAATAATACTCTACAACTTGTGCGTTCATCGACAAGCCCAAGTCCGAATCTGAGATTATGTAGTTGCTTATTACATCTCTAATTTTCATTTTAATCTGCAATTTAAAAATCATGTTGCGTATTTTTATTTATCAGTGGTTGAGTTCAGGTTTTCCAATCAGTAGGCATAATTAAGCATTACTCTAGAATAAAGATAAGCATTGAAAGTATGGTTTCCACTTAGTTGCCACATCAGCAGCTAAATATTCAATATTGGTAAATTTATTCAGTTATTTAAGAATAAAGTCAAGTATCAAGTATCAAGCTAAATAATCAATATTGGTAAATTTATTCAGTTATTCAATAATCAAGGATCAAGAACTTCAACAATTCAGAAAACATTGACTTGATTGTCAATTTTTTCTCGAATGCACGTCCACAAATGAGTTTTCTTTCAAAAGGGCTCATATCCACTTCGAATGTTTTGTGGGAAATTGAGAAAAACTAATTTCATGGCGAAGGAGTCTAGGGCTCCCAAATTTTCCAAATAGTTTTTTCATGGAACTTTTGATTGCAAGACCAAATTTCGAAATTTTGGCATGCTTTTTGGGACCCGGCCATTTCTTATTTGATGAAAAACGATAGATATGAGCCACTTTGAAAAAAGAGGGTTTTTGGTTGTTGCGAAGAATAGTCTCATTTTCATTTTCTTTCATTTGATTACCCATTATTTTCAATAATGAACCTTCGGAATCGAGCAAGAAAAAACATTCTAACCCTCCTCAAAACCCGATTTTTAGCAAGCGTTTAAAGCGGTATAAAAACCTTTTCGAAGGAATTCAACTCGTTGGGTCCTTATCCCAAAAATTCAGAATCCGTGAAAAAACAAAAATTGTAAAGAATGGATATAAGCCCGTTTGAAAGAAAACTCTTCAAGTGCGCTCTAACCACATGTTACGAGCAAACCTTAGTCCTGATAGAAAGAACTTGAAAACAGAGAAATAACACTCCGAGACAAATTGCTCTACATTTTTGTTTATTCAATTATCTCACATTTCAAAACAAATTAAATGTCAACATTTTTAAGAAAATTAATGTTTATACCTTTTTTACCTGAGAGTTCATCATCACTTAATGCATTTGTTGTTTGACATCGATATCAACTAATCTGCAACACTAATGAAATTGTAATCAAATCCACACTCATACAACAAACCGTTGATTTTTGAATTTTGGGCAGGTCGAAGTGGATGGAAACGCCAATACGGATGCCGGGCGGTTAGAAGAGTCTTCTATCAGCGGCAAACAGAAGTTTCAGATGCTGACGCAGCACGTCATACTTTACGTCGGATCGCAGCGTGGGATGATTGACCAAGTGAGTGACGTTTTTCAATGGATGAAGTGATGAGTTCATCAATAGTTGATGTGAAAATGAATTAATGTAGTATTGGGCAGCCGGTAGAACGATTAAATTCGCCCATAATTGAATATGCCAGTGGCGAAAGGAACTGAGTGCAAAAAACCCCACTTTTCAGGAGAAGCAAAAATCTGCTTGGATTGAGAAAAGCGCGAGTTTTTGGCCCAGTTTTTTTTTAATTTCAATATGTCAATATAACTGATGTTCAAACATATTTGAACTACAGCAAAATTTTGAGGGGGATTAACAAAAAAGGTCAGCCGAATGGGTGTGGCACATAGCTTCCTCGTATCCATAATCCGATGCATAGTAGTTACGGTCAAACCGTCAAACTTTACCCCAACGGGGGTAACTTTACCCCAAAAAACGCTGCAAATCATTGCTCAAAGGTTTATTATTTTGTGTATAGATCATCCTTCTGTATAGATCACTGGTTCTCCATCAATAGCACCTACCACCATCTGTATTCTCCCTTGACCTTCCCTCTCAAATTTCAGCTCCTGCGTTCAATAGGATTGAAAATGGCTTCGGAGCTCACTCAGCTGATCAGTGATCTGAAGAGTGAAGAAGATCTCCTCGAATGCTGGAGACGCCTGGAAGAGCACTTCCATTCAATAGGATTGAAAATGGCTTTGGAGCTCACTCAGCTGATCAGTGATGTGAGGATTGAAGAAGATCTCCTCGAATGCTGGAGACGCCTGGAAGAGCACCTCCATTCAATAGGATTGAAAATGGCTTTGGAGCTCACTCAGCTGATCAGTGATGTGAGGAGTGAAGAAGATATCCTCGAATGCTGGAGACGCCTGGAAGAGCACCTCCATTCAATAGGATTGAAAATGGCTTCGGAGCTCACTCAGCTGATCAGTGATCTGATCAGTGAGCAATGATTTGCAGCGTTTTTTACCTACAAACATTGTTTTACCTACCAACTTTTTTTTACCTACCAACTATTGGTAGGTACTACCTACCACACTGTAATGGCTTCACACCTTCACAATCAAGTTTATTAGAAAGAACTAAACGCTTCACACTCGATTCGAAAAATAGAAAGCTTGATATGGAAATTTGATTACTGGTTACGCAGAAGGCAAAACTGTATACAAATCGAAGAAATGAACAGCGATCGCATTTTAGTCCGATAAAATTTGAATGGAGATTAGACCTCTTTTGCGATTCACACTCATGATTCTGTTTTATCGAAGGAAAACCTTCAAATACTCGTAGGGACCGAACGGTTTGTCCTACAGAGCTCCGGGTGGTCTCAAAAATTTTTAAAAATTCTGTAGTATTTAAAATTGGTGAAAAAACGATACGTTTATTTCGAGAGTTTTCGAGCTAGGGCACTCTTGAAAATTTCAACCCTTAATTTTCACCCCTTAGAAGTGACCTACATCAACCAAAAGCTTCGCGGCACAACTAGACCCCAAATGGAGCCCATATACCAAATTTGAACCAAATCGGTCCAGTGTTGCTAAGAAAAGTGCCGCGTACGGCGGACGGCGGACGGCGGACGGCGTACGGCGTACGGCGTACGGCGTACGGCGTACGGCGGACGGACGGAAATTTTTTTATTCGATTTTCGTATTCTACGTACCTTGAAACGTAAAACATCAAATTTTGAGGGGGGGTTAAAAATTTTTTTTTCTTGCTCGATTCCAAAGGCTTATTATTGAAAATAATAAACCAAAACGCTTGCATACGAGTCTGCAACACATTGAAACATTTTCATGCCCCCCCCCCCCCCTCCCTTCCCGAGACATCTGGGAGCTCGATTTTCGACTCAGCTGATCTGGGAGCTCGATTTTCGACTCAGCTGATCTGGGAGCTCGAATTTCGACTCAGCTGATCTGGGAGCTCGATTTTTCAACTCACCTGATCTGGGAGCTCGATTTTCGACTCATCTGATCTGGGAGCTCGATTTTCGACTCAGCTGATCTGGGAGCTCGAGTTTCGACTCAGCTGATCTGGGAACTCAATTTTCGACTCAGCTGATCTGGGAGCTCGATTTTCGACTCAGCTGATCTGGTAATATCAAACTGTAAAGTACCTACCTAACTGTAAAGTACCTACCTGTAAAGTACCTAACAACTTCACTTCTGATGGTCATAATCATCATTGTGGCGACTTGGGACAAATTTCGTCGCAACAAATTTCGTTGCATCAAATTTCGTGACGATTTTTGCTTCCTCACTACCGAAGGTAGGGAAGCTTTGTATTCGTGAAAGAAGTGAAAAAAAAAATGTCCTCCAAAATCAAAATTTCCACTTGCTTTTTGCGTTTTAGAGCTTCCCGAACAATTTTGGTTCCGTGTCTGTCTGTCTGTCTGTCTGTCTGTCTGTCGGTCTGTCGGTCTGTCTGTCTGTCGGTCTGTCTGTGGTCAATCCTTGTCCCGGGCAAAACTATACTAACCTGTGGTCCGATTTTGATGAAATTTTCAGGGATTGTGCGGGTTAGGTCCTAGACGGTCCCCTATAAATTTCAGCACCTTCGGACCAATAGGAGCGAGTGCGCATGCGCAAACGTGAATTTCCTGGGACCTGGGTTTCTCGGTTTCTAATGAACCGATTTTGCTCAAATTTGGAGGTTAGTTAGGGACTAACTTCTAAGAGACACCCTATAAGTTTCAATCAAATTGGTCAAGCAATAGCCGCTGCGCATGCGCGAACTTTAAATTTATTGTTACAACCAAAACTCCGCAACTATTCAACAAATTTCGATGAAATTTTCAGGGATTGTGTGGGTTAGGTCCTAGACGGTGGACCGCTAATATTTTGGTATTCAATAACTCTTTGAATCATAATTTTTTCGCCAACTGATTCTATACGTCCATGTTACAATGAGTGAGGAAGCTATACTGCCCACCCAACTTGGCAGACGTTTTTTTTTATGTGCCATATGAAAGACATGAAAATGTCAAAAGTGAGAATCTTCAATTGTGACGTAAGCGTGGTAGAACTTAGATAAAAGTTAGCTATTGTGTTTCTCCACATCCCAGAGATTCTCTCTCTGGGAAATTTGGGACCCATCCCAAAAAAAACTGAATCGCTCAGTTGAGAAATCGCAAACAAGGAATGTAAGAGCACTCAGGAACAAAACCTCAACGTAGAAGAACACAGAGAACGCGTAGTCAACACAAGTTTGTTGATTATTGAAGACTACTTTATCATCGGACATGGCTGCGGAGACCCGAAATCCAGTAGTGCAGGGCGCTCACTATAACTACACTATAACTACAGTTCCTTTCATGGGGTGGTGGAGGTAAATATTTGACATACCTACGAGAGTATTTACCTAGTTCCTTCCAACCCCTGGTGATGAGTATTGCCCAGGAAAACTCAAAACTGCAATTTAAAAAAAATCGATTTTTGCACTTAGTTCCCTTCACCACTGGCATGTTCAATTATGAAACTTGATTTTCGTGATCGAGTGTTCTGAGTTGAAAAACATCAACACGTATAGAAAGTCGATCTCGGTGATTGTGACAAGCCGTGATTTTACACATTTTCCCGTTTCTCTCCTCCACTGATCGGATCGTTTTGAAACCAATGGTTGTCCTCTTTGGGCTCAACCATAAACCAACCCCCCAAATGTGAGCAAAATCGAGCTAGATTTCAAAATGGGGTGTGCGCATGGGTCGGAAAAACCGTTTATTGTTATTTTTATCTAAACTAGACCTCATTCTGAGAATTTTGACACCAACCGCGACCTTCTAGCGTGAAAAGACCTTTTTCCATGATTTTTCAAAGTTTCGAATGTTTATGATGTCACAGTGGGCTGGGGGGTCCCGCCTAGGCAGGAGGGGCGTGTGACGTCATAAACATTCGAAACTTTGAAAAATCATAGAAAAACATCTACTCGTCCAAAAAGAGAACGGCTGGTGCCAAAATTCTCAAGATGAGGTCTACTTTCGATTAAAGAATTAAAAAAAATCGGGCGCACCCTCCATTATTACAATTTATTATTGAAATTTATGCATGCTTCATTTATTATTGTCAATAATAAAAAAAATCCTCTCAAAATTTAATGTTTAACTTGTTTTAACACAGAAAAATTCAAAAATCGAAGTGTAAAAAAATCCGAATAGTTGTGCCGCGAAACTTTTGGTTACATCGAATCACCTCTCAGGGGCGATAAATTGGAATTGAAATGTTCACCCAAACTCGGACAAATGTTTTTACTTCAATTGAAAATACATCACTCTTTTTAGGATCGACTGAGCCCAAGCACACAGCCAGTCATTTGCTCCCTGTAAGTTTGGACCAAAAAAGAGCGAAACATGACTGGGAAGTTACAACTAGGCATTTGTAATCACCTTTCGACATCGGCTGATTCAGTATTTCCATTCTTCATTAAGTTGAGTTTGATGCTGCCCGAGTGACGATGTAAAACCATTAAGGAGGTTTTGTTCTTTTGTTTATTAAATCCTAATCTACTATTCAATTACCTGGTCAAGTATACTAGTATGGTCATGTACTTACCTGGTCAAGTATAATAGTCTACTATTCAATTACCTGCTCAAGTCCATATCGATTTTTCAGGTCTCCCTCGGCCTCTTCCCACTCTGTTTCATCCTCTTCAGCGTCACCTACTGGATATCCTACACGAGCGAATCCAAAAGACGCGCAGGGGCCTGACCCATGAACATCACCAACACTCTACTCTGCTCAATTCACATCCTCTTATGCGGATAATTTATTCATTATGTGGTTGGTTCTCGGTTAATTTCGATGGCATAAGATGTTTTCGGTCATGTGTTGAAAAGGAGGCCTTTTCGTTTTTCTCAATCAGCCTAAAATAATCGAAAACAGAATGAAAAGTGGAATTTGATCTGAAATGGAAACTTCAAGTTCAGGACACGTGTATGTGTGTGAGCATCAACTCAAGTACCTGCGTACTTCGAGGCTCATTAGCTATCAATAAAAATAAGAGGTATTTTTTTATTATATTTCTTGGATAATTAGGAGAAAACGTCGGTATCAGCTCTTTTTTTCGGGGTCTTTACTAGATAGATCTCGAAGAATTTTGATTGTCATTCTCATGATACCCTTTTTGAAGTAAAAGACGTACCCATTACCCTTCATGTCCAGGAAAATGCCTACTTTGATGGTCTAGCAGGAAAATGTCAGAAACAGCAACTGTTCCTTTGAAACCACCTGACCAATTGAAGCTCCAACTTCGGAACTAGTCTTTGATTACCTCATGCTGGTCGAATATTATTTTTTAGGATTAAAAAACATGATTGTGAGCGTCTGACAGTGGAAAATAGTAGATCATGATTGCATAAGACTTTCGAATTTCCAATTCCCTTGAATATTGAATGATTTGGACAACGTTGGGCTCCTTGAATTGTAGTAATAAATTACCACAGAAATTCTGCAAGTTATTGTTCGGCGTTAAAAAAAAAACTATGTGGTATGTACCTGGCCAATTGTTTAAAACGCACTTGGTTAAAAATGTGTTCATTTTGACTCACTAATCAAAAACAGTTAAGTAGGTGGAAATTTTATTGTTCAAAAAAATTTTAATTATTTCTGAAGGTTATTTCTCACTCAAGTATTGCGTTCTCCCCTTCGGCGACTTAGTATATTATAATGACCCTAAAAATATCTAGGAAAGTAGAATCGCTAGTTACTTCTGCATTTATAGGTTCAGTCTAACCAAAGAGCAACCGCATATCCGACAAATGTCTGAATTTCTTTTCATTTTTTCCCAATTTCTCCAGGCTGTGCAGACCCCTCAGAAACTCTTCCTCCTAAAGATAATATTGATTTTACTTATTTAATAATTTTTGAAAAAAAAAACACAATATCATTTGAGTAGGCCAATTTCAAAACGAGCTAAAAGACTCCCAAACGAAACGGAGAAAAACGCAAAAAACTGCTGAATTTTAACCTGACAGCCTACATTCATGGGGTTTTTTATAAAAGTTTCAAAAATTCACTAAATTCCTGCTGCGAAATTGTATTATTTTTCTAATGAGGAAAAATTAGTTATTTCAATTTGAAATCAGGAATTAGCGCGTTTTGGAATTTGAGATCGTTTTTCACCTAACTATCCTACAAATAATTTTTCCCTCTTTGCAGTCGAACCAACCTGCCAAACAAAAAATCTGGTTATAATAGAATTAAATTAAATAAATTCAGGAGAAAAGGGAAGAAAAGTCTGAAAAAATAAGATTGAACGAAGCCACCTTTGTTTTTACCGCGTTTTACTCTTGAACTACGCTCAGTAGCCATTGCCCTCAGGGCTTTTATCGCGTTCTGCCCAAGGGATGTTTTAGGCTCACTTTGGAATTGGAGTATAACCCTTTTTAGCGCGTTTGGAAGAGCACTAATACTTTCTACTCGTTTTTAGGACGTCCCACAGTAAGACTTGGGCGTCCTTATGCGATCGATCTGGGGTGAAGTTGGACAACACTCAACAGAAAAAAAAATAACCACACAGTAATCCGTTTTAGACCATTCTGAATCCAAATCCGCGAAAAAAACCATAGGTGTATGTCTGTGTGTGTGTGTATGTGTGTGTGTGTGTGTGTGTGTGTGTAACAAAATCTTGTGTACTCTGCACAGGCCTTAGTTCTCAACCGATTTTCCTGGTTCTTTTTTTGTTCGACGAGGAAAACTATCTAGTTGTGCACTACGTCGCCGGAATTTCGAATTTTGCCTTTTAAGGGGGGGGAAAGGGGGGGAAAGGGGGGGTTAATGCTCAAAAAAACGTGCGTTTTTGGGCATAATCTTGTGTACTCTGCACAGCCCTTAGTTCTCAACCGATTTTCGTGGTTTTTTTTTTTCATCGACGCGGAAAACTATCTAGTTGTGCACTACGGCGCCGGAATTTTGGATTTTGCTTCTTAAGAGGGGGAAAGGGGGGGGTTAATGCTTAAAAAACGTGCGTTTGCGTGCATAATCTTGTAAACTCTGCCCAGGCCTCAATTTCCAACCGATTTGCGTGTTTCTTTTTTTGTTTGACTCAAATAACTTCCGACTTGTACATGATTTTACCAGAGTACCAAAATTCGCAAGGGGAGGGGGCGAGTGGGGGGATAGTATTCACAAAATATCCGATTTTTCAATATTTCGGTTCCTTTACTGCTTACTAATTGTACTCAAGCTTTGAAATTGAGGAAAAATTCTCATTATACCTCCGGATTTTCATGAATCATTCTCTGTTCCACCATGGAACTAATAGTGGTGCCACCATGGTGCCAGGACATGGTGCCATGATGCCATAAACCGCTTATTTCGTGTTTTTTTTTTTTTTGTGTGTTTCACCTTGAATACGGATGAGAACTTTGACGGACTGCAAACCAAAACTAACAGATGAAAGTTCAATGTTACGACGTATTTCCGCTTTGGTGCCAGACTGGCACCATTGTTGGCGTTGGGTGGTGGTGTGGGGGGGGGGGGTGAACTCGAATTCGCATGTTGGGTATCGTAGATCATGGATTTTAAAATGCTCTTCAGATTCGAGGTTCCCACGCCGCCAGAAATGTTAAGGTGGATAATGGAGAGGGGGGGGGGTCAGTATTTCTTGCCTAAAGTAATAAATAAATTACATCGAGTGAAACAGTTTTATCACTTACCAACTGGTTAAACTGATCTAATGCTTATCCAATGGGACGTCCCCTGGAATGCATGCATTACTAAACAATATGTTTTTACGGGTTTTGCCTCGTTTTGACATTGGAAACCATCACAAGGATGTAGCTGACACCATTCTGAATCCAGCAATACCAATAAATTACTCTTTTTTTTCAAAAGATCAATGATCAACCTGGCTCACAGATTTGATCAATTTTTAAAAATTTTTCCCGCTTGAAAACTTTTAGAAACGCGAACAAGTGTCCGAAGTTACAAATTAAGAATGAAATCTTCGGTTTTTATGGAATTTGTTGGTAACTTCAGACATTCTTCTTTTTTTTAAAAAAAAAGGTGTAATTATTCGACTAACAAATGGTTTTTAGGCTCATCCGATAGAGAAATATCTAGCCTGTATACATAATTTTTTTCCAGATTTTCCAAACTAGGTTTTAGCTGCTGAAACACAGGAAAACACAAACGGTGGATACAGCTTTCGTACAAGTACGCAACCACGAGAGACATTTTATGTCTTATGTTAATAAATTGAGAGCTTTCTAATGAGTTTTGAACGATTTTTGTGGGGTGGAAAATGAGGAAGTTAGTTTTCCCTAGGAACGATTGGTTGTACGTAAAATCATCAGAAATTTCCGCGTAACGCTCCCCGCGTGACGATCCCCGCGTGACGATTTTTCATTTATGTGCCATAGTAAAGACATAAAATGTCAAAAATCGATTTAGCTCGTTTTGGAACTGGCCTACTCGTTTGCACTATCTAATGTTAGAAACAGAACGGATTTGCCACATTTTTAGGCGCGTTGACAACCTACCGACATCATGTGTTTCTATGTCAGACAAATTAATTTCTACTATTGCCATCGTCATTACGAGATTCAACCTACAAGTTGTTCTGCCCGAAGATGTTCAAATTTTGTAGAATAGGAGAAAAATCAGCATAAATTGAGTCTTTTGATAAATTTGAGTGATAGCTTGGTAGTTACCAACTATGCATAACATTTATGTTATGGATACTTGTAAGTATCCTTTGAAACATGAGGTAATTGGTGGACGAAGACACGTAAGAATAAGCCATCAACTACCTAGGTACCCGCACTCCTTCAGTCGTCCAAGACTTAATTTTCACTGAGATTTCTTCCCAATTTTAAATAAGAGGACAACAATCAATCGTTAAAAATATGAAAGTATTGGCCAATCCCGAATAACCAAAACCATTGAATAAAAAAAGTGCCAAATTCAGTTGAAATACAGAAATATTTTTCATCATAAGTTTTGATTAAGTAGAGAAGGTGAATGTTGTGTATCATCCCAATACGACACCTGAGTACCTAAGTGCTGAATTTACCATAATTAGTACCACCTACAAGGTTGATTTATGAAGAACTTGTGCAAACAAGAGAGCTGTTTACATGGATGCTATTGTTGTATAATCCTAATTAAAATCATGAGTAAGTACACCATTCAAAAGCGGACTTTTGTTTGAATGTGTTAAAACAAATCAACTCATAGCTTAAAATCAGTAAGTAAATGATAGTCCACTATTATGTACGTTCAAACCAATAATTGTGTAATTATCTCGCTTTAATATAACAATTTGAAAACAATGGAAATGAGAAGATGGTGTTCAAGACAGCCTTAAATCTTTTCTCATTGAAATATTCCGTCCAATAATTATTATTCTAAAACCCTACCAAATCAACTATTTTTGAAAATGAATAATTATAAGATGAATTTATCTTTGATTACAAAGTGAGATGAAGATGGGTGATTTGTTATCAATTAAGATTCCAGCACGTATTTTTTAATAATTCAAGAATATTATGTAACGTTCAATTTGTAGTATATCATAAAATATTATTCAGTAGATAGCTATAAATAGTTTATCGGAGTTTTTATAAACATGGAGCTGACTTTTTTTTCTTTCAATAACGTAGGAAAGGTTTTGAAAGGCAGTTTAACGTTTATAATAGGTAGAATACGGGGGGGGGGGGGGATGCTTGAAATATTGTAGTAAGCACGGAAGGTAGTTGGGAATGTTTGACATAAAGCGGGAATAAGAGACACAAATAGGAAGAATTTGGACACGAAACAAATGTGTCATTATAAACATTGTTCGCATATTTCAGTAAGTCCCTTGATTTTAAATATTCATCAAAATCAGTAGAAAATTCAAATGTATATATAGATTCAAAGGGGGTCATCAAGCTTATTAATTTCCAGAAAAACTAAAAATCGAATTACCACTACTCCTTACCAGTAGTTTTTACCGAATAAAAACGAGAGTATTTGGAAAATTGAGTCAGTAAAGGCTTAGTAGACTCATATGCAGCAGTAGCAGTTCTTTTGTAACCTATAACAAAAGTGGGGTTGTCAATGCTGAAGTAAGATTTGCGGAATGTGTGTAAGTAATCATGCAAGCCAAAGCTCGCTACCAACCAGGCGTTCAACCAAAATTTCGTCCATTTCCAACAAAATAGTATGAATATGTTTCTGTGTGTAGTAATAATTTTGTTCCGTTATTCTGCACAGTAAGGTAGTTACCTACAAAACAAAATTGAAAATACGAGTGGAGAAAAAAATCGTAGTTGAGACGTTTCACGTTACAATTACTTACGTTTTTACAGATAAAGGTTACCTTTATAAGCCGATTTTATATACAATCAGAAGTTAAAATATCTGTTTCAAATTAATAACAATACCTATGTACATTCCGACTGTCATCCAACTTTTTGAATGAAAAACTTATTAGGAATAGGAAAACCAACAGTCAACTGAGAAATCTAATAGGTTGGATGTAGGTAAGTACCAACTATCTTGGACTGTCTGGGAACTGAGTAGGGATTTGTTAATGAATGTGCATACACCAATTATGTAGGTAATTGGTCTCCTTTGCTGCGTTTACCAAACTTGCTGTGCACGATTATTCTTAATGTACCTCTTTGGAGAATCCGTCGTAACCAGCAAGTCGAGTACAGGAGGCGAGAGTTTTCCATGTAAGGACATCATCAGGCCGCCAAGAGAGTATTACTAGTCAGAGATTACTAGTCAGTAATCCTTTTTGTAACGTCTGGGTGAAAGGGGAGTAAAGGGATTAGAAAGGGAGGGACCACGTGGTAGCCAGGCCACCTGGAACCCACGTGGTGAGAGGGAGTTAATTGTCCAGCTATTTCATTACATCATCAACTTTGAACAGTACTATTACTTTTCATTTGAGTTACCGTTACATTTTAAGGGGTTATCTAAATTGATATCTGACGAACCTACATGGTTGTCATAGGAGCAAACAATGTTCGATATTATAATATTTATATGCTCATATTATTTCAAACTGTTCTGTGATATTTAGTAGATTTAAGTCCAATTTATTGTAATGCTCTCTCAACCACTCTGTAATTGTACAGTCTCCACACTATTTAGAATATTTTTAGAGATTCGAAACTTGTTCAACCATATCATTTCAATGTAAGCTATACATACGCATTATAATTTAGAATACAACTGTAAATATGTAATATATAAACTTTTTTATAACTCCTGAAATAAATCAATTTTACTCATTCGGATAATATTGATAACGTTACTTGATATGTCTCCCTCCAAACATTATTTACTCGTGAATAACCATTTAATCCATACGAGGGGGGTCCGCCTGATTTTTTTATAAATTTTTAATCGAAAGTAGACCTCATCCTGAGAATTTTGACACCAGCCGTTCTCTTTTTGGATAAGTAGATCTTTTTCTATGATTATTCAAAAAATATGATTCTAAAATAAAAAATATGAAAAACTTTTTTCTTGGTCGATTCCTAAAATTCTCTCTAAAAAGAAATAGAATACCTTTCTCATAAGATGACATTTTTCTATATCATTAAAACTTATTTTTTGATACACCTACTTGATTGATTCTTGCAGCCTCAATACTTATCATCCGATCAATGTTCTTATGAAAACAATGTAAAAAAAAAAAACGATTTCGACAGCCAATTACTGAAGCAATAATTATTGACACCGCAGCTAACGGTGAAAAAAACCTTCATTCCCTCACCTCGTCGAAATCGTGTTAATGAGTGGACGCTTAAGGAAAAAAAAAAACTACAGTTGAAATCAAGGTCACTATAAAACTGCGGTTATGAAATAGTTGAACGGCAACCGGTACAGCCAGTCGGATTTATGATCTAGTTATTCTCAAGCAGTGGGGAGTTTTAGAGGGGGAAAACGCTATCAGACGCCGATGGAAGTAGCCACAACAGAATTCTCGAGTACCCTTCAGTCTCTGAATGGAGACATATGTACTCGTACACAGAACGATCAAAGCGAGCACCTTTATTTACCAACTTCCGCGAGTCGTTTCGTTGTGCCTCAAGTGACACTACGTCAATTCGGACCTTTTTTGAGTGACGTTAATTAATTCTAAGAATGAATCAGTTTCAATAACAGTGAATTGTTGTCAATCTACCTAACTCGTACTTCGTGTTGTGACAATTTTATTAGCTTGTAATACTCGACTCAGGCTTGAAAGAAGAAGTGAGAATAGAAAGTTATCGAAGAAAGCCAAACCCACATCAGTGTTGTTCCAGTATTGACGATGGAATCATCGGAGCTCGCACCTAAACCGCCAGGTAGTTACCTATCAGTAATAGTTATATTATCTTCTTCCTTTACAATCTACATTGCAGAAAAACTTGCCGAAATTTGGAATATTGTAATGAGTAGGGCTTTAATAATCATCAATTATTTATTCAGATCACTTGCTGTGATCTGGTGCCCAACAAAACAAAGGAGTATCTCATGTTTTGAGTTCATCCAATAGGTACTAGTCTGAAAGCTCTAATAATTTCTGTCTTCGAACTTCACAGTAACCTAAAAATTGTATAGATAGGGTAAGTAGGGGCCAATTCGCGCAGGTTCAAATTTATTCTATTTAAAATTATAAGCCAGTGCGGCATCAATAAATTGTTAGAACCTTTCCGTTTTATTGTGACAGTAAATACCTACTCAGTGCAAAAAGTCATATGCATTCGTGTCCTAATGTATCAGCGTGAAGCGTTGATACTTTGTTCAATACTTAGAACCTTGTTTACGATCCTTGTCCAAATCCCCCCCCTCCCACTACTGGGAAAGTACTGGAAGTATTTGATATTCCTTATTAAGCCTTATTTCGAAAGGAGCGGGAACTTCCCCCCACTTACTCTATTCATAGTTGTAATCAATTCGCTACTGAGGCATCACGACTCGACAGTCGATTTGCCACGAAGTACAAATGAAGCTCAATTTAGGGTGCGTCTGACTTTTTTTTTTAATTTTTAATCGAAAGTGGACCTCATCCTGAGAATTTTGACTTAAGCCGTTCTCTTTTTCTATGATTTTTCAAATTTTCGAAAGTTTATGACGTCACGTACACCTCCAGCCTGGGAGGGACCCCCCAGCCCACTGTGACGTCATTAATATTTTGAAACTTTGAAAAATCATAGAAAAAGGTCTTCTCACGCAGAAGAGAGTAGGTGTCAAAATTTTCAGAATGAGGTCTAGTTTAGATTAAAAATAACAATAAACAGTTTTTCCGACCCATGCGCACACCCCATTGGTGCGATAGCAAAGCTACCACAGCATGGATCAGCGTATTCACCCTCAGCAAAATTACAGGGATGGAGGTCGTTGGAGAGGTGTAGGCGACATTCCTATCCAAAATGGGGTGTCAAATGCCTTAATCCAGGTGAGCCCGCCACAACTCTGCTATTAGATGGCTTTGCCACTCTTTGCTATTTTAGATGATGGCTTTGATATTAGATGGCTTTGCCACAACTCTGATATTTTTACGAACATTAACTACCGATTTCGGCGTTAAACTCGATTTTCTTGAAAATCTCACTTATGCCCTTTGTATTCTAGACACCTCTAATAAAATACCCTCTAACAAAAAAAAAAACGTCTGCCAAGTGGGTGTGGCACATAGCTTCCTCGTATCCATAACCCGATTATATAGATGATCCGATGCATAGTAGATAATCTCAAAACACCAATCTCTAAGTACCTTCCACTACCCTCATAGGGGACCATCTACACGCTAATCTGGACAATCCAAGAAAATTTCATCAAATTCGGATGAAAAATGTAAGTGTTACGGCTGTTACAGGGATTTTACGTTTGCGCATGTGAAGAGGCTACTGTAAATTTTAAGGCCTTGATTTTCATTGGGGACCATCTACAACCTAATCCGCATAATCCCTGAAAATGTCATCGAAATTGGGTAGAAAATGTGGAAGTTATGGCCGTTACAAGGAATTTACGTTTGCGCATGCGCAGCGGCTACTATCGGTCCGAAGGTGGTGATTCTCATAGGGGACCATCTACAACCTAATTCGCATAATCTCTGAAAATTTCATTGAATTCGGGTAGAAAATGTGGAAGTTATGGCTGTTACAAGGAAATTCACGTTTGCGCATGCGCAGTGGCTACTATCAGTCCGAAGGTGATGATTCTCATAGGGGACCATCTACAACCTAATTCGCATAATCCCTGAAAATTTCATTGAAATCGGACGGAAAATGTCGAAGTTATGGCCGTTACAAGGAATTCACGTTTGCGCATGCGCAGTCGCTTCTATCAGTCCGAAGGTGGTGATTCTCATAGGGGACCATCTACAACCTAATTCGCAAAATCCATGAAAATTTCATTGAAATCGGACGGAAAATGTCGAAGTTATGGTCGTTACAAGGAATTCACGTTTGCGCATGCGCAGTCGCTTCTATTAGTCCGGGGATAATGATTTTCATAGGGGACCGTCTACACGCCAACCCGCACAATCCCTGAAAATTTCATAGAAATCGGACAATAACTTCGTATAGTTATGCGCGTTACAAGGAATTCATGACAGACAGACAGACAGACAGACACACAGACACACAGACAGACAGACACACAGACACGGAACCAAAATTGTTCAGAAAGGTCTAAAACGCAAAACGCGAGTGAAAATTTTGATTTTGGAGAACATTTTTTTTTCATCCATGAAAAGTGAAAACAAAGCTTCCGCTACCTTGGTAGACTCGGAAGCAACATAATGTTGCGTATTCAGTGACCTTCCTATCTATTCTTATAGAATAGATAGACTATCGTGAGCTAAATTTATCTCAGACCCTTCTATCTCGATATTATTTTCGCCAAGCTAATCTGCCCAGCTCATTGTTTCAGATATCGCAAACCTCTCGATGAACAATCAACTCATCGAAGTAATTAATTTCAAAATCAGCTGATTCACCGAGTCCTATGCCTCACCATCGAATTAACATGAAATTATCATTTTAATCTCGAGAAGAATTCCGTACATTACTGATTACTGTTTTTGGTTTCCATGCGATTTTTTGCAAAACATGGACAAATTTCTCGTATTCATTGCTCAAAAATCCTACCTGAAGGGTTGTTTAACGAACCTTTTTGCTTCCGAGTCTACCAAGGTAGCGGAAGCTTTGTTTTCACTTTTCAAGGACGAAAAAAAAAGTTCTCCAAAATCAAAATTTTCACTCGCGTTTTAGGTAGACCTTTCTGAACTGGTTCCGTGTCTGACTGTCTGTCAGTCAGTCTGTCCGTCTGTCATGAATTCCTTGTAACGCGCATAACTATACGAAGTTATTGTCCGATTTCTATGAAATTTCCAGGGATTGTGCGGGTTGGTGTGTAGACGGTCCCCTATGAAAATCATCATCCTCGGACTGATAGAAGCGACTGCGCATGCGCAAACGTGAATTCCTTGTAACGGCCATAACTTCCACATTTTCCATCCGATTTCAATGAAATTTTCAGGGATGTTACAGATTAGTATTTAGATGGTCCCCTATGAAAATCATCACCTTCGGAATGATAGTAGCCACTGCGCATGCGAAAACGTGAATTTCCTTGTAACGGCCATAACATTTACATTTTTCATCCGAATTTGATGAAATTTTCTAGGATTGACCAGATTAGCGTGTAGATGGTCCCCTATGAGGGTAGTGAAAGGTACTTAAAGATTGGTGTTTTGAGATTAACTACTGTGCATCGGATCATCTATATAATCGGGTTATGGATACGAGGAAGCTATGTGCCACACCCACTTGGCAGACTTTTTTTAATAGCAAAAATCCTTAGGAATTTAAATGAAATGTACTCAAATTATGACATTACAAATTGGCAGGTATGATCGGAACGCGACATCGGCAGGTGTTTTTGATGTTCATCGGACTCGTTCTTGCCTACAGTATGAGAGTCAACTTATCCGTCGGCGTAGTCGCGATGACCGACCCGACCGTCAACTCCGCATATCCGGTAAGTCGGTGAGACTATCGGTAGTGGCAGGGAGGAATGAATTATAAACCTAATCAGCACCGAGGAATAAATTATACATCTAATTAGTAGCCTTTCTCTAATTTGCATCTCTCTCATAGTAAAACAAATTAAACTTCGTCCATTTTATTTGGCCAAATACCTACATGTTCACAGAAACTCCAATTAAGTAGAGGGTTTAGAGGGCTGATGACTACAGTATGAGCTGCTGATAGATTGCTGTGATTGACGATTGTGTATTGCCATGTTTCAATGCACCCCACGAATATTCGTTACAACTTGAATATAAGTTATACAAGTTGAATACAAGATTTATTATCCAATTCTGAGTGAATAATAATTTGGAACGTTTTGGAGCCGATACCTAAAGCCTAGAACGGCATGTGCTGTAAATAGTTTATTTGATATCATTACCTGAAGATTGGAGTAAGATAATAACAGTGTGAACAACAGAATCAATCATTAACGTTTAGAATGTCAAAATAAGAATTGATGTATTTTATATCAATAAAAGCGGCAGGCGAGGGGATTAGTTTCGGGCGATAGGTGGCACAAGATTCAATCTAAATAACACTATATAAGTACCTAGGTATCGGGTCGTTAGCCAATTCAAGAGCTGCAAATTTTTTGACCTTCAGAAAAGGCCTAATCTAATGATAAATTTTCAGGTAGGTATAGGTGTGTACTTTCAACTTACACTACATCCTACTCGACTCGAGTGCAAGACCGATTCCAACTTCTTATCAACCATTTTTTCGGAGTAGCAAACTACAACAATTTCAAAACAGCAGTAACCTTATAGTTAGTATAAGTAGTAGATAATTTACTGCTTTCTATTGGTACAATGATTATCTCGATGGTACAATGAAGTACCTTCCTACTTTCG
The DNA here is from genome assembly GCA_009739505.2 of Apolygus lucorum. Taxonomy (NCBI): domain Eukaryota; kingdom Metazoa; phylum Arthropoda; class Insecta; order Hemiptera; family Miridae; genus Apolygus; species Apolygus lucorum. The sequence continues at coordinate 23,616,279 of CM019182.2, read as the reverse complement.
CACATGTTTTCCAGCCCGTTTTTAGGACGTCCCACAGTAAGACTTGGGCGTCCTTATGCGATCGATCTGGGGTGAAGGAGGACAACACTCAACAGAAAAAAAAATAACCACACAGTAATCCGTTTTAGACCATTCTGAATCCAAATCCAAGAAAAAAACCATAGGTGTATGTCTGTGTGTATATCTCAACCGATTTTCCTGGTTCTTTTTTTGTTCGTCGCAAAAAACTATCTAGTTGTGCACTACGTCGCCGGAATTTCGAATTTTGCCTTTTAAGGGGGGAAAGGGGGGGTTAATGCTCAAAAAACGTGCGTTTGCGGGCATAATCTTGTGTAATCTACCCAGGCTTCAATTTCCAACCGATTTGCGTGGTTCTTTTCTTCTTCGACGCGAAAAACTATCTAGTTGTGCACTACGGCGTCGGAATTTTGAATTTTGCTTTTTAAAGGGAGGAAAGGGGGGGTTAATGCTTAAAAACGTGCGTTTGCGGGGGTAATCTTGTAAAATCTGCCCAGGCCTCAATTCCCAACCGAGTTGCGTGTTTCTTTTTTTGTTTGACTCAAATAACTTCCGAGTAGTACATGATTTTACCAGAGTACCAAAATTTGCAAGGGGAGGGGATGGGTGGGGGTATAATATTCACAAAATATCCGATTTTTCAATATTTCGGTTCCTTTACTACTTACTAATTGTACCCAACCTTTGAAATTGAGGAAAAATTCTCATTATACCTCTGGATTTTCATGAATTATTCTCTGTGCCACCATGGAACTAATAGTGGTGCCACCATGATGCCAGGACACCATAAACCGCATATTTCGTGGGTTTTTTTTTTGTGTTTCACCTTGAATACGGACGTTAACCTCGACGGACTGCCTATTAAAACTAATAGATGAAACTTCAATGTTAAGACGTATTTCCACTTTGGTGCCAGACTGGCACCATTGGTGAGTGGAAGGGGGGGGGGGAGGTGAACTCGAATTCGCATGTTGGGTAACAGTTTTATCGCTTACCAACTGGTTAAACTGATCTATTGCTTATCCAATGGGACGTCCCCTGGAATGCATGCATTACTAAACAATATGTTTCCTTTTGGATACCAACCCCAAATATTGTAGGGGTATCCAAAACCCCACTTTTTCAAAAAGCCCTGATGGAGGGACCTTTGGTTCGAGAAAGCAAAGCATGCACCATAGAATATCATCTTATATATTCTTCATTCCTCATTATCTACACATATTTTTTCCATTGAAGAAATATTGGATGAAAAAGTTCTAATAACCTCTTAAATATGAACGAGTTTTGTCAATTACTGTTTCGACCGTAATTTTGAACTTTTGCTTTGAACTCGAACAAGCTTTGACACGTTTTTCTTTAACTTTCAGACTGTTAATTGGACAACAGCCGAAAAAGGTGTGGTCTCAAGCATGTTCTTCTACGGATATTTTCTAACTGGTATCCCAGCTGGGATGTTGGCTTCCAGGTAAATTATAGTAGGTATATTTTATATTCACAGTTATAGTAGCTACCTGAATAATCAGTAGGTACTACCACCAAATCTGAGCCGGTATCAACCTATTCCGTTTAATTCAGATGAATAACGTAATTTATTGAAGGTATGGTCCGATCAAGGTAGTTGGCTGGGTAGGAGGAATTCTGTGTGGAGCCGCATCGGTCGCCTTCCCCTTCGCCGTGCACTTTGGATTCTATTGGGCATGCGCACTCAGAGTTCTCCAGGGCCTCGGCCAGGTACTTATCCAACTTCATATGAACGATTAAAAAAATAAATGACATACTTTTAAATTCTAATTTTTAACTAGATAATTAACCCTGGTACAGAATAGATGCGTACATGAATAATATAAATATACACCTCTACGATGATGGAAGAGGCTTGAAAAAGATCAACTAGAGGCAAATTCATCTGTAAGTGAATTGGTACAGTACTATCTACATATACAGGGTGTAACACCTATGTTCCTGCCATAGCCTAGGGTTTGATTGTACTACTAATTCGTGACTTTTTTTACCCCCTTAAAATCCGACTTTTTTCACTTTAAAGATTTTTTTCCCCATGTTTTCGACCTTGTATCATCAAAATGTTAATAACTCCTTCAATTTAGTAGATAAACTCAAATTTGACGATACCATTGGAAAGAGCGTTAAATTTCCTATCTCCCTGGTTGTTTAAAAAGGGCAAAACGGGTGAAAAATGAACTTGAAGAGAGAAAATTGTCAAATCTTGAAAATCTCAACTTTTTTCGACCGCTCATAACTCCCTGCTTTCCAGCGTGTAAATTCTTGCCAGTAAACCAAAATGTTGACCCAAAAGCTCAGCTTTCCATTCCAACGGTATGGTCAGAATTGTTTCCAATATTTTTATTAGTGGAGGAAACCTTGCTTGAATGAGAAAAACCGTGATTTTTTTTTTTTTTTTTCAACGAAATCGACGGTTTGACGGGAGGATTCGGGATTTGGATGGAGAGTGAGAGGAGCGGCGGCGGAGGAGACCCCCCGAATCCTCCCATCCAACCTTCGATTTCGTTGAAAAAAGAAAAAAAATCACGGTTTTTCTCATTCAAGTAAGGTTTCCTCCACTAATAAAAATATTGGAACAATTCTGATCAAACTGTTGGAAAGCTAAAATTTGTGGGAAATTAACCGGCAGTTTCAGTTAGGCTTACTAACGTTTGAAAAAACTGTTTACTATTCGGGCTCATTTTTCAACATCTGAGTTTTCTTTTAAAAGTTTTATTTAGCACTAGGGAGATAGGAAATTTAACGCTCTTTCCAATGGTATCGTCAAATTTGAGTTTATCTAGTAAATTGAAGGAGTTATTAACATTTTAATGATACAAGGTCGAAAACACGAAAAAATCTTAAAAGTGAAAAAAGTCGGATTTTAAGGGGGTTAAAAAAAAGTCATGAGACAAAAAAGTCACAAATTAGTAGTAGAATCAATCCCTAGGCTATGGCAGGAACATAGGTGTTACACCCTGTATAATCTGTGTAAGAAACATACTAGGTACCTACTATAAATGGAGTGTAAGAAACCCTAAATTGATTGCTGCTTAGTCCGTTGTACTCAATCATTCCCCTGGCAATACTGGGTATCTGTACAATATTGGACCTTTAATCCCAGTAAGAAAAAATACTGGTCATTAATCCCGTATGCTCGATTCCAGGGGTTCTTCTACCCTTGCGTCAACACCCACATGTCTAAATGGGCCATACCAGAGGAGCGTGGACGACTATTTTCAAGCTGCTTCAGCGGTACGTAATCGTAACCGCTCCACTTCCAATATTATTAATTCCAATGAATCAAATAAATAAATAAAGTGAAAACCTAATGTATCAATCGTTTCAGGAACTCAACTAGGAACGATCTTAATGTTGGGATTAGGCGGCTTTCTTGCCACAGGCCCAGGAGGATGGTACTCCATTTTCTACGGCTCAGGTTAGACTTGAAAATTTCCTTAATGCCTCTCTACCTTTTCCAGTATCTACACTGTCAAGCTAGGAAAAACTAGAGGTTGTTAAGAACTCAAGGAGAAATTATAATTAATTCATTTTGAAATTTACAGGAGGTTTATCGATAATCTGGGGGATCGCGTGCCTGGTATTCGGAGCCGACTCTCCTGCAGAACACAGCACCATTTCCACGGAGGAACGTGCTTACATCGAGACCCACTTCAAGGCCAGTTCGTCAGAGAGCAAGGTAAATTGGGGTTTTCATGGCATCACGATTGCGTTGCTATCTCTGAGCAGCAGAGATTAACAGAATTTTTCACTTCTTACTATAATATTACCTTTCAAGGCCCACTAGTCACGAGTAAAACCTAGCTGCCGACCTATGCAGAGAAATTCTTTGATTCCAGGCTTTTAGAGAAAAGGCAACATTTATCGATATGAGTATAAACACCTATCTAGTTACCTAAGTTCATTAGGGAAAACGAACAAATTCAATCAAGTTTTCCATAACACTACAATCAATCCTCGTTCAATCATACCTACATCCGCCTTCTGTCACTATCAACTCATCTAAACCATGCAAATGAATAAAAATCATCCATTTCCACAGAATCCGTTCATAAATGTATAGTTCTACAGAAATAAATATGAAATAGATACCTAATACGTTTTTATGTTTTCCGCAGAAAATGAAAATTCCTTGGCTGAGTATCAGTCTTTCGGTGCCGATGTGGTCGCTGTTGCTCGTCCACCTCGCTCAAAACTGGGGATTCTGGACGCTTCTCACCCTCATGCCAACTTACATGAAAGGCGTTCTCAATTTTGACATACAAAAAGTGAGCATGTAGTGGTTAACAAGTCGTTTTATACTCGTTCTAACCAGTTTTAGAATATCCCTAGTTTTACCTACATAATTTTGGTAATTCGACTTTTAAGGACACACAATAAGAAAGATAACAACTATTTTTCATTTGAAAAAGTGCCTATTAATCTCCTGAAACTGCTAAAATAACACTTTTACTGAGGTTTTTTCATTACAATTCTTTTTTAAACTTTGTACCTGTTACATTTTGATAATTTGCTTGGATGGCAACGACAAAATTCAATCGAATTTTGGGGTAGTATGGGTGATGATAGGGTTTCACCAAGAGTTCAATAAGGAATAAAATAACAAAATTACCTAAATTATATACCTAGGTATATTATTATTTTAAAATCTGTGCACTGTGCTCCTCGTAATAGCAATCGAATTGACTATCTATCTGAAGAGAAAGGAACTTCAACATAAAGGAGGTATGACGAAACAGTGGAGAGGACAATAATTGTACAATTTTGTACACTACAAAATAGTGTACATGAATTATTCATGTACACTATTTTCTTGCACCTCTATTACCTATTAATTATTATTATAATTTCAGAACGGTACTCTGTCAGCTCTTCCCTACCTAGTCATGTTCATCAACGCCATAATTTTCGCTCATATTGCTGACTACATCACCTCCCACAAGCTTCTAACAGTCAACTTTGCGAGAAAAATGTGGAATAGTATAGGTGAGTCATCACAATGGATTCACAATATATAAAGTATCAGAGAAAGCATTACACACCTGACAAAAAATAAGGTATTTATTTATGTGGGACGATCTGGGATTTAGCTAGTCGTCTCCCCCGGTTGGTTCAGGTTCATGAAAGGTTCTAGTTCTACAGCTCGGCGCTAAGAAGATGCACAATAATGTAATAATAATACCTGAATAACGTTGACTACCTCCTCATCCCCAGTTTACGATGACAATATGATATATTATAAAAACTGTTTGAAGCTGTGATCTTTGCGGATCTATACTGATACCTATAAAGCGTTGTATGATAATGTACGGCTTTTTTTGTATTACTAAGTCTTTATATAATTTAGCTAAGTATTACCTTACACAAACCATCATCTACTGGTCAACACCATCAAGAAAGGTTCCAGGGATATAACGCATGTTTATAATAGAGGTATCTAATCTATCTTTAATAAAAGATTTCAGAAAATCGAACTCACTCTCGATTTTTCAACGTTTACAGCCTTGTACGGTGGAGCCGCGGCTCTTCTATCGTTGGCAACTCTGTCGACAGATTCCACCGGAGCAATCATCCTGCTGACGGTGACTGTCGGACTCAACGCTGCCTGCTACAACGGCTACCTCTGCAATCATCTCGATCTGTCACCCAATTTCGCAGGCATCCTCATGGGTATCACCAACGGCCTTTCCAACATTACTTCCATCCTCGCGCCCACCATAGCTGGCATTTTAGTCAAAGACGAAGTGAGTTTGTTATCAACTAATTTTGATTTATGATTCATTAGAATGAGAGTGGAAGAAGGTCCTATAGTGTAACAAGAGTCTTTGGAGTGAATATGCTAGATCACCTGTAATGGTGGTGTTGGACTTGCAAAATAATTGGAAAAACCTTGAACTCGGCTTCTAAACTATCCAACTACACCCTTTCAAGGAATACCACCGATTATAGGTGGTATTCCTCTTATAAGATACCACCGTTTACTTCAGGCGGGTTTAGGTAGTCTCCGCTGTCATTGATTTGGTCTGACAGGTTTCAAGCTACATTGAGTGGAGTCCTCAATGATAAAGTAGAAGGGGGGTCAGCTGTGGCCGCGTTCGCTACAGCACCCGTCTTTTAGCGAAGAGTCTCGGACCGGCTACTGCAGGGAAGTTGTGAGTTCGAATCTCGCTGCAGGGGCGTTTTCGTGCGTCCCGGGCTCAGGCCCCCCTCGTCACAACCCAGGAAGGGGGGGGAGGGTGAGGCAATGGGAAGCCATGAGCAAAATTATGATATGACAGCCAGGAATGGCAGTCGGACGAAAATCCAACCTGAAATGGTTGTTGAAGAAGATAAACTACGTGAATCTTTGCCAAGGGCTAATCGGCCATTTCCAAAGGTTGTTTACTATACTGATAAAGAAGAAGATAAACTACGTGGAATCTTTGCTAAGGGCTAATCGGCCATTTCCAAAGTATCAGTCTCATCCAATGGTTCAATGGAATTTTCTTGGTGCTATAGCATGGAATACAGACCTTGATTGTGTTTTTAATTTCTCTGTCTACCCGAGGTCACCATGAGTGGCCTTATTCTCTACACCAACACAGGGTTAGTACCTACCTAGGTCCTCCTTATGAAAGAAACGTCAGGTTGGCCTAATCACAACACTTATGTAGGTTATACGCTTAATTTACTCATTTTTAGGTACCAACAAGACAATAGATTACTAGTCAGTCCAGTGTCTTGAGAACCAACCTAATACATTAATTTATTTTGTTCGCAGTCCAGCGTTGAAGAGTGGCAGACTGTATTTCTCGCCTCTTCGGCCGTATTTTTCGTAGGCAATTCTGTATTTGTAGCATTTGGATCAACACAAATTCAGAAATGGAACGATCCTGATTGTAAAAAAGATGAAGGGGTAAGTGGTTATTTAGTTTGTGAAAATTATAAATCATTTCATTGGTCTAAACAATTATTACTTAAAAACAGCGAATTAATGCAAGTTATGAAAAACAGGAATGCTAGGAATTTAAATTTAAACAGGAATGCCATTAAATAACAATGTTTTAATTTCTATGTTCAAAATGTAATAAAAATTTTGTGGCTGTTTAGAAAAATGGTCCAATTTGAGGATCACTTGGTTGAGAGGCGGAATGATGGAAGTCAGGACCAAACGTGAAGACTGAAGAAATTTGAAATACTGCCAAAATCAAGAGTATCGAAAGAAGTTACCAGAACAACCAGGTGGAGTGAATTTGCCTGAGCGAATCTCTAATCTGTAGTTATAAAGGCTAAAATCGTGATCTAGGTACCATTGAGAGTCCTGGAAAAGTAACCCTTGGTACCTAGGCTATGCATCTGACTTTATCATGAGATTCCAATTTGTGTGATTTCAAATCACGCCACATTCGTGTGTGCTTGTCATTTTGTCTTATGCAATATTCACACCGACCTTACTTCTGAATTTATCTCCCAAAAACACAAAAAGTAAGCGAGACTCCAATAAACTTTAAAGCATCTCGTGTAAATTCAATACTTCAAGGAATTATCAAGGGCACATGGACTAGTCCGGAGTGGGCAAAAATGGAATCCCCAATCCAATTACAAATTACTATTCCTTTTAAAGAAGTGTAATTGCAATTACCATTCCAATTCCTGTAATGGGAATCGAAGTTGCTATTACTTTATCTGATTACGAGTAATGGTAATTGAAAAAACCCATTCCAATGGGGGGTGCGCCTTGATTTTTTTTAGATTTTTAATCGAAAGTAGACTACATCCTGAGAATTTTGGCACCAACCGCGACCTTCTAGCGTGAGTAGATCTGTTTCTATGATTTTTCAAAGTTTCGACCGTTTATGACGTCACGCGCCCCTCTCGCCTGGGCGGGACCCCCCAGCCCACTATGACGTCCTAAACGGTCGAAACTTTAAAAATTCATAGGAAAAGATTTACAATCGCTAGAAGGACGCGGTTGGTACCAAAATTCTCAGAATGAGGTCTACCTTAGATTAAAAATAACAATAAACAGTTTTTCCTACCCAGGCGCACACCCTATTACTTGTAAACAGAAAAAGAAATTGCCATTTCGATTACGATTACAGGAATTGGAATGGAGGAATGGGAATGGAATAATCCCATTGCACGTTTGTAACCTCATTACATGTCTGGAATTCCTTTTGGATCCAGTATATCATCCCATTACCGACAATGATTTATAATGGGATGATTTTTATTTCTATTTTTATTATTGTTTTTTTTTTGGGGGGGGGGGGGGGGCATTATTATTTACATCAATATTTTGGTTGTGAGATTGATAAACAATCGAAGAGAAGAATAATTATTGGCTTAAAATGAAGAAAATATTATTTTGTATATGAGAAGAATTTTTAAAATTTTAAAAAGCTAGTTTTATTTGTAATGGGATTCCAGACATGTAATCTGATTACAGAGAGCATTTCTTATTACTCCAATCCCATTCCTCCATTCCAACTCCTGTAATGGCAATCGAAATTGCAATTACTTTTTCTGATTACAAGTAATTGGAATAGGTTTTTTCAATTACCATTACTTGTAATCAGAAAAAGTAATAGCAACTTCGATTCCCATTACAGGAATTAGAATGGTAATGGCAATTACTTTTGATGTAATTTTTAGTCGAAAAGCCTGCATTCCACTTTTTTACAATCGCTGGCGTCAGCCAAATGTGAAATTCCATTGAAACAGGGAAGTAACTAGAACAGTAATCATTACTCAAAGTAACCCTTACCTCCCAACTCTGCTAGTTACCTACTTTAACAAAAGAAGGTGTTATTTGAGTTAAACGTTGAGATTTTGAACGGAACTCAGCTTTGATAAATGTTATTTAAAATAAACTTCTTCAATAAAATAATGTACATAAAAGGAGGTTCCTACCGGACAAAGACACCCCTCTGAAACCGTAGTAAATCTCAAGCGTTGAGCATGAATTTCCATTATTTTCTAACGCTGCCATCCATTTTTTTTATGTATCCCGTTCTTAGCGGAATAATGATCGAAAACTTGTGATTTTTTGTGAAAAAATCATTTTTTACACCTTTTTCAACTCTCCGAACTAAGATGATTACTGAAGACAGTTTTAATTTCTTATTTTTACATTTTTCATCCAAATCTCGAAAATTGATCCTAGTAAACTTATAAAAATAGGCGCTTAAATGAACAAAAACATAAAAAAAACAAATATCGGGTTAACTATAACGGGTTAAATTTTAAAAAAACGGATGGCAACACGTGAATCAGTTTTAAAAAAATATTGGAACGGACTTCTGCCAAATGGGTGTGGCAAATAGCTTACTCGTATCCATAACCCGATTGCACAGATGATCCGATGCATAGTAGTTAATCTCAAAACACCAATCTCTAAGTACCTTCCACTACCCTCATAGGGGACCATCTACACGCTAATCTGGACAATCCTAGAAAATGTCATCAAATTCGGATGAAAAATGTAAGTGTTATGGCTGTTACAAAGATTTTACGTTTGCGCATGCGCAGAGGCTACTGTAAATTTTAAGGCCATTTAATTTTAAGGCCTTGATTTTCATTGGGGACCATCTACAACCTAATCTGCGTAATCCCTGAAAATGTCATCAAAATCGCTAGAAAATGTGGAAGTTATGGCCGTTACAAGGAATTCACGATTGCGCATGCGCGTGGCTACTATCAGTTCGAAGGTGGTGATTTTCGTAGGGGACCATCTAAATACTAATCTGTAACATCCCTGAAAATTTCATTGAAATCGGACGGAAAATGTAGAAGTTATGGCCGTTACAAGGAATTCACGTTTGCGCATTAAATGCACAAATTTTGCAAATTTTGCAGTCGCTTCTATCAGTCCGGGGATGATGATTTTCATAGGGGACCGTCTACACACCAAATCGCACAATCCTGAAAATTTCATTGAAATCGGACAATACCTTCGTGTAGTTATGCCCGTTACAAGGATCTCATGACAGACACACAGACAGACACGGAACCAAACTTGTTCAGGAAAGTATAAAACGCAAAACGCGAGTGAAAATTTTGATTTTGGAGAACTTTTTTTTTCGTCCTTGAAAAGTGAAAACAAACCACACTTGGTTTACTAGAATCCATATTTTGCGCAATTTTGGTAGTTAGGTAACTGTGCGCGCCAAAAAAAAAAAAATAGGAGTCGAAAGTTCATAAAATTTTGCGTAGAATTAAAATCTGCAATAAAAAATGAGGATTCCCAATTGAAAAAAACAAAGTTGGTGTACATTATTGCGCAAAAAACCATCCATATTTTAAAAAAGAAAATAATTTATCACAGAAATTACGGTTTTAAAAGGGTCTTTGTCTGGTGGGACACCCTGCCTATTATTTATTTGAATCCCAAAAACTCCAAAATGAGATCCTTCCTCTTGTCGAACGAAACGATAAAATGGAAAAATAGACATCCAAGAAGAAATTTAGCCTTAAAATCAATTTATTTGACGGTTAAGTACATAAGATGCAACTGAATCGTTGATTACAGGCTGTGATAATTATATCGCTGGAAGCTTCTACATTATAATAAAATCATGATTGAAACATAGGAACAATTTCACATACAAAGGCCTTAAGCCAACTTCTATGTGTACTACTCTACGAGCATACTTGGAGCATAAATAAAGTTATTAATAATATAATACTACGGTAATCGGTTAATGCACCTATATCAATTAGGTAAGTAGTTTAGCCATGATTAGTGTAAATTAATAAATTAGTTACATAGCTATTAAAATGTTGAGGGAAGTCTAAACTACACTAGTTGAAATTACGATTATGATGTTGATTTGATGAAATTAAATCACGGAGAACCATTTTATATTATGGTTATTGCACGCAATAAAATTGCTGGAAAAATAATAACTACACTTTCTAGTGTCTACAAATATTCAAAATAAATAATGTATAAAAAGTTTGAGAAACGGCAAAAAGCACGTTACAATTTCAGTCGACAATTCTCATTTGCACAAGAGCATAGCTAGTAAATCGATAATGAAATGCAGTTATCAACATAGGAGGTAAACAACCGTTGGTTTTTATCGATCATCACCATATTGATATATAAAATCCAATGTTTAATCACTATGAATGCATACAAACGTTGAAAAGCCTTTTCATTACCACGCACGCTTTATGCCTGTACTTTTTTTGGGGTGAAGACGCTAGACGCTTAGTTCACTTTTAGCTCACTAGATACCAGCTCTAGGCACTCTAGGGACTGTTGTATTCATGTATCTCCCGGTAGATTGTGCCCTCTTATCCCAATTCAATGGTTTGTGTACCATGTTCTCATAAAGTGACGTTTGTGTACCGTTTCATGTACTGTGTACAAGAGTTTTGTTGGTAACGTCATTTCGTGTGATACAGAAGATAAAAATAATGCAGACAAAAAGGATATTTTAGTGATTTGTTCGACAATGTGTATCAGAAAATGGGTTTATTGAAAATTATTGAAAAATTATGAAATATTTTGATTTTTTGAGCAACGGTAAAGAATTTGATTTTTTCTGAAATTTTAAATTTCAATATAATTTGTACCCAACTGTTGTGATCAGCTACCTCTTCGCTTTTCTGTCCACCCACTTCCTTAGCTCAAGTGGTAGGAGCTTCGATTCAGAATCGAAATGATAGGAGATCAATCCCCGGTCGCGGGAAGTTAATTTTTGATGATTTAACAATGTGGCATAGTCGTACCGGACCCGAATGGTCTCCTCATCATTTCTCTGAGAACAATAATTTATTAAGATAAGGTCATCAAAACGACTGCCTCCCAAGACACGTGTCAAGCCACCGCCTATTAGGACAAACGTTGAGGTCAGATCCCCCGCCCCGTCAATAAGGAACAATAACAAAAAAACTCCGAAGCCAGTCAAAAATATGCGTTCTCACTGGGTTGGAAAACGCCGGCCAAAGTTAAGGTCCCTGACTAGGGAACGGATTACCTAAGATTTCCTAAGGGGGAGGGGGGGGGGAGATGTTGAGATCAGCTTCCTCTTCGCATTTCTGTCCATCCACTTCCTTGGCTCAAGTGGTAGGAGCTCCAATTCAGAATTGGAACGATAGGTGATCGATCCCCGGTCGCGGGAATTGATTCAACATAAACTTCTCATAAAGTGTTAGATACTTAATAAGGGAGGACAGTATTTAGAATGGCAGAGCATAAAGGTGGATCCTGGAAAGTATTAGCAGGCTTAGCAGGATGTGGTAATGAAAAGGTTAAATATTTTTGAATCCTTAAGTCGACATTGTAGTTGAACAATCGAGGAGCTCAGAAGTTTATCTCTTCTGGGAGAAGAATTTCCCTTCTATGCTCTTTGTAAACTATATACGACAATATTCTTTTTTTCTCGTAATTTTATTATTTTTTCCGTGAGTTTATTCTTATTTATTATTTCTTTATCGTAAGCTAGGAGTGTTCCAAACTTCGGTATTCGCTGATCATCAAGAAGCGGGAGGTCCGCTGTCTGAAGTTTTTACCACATCAAAGAAGAGGAATATTCTGACACCACACAATCCACTCAAAGTCCGAATTTAAAAGTTTTGTTCCAAGATTCGGACTAGCCAACTTCAGTACCGAACAGGCTAGTCGATTCCGAATCGAACAAGGCGATTGGTAAACTTTTCATGTGAATAGGAATGGCAAATGGAGTATTTTGAGTGATGCCAAACACTCAAACAGAGTTCTCGTATTCGCCGAAAATCAAGCCAAATGTTCGTCAAACTCTTTACTATTGCGGATGTTTAAGGTTCGTTATACCACGAACATGCGAAATTCCATTCGGAGTCTTTGATTTGCCCATGAGGAGGCAACTATTCAAAAAAGCGATGTCCGATCCGAATTCGCTTGTAGGTACCAAGTAACTTGGAATTTGCCAAACAATAGGAAATTAGATAAATTTACTCAGCATTTAGTTGAAACAGGTAATTGCAAAGATCCAATGTTCGGCGAACAAGCACCAGACACTGCACTAGCAAGTGATTAGTACCCATAAACCAGTTCTTGGTACTAATTTTGCTGTTGCCTTCCTAGAATAAACTGTATTTAATCACGTATATACAAGAATGGCAACTACAAAGGCAACGACAGTCAAAATGACACACAATGTTGATCATAACATTGTAAGTTAACATGGATTATGGATACTAAACACCAAGATGTCTTTGGTGCATCAGTGTTGGATTTCGGTTGGACCCTATTTGAAATGCTTAACAGGAAACATCATGTTATTGGCAGATATCAAAATTTCATATTGACACTGAATGTAGGGAAGTATAGTATGAACTAGGAATGTGCAATAGACAGGGTTACCATGTTAAAGGAGCAACAAGTTGTGACTGGAATCAGCCTGCAGCCGCCAAGATCCGCCATATTTGCTGAGGCAGTGGCACAAGTCCTTCGACGGCGTCCACCATCCTTTGGACAGCACGTACTGAAGGGAAGTGCGTCGCCGCTGTGATGGTCTTGGAAGACAGTGATCCAACTGCCTCCGATATAACGCGATTGTAAGAAGCTATTTCCGTTTTCATTTGTGCGTTCTCCAAACTTCTTTCAATCGCTTCAACGATCTGGGGGGAGAATAAGCAATAGTGAGGCACCAAACGTAAAATTGCAATATTATTCTTATAAACAATCTCAATAAACTTAGAAATGAACACGTATACCTTTCTGGTAAGAGGGAAAATCAATGCAGTAATTAGTAGAGAAAAGTTGGTAAATTTGACGAAAGTAAAGATTTGCGTTCATTTTCATCACCATTCAAATAAAATTCACCTCCAGAATTCACTGATAGAATCTAATTTTTACCCCCTTCCAAAATAGCATACTCGTACTTCCAACTAAGGCGAAAATAAAAGTTTGCTTAGAACGGAATTACGAGAAAAAACGAATGAGAAAATTTTGTATAATAATAATTATTATCTTCTTCTTATGTTATCTTATTCTTATCTTTTTCTTATGATTTCTTATCATAATTATTATGATAAGAAATCATAAGAAAAAGCGGGCTTTTCAAGGTCCCAAACACCTTGGACATGGGTGTTTGCCACTTTACCCCCGTGATGAAAAATTTTGGACAAAACAAAAAAATCTGCCAAGTGGGAGTGGCACACAGCTTCCTCGTATCCATAACCCGATTGTATAGATGATCCGATGCAAAGTAGTGTATCTCAAAACACCAATCTCCAAGTACCTTCAACTACCCTCATATGGCACCATTTACACGCCAATCTGGACAATCCTATATGAAAAATGTAAGTGTTATGGCTGTTACAAGGATTTTACGTTTACGCATGCTAAGAGGCTACTGTCAATTTTAAGGCCTTGATTTTAATTGGGGACCATCTACAACCTAATCCGCATAATCCCAGAAAATTTCATCGAAATCGGATAGAAAATGTGGAAGTTATGGCTGTTACAAGGAATTCACGTTTGCGCATACGCAGCGACTACTATTAGTCCGGGGGCGAAGATTTTCATAGGGAACCATCTACACGCCAACCCGCGCAAACCCTGAAAATTTCATCGAAATCGGGTGAGAAATGTGGCAGAATTCCATGACAGACAGACAGACACACAGACACGGAACCAAAATTGTTCAGGAAGGTCTAAAACGTAAAACGCGAGTGGAAATTTCGATTTTGGAGATTTTTTTTCCAACTTTGAAAAGTGAAAACAAAGCTTCCGCTACCTTGGTAGACTCGGAAGCAATTCCCCGAGTTTTCCTGAGTATTCCCGGTTTTCCAGGTCGCTGGAGACCCTGGAATCGTCCATAACAGTAGGAAACTCCCATAGCGCCTTCCTCATAATCTGATCGAACCTGATAAGTAGAGATCAACGTCAAGTTTCTTCCACAGATTACCTCTCCTGACTCGTTATCGTGGTAAAGTGGCCAACTAGCAAGCATAAAGGTGGCGGTGACGTGAGCAGTGCAGTCCACACAGCAGAGACGCCACGTTCGCCATGCTGGCGGCCGCCCTTTCACCCCTGCAATGTCTCTCGTGGCGTACAAGAACACCGCGACAAGATTATCAATTTACATTGAATAGAGTCTTTTCTCGACACTGTCCCCTTCTGTATGCATTGCACAAGTCACGTCATTGCCATGTCTGTGCCTGGTCCGAGCCACATCTCCCCCAGACGTCCGTTTTGTGCGAATTGGGCCAAAGATCCTTAGATTCACCACAACCATTACAAAAAGTTGGCAATTACCTCGAAATAATTGTATTGACTTGAAGGTTTGTGGTGGCAAAACTGATGAAACTATTGATACAACGAAGTAAAAAATGAAGTAGCTTATATAAACAGTAATCGGTACATTGAATAGTAGGTAGACAGCATACATACCTGAAGTAGTTGATTAGCAGCAATTACAACAAGCTTGCACTGTGAAAGGAAAGTCTTGGGTGGTTGATTATTCGTAACCGTGGCGAGGAATCCATCGATGGCTTGGCGCAGGGAAATGTGCGAAAGATAGTAGCGTGGGCCGAGATTTTCAACAATCTGCCAAAGAATGAAAATAGCCGTTTACAATGTGACAAGAAGAGTTGCCCTGATGTCAATTTTCTAATATTTGAAACCAATACCACATAAAACTCGATTGCACTTCTCAAACCTTATTCATAGAAGTGATAATCGATTATCTACTCTCCTAATCCAGAAACATTTTACCCCTTCCTTGCTTTGTTCTCTTTTGAATAGCTTAAGGCTTAGCTGGATACCGAATTTCAACTGCTCTCTATACGAAGATATAGAGATGTTAATCATTTAACATCTAGAAATGACAAATGTTCCAGTTATTCTCCTTACTTTACGATCGCCAGATGAAAGCACTCTAATTTCAGATGCTTCGTCCTCCCTAGGGTACCCATCATGTCTGCCATGACCGTTTGTGCCATTGGCTTCTGTGGGCCTCGACACGGTAGCGTTGGAGGTGGGCTCGACGTACTCTTCATTTCCGATTCCTCGACCACTGAGATTCATGTACTGTCCTTCTTCAGGAGTCTGAGGAACGTTTCGTTTGAAGAGGAGAGTCGAATTACCCTGCAAGAAGATGATAACGAGGTAAGTTTCCAGATAATGGGGTATTTCAGTCAATTTAAAAGAATTTTTTTTTTCAAAAGTGTATGGCTCAGGAATAACGGTAATCGGGTCTGTTCGTCGAGAAAATGTTTTTAAAAAATCAGAGAAGCTAAGGAAAGTTGAAGATTTGAATGGTGTGACGTAGCTAGCCAATCGTGACGTAGCTAGCCAACTGTCTTTGAAAAAAGTATCCATGCACAGAGAAGAGATGAAACCCTTGGAGGACCTTTTTTTCAAACGTGTGATCTCTTTAATTAATTTTTCTACCACATGTTATAGTATCATTGGGCTTAAAGTTGGAGTATATAGGTTTTCAAGGGTGCTGAATCCAAATTTGAGGATTGTAAACCTGAATTTCCGACCCACCAAAATACCCCATTATAGATTTTAAAAAAAAAATTCTCCCATCATACAAGGTACTAAACTCATTTATAAAAAATTACTTACTCGACAAGCCTCTATAAAATACATAGATTTACTGGGGAGAAGAAATATCCGTCTTGCATGGGAAATCGACTAAAGGTATGATTGTGAATTCCATCGGTTATGGGATTTTTCAAAGCTCAGACTATTAGAAACACTTCATCCCATGTAAATCGTTAGCTACATTTTAATATTTATTGTTGTGGATTTCGCTACTCCATATTGTTATTGCTGTTTGTTATTGAGCATGTGATTTACAGAATGGTTGGTTGTCGTCTAATAAAAAGAGAGAGTTCTGGTTCTGATCCTGAAGTGGTGTTTCGTTCTAGCGACCTTAGATTCACGTACTGCTTTAGTTCGATGGATCACTTTAGTATTTATCTCTTGGACACACATACAGACCTGGATGAAGGAAGCTATGGCCCTGATATCATCTGTTACAGCAGCAGCGGTTTGCACCAATTTGTCCAGAGTGTCAGAGTCTTTAGGCATAGAATGCTCTTCGACTGAAAGTTGATTCACAGACCAACCAATAGCCTCGAGCTTGTGAACGCAATCTTTAATTTGAAGATCAGCCTTGTTGAGAGCCGCCACCAACGGTCCCAGCTTTGCACCAAGCCCTACGAAAACAGACCACATTATTTTAATGAGAGTCAAATAGTATAGGTAATTAATATGAAAAGCCCGGGAGTTGTGATGCATAGTTCTCAAAATTTGTTTCTATCAAGGCTGCTATACCAGTAAAGACCCGCACTTTTAAGCTGATTGGAGAACGTAAGTTGTTATTTTTATAAGATATAAATAAGCAGTTACCAGTTTCATGGTGTGTGGCGAGTACAGCGTGAGAAAACACAGTAAGATCATGAAGAGATGAAGTGAGGCGGCACACTGATCCACGCAGTTCCATCATACGAGGTTCCATTTTTGCGCGCGTCCTATAATAACACCAGAAAATTTACTTTGACTAGTTGACGTTGATTAGTAGATAGTTGAAAAGTCAGCATTGGAAAAACATTAATTCAGTTCGATTGCCGGCTGAGAAAACTTTGAAAAGCCCTCCTTCCATAATGGCTCCATAAGATAGTTCAGATCACAGAGTACTGGAGACAAGTTAAGATGGTTCAGATGGTGTTCGCAGCTTCGTGGTTTCTCCCACAATAAATAAGACAATTTCGTATTATTTCCAAGCCACTTTACATTGTAACAAGAGATCTGCTGATCTCATAAAAAACTATATGAATTAATTATTGCGAATGAAGGAATGAAGAAAGTAACAGGAGCATCTAGAGGAAGAAAGTGGTGGAACGGCGTGAGCGCTGCCTAGCGAAGATAATATTAACCTTCTGAAGCTCAAAAACTTAGGCTATCTCTCTTATCAGTTGGCTTATGTGATGTAGGTATCGTGTGTTGTGTTTCTAATTCTTTCGAATAATAAAATGCTTTGAAATTAATGTTGTTTACCTACGAGTACGTAGATTCTCATTTCGGACTGAATCCCTTTCTTATTGATGCCTCAAATAGATTTGATTGTCTTTTTCATTGAGGGCAAATTTCTGGTTTCCTATGGATTAGGCAGAGATCTACAGATATTACCACCGGTCGATAACAGAGGTGCATCCATCTTGCCAAAAAACAAGAGAAGGTTCATCTAATCGTCGCTAGATAGCACTCGGGCCGTTCCACCACTTTCTTTCCCTAGATGCTCCTGAAAGTAACTGTCATTACCTCCTCCTATCAAACATAGTTTCCAATGAAACAACTGGTGTGCGTGTTACCTTGAGAGCCAGGAGACCAAATCTAACGGTCGAGAAGGTGGGCGCCAGCTTCCCTTCGTCTGACCGATCTCTCTTTCATCCAGTCTAGACTCACGGTGGTATATAAGGCCCTCCCTAGGTAATACCAGAATCCTGTCAACTCCAAATCTCTCTCTTGTTCATTTTGAACCTTACTACTCCCTGATACAATCATCCAACGGTTATGGGCCAGGTATGATCATCTTAACTATCAAACCCACATCACTGTATCAATTACATGCTGGCGAGACCTACCTGTAGAGGACTTCAGTATTATTATACTGTACTTAGTTTCAGTGCAACACATTTCCATGCCATGAAACAAACGTCTAAATTACACCTGCAGAATTAGTTCATATTTCCTCCGCTAGGGATAGTAAAGCATTTTCCCCATGAATCAGCTGCATCACATTATCTCAAGCTTTACCAAAATAGGTAACTGAGCTTATGTCTTCTGATTCAAAGGAAAAACGCTTTATTATCATTAGCGGAGGATTCATGAACTAATGCTGTAGGTGTGATCTAGACGCTCGTTGCCATGAATAAAAATGTCACTTACGTAATCAAACCTTGAAATCTCAAGTTTCGAGCCAGTCTTATTCAGAGTAAATTCAAATTCACTATCAATTTTGCCAACATTACTAAATGCACTTTTCAATCGTGAAGTGAGAATATACTAAACAACCATCAAGGGTATGATGATGGATGTTTGACTTCTGTAGCAGACTAATCCAACAAAAACGCAGTCAAATCCGAAATTTGCATATTTTCAAAGAATTTTTTGTTTGGTTGGCTAATACAATGTTATTATAATAATAACGATACCTCCATCCTGCAGTGGCCAAACCAAGAAGCCTGGAAATGGATCCAGTCACGTCCGCTTCCAACCTCCCCAACCATTCAAGAGCAGCTGTCATGTCCAAAGTGACTTCACCGCCCTTTGGCACATCGTAAACTCCCTGCGAAAAATTGCCTTTAGTATGACAAGAGTTCACAGGCGTCATTTTATGTAGTATACTTGTCACATTACCTGCCTTGTCTTCAAAGTAATTATTAATTTAATTACCGAAACGAAGACAACTCACTTGAGGAGGTTGAACCCTGATAGGACGAGGAACGTCGTAATCTTGCTGAATCAGGGAAGATCTGTTGGAATCCGTGGTGAGAGAGCTTATCGAAGATGAAGGCGTCAAGCTAGCAGCACCCCTGGAGGCCATGGATACTCCACCTACTGGTTTGGGAGTATCGTAGCTCTCCTCAACTGGTGCAAAACACAATGAACCATTACAGAACTGTCAATACCAAAAATTAAAAAATTAAAAAATAAAATATACATATACGCTCCATCTTAGCATCAAATCCTGTTGTATTTCATCAAATTCTGCACTTGGGGAGCTCCAAAATTTTGAAAATCAGTCACTCCTACGCCAAGATAAAAATTAAAACTCCAAAGTAATCGTGTGGAATTCTTAGTTAATGTTTTTCGTGATTCTTATTGAACCCTAAATCATTACACCGAGTTGTGCGGATTGCTGGGGAAGTATTTTTCTCCGCCCTTGAAAAATACGAGAACTAAGTCAAACATATTGTTAAGTAATGCATGCATTCCAGGGGACGTCCCATAGGATAAGCATTAGGTCAATTTAAACCAGTTGGTAAGCGATAAAAATTTTAATTTTAATTTATTTAATATTTTAGACAAGAAACAGTGGTCTCTCCCTCACCCTTATCAACCGTAACATTTCTATCGCCATGGGAGCCTCGAATTTGAAGAGCAATTTGAAATCCATGATCTACGATACCCAACATGCGAATTCGAGTCCCCCCTCCCCATGGTGCCAGTCTGGCATCAAAGCGGAAATGCGTCACAACGTCGAACTTTCATCTATTAGCTTCGAAGTTCACATCCGTATTCAAGGTGAAACACAAAAAACCCACGAAATATATGGTTTATGGTGTGGTGGCACCACTATTAGTTCCATATAATGAGAATTTTTCCTCAATTTCAAAGCTTGCGTACAATTAGTAAGCTGTATAGGAACCGAAATATTGGAAATTTTGAGAATAGTATCCCCCACTCTCCCCCTCTCCACGGTAATTTTTATACTCTTTTGGAATAGTGCGCAATTTGGAAAATTTCTGAGTTGAACAAAAAAAGAAACACGCAAATTGGTTGGAAATTGAGGCCTGGGCAGAGTTTACAAGAGTATGCCCGAAAAACGCACGTTTTTATAGCATTAAATGAATGAATCAGTTTTTTATTGTAGCAGCCACATGGTGGTAATACAATAGTCGAATTACAAGAAAAGAATAGAAAATTGTACGTGAAAAAAAAACAACGAATGCAGCAAAGTGCGCGCAGGTGTAGGCAGGCATGTTCATTTAGTGGGACGTTGAGTGCTGTAACTACGATAATACTAACTTATAAAAGAATTCAAATAACAATGAACACATGAAACACTCAATAAATAACAGTAAAACTAAAAATGCACCTACATACTCTAATCCTAATATCACACTATGGTTGCACTATCACAGACAATATCAAGGCAAACTTAAAGTAGTATACTAAATTAATGAAATAAATACGTAGTGCACAACTAAATAGTTTTCCGCGTCGAACAAAAAAAGAACCACGAAAATCGGTTGAGAACTAAGGCCTATAGGTCGATTCTGTAACTCGCTATTTGGTTGACGTTATGGCGTCGGATTCGGTATCCCTCCCGTGCAACGACAGGTCGATAACGCAATTGGAATTCTGTAATCGGGCAAAGCAAAGTTGGTCGTTGCATTTCAAAATAACGACGTCGCTATGTGATCTGACAATATTTCGGTCTAGAACGAGCGAAAGGTAGCAACGCGTGATTTTTAGCCAATGGGAAGATGTATTGATAATAGTTACCAACTGTTATCACGGGTAGTTGAAGCTGGACTGGGCAGACGACAAAACATTTTGTCACACACACACACACACACACACACATACAATCACCAATGGTTTGTTCAGAATGGTCTAAAACAGATTAGTGTTTTTTTCTGTTGTGTTGTCCAACTTTACCCCAGATCAATCGCATAAGGACGCCCAAGTCTTACTGTGGGACGTCCTAAAAAAAACACTAGGTACCTCAACTTGAACGATTCAGGTGGATTACTCCACCAGTAATCCACACAACTCAGTGTAATGATTCAAGGTTCAATAAGAATCACGAAAACAAATTAACAAGAATTCCATACGATTACTTTCGAGTTTTCATTTTCATCTCAGCGTAGGAGTGACTGAATTTTTGTTGCGGGTATTTGCTTCACCTAGCAGGAATACAGTAGTGGAAAGGCTGATTTTGGTTTATTATTTTCAATAATGAACCTTTGGAATCGACCAAGAAAATTTTTTTTTTAACCCCCCCCTCAAAATTTTTTGGTTTACGTTTCAAGGTACGTAGAATCCAAAAATCGAATAAAAATGTGGCCGTCCGTCCGCGGTACTTTCCCCACTTATCATGGACCGATTTTGATGAAATATGGTATGTAGGCTCCATTTGGGGTCTAGTTGTGCCCCGAAGATTTTGGTTGATGTAGGTCACTTCTAAGGGTTGAAAAATGAATTTTGAAATTTTGAAAACGCCTTAACTCAAAACATTTTGATATAAAGGTATTGTTTTTTCATCAATTTAAGGTAATATAGAATTTCTAGAATTTTTCGAGACCACGCGGAGCCCTGTAGGACAAACCGTTCGCTCCCTAAGAGAATTTAAGGGTTGGACTTACGAAAAATTTAAAAATCAGAAACACGAAAGTGAATCGCAAAAGAGGCCTAATCTCTGTTCCAATTTTGACGTGATAACGTCTTATAAATTGGTTTACCGGGAGACACTTCAAGAAACTGCGTTACGCTCCGCTCACGGAGGGGGTGCAGCTCGGCGCTCCCTAAAGGGGGGCGGCCCCTCCCCTTCCCCAGCGCTCACAAAAGCGGGAGCGCCCCGCCCCCCTTCCCTGGCACTCACTCCCCCCCACCCATGGGAAATACCTACTACCTACGGGAAATACCTACTCTGTGCAACTTGACAAAGAATTTTATTTTATCCTTCTTCCTACTATACGAATGAATATTAACATTAAAATTATTTTACCACTCAAAGTCGTTGTCACGTAAAACTTTCGCCCGTATACCGACTTTACAGGCAACAACACAGGGGTTTTTTAGCTGACCGAAATGCGATCGATGTTTTTCTTCATGTTGGATGGTTGGTGGCTTTGCAGACGAGTGATCTATAGAAAAATAATAAACCATTGTGTAATAATTTGCAGCGTTTTCTCTCCATAATAGAAACGACGAAAAAATCAATCCTTCAAGTTTAAACCAGCAGCATCTAGGGGAAGAAAGTGATGTAACAGTGAGAGCGCTGCCTAGCGAAGATAAGATGAACCTTCCGGAGCTCAAAAACCTAGGTTAGGTATCTCTCTTATCAGTTGGCTTACGTGATGTAAGTTTTGTGTGTTGTGATTCTAATTCTTTCGAAAATAATAGAACGCTTTAAAAATTAATGTTGTCTCAATACCTTGAACTGACTGAGCAGTTGGCGGTACATCATACTGCTCGGATGGTTGAGGGGTACCACAATGCCGCTGAACTGGACTGTCATAAAGGAACGCCACCTCTGGCTTCACTCCGACATTCACTGGTGCCTGAAAGAAAAATTTATGATTAATACGACACTTAATTACGAGAACATAATACCCGTGTTAAGGACCGCAAAACGTCGGGAGTCGATTCTAAAACTAATATAAGTAAGAGCACCTAGCAATTTTGTTTTAACCCCTGGTTTTTCAATTTTAAGATTTATTCCCGGTTTTTGACCTTATTTCACTAAAATTATCATAGCTACTTTAATTTGATGGAAAGGGCGAAAAAATTTCCTATTTTTCTAGGGACTATAAAAAACTATTTGTGGGGTCCTGATGGGTGAGAAAACAGATGAGAAAAATTACTTTACTAGTTGATTTGAGAAGAACCGCTTACCTTAGTTTGGTTTTGCCAAGCTTGTTTCTTCAATGCTTGCTCAGCTTCAGTCAACATTTTCAAGCGGTTTGAAGGACAAATTCCCTAAAACAACAAAACTGAAAAGTAAAATCCAACTGCATCCTAGATCCAACAATTAGTAAATATACCTAATTCAAATGTATTATCCATGATGGATGAACATTGAAAATCAGAAAATCTGGCTTCTAAACACATCATCATTTCTAATATTTCTCCCGCCACAATTCTGTCACCGCTCCACAAGGGTAGCCTGGATCCAAAAATTGATGCTATATTCATATTTCAAGCTCTTTACATTAAACTAATGTTTCAAATTACCTGGCGTCCTTCAAGGCTGCACACCCACCACCCATCCAAACCAGGCGACTCAAGTTCGAGAACGACCAGAATTTCTCCTGCAGTGAACGACAATTCGTCAGGAGTTTCTGCTGTGTTGTCGTACAACGCCATGCAAAGCTTCAAAAGAAGAACAAATCATAAACAAACACGAATTTTTGAGACGATAGTGTTACAGTGAGGGACTCCCTTTTACATTGGCGAACACTGGGCACACTGTACTCCTTACTAGGAACATTCCTGTTCCCACAAGAATATTCCCTACATCTAGAGAGCCGATGACTCACACCTAAGTTGACCAGACGTCCCAATTTGTTTGGGACAGTCCTGCTTTCAAAGGGTACCCAACTCCCGCTATCCTCACTAGGTTTGTTTGGAGAACGGGGTCCTGCTTTGTGTAGACCCACACAAATTGGTTGTACAGGTACGCAGCTGGTTGTACCTGTAGGTACAACCAATGAGGAATTTCACCATGTCGGAATTTCCTATTTTTGACCCCAAAATCGGATTCAGCACCTCGAAAAAACCCCTACGTCAAACTTTCAGCCCGTACTTCCTAATTTACGAATAAACAAAACTGTGGAAAATATGAACGTTTAAAAAACCGAGAGGATGACGTCATCCTGGAATAGTTCATTTACGGCCGCTTGAAGCGCTGAGATCGAGAAATCTATAGTCCCCAGATGCAACATTTCACAAAACCAGTAAAGATCGAAATCGAAAAACTGAAGAAAAAAATAGAAAAAGCAAGATGGGGAAAATTAGGTTTCACCTGTTTTTGTTTGATAACTTTCCACTTTTCCACGGTTTCGTCATACCATCGGGCAACAAGGGGAGGAGACGGCAATCCAAACAGCCAATCAGCGAGCGTTCCCGCTTCACGTTGAAGAGGTCCTTTTTCCCAGTTATTTTTTGAAATCATAAATTTTGATTGTCTCCCAAAAATAACAGGTGACTTATTTTCCGAAATCATTCCGATTTTCATCTATCCCACCCCATTCAGGAAAAATGCAAACAGAATTCGGTGAAATTCCTCATTCTGTCTATCACTTCAACGAAAACTGAAAGATTTATTGAAATACAGGTAGTATTAGTTTGATAATGCTTTAATTAAGTACGTATAGAACTTTATCTTCACTTAGATTCCTTGTTCCCTTGCGTTTCTCATTGGTATTCATCAATCATTTAACCTTTCTTTTACTGTATTTCCTATTAGAGTTCCATTTTTCATCACTTTTGTTTCAAGAGTTCAAAAGTTACCCTCGAGAAGCTGTCAATGGGAATAATAGTTCGGGGTCTAGTAAATTTTTTATGTAACTCCCACTCAATCATTGTATTGATAGCAACACAACCAGTTGTTACTCGTCGTCGTATTGAGAATTTTCGTTTGCGGTTCATCATCAATTGTTATCATCATTCTCTCAATAAATGGAAGGTGAGAAATTATTATCCATAACAATTTAGATGCGAAAAGCACTTAAGTTTCTTGGTGGCAAGACATATCTTGTAGGTATACCTACCTACATAAAGCTTGAATGTTTGTACAAACCAAGTGAAGCTGGTACACTCCAGACCATTACAATAAAGCTAGGAGAATGGTACCACGAATAGACTAGTGAATGTAACCAAGTAGTTTTCTAGCGTTAGACAGTAGATAAACTGAACGTTTTACCGGAAAGTTGTTGACGGCTGGATCCTGCTGAGGCATTTCGATTTGGTATACACTGTGCACTTCCTCGAAAACTTCTAAGTAGAGACAATGCAGCTAGTTACACCCAGATACCTACAGGCTCCACAAAAGAACTCAGTTCAAGCTGACATAACTGAAGAAAAGGCGTGAAACTCGCAGGTCATAAATTGAGCACTTAGAACAATCACTGTATTCAAAATCCCGTCCTCAAAGTGGAAATAGTCTAATCTTATACGGAAAAGTAAAATTGGAATTAAGAATAAAAATGCAAAACGAATTATTGGACTGATTTACAAAACGTCATTAGCAGGAAGAAAAAGTAAACTGAATTTCTTCTTCTTCTTCCTTACGTAGCTTGTTTGTTCGGGAAAGGAGTCACCCATGTGATCAGCGGCGATGGTTGATGTAGGCGATTGGGGGTCTTTTGATTTGAATAGTCTAAGAAATGCAAAATTCAAGTTATGCTTCCTATGAGATGAAGGAAGCCACCCTTTTCTTTTTACATGCGTATGTCTTTTCGTCAGTTTCAATCCAATTTTCCACAAACGACATTTCCGCTAACGTTGGACTTTTCAGAATTCTCATTAATTGTTCATGTTTGATTCATCTTCATTCTGGGCTGGTATCAATTCCTTGTTCCTGAAATAAATTTATTAAAGAAATGATAATGGTGAAATTTCCTGGCTTTAACCACTTTATGTCCTGTGAACTACGATGCATCCGACACAACGTTGGAAGGACAGGTAGGTAGTATTTCACAAATTTTGTGAAATGAAATTTGTAAATCTTCTGGAATCTTTTTAGAATGGACTAAAACAGATTTCCATGAAGAAAATTGTCAAAAAATTGGATATTACATGATGTACAACTTTGGATCCATTAAACAAGAACTAAGTAGTTACCTACTTTTAAATTATTACACAAAGGTTTACAATTATTTTTCCTGTGAAGATCACTCGCCATTGCCACTACCTACCAAACATATTTTGCGCTTCACAATCAAGTTTATTTGACGAAATTAACTCTTCACACTCAATTCAAAGAGATAGGGAGTTGTGGGTACCTCTATTAGGAAATGTGATTACTGGTTGCTGAGGACGCAAAACTGAACACAAATCGAAGAAGCAAACAGCAATTGCATTTTGGTCAGCTAAAATAAATTTCAACGGAGATTAGGCTTCTTTTGCGATTCACACTCGTGTTTCAGATTTATCGTAAGATCAACCCTTAAATTTTCATAGGGAGCAAACGGTTGGCCCTACACAGCACTGGGTGGTCTCATTCGATTCTAAAAATGCAATACTATTTTGAATGAAAGAAAAAATAATTCCTTTATTTCGAAAGGTTTTGAGCTAGGGAGTCTTGGAAATGTCAGCCCTGACTGACATCAACCAAAAGCATTGGGGCACAACTAGACCCCAAATGGAGCCCATTTCATCAAATTTCACCCAATTTTATCAAAATCAGTTCATGGGAACTAAAGAAAATGGCGCGTACGGACGGCAGAATTTTTATTCAATGTTTGATTCTACTTACCTTGAAACGTAAACCAACAAAATTTGAGGGGGGGTTAAAAAAAATGTTCTTGGTCGATTCCAAAAGTTCATTATTGGAAAAATAAACCAAAATTACTTAAATAAGTAGTTCAAAAATGGGTTAGACTGTATCTTCAAAAACATGCTCAGTTTTTCTCTCAAGCTGCACCTTTAGAACTGTTCACCAAGGTCCAGGTTTTACTCGATCTAGTAAGGCAATTTAATTTTTTTAAATATAGCTTCTTATCTGTTAGATATAATGGTGGAAGAATTATTATTACGAAATGAAAAAAATATTATTATAAAAATGCAAAGCAGATTCCTGATAGGCAGAGCTATTGAATAATAGTATAACGGAACAGAGTTGATTCATTACAGAGTGATAAGAATGGAAACGTTCCAGCTGCCTACACAAATAATTGAACTTCTCGCATCGGAGAAAGAGGACGTGTTTAAGATTAATGCCGTTCGATTACACGTGTTAAGTGGTAGGTACTAAGCCACAACTACATTTGACCAAAAAGAAGGAGAAAGTAAAGCTATTGGGTACCCGTATTTTGGGTGCCAAAATTTGAAATCCTCTCACTGTGAAGGATCGACAACCGATCTGTCGACCTTTCAGAGCGGTATTAACCACCTCCCAGTCACCAAAATGTTCATCTCTATTTTACCTTTCTCTCACATTATGTTTACGGTACCTAGTGTAAATTGTAGGTACCTCACATTTTTTGGCAATATTGTAATGTAGCGCAAAGCTATTGTTGTTTTATCGTTGTCATCTTAATACTAATTAAGGTCTAAGTCGGTCGCCATTCGTTCTTAGTATTTCGCCAAATTGAAGGCGCAAAAACTTAAAAGTTGTACCTAAATTTGAAATGTTAAAGTATTTTAGAAAGTCATTAGTGCACGTCCCTAGGGAATTGAAAATCTGATATATTGCTGCCGGAATTATCAAAATCGGACAATAATTGCCAAAGAGAAATGGAAAAAACTACCGAATAAAAGGTTTTTCCCACGTTTTTCCCTTATTTCTCTGACAACTATTGTTCGATTTTGATGATTCCAGCGGCAATCTTTCAGTTTTTCAATTTCCAAGGCCCATGCACTACTGAATTTCTGAAATCCTTGAAAATTTCAAGTATAGCTACATTTTATGGGAAAAACATAACTGAATTAAAGGTTTTTTCCGTCTTTCTCTGCCAATTATTGTTCGATTTTGATGATTCTAGCGGCAATATTTCAATTTTTCAATTCCCTAGAGCCGTGCACTAATGAATTTCTAAAATCAATATCAAATTTAGGTACAACTTTTTAAGTTTTTGCGCTTCCGATTTCGTGAAATACTAACCCAGAACGAGGAATGAACGGCGACCAACTGAGACGTCGAATATGTTTAAACATTTAGGTGAATAAATTCCTCTTCTTGTTCTTCAATCGGCCTGAAAAAAATAAATACCTGAACCTTTCAAGTATAAATTTTAGAGTAGGAACCTAAGGACTTGAAATTTATCAAGGTATTCGTCTCAAGAAACTAAGCACGTAGGTACCAAGTTGTTTCCTCTTAGAAAATAAACAAAGTTTAGCCAGGAATAGGTTTTTGACAGACTTCAAAACACCCAAAAGCCCGAAGGAGGAGAGAGCTCAGTTCGGTGTGTCATCGGACGATGATTTTTTTGTTTGTCTGAACACCTTGCATTTTTAAGGAAACAGCAGTGTTCTCAACACTTTCCTCCTACACTACCACTTAAACTGTAAACTTTTGTATTTGTCATTTTAATTCTGGATATTTTTAAAATTTTCGTTTTTGAAGAAGGAATTGAAAAAAGCGGTGAATTTGGGATCTTGGTGAATTTAAGAAATTGTAATAATTACAATTTCTTAAATTCACCAAGATCCCAAATTCACCGCTTTTTTCAATTCCTTCTTCGAAAACGAAAATTTTAAAAATATCCAGAATTAAAATGGCAAATACAAAACTTTACAGTTTAAATTTAATTTTAGTTTACAGTTTAGATTTAATTTCTCTTATTTTTTTTAATAGGAGAACAAATCAATATATAATTATTATATATTGATTTTTTCTCCTATTAAAAAAAATAAGAGAAATTAAATCAACGCAAAAGAAGAGGCGGATCTTTAAACCTGGAATTATTTCCTTCTAGGCGAGGGTTTTTTTTTTTTTTTTCAGAACACCCGTAAGTGGTCTCATTATCTCCAGATCAAAAACAATCAAAACCATGCCGGCGGCGTACTTCGATGCTTACGTAACGACCTCAAACATCTTACGTATACATTTTCTGATCTACTCGGAGCAGTAGTTAGTACCTACCTTAGCATTTCAGTGGGTCTCTAAGTATTTACCAGGGATCATGAGGGGAGTGGATTCACACATGCTAAACATAGCGAATTTGAAGATCCAAAATTAAACAAGTTCCCATGAGTTCTAAAAGTCTTCGTGATTCCGAAAATGCTTGCCATATTTTACATCTACACACAGAATTATTTGAAATACACGAACAAATGTATAAGATACACACACTTATTTTTTTGAAAACTATATTTTCTCGTCATTTTATGCATATTTCATCAAGTTTCCAAATCTGCAAAATTTAGACTTCACGTTTAAGTTATTATTTCACTTTCATTAGGTTTAGGGCAATTAAATTAGGTCAACAGTTACCAAGCTACCTAGATATATATACCTACTAGATATACATAATATGTATATCATATATATTATACAGGGTATAATATATATATATACATATGTATATAATATACCGGGTGTCCCAGAAGTTATGGTCCACCCTTTTTATCTCTGTTGTTCTGAGAGGTAGACAAAAACTTAAAGCGATAACCCCCCTTAATTTTTTACGAGGAATTCAACTATCACACTTTCGCGCATTGCGCACCTGCGCAATTGTGCGCAATGCACACCAACTTTGTCATTTCAAATGGGAACCCCTATTTTTTATTGCAGATTCGGATTCTACGCAAAATTTCATGAATTTTAGACCCATCAACCGAGTTTTTTGGTTGCGCACAACCCGTCCTGTGAGCGCGCAAACATGCGCAACCCCTGGATTGCGCCAAAATTGAGCTGGAGGTAGACCTCAAGTGTGATACATGTTTTTTCATTAATTTTCGACGCTGAATCACGTGGTGGTATGTATTTTTAGATTTAAGTGGAATTTTTCGAAACGGCGTCCGAAAAGTACTTGGTTTTAACTAGAAAATCGCTCTATTTCCATCCTTATTTATGAGTTACGACACAATTTTAATTAGTTCAGGTGAGTAACTCTATCCCTAAATTACTCCTTAACTAATTGCGTCGTAACTCATAAGCATGGAAAAGGAGCGGTTTTCTAGTTAAAACCACTACCAAGAAAATCGGTTGAGGGGTCTAAAACTCATACAATTTTGCGTAGAATCCAAATCTGCAATAAAAAATAGGGGTTCCCATTTGAAAAAACAAAGTTGCGCGCCGTGGTCATATTTGAGATCCTTGGGAAAAACCATGAAGATATTTCTATCTTAGTTTTTCTCCTTCCTCATCTCCTTTTATATACTCCTTCTCCCTTCGTGTTCTCAACAGTTTCCTCATTTCCCGCTTTAATTTTATCCTTTCCTTATCTTTTTCTGTCCTAAACACTTCCCTACTACTTAACCTGGAAACCTTTATATTTATCAGAGATTTACATTTTAGCTATAATTCTGGATATTTTTACAATGATCGCTCTTTTGATTTTTTAATTGATTAATGCCTACCTAAGTGCCATACACAAGTTAATAATCAAATTTCCATTGCAAAGCGGGGATATTATTTATGTTCCTATCATGAAATTAAAGAGTTGAATTTGATGTAGGTACCTATTAGTGGATTACTCAACAAAATTGATCTATTTTGATAGGAACAAAACAGTTACCTTGTTGGATTAGACAATAATTTATTAGTTTCCGGACAGATAACGTTTCATCGCCGATAGTGTGAAGATACAGCTGTAACACGTTATTGAAAACTTGGAGTCCCCCCCACTCGGATGGATTCGTAGGTGGTTACAGGGGGTCCTCTGCGAAAACGCAGTCAGTTCTCAGATCGCCGTCCACCAGCTGAGTAGCGAGCAGGCTCATCATGACCGGAACACTCGAGGTATTTATGACTCACGAACTCAACAATGCGTTATCACGTGTCATTATCGGCAATAATTTTCAAGGGAGTGCACCGGAGATAAACATTGTATAGCTCTATTTCTTTAAAAATAAGGTACCTTGTGAGTTACCAACCTACATCAAAACCATAGACCAACACCTTCAAATTAATGTACCTAATGATGTAATCCAAAAGTGGTAGTAAGCAAACAAGGTAGTTATTGAAAATAATAAACCAAAAAAGTGATGAGGTCCCTTTTAATATTTTGAGAGTCACCTGTCACTAGCTGTCAAAGACCTACAGAGCCAATAGCATGTAACTACCTAATAATTTAAATTTGACAAAGAAATATGCGCCAAGTTTCCGGGAACTTTGACTGGAAACTGGTTGCAGCGAGTCGAAATTCAGGTTAGCAACTGTCACATGCCACCTGTCCACCAATGACCTGAAGAGCCGCCACTGTGTTCCAACAAGTTTACTGAATTTGCAATTTTAAAAATCCAGAAGAAGGGAAAGCCTTTTTGCTATTCAAAATCTTATTTCGTCAGCAACCAATTCATTTATATTTATTCTAAATAAATATGTATCTAAATATTCCACCCATTTTAACATTTGAAATAAATGTATATTAACCTGGGTTCCAAAATTACTGGGCACTAAATAACTAAATCAGTACACCAGAAATACCCCATCTTATCCATGTCTCACAAGGTCGTGCCTCATTGAATATACAGGGTCTCTCAGAATTATTGATTCAAACAAAAGGGGCTGATTCTGCAACTAACTTGCAATAACTTTTGTGCTGTAACATTTTTTTTGGAAACCTCCATGCAACTCGATTTTTTGACATCTTATGTCTTTTTGACATTTTATGTCTTTACTTTGGGACACAAACGAAAAATCGTCACACAATCGGTCACGAAAATCGTTACAGTTAGTTTTGACATTTTGTGTCTTAACTTTGGCACACAAACGGATAAACGTCACGAATAAGCGTCACAAAATTGGTCACGAAATCGGCCACGAGCGTTAAGTTAGTTTTTTAATGATTTCCACTTACAACCAAGTCGTTGCTACGTTTATCTTCGTCATTCGTGTTAGTAGAAAAATCGTTCACCATTCGTTGGAAAGCCCTAAATTTATGCACAAATTATATAAAAGACATAAAATGTCCCAATGTGTTGCAGACTCGTATTTTCATTTGAATTGTCTACGTGTTTTCAATTGAATTACTTGAAACGGCAGTAACTTCCTAAGATTAGAAGAAAAAGTCAAATTTGAGGATACCAATGAAAAGAGCATCAAATTTCATTTCCGCGCATTACGCTATCACAATTTTTCACGCGAGCCGAGTAAGTAAAAAAGAAAAGGTATAAGTGAAACATTTTGAAGTTATTTCATTTAAATTATTTATTATTTGAACTTAGGAAACTTGCGATACTCGGAAAAGGGTGATATGTTCATTATTTAGGTCTTTAGTCGGAAGGAGGAAAAGAGAAGTGAAAAAACGAGCCGCATGTTTAAAAGGAACAATTAGAATTCCGACCGACCGGGGGGTTTCCTGGCAGGATTCAAGAGTTTCTCACGTAGCAGAATTCTTTCATCCTGCCCCACAGCTTTGCGAAATGACCGTCCCAAATATAGTGAAAAAGAATGGAAAAAAAAGTCTCGAGTAACACACTTCTGCGAACTCCCTTGCGGAATCCTTTGCACTTCCGTTCGCCCTCTACTCCAGAAAAAAATATGGTAAAAAAACAACACATAGGCACCCTTGATACAAAACCGGAGCCCCAATGTTCTGAGAATCCAGAGGTACAGCCAACTCTGGCTTTAAAAAAAACGGCAACAACTCTTTCACTATCGTGTTTCTGACATCCGACAAGCAAATGATCAGAATATGATCGTGAGCTGCGTCAAATTTTTGTGAACCTACGTTACTTAGAATAACCTGGAGATGTCCAGGTCTGAAACTCATAAGATTTGATACCTACTAATATTCAGACCAAAGTGAGCCAAAAAAGGACACCACACTGTTCCGTTGCAACAAAATATCATTAAATTGTATAGTAGGCACTATATCTCACAAATTTTTGGCTGTAGGCATGTACGTTAGTAACGCAATCACGCTCGAACCGCAATACCGATTTCGATGGGAAGTCTCTCAATATGATGGCAATCCTCCTGGTTACATAAGATTATAGGTTTCCTACATAAACATTCTTCATAATGAAAATAGCTTTCCTTAGTGACGTTCTTAGAGTAAACATGTCCGTATGTAAATAGGGAAGGATCGGATTATATCACTACTTTTCTCCTAAGACGTGATCCGTCACAACCAAACGTCAATCGTTATTCCTTTACTCACGATTAAAAATTAAATAAAATACAGCAACATAGTTTCACCGTATGGTTGCAATTAATTACATAATATGTAATATGTATGTTATTCATTAAATATTGCTGATTGCTAAATTTTTCCCCCTATCGAATACTGAGGTGTTTACTTAGGCACGTGCAACCGTCTCGTTTTGATATAAAAAATATTGGGTATAGGTACCTACCTTCATCAACATCATTTTTTAAAGGAAAGTGCTGTGTGATGATATTTTTTTAATGCTCCCAATTTTCACCTGAAATAACTCTCGTTTTAATGAATGTTGCCGGTTTTTGTTGCAGAATTGCCTCGTGTTTGACGGACCATTGGTCCACAGCTGTAGCCGAAATCAAATCACGACTCACGAACGAGCGTTGGTTGTAGTGGAAAATGGGAAGGTGGGTAAGTGGAGCTGGCGGGCTCCATAACATATTCCAGTTTTGACACCTTGGAATCGATTCTACATCCTAATTCCACCAAACAATTCCTCTGTGGAATTTTTTAAATCTCATGATAGCGAAAGTTGACCCTTTTTAAATTGACTATTGAGTACAGAAACGTAATATCGAAGTGGTTAAGGCCATGTCTCAAATGCACTACAAATAATCATGTTTTCAAACATAAACTACAATCACCTGATCTGAGAATAATATTTTCCAAACTTTCGAAAACCACTATTTATAAACGGTAGGCACCTAAATAATGAAAATAAACGTACTTATTGGGTTAAACATTATAATAAAAAGCATTAGGTATAAATTTTTTACAATTTATTGGTCAACTAGGGGATAAACTCCAGGTTCAATAGAACAAGAAAAAAAACCGCAAGTTTTTGAGAAAATGTTACAATTTGACTCGAGTTTCAGATATTTATATTGTTTTAGATATTTATATTGTCCAACTACGAGTAATTTCTCACGCCGAAATCGATTCGTTCATGTTAAAATTTCCACTGTAGAATAAGTAAAAATATCATCGAAAATATTCCACAGATAACTAAGGTCGTTGAAAATGTGACTGGTGACGTAAAAGAGCATCTCGGCAGTGGAAAGTATCAAATGAAGAAATTGGAAAAGGGGCAATTCCTCTGTCCAGGATTTGTCGATTTGCACACTCACGCCCCGCAATTCCCCAACCAAGGACTGGGGATGGATATGCCACTCTTGGATTGGCTTCAAACCTACACTTTCCCCTTGGAAATGAAGTACGAAGATGAAGGATTCGCAGAGAAAGTTTACAAAAACGTTGTGGTAAGCTTGAAGGAGAACCGGTTCTGTTCATCAACGATTCTATTCTTCCAATTATGAAACCGTTACAAGGTTCGTTTTGAATTGTAATGACTCCCCGTTATTTATGTTCAGAAATCGACATTGAAGTCCGGCACAACCACGGCCTGTTACTTTGGCACCATACATAGGAAGAGCACCACTCGATTGGCTCAAGCAGTTTCACGCATGGGACAGCGTGGGCTCGTCGGCAAAGTCAACATGAACCAAAATTCCAACGGGAAATACGTTGAAAAAACTGAGGATTCTATGAAAGAAACCTTAAATTTCATTCAAGACGTCTCAGAACTGAATGTAAGTGTGAACAATTATTTTGGAACATTGTTGAAAGAATGTGTGATGCAAGCAGGTGGTGGAATGGTTATGTCATAAATATGGTTTTAGGTTTTCCCTACATTTTAAGGTATAATTTAAACCTTAGAACAAGTGTGATGAATAATTCATCAAAAAAATGCCTTTTCCTTAAAGATTTTAATTTTCGACAGAATCCTTTGGTAGAGCCAGTTATAACTCCTAGATTTGCAATCTCCTGCAGCATGGATCTTCTCAAGGAACTCGGAAAATTGGCAGCCAGCGGCAACTATTACATTCAGGTAGGTACGCCATTTCAGTTGATTATTTGCTGTAACGAATCTTTTGAATCAAGCATGAAGAACGAGTATGGAGGATAAACGAGAAAATATTATCATTGCGAATGCGTTATCTGTAGTGGACAAAGACACTTTATTAGAATATTACTTTGTACTTTTATTAATGAAAGTACGGAAAATCATGATGAGGTACGAGCTGGGTGGTACCGCGAGTATGGGGAAAAGTGATGTTACGTGAGGGTTCGGGAAAACCAGGTCAATAACAAGCTGATCTCACCAGTTCCCGATCAGTCTCCTAACAGATCTCATAAAATAATGAAGTACAATACTTGGCAACGTTTAGTAATCTGAATACAACCAATATTACAATGGATAAGCTTGCAATTCCCGAATTTTCATTCTACAGACTCACATCTCTGAGAACAAAGCTGAAGTAGAATTCACAAAAGAAGTATTTCCTGATCAACCAAACTACGCAGAAGTCTACAACGTCTCGGGTCTCCTCACAAATAAAGTAATGTTTCCCAAATTCATGTGAAACTATGGTTAATACTTCCAAGTATGTAAGTATGTTTCTCTATATATCTCTTTCATGATTCATCAACTTTCCTTATGATTTATGACTTCTTTTTTCAGACAATTTTGGGGCATGGAATATATTTGTCAGATGAAGAGCAGAAGGTTATTGCCTCTAAAGGGACCGCTGTGGCCCACTGCCCTAATTCGAACACTTGGTTGAAAAGTGGAATCTGTGACGTGAGGAAGTTATGGAGCAACAACGTCAAAGTTGGACTAGGGACAGGTGAGAATGAATGTAATAGAAATAAACGACAGATCAATTGAAATGACGCCTAAATATCGAGATGAAGGAGATTCAAAATAAATGTTTGGCGGCACGAAGACAAAACACTGACGATTTGTTAGCTAATGTACGTATCTAAAAACGCAGCAAATTATTTCGTAATAGTTCATTATTTCTATATCAAGATCACCCATTTGCGAAGAACAAGGCTTTTCCATTGATAGTACCAACCAACCATACTATCGCGCAAGGTTAACAATCAAGTATATGTTGACAGAAAGTTCCTACCTGCAAAATATCTTTATCCCAAAGTAGTGGGTGCCTTCAGTACAAAATTTGATTCTTGATTGTTAAGGAAGCACAAGTGAGTGACATGAAATTCTATTCAAAGAAACGATATTTTATCAGCTGAAATTTGGCTCACTTCTGTCAGCGAACGTTAATGTGAGATTCACACTCGTGCTTCTCACTCATTATTCGTCCAACACTGAGTACAAAAATGAGACAACTTAACCAACCTTACGGGAGATCACCTGCAGGCCGTTGTGAGGCCATGATCGTGGTTACCCACACACTATCAGTTAAATCTGAAGGCCAAGGACTGTAGTCTATGAAAACTGAAGGTGTGTGGCTAGAGGGCAGGCGAGGTTCGTACGTGAGATCAGGCAATAGGCATGGGTACTTTCAGTCTATGATCTTCAAGGGGGCTCCCCACCACACATTATCAGTTGGCTGGCCGGCCAACCGCTAGCAGTTTATGGGTACGGCCGCCTGCAGGCACTGGATGTATAGTGTGTGTGCAGGCAAGCACTTCAACTGTACGTCCGCCTGCAGGCAGTTGACTGATAGTTATGTTGCTCGGAGATTTTGGCCAGAAGTTCGTCTGTTGAGGCGACGGCCTGCAGACAAATTGTATAGTGTAAGGCACCCATATACTATACGATTGCCTGCAGGCCGATGTAAGGCCGTCGCCTCAACAGGGATGTAAGACATACCAAATACACTGATTGTACGGCAGCCTGCAGTTGAAATCAACAGATAAAGCTGACAGTATGTGGGCGCCCTAAAGGCGTGAGGCCGTGATTGTGGTTACCCACACACTATCAGTTAAATCTGAAGGCCATGGACTGCAGTCCGTGAAAACTAAAGGTGTGTGGCTGTAGGGCAGGCGAGGTTCCTACGTGAGATCAGCGACAGGCATGGGACTGTCAGTCCATGATGTCAAGAGGGCTCCCTGCCACATATTATCAGTTGGCCGGCTGGCCAACTGCTAGCAGTTTATGTGTACGGCCGCCTGCAGTCCACTATTTGCGGCTGGCAGTCCACCTGCAGTGTGCGTTGACTGATAGTGTATGTTGCTCAGTGATTTTGGCTGAACATTCGACTGTTGAGGCGACGACCTGCAGGCAAATCATATCGTGTATGGGTCACTTAAGGACCAGGGACAGGTGGGGCCGGGGGATTTGGGGCCTAAGGACCTATCCTGGCTGGCGTCCCATGTGTTCTGATAAATTTCACAATAAACGCGCATTCTACTTTTTTTATTGTCTGGGTGGTATTTGTTTCTAGACACTAAAGACTATCTTAAAGGGATGAAAAATTTTATGAACATTCACTGATTAGGTAATTCATTATTCTTATTAGGCAAACTGTTGATTTCACAGAGCTTCGGGTGGTGTCAAAATCTAAAAAAATCGTTGCTATTTTAAATGAATGGAAATCCCTAACTAAGAAAAGTACCGTTACGGCATACGGTCGGAAAAATGTTTATTCGATTTTCGGATTGATACCTTGAAATATGAAAATTTTGAAATGAAGGTAAATTTTTTTTAATGTTGAAAATCGCGTTTTTACCCTTTAGAAATTACTGGTAATAACCAAACGCTCCGGGGCACCACAATGGAACCAAAATGGAGCCGACATACCAAATTTCATCAAAATCGATCGATGCGAGCAGGGCCAAGTGCCGCATATGGGGTACAGCGGATGGACGGAATTATACGATATTCGATTCGATTTTCGTATTCTACATAAATTGAAACGTAAACCATCAAATTTTGAGGGAGTTGCATGCTTTTTTCTTTCTTGATTCCAAAGGTTCATTATTGAAAATAATAAACCAAAATTTAGAGTTGAACAGTGGTTTGGTACCAGTTGTTGGCAGGCCAATCAGGTAGCAGCGCAGCCATCCGCTTTACATACCAAAGATTCATCTTCATGATTGAATTTGAACCATTTACCATGATATATACCATGATTGAACCATTTATATTGTGATTTGCCATGTGGCAGCAGCGTCCAAACATAGTTTATACTGTTAAATTCAAAACAGTAAGTTACTACTGGTATGATTTGTAGATATTGGAGCGGGATCAGTGAGCAGCATTATAGATGCTATGCGAAGCGCGTTGGCAGTATCGATCAACAAATCATTCTATTCATCTGAAGACTACAAGCCTTTGACGTACCCAGAAGTATTTTTCCTCGCCACGTTGGGAGGGGCTGAAGGTAAGAAACCAATTCAGTTATCAACACTAGTCTTCATCATCCACTCTTTGGTGTATTTTACTTTATTGTACTTTTTTTTATTTCTCATTTTATTTCTTGCATCAATTTGGACTCATTCATCAGATACCGTTTAATTTGTTAGGGCTTATCTTGATGAAAAATCCAACTCTCATGTTCCACTAATTCATAAATAATTTCTTAAATCTAATTATTTTAAGTAAACTGTTTATAATGTAACTTACTTCTAACTTGATTTACTTTTCAAATTTATTAATTTTTTATTGCATTTTCCAGCACTCAACAAACAAGAAAGTATTGGAAATTTCATGGTTGGAAAAGATTTTGACGCTCTATTGATAGACACAGAGTGGCAAAATCGGCCGGACATGAACGCACCCACCTTCACTATGACAGATCACAGTCTGATTGAGAGAGTTCAAAAACTCATTTACAGCGGAGACGACAGAAACATCGCCGAAGTTTACGTTTGTGGCCGATTGGTTTCATCGAGAAATATATCTTCTAAATAGGAAAAATACTGGAGGTTGATATTCACTATAAATACCTTTTCCTATTTGATTAAAAATTAAAGGTAAATTAATTCCTTAAATTAAATTAAATTAATTCCTGAGGCAGTAATCTGGGTAGATCCCCACCACAAATCCCAGAACTGCCCACCAAGAAGTTGGAAGGAAATTACAGACACGCCAACACCATGGACTCATTCATAGGAGCTTGCATCAAAGGATCAGAACTCTAACATAAATGAACATATAGGGCGGTTCTCTCCCAAGAAGAAGAAAATTAAGAAGCCAATTGGGGTGAAGTAGTGAGGTTATCGGGCTCACCTCTTGTTTAAAATGAACATGAAATTTCGGAAAATAATAAATTTTCCTCACCACCCATGGAACGGAAATCTATCCATGGAAGGCTCAAGCCAAACTTCCCAACAGCCCCAAAACCAAAGAAGGCTGCCCTGACAAGATGGCTTGAGCCTTCTGTTGGTGGACAGCTGTTCGATGAGTAGTGTGAGAAAGACTTATTTGTTGATTTTCCTTTTTAAATTTTTAAAGTAAGATGCTAGCCGGACTGTGCCCGATAACCTCACCTCTACTATTGAGCTTTGTTCGTAGTGCAGTCCAGGACAGTTCTAGAACAGTCCGGGCATGCGCAGTAGGGCTTTATGCGTTCGCAGTGCATGAATTCCGAGTTCTGGAACTGAGTCTGCTGTTCACAGTGACTTTCGGACACAGTTCTGGACTAGTTCGGAACTCGGTTCTGGCGTTCCGGATTTTTTCTCGAACTCGTTTTCAGAACTCCAGACACCTACAAAGGAGCTCTCTGGTGAGGGTTTCAAGAAACTTTAATAAGAGGCGGCTACGTGGCTTATCAGGATTTTTTTAATGCAGTGCCTCTGATTACTTAATAATGATTACTTATGAATCGACCATGTAGCCCAGTCAATTTATACATTGAAAACGCGGAGGTATTAACGAATTTTTATGTTAATAGGATCCCAAATGTGCAACGTTATAACCCTTTGTTACTAACGAAGTGCCCTGAAAACCATTAAATTGTTGCACTTTTGAAACCACAAAACGTAGTCACTTCCTTTCTTATTACAAATTTCGGTAAGGGGCCAGTTTTTTTCTCCTCAGTATTTCATTCATACCAGATAACCTGGAACTAGATTTTGGTTTAGTCCTTTTTTAAACCCTCTGGAATAGAACAAGAAAAAAATACCCCCATTCAATATTTGACGGTTTTCGTTTCAAGGTATATACAGTCCGAAAATACAATAAAAAATTTAACAGTCGTCCGTAGTTGGGTAGTTATTTACATTTAGTTTGGTAATTATTTTATATTTTCACTAACAACCAAATAACAATGCTCTACTGGTAGAACCTTTTTCGTTTCGAAATTGACTTGACAATGAAGCTGTCTTTGTTGCAAGCGTGTGATTTATTATTTAAAAAAAATAAACCGCTGTGTAATAATTTGCAGCGTTTTATCACGGCGAAGGAGAAGGTTAGGCGACAACAGATTCGGTACAGCAGTTCCGATTCATGAAAGCGTTTGCAGTGTAGAAAATCCGAGAACACAGTTCGAAATTCTGGGCGGCCATTTTTTGGAACTCCTCCAGTTCCGGACAAGTTCTAGAACTGCACTACGAACGAACCCTTGGTCAGGTTAAATTCAGTCTAACATACTAAATTAAGACAGGCAGTGGCTCTGAGCCAAGCGCTCTTATAGATACCAGTAATTTTTACAGCACCAGAATGTGCTGAATTACCCCAATTTCCATTACTGCCAAAAATAAAGGAGTTTGAGCCACCTACTAGGGCAGACCACATCTAGTAATCCATTCTGTTCGATGAAAACAGGAAGATTGATGGTTGGTAACTGGTTCAATGACAATAGTTGATACGTAATTGGTAAGCCTGAATTCCTGGATCACATTAGTTAGAGAACTGTGAAGTCTAACACAGCAATGCGTACAAGTGGGTACACCTTTGGCTCCCATTTCTAATCACTGCAGATACTTTTGTTTAGAAGAAGACAAGTTGTATGGTTTTTAGGTAAGATCTGAAACCAATTACTGAGGGTCGTAATGTTACACGTGCATGCACTTCGCCGAATTAACTTACATTTTTTGAATCCCCAGTAGTGAATTCTTTTGAATAATCATGCTATTGTCAAGTGAATCTAGTGTCGCTAGGAGTCTACTCTTTTAGTGTTTCCGGATTTGTGGGCCTTGTGGTGTTCCCATCTGAGTCTGGAACAATAGGCCTCAAACGCCGTAATGACATGAAACTCAATAGAAATCATAAAGGCAAAGAACACAAAGAGGAAGATGGTAGTAGGGCACATGAAATGAAGCGGAAATAGTGTATTTACCTACTCTACAACAATAACAACAGAGGTACCTGGGTAATTTTCACAAACCAGAAAGGATTGAATGAGCACTCTATGAGCTGGTAACAATTCTATGATTAATTACCTATTATATGAGTTAACTAGATGGTGCAGGTGCTTTGGTCTGGTCGGATAACCAGTCATTCGCCATGACACCAGCATTGTAAGCGTGTGTCGGGAGGTTGGCCAAGAATGTGGCGGAGTGGAGAACGCCAGCGTTCCAACCATCCACTATAGAACGGGAAATTTCGCCAGCTTTAGGAATTTCTGGTACCTGAAAAATTATCGTGGTGAGAGAATGAAAAAAAGAGACACTATAGCGAAAGAAAAAATTATCGTGGTGAAAAATCATCCACAAACTGCTGATATTGTCACATTTTTTTTTTTTTTTTTTGCTGATATTGTCATTGTTATATTAAATATAAATTTTCAAATGTATATATATTTCAAATTTTGAAATGGCCAGAAGATGATATTGTCATTAAACAACGTGGAAGACAATTTTCTAAGTTTTCTTTATCTGTAGTGGAAGATAATACCCACGGCACCAGGTGACTGATTCATGTGGAGGGTTTTAATACCTACCTTGTTGTTAAGGTGGCAGAGTTGCCAGGCTATCATGGAT
This sequence comes from Apolygus lucorum, assembly GCA_009739505.2. Taxonomy (NCBI): domain Eukaryota; kingdom Metazoa; phylum Arthropoda; class Insecta; order Hemiptera; family Miridae; genus Apolygus; species Apolygus lucorum. The sequence goes on along the minus strand of CM019182.2, from coordinate 23,574,072 downwards.
CTTACAGAAGATATCACAATCGGTTTTTATTTCACCTTGCCACGCAAATCTGAGATTATCTTTTGAGTTTGGTTGTAAAAAGGCCTTCCTAGCACAATGGAAACTGACCCTCTTTTATTCAACACGAGTGATCTCTTCATTTCTTATTTCTAACCATGATTTTACAGAAGAAATTGAATCAATGAGCGGGCAGAATCCAAATATAGAGGTCGAAATCGTAAAATTCCTACCCAATTGGATGTACTTACCATTTATCGTGTGAATTTACCTCAACAGGAACATCCTCCAGCAACGGCGAAACAGCAGAATAAAGATCTTTGTAGAGCTGCTCAGTGTTCGCACTGTCACTCCACAGACCGGATTCATTCGTGTAATACACTGATGCTCCGACAATGCCAAACTTGGTACCCCATCTTGAACAAGCAAAAAAATAAAATAAGGTAAGTAAATATTTTGTAACAATACGAATACTGTACACCAGTGAACAACTGAATGTTGTAATATTGCACGATATACCCACCAATAATTTTTTTTAAGACTTGATAATGCTTTGAGGTGCTAGACAGGAGTCGCCCAAATAGTAGGCATAAAGGAAATTTGGGGTCAGGATTTTCAATATGTATTGCAACCTTCAAGCCAGGGTAGAGTAGAAGGCATCCAGCCAGATTTTTCCTGGTTGAGTAGGTACCTGGTTTATACATAATTTCCACAGCTATAGTGCAAGGCCCCCTCCTCACTTCTAAGAGGATCTAAGTAGTCGTGCATTCAGTTCTCAATGATAAATTTGACCTCGTAGAAAATAAGTTTTTCGTATTTTCCTACATCTAATGCCTGGGTACTACAACTTCTTGCATAGATCAGTGACGCATTTATTTCACTTCTTCAACCTCCTTCGTCAAAATCAATCTTAAAATAGTAGGTATGTTCTTGGGTAAGTTACCTACACACAACACGGAGTTACAACACCACAGTGAGATTTTCATTACAGACCAATTAATCGATCTCTTGTTTACTTTCTACAATGAAAACTAGATCTAAACTGCATAAGGAATGAATTCTTTTAACATTTTTGTACACCTGTAATTAGGTACTTGATTGGACGAGAAGAGTAAGTATACAGCTATCATCAGTTGTGAACTCACTTCAAAAGTCGAGCCATCCTTCGTCTTCAATCACCAGGAACAACGTAACGTAACAAAGAATTAGGTACCTATGTCAAATTTACAAGAATATCTGAAGAGATAAAATATTTATAAAAGATCCAAGTTTCAAATCACAAAATTGGCAAAAATTCTAGGCCCTTAGTATTTGTTGTTGTTGTTGCAAAACGTTTACTGATAATTTTCAAGACGCTAGACACAAAGCAGTAATCTCTACTCGATGCTTATCTACAATTATCGTTATCAATAATTTCCCGCCCGATGTTGTGTGTTTTGTGTTTGTGTATCTCTGTACTTGAGATTGTTTTATCAATCTGGTTCTAATTTATAAAAATACCTGTACAATTGTGCCTACGATTAACCGTAATTAAGTGCCTACCAAATGTTTTGCGACTTTCGTTGAAAATTGATCTAAGTCGAATAAGTCAGTGTTCTATGTTCTATGTTCTATCTTCTACGCTGGACACTGGTGGTAGATTGACAACTCCAACATGAATCCGAAAATTAAATTCCTGGCTGAACAATTCCCGTGTCGTGAAAAAGAACTTGAACAGTTGGAATCCTTATTTTCCGAGGTGAGTCTAGTATTTTTGACTTATTGCTTGAATAGGTACTTGTGCCTATTATAATTTTGTACCTGCCTAACGAATTTACACGAACCCTCTTCTGGTTCAACTATTCACCCAGAAAGTCTAAGTTAGTGAATCGCCTTTGTTTAACTTACATAATAACGTGTTCTGTTACAGAATTCTCAAATTCTTCCCGAGTCCGTGTTCATTTACGGACAACCGGCAACCGGAAAAACGTCTGTCACCTGTGAATACCTGAAGACGACAGGTTTCCAACTCGTGCATATCAGCTGCATCGAATGCTACACTTCTCGTCTCCTTCTCGACCAAATACTGGGCTCCCTCGTCCCCTCCGAGTCACCTGTTAAGTGTGACAATTTCATGGATCTTGTCCATCAACTGAAAGTAGCTCGTGGTCAGGGATTCTTCAAAGAACGATCACACGTCTTGGTAAGACCTTACGTTGCATTAGGATACAGTAATCAGTTGATCTGTTCGGAGAGGCTGTCCTGGTTTGGAGGAGCTCGGAGGAGTCCATTCGCCTCTATTCCCACCCCTTTTCAGTTCCGGACTGCCTCTCCGAACAGACCCTGTAGGACATAAAGGTCATTGTAAAACAGGTGAATTTATGAGTTTTTTCAAGGCGACAGTCCATTATGTTGTCCAGAGTTCTCGGAAATTTGGCAGCTTGAGGCTAAAATTAAGTGGAGTTAAATCAGAACCCAGTGGTGCGAAACTCGTGAAACAGTAGAGATTCAATGGAATCTAGTGTTGTTTCGATACTCCCATTTACTCAATGCTTGGTATTGAAGTCTTGGTTCTCATATCGATATGAGATCGAAACGTAAGTACTCGATACCACGAGTATCATTCGATACTTCCTACTATGTAGTATTTTCCATACACAAATAAATAGAATGACAATACTCGTATTTGTCAATGAAGTTGTCCCTAGTTGGGACTTCCTACGTAATACCGAGTACATACTAAATACATGCCTAATACTAAATGCCTTTGATCATTTTAGTAACTAGGTGACTTCTATGCTTTCTACGCTTCGTTTTTAACACAGAATGTGTTTTTGCGATGACCTACCGAAAAAAAATCGTCACGAAAAAGCGACAGAAAAAACATCTGGTGATATGTTTATTGGTTGTCATGTTAATGTCAACTCCACATTTATTATTGTTGTTTTTTATTTAACGGATGACTAGTATCGCAAAAACACATTCTGTGTTCCTATGATTTCATACAGAGTATGGAAAAAGAAATAAACCGGGGGGTGCAGGGGGGCGGAGCCCCCCGCAGAGGCGCAAAGCGCCGAGTTTGCTCTGACAGCTCTAAAAAACTGGTAGGTACTCAAAGAAAGGAAAATAATAAAAAGTGGAAGCCCAAAAGCGTCCTTATTGTCTATATTTATTGTTATATAGAAGTATACCAAAACAGTTGCGTAGTAGACCAAATAAAGCCCGGATAAAGTACACAAGTAGAAACAAAGCGAAAGCACAAAGAATCAGGTAGGTAGGTTAAAAAAATGCGACGAATAGTGATTAGCACAGGGTCTGTTCGGAGAGGCAGTCCGGAACCAGTTCAGAACCAAACAGGAACTAAAAAGGGGAGGGGATAGAGGCGAATGGACTCCTCCGGGCTCCTCCGAACCGTTCAGGACTGCTTCTCTGAAAAGACCAACAGAGTAATGGAGGCAAGATGGTGATTAGTGACAAAGGCAAACGACTGATACGACGGTAGGTATTTGATAGAAATATCCGAAGTATCAGAAGCTAGGTATCGATACCAGTAAATATAGCAAGTGTCGAAACAACACTAATGGAATCTCGCCAGCACATTTCTACTGTCTTTGCCCTCCTCCCTAAAGGTATGACATCAAAGGAAGCATGGGAGAAAACATTTGACGCTCTCTTAAACCCAAATTTATGTATTGCATGGAAGAGAAAATCTCTAATTCCTTCTAAACATTCCAGCCCATACTCGAAGGATTGTATACAGTGCTAAACATACAAACATTTAACTCTACTTTCTGTGACCTTTTGATGTGTTTATGTCCCAGGTCTTGGATGGTGTTGAGCATCTTCTTAACCTCAGTGACGTGGTAATACAGTTCTTTGCAAAGCTTCAAGAGCTGACATCAATATATTCATTGAGCGTGGTATTCATCAGTAGAGTCATCCCCGAAAAATTCAATGTATCCCCCACTGTTGTGGTTCACTTTCCCCAGTACTCCAAAGGTTTGTATGTTAGATGTGTATCTAGTTATAACTTTTACTTACTAGTCAAAATGATGATCCCATTTTCGTGAACATATAGAGACCTTAAAGTCAAAAGCGCTATATTCATCCATCTTGCCCTTTTGGTTTATTATTTTCAATGATAAGCCTTTGGAATCGAGCAAGAAAAAAAATTTTTTACCCCCCCTCAAAATTTGATGTTTTACGTTTCAAGGTACGTAGAATCCGAAAATCGAATAACAAAATTTCCGTCCGTCCGCCGTACGCGGCACTTTTCTTAGCAACACTGGACCGATTTGGTTCAAATTTGGTATATGGGCTCCATTTGAGGTCTAGTTGTGCCGCGAAGCTTTTGGTTGATGTAGGTCACTTCTAAGGGGTGAAAATTAAGGGTTGAAATTTTCAAGAGTGCCCTAGCTCAAAAACTCTCGAAATAAAGGTATTGTTTTTTCACCAATTTTAAATAGTGCAGAATTTTAAAAAATTTTTGAGACCACCCGGAGCTCTGTAGGACAAACCGTTCGGTTCCTACGAGTATTTGAAGGTTTTCCTTCGATAAAACAGAATCATGAGTGTGAATCGCAAAAGAGGTCTAATCGCCGTTCAAATTTTATCTGACTAAAATGCGATCGCTGTTCATTTCTTCGATTTGTATACAGTTTTGCCTTCTGCGTAACCAGTAATCAAATTTCCATATCAAGCTTTCTATTTTTCGAATCGAGTGTGAAGCGTTTGGTTCTTTCTAATAAACTTGATTGTGAAGGTGTGAAGCTATACAGTGTGGTAGGTAGTACCTACCAATAGTTGGTAGGTAAAAAAAAGTTGGTAGGTAAAACAATGTTTGTAGGTAAAAAACGCTGCAAATCATTGCTCACTGATCAGATCACTGATCAGCTGAGTGAGCTCCGCAGCCATTTTCAAGCTATTGAATGGAAGTGCTCTCCCAGGCGTCTCCAGCATTCGAGGATATCTTCTTCACTCTTCAGATCACTGATCAGCTGAGTGAGCTCCAAAGCCATTTTCAATCCTATTGAATGGAAGTGCTCTCCCAGGCGTCTCCAGCATTCGAGGAGATCTTCTTCACTCCTCACATCACTGATCAGCTGAGTGAGCTCCAAAGCCATTTTCAATCCTATTGAATGGAAGTGCTCTTCCAGGCGTCTCCAGCATTCGAAGAGATCTTCTTCACTCTTCAGATCACTGATCAGCTGAGTGAGCTCCGAAGCCATTTTCAATCCTATTGAACGCAGGAGCTGAAATTTGAGAGGGAAGGTCAAGGGAGAATACAGATGGTGGTAGGTGCTATTGATGGAGAACCAGTGATCTATACAGAAGAATGATCTATACAGAAAATAATAAACCTTTGAGCAATGATTTGCAGCGTTTTCAATTTCTTATTAATTTCAGAAAAACTCAAAGTCAACTAAACTAGTATTGACCTTCTTGAAGATTATAGCTTGAAAATTTCTTCAAGAAATTAAAGAGTTTAGTGTAATAAGACATTATTTTAGGAATTGAACACTGGTGAAAACTTCTTTCGCGTTATTCTCAAAACCCCGTTTTTGGACTTAGCGCCTTTGTGCTTTAAGGTATCGATGTATTGGTTTTTATAAGAAGACTACCACTCTAGTAGCCCATTATCTTCGCCTCCTGTTCTTCCTTTTGAATTCTTCCTGCCCGTTTTCCTATTTGTTTGGAACCTATCTATCTATAGACATTGTTGATCTCTTGTCTACTGATTGCAGACGATCTCGCTAAAATCTTCAAGATTTTCAAACCATCAGATATCAACGATGAGCTTTATAGCACATACATCAGCTCAGCACTGACAGTCTTCTTACGAACTACTCGAGATGTCATGGAGATGAAGAATCTGGTTTGTCTAAGCCTATTGAATATACAACTCTCTCACAAATTTTTCCTCATCAGAAAGAATCTCGATAGGCATTTGAAATTACCCACACTAACTCAATAGGCTGTGCCCATGGGTCGGAAAAACTTTTTATTGTTATTTTTAAACTAAACTAGACCTCATTCTAAGAATTTTGACACCATCCGCGACCTTCTTGCGTGAGAAGACCTTTTTCTATGATTTTTCAAAGTTTTTAATAGGGTATTTCAGTCAATTTAAAAAATTATTATTTTTTTTTCAAAAGAGCATGGGTCAGGAATAACGGTAATTGGGTCTGTTCGTCGAGAAAATGTTTAGAAGAAATTAGAGAAGCTAATGAAAGTTGAAGATTTGAATGATGTGACGTATTAACTTGCTGACCTTGGATCGAGACATTCTGCTGATCCCGTGTGGTCTTGAACGCCTCGTGGCCTTGGATTCTACAAAATACTACGCACACATACCCGTGGTGTAGCGTGTGTGCGTTCATGGAGCCCCGCTTTTTTTTCAAACGTGTGATATCTTTATTTCATTTTTCTACCACATGTTATAGTATCAATGGGCAAAAAGTTGGAGTATTATACTCCAATAATTAAACTCTATAATAGAGGTTTTCAATTGTGCTGAACTGGGCTTTTTGAGGTCAAAAACCTGAATTTCCGACCCACCGAAATACCCCATTATTATGACGTCACAGTGGGCTGGGGGGTCCCGTGTCGTCAGAATAATTTGAAACTTTGAAAAATCATAGAAAAAGATCTACTCATCCAAAAAAAGGACGATCGGAGTCAAAATTCTCAGGATGAGGTATACTTTCGATTAAAAATTTTAAAAAAATCATGCGCACACCCATTCCCCCAGTTCTGCCTCCAATGTCTTCTCTATCTCCAAATCTGCGTTTTATGTATTGAACGTGGGGTTTAAGTAATGTAAATACTTGAAGAAAATTACTTGAAGTTGAAAATGTGGATTCAAAAAGTTTGAACACAAGTCGAGAGAGAATTGACGATTCTGTCTTTTTGTGCGACAACTATAATTCCTAGCTAAATTTCATCACACAAAGCATTTTGTTACTTTGTTGCGGTAAGTAGCATCCTTACTATTGGAATATAGTCGTTATTGTTCCAATGAGAGTTTATTAACTCCAGAAAGCCTCCCAATCCACTTGCTGACTTAATACGTAATTTTCTATTCATTGGTTAATTGTCTAATTCAATTTATTATAAATTTATTGCTATTCGTCGATGTCACGCAGTAATTGTCTTTCAAAAATATTACAGATTTTAAAAAACGTTGACAAGTATGTTGAGCCAGTCATTCGAGGTGATTCAGCGCCTAGCGATGTGCTCCTGCTGTGGAGGCTAGTCACTCCACACCTTCGAGCATCTTTGAATTCGGCCTACCTTGGAATTACTTTAGAGTAAGAAATTTATGTATCTGGTAATTCACTAACTCAGGCAAAGTAATTTATTTCTTTTTTGTACGTTGAATATAAATATATACTACCAACTATTTGGTTATCATTGAAATTAGAGACTTCAACAAACTGCTCATCTACATTTTTAAGGGTGTTCCTGCCTAATATTCCCCAAGTAATTGAGTGTTAGATCGTTAAACCACTACCCTTAAACGAGTGTGGTTATCGACAATTTAGTATGGGTGTAAGGGAAAGGCAGTGAAATCCTTTATCATTGAGATGAAATACCTAATTTGTAATTTCTTCCAGGGATGAGCCATCTACCGTTGGAAATGACCCAGAACTCATCACTCACAAAAGACTGAAAGCTTTCGATCTCCCTTACTACGCCAAGTATTTTTTGATCGCCAGTTACCTTGCTTCGTACAATTCGCCCAAGCACGACAGAAGACTGTTTATGAAAAATCATGGAAAACAAAGGAAACAAGCAAAGAAAGAGAAAGCCAAAAGCAAAGTCAGCGAACTTTTAGGACCGAAAGCTTTCAGTTTGGATCGCCTGCTCGCCATATTCTACGCTATAATGGAAGAGAAAGCGAGTTTGACCGTCAATTTAATGTCTCAGGTCTTGCAATAATTTATTACCTATACAAGTAAAGCTTTCTTTCTTCCTGACGTGGGACGTTCAATTGTTATACCACCACTTGGTAGAAATGTTATGGCGGCTTTCAGGGTGAGGGGAGTGTCCACTGTTTTTAGGACGTCCCACAGTAAGACTTGGGCGTCCTTATGCGATCGATCTGGGGTAAAGTTGGACAACACTCAACAGAAAAAAAAAAATAATCACACAGTAATCCGTTTTAGACCATTCTGAATCCAAATCCGCGAAAAAAACCATAGGTGTATGTCTGTGTGTGTGTGTGTGTGTAACAAAATCTTGTGTACTCTGCCCAGGCCTTAGTTCTCAACCGATTTTCCTGGTTCTTTTTTTGTTCGTCGCGGAAAACTATCTAGTTGTGCACTACGTCGCCGGAATTTCGAATTTTGCCTTTTAAGGGGGGGGGGGAAAGGGGGGGGTTAATGCTTGAAAAACGTGCGTTTGCTTGCATAATATTGTAAACTCTGCCCAGGCCTCAATTTCCAACCGATTTGCGTGTTTCTTTTTTTGTTTGACTCAAATAACTTCCGAGTTGTACATGATTTTACCATGGTACCAAAATTCGCAAGAGGAGGGGATGAGTGGGGGGATAATATTCACAAAATATCCGATTTTTCAATATTTCGGTTCCTTTACTGCTTACTAATTGTACCCAAGCTTTGAAATTGAGGAAAAATTCTCATTATACCTCCGGATTTTCATGAATTATTCTCTGTACCACCATGGAACTAATAGTGGTGCCACCATGGTGCCAGGACATGGTGCCATGATGCCATAAACCGCTTATTTCGTGTTTTTTTTTTTTTTTTTGTGTTTCACCTTGAATACGGATGTGAACTTTGACGGACTACAAACCAAAACTAACAGATGAAAGTTCAATGTTACGACGTATTTCCGCTTTGGTGCCGGACTGGCACCATTGTTGGCGTTGGGTGGTGGTGTGGGGGGGGGGGGTGAACTCGAATTCGCATGTTGGGTATCGTAGATCATGGATTTTAAAATGCTCTTCAGATTCGAGGCTCCCATGCCGCTAGAAGTGTTATGGATTATAATGGTGGGGGGGGGGGGGGTCAGTATTTCTTGCCTAAAGTGATAAATAAATTACATCGAGTGAAACAGTTTTACTGTTTACCAACTGGTTAATCTGATCTGATGCTTATCCAATAGGACGTCCCCTGGAATGCATGCATTACTAAACAATATGTTTGACTCAAAATACTTACTAATTTTCATTCAGTGAAACAGTTTGGTGCGGTAGAAGGGTACATAAAAATGTATGTTAGCTTACTAGTTATATTGAACTAATCCTTATCCAATCGACGTCCCCTGGAATGCATGCATTACTAAACAATGAGTTTTCCTTTCTTCGGTTAAACCAAGGGAAGCACTTTTATTATTCACTACCAGGGCAGCCATTTGCTGGAATTTTATATTAGAGAAGCCTCCTCCAGACTAACTCGTAACTGCCAAACTTCCACCTCAGCTCCAAAACGAAATTTCTTCACTCTCTTTGACCTCGCAAATTTTTGTTGTAGATCGCTTCTCTGGTAGAACTACGCTTGTTGGCCAAAATGGGAGACGGCAATATCGACAACCCAAAGTTCAAGTGTTTGGCAGGTTTCGATTGTGTCGCAGCCGTTGCTGAGTAAGTGCAAGTATTTTTGTATCATTGTATAGACATTTTAACTTTGATTTCTTCGAATTAAGTACCTACCCCTTTTAGGGTTCCTACCTCAATTTTGGTTTATTATTTTCAATAATGAACCTTTGGAATCGACCAAGACAATTTTTTAACCCCTCCCCCCCCTAAAAATTAAATGTTTTACGTTTCAAAGTACGTAGAATCTCCGAAAATCGAATAAAAAATTTTCCGTCCGTCCACCGTCCTTAGTTACCATGCACCGATTTTGATGAAATTTGTTACATAGGCTTTATTTGGGGTCTAGTTGTGCCCCGAAGCTTTTGGTTGATGTTGGTCACTTCTAAGGGGTGAAAAATAGGGGTTGCAATTTTTAAAACGCCTTAACTCAAAAAATTTAGGTATAAAGGTATTGATTTTCCATCAATTCAAGATAGTATTCAATTTTTAGAATTTTTAGAGACCACGCGGAGCTCTGTAGGACAAACCGTTTGCTCCCTACGAGAATTTAAGGGAGGATCTGTACCCTCAATTCTCTCCCTTGCGTCACATGCTATGGGAGAACCATGAAGCATTCCAAATGGGACTTGCTGCTCAGTGGTTGCGCGTCATACTGTTGCCCTAGAGTTCCGGGCTCTTATCGGAAGGCTCTGAGGGAATCTTACTCTCATCGAGAAATTGTTTGATCCAATCACATCGACTTTGGTTTATTATTTTTATACCTACTTGCGATCGATGTTTTTCTTCATGTCGGTTGGTGGTAACAATGGCACGCCGTGTTCTTTGCAGACGAGTGATCTATCCATAAAAATAATAAACCATTGTGTAATAATTTGCAGCATTTTGCTTACGAGTCTACCAAGGAAGCGGAAGCTTTGTTTTCACTTATCAAGGTTAAAAAAAAAAGTTCTCCAAAAACGAAATTTCTATTCACGTTTTACGTTTCAGACCTTTCTGAACAAATCTGGTTCCGTGTCCGTCTGTCTTGAATCCCTTGCCACAGCCATAACCTCGACATTTCTCATCCGATTTCGACGAAATTTTCAGGGATTGTGCTGTTTGGCGTGCAGATGGTCCTCTATGAAAATTATCACCCCCGGACCGATAGTAGCCGCTGCGCATGCGCGAAAATGATTTCCTTGTAACAGCCATAACTTCCACATTTTCTATCCGATTTCGATGAAATTTTCAGAGATTATGCGGATTAAGTTGTAGATGGTCCCCAATGAAAATCAAGGTCTAGTAAAAGTGACTAGCCACTGAGCATGCGCAAACGTGGATTCCTTGTAACAGCCATAACTTCAACATTTTAAATAAAAACGGAGTTGAATAGAACGTTGTCTATGTCCACGAAAATAATGAGTTACAAGTTATAACTTGTAACTGTATAACTTGTAGCTCATTATTTTCGTGGAAATAGACAACGTTCTACTCAACTCCGTTTCTATTAAAATGTTTTTCCACAATCTCGTGAGTGATTTTATTCGTTTCAACATTTTTCATCCGATTGCGATGAAATTTTCAGGGATTATGCGGATTAGGTTTTAGATGGTCCCCTATGAGGGAAGTGTTAGAGAGTGATGTTTTGAGATTAACTACTATGCTTCGGATCATCTATACAATCGGGTTATGGATACGAGGAAGCTATGTGCCTCACCCACTCGGCAGACTTTTTTTTGTACGTGCTACTAAAACTTGTACTAAACTTTATGCCACCAGACATACTCATTTTCGTTACCATTCAGAGAGCCTGGGATTTCAGTAAATGGGCGACTTTTGAGTCTAGGCGCATTGAATACTCATTTGAATATCATCATACACCTGTAAATCCACAGGTCTGAAATGAGGAATTTCACCGATTTCTGTTTGCATTTTTCCTGAATAGTTAATGGTGTGGGATAGATGAAAATCGGGCTGATCTCGGAAAATAAGTCTCCTGTTATTTTTGGGAGACAGTCAAAATTTTTAATTTCAAAACTAACCGGGAAAACAGACGTGCAGCGGGAACGCTCGCTGATTGGGCTGTTCGGATCGCCGTCTCCTCCCAGTGTTGCCCATTGGGGCGACGAAATCGTGTTTTCTAAGATAAAAGTTATCAAACAAAAACAGAGGAAACCTAATTTTCCCCATCTCGCTTTCTCTATTTTTTTCTTCACTTTTTCGATTTCGAACTTTACTGTTCAATCTGGGGACTTTACTGAATTTTGCATCTGGGGACAATGGATTTCTCGATCTCAGCGCTTCAAGCGGCCATAAATGAACTATTCCAGCATGACGTCATTTTCCCGGTTTTTTTAAACATTCGTATTTTCTACACTGTTTTGCTTATTCGTAAATTAGGAAGTTCGGGCTGAAAGTTTGCCTTAGGGGGTTTTTAGAGGTGCTGAATCCGATTTTTGGGTCAAAAATAGGAAATTCCGACATGGTGAAATTCCTCATTGTAATGTGAACTGAGCAATATGCCAACAATGTTTTTGATTACAAAGTCCCCTTACAAGTTATTTGAGTATTTTCATCGTGGTTGTTAATATTGGGTTTCAGCACTCTCGGTTTCAACGTTCGGAAGTATCTGCTGGATTAAAGAACATTGAAAACAACGCAATCTCCAAGGTTTCATTATGATTATCAGCTCCAAGTGGAGTTCACTTCAGCCCGAAGCAGGTACCTTATCTCATAAATATTTCAAAATTGATTGTGGCTCGCTCGCTAAGAGACGCTCACCAGATGTGTTGCCATCTATCAAACATTTTGATATGTTGACTTACTAGGCCAGATATTTTCTACCTTAAACCTGTTATTTAAATGACGGATAAAATGAGAAGGAAAAATTGAAAGTGTTAAGTCTCTTGAGCTTGATGGACTAGACGGTCTAATCATGGTCATTGGATTGGAATGAATAAAATTATGCTTTCAAGAAAAGATAGAGAGGAGTTTATTTCATGCAGATTCCTGTCTCAGAGTGTTTTCCAACTGTAAATCGTCTATGAATCCTTTCATGATTACATACTTTGGAGAGGTGTGCGGTTCTGGCCTACTCAGGTTCTGCCACGATAGAGCACTCTAAAAAGAAAAGAGAAAATCAAGAGGTTGAATTGAATTCATCATTCAGGCGATGTATTTCATTGTAATCAAAAACATGGTGTTTGTTTTCTCAAGTATTTGTGTTAAAAGTTCTGTCATGCTTACTGAAACGTTGATCGGCTGGATAGGAGGTACAGGGTGGCTCACGTGATTCAAGAAGTCTATGAACTCCTCATAGTATATGAAACATTGCGGACCTTTTCCCAGCCTACAAATTAGTAGACGTGAATGTTAAGTCATATAAATTCCACCGAACAATAATATTGCACTTGTGTAGTAATTAATGACGAAATATAGATTCTACTCACTTCTCAAGAATCAATTGTATCACTTCCACATCTAGTGGCACTTTGGCTCCTCTGATCACTGCGTAGGCCGTTTTCCTACTTACATATCCGTTTTTCTCAGCATCTTGATGAAGGAATCCTTCTCTTAAGGCTTGGAAGTTGTCAAAAAGCTCTCTCTTCAATATGTCCTGAGCGTACCTCCTTCACAGAAAAATGTATGTATAATGATTTTATTTGTAGATATTCTGGGCTCTGGAATGATTGTTTTACTTACCTTATAGACGTTGTAGAGTATTTTTCCTGCTGAACTTTGTCAGTGTAATGTCGACCTAAAGTCAAAATTTCTTGTTCGGTTATGTTATCTTGTAAAACTCTCAGTATTGCATCCCTGTAAATCACTGTAATGGATTACTCTTTCGTTCACTATCAAATCCAAGAATTCAAGCAGAGAGCATTATCCAGGTTTGGGATACGATACCTGAATTGCATAAAGGGCACTGCCTGGAATTGGGAATCCTTCAAAAACTGAGAGGCAAAGTCTTTGTAAACTGGGGCTACAGCTTGGCGAACCTTGTCCAGAATCAAACGAACGTTACTTTTGGGAAACTAAAAAGAAAAACATTTATTCACATGAAGTTTGGGTGGGAACACAATCGATGCCGATGTATCTTATCAAGTGAGCATTTGCGTACAGAAATGCTCATGCAATATTTCTCAGATACGTACGTTTGTTTCTCATAATTACCTCGTTAGGGTGATTCTCCATGTACCTCAAAGCGTATTCATCTCCTCCAATGATGTGAAATACGTGACCTTCCAAGTCAATCGTGTTCCCAACGAATAAGTCACGATATGTATAGTAAATCGGGGCTTTATTTGAAAAAATGTTCTGCCCAGGCTTCATTATCAGCCTTCTTGAAATTAGCATTCCGCCATTTACTCCTTTAAAAGAAGAGTTAATCAAATGTATCTTTCACTAGTATCTTCGCACGCTCATTCCAGTGAGTGAATGAATGAATGAATGAAAACATGTTTATTAGAATTGATTATAAATAATATAGGGTGTCTCAAAAATTGTTCACCCCCTTATTTTAATTTAACGTTCTTTCCAACGGTGTAATCACATTTTGAATTTGGATTGGAAATGAAGAAGTTATGACCATTTCAGTGCCGTAAATACAAAACACAAAAAAACTTCAAAGTGAAAAAAATGTCATTTTAAGCGGTTTAAAAAAAATGTCAGGAGAGAAAGTTGTTGCAAATTAGTTGTAGAATCGATTCCTTAAGTATTGTTCATTCGACTTGGTATACCCTGTATAAATATTAGTACAAATGAGAAGATAATACCAAAATTTCATTGAATTCGTTTACCTGTGTTAGGTATTACATCTGCATCAAATACATTGATGGTGTCGTCAGACAGAAAGTAAGATATGACGTATCTTCGCATGTTGTAAATTGGATCTTTTGAAAACATTATAGAGGAAAATCGAAGTATGTTGCTGTCGTAGCCACACCTGTGTAAAGTTTATTTGAGGTTAGGTGGTTATGTTGTTATTAAATGGCTTCAGCAAGCCACAGATGTTCGTATAGCATTTTTCAGTCAAATGAAACCTTATTTCAATCAAATGAATCTTTTTTAAACCATAAAAAATAACTTTAAGATTGTTGCAATAATATAGAGGCACTAAAAATTAATTTGATGAAGCTGCTGCAGGCAGTTTCATCATCACGTTTATGGCGAAGTTCCCAAATACCTTGTTTTAATGAAGAAAAATCATCAACATTTTCAAAAAATCACAGAATTTGACAAATTTTTAAGTTTAAGGTGAAAATACTACTTAAGCGTTCAGTATTTCTCAACTGGTCAATGGTTCATCTATTGAGAAATTTTAGAAATTTTATTTTTAATTTTTAGTATATTTAATGGAGTTATGACCGTTTTAATGGTTTAAGGTCGAAAACACGAAAAAAATCTTAAAAGTAAAAAAGTTGGATTTTATGGGGGTTAAAAGAACTCCAAAAGGCACTTTTTGTTCAAATTACTTGTAGAAACTAACCTATGGGACACCCTGTATATTCATGGATGATGTAGTCTCATGGGCAATTATTAGATAGATAGAGGGCAACACAAGGATACATTGAATGTATCCAAATTTTGGCTTGCCTTAATATCACAAGTTCTGTTAGCTATAGAGCGCTTATTGTACAACCCCCACCTTGTACCTTGAGCTTCTTCAAATGCCCGCTCTAGTAGGCATTCTTAGGCATGCCTCAGTGTCACCATCCTTAACCTGGTAAAATCTCAATTATAATTTTCATGTATTGAAACTTACCTGTCTTTTTCATAGAACTGTTTCATCGATCTCACTATTTGAGCTGGATGTACTGTGAGGCAATTGCGTAGGGAATCTTCATATGTCCCAAACCCATTGTAAGGTGCAATCTGAGGTTCTATTTCCTTGGCAGCTGTCATAGCTTCTTCTTCTTTCGTTAGAGGTCTCGGCGCAGGAGTGAAATCATCTTTGAAAATATATCGAATAGGAGAAATACATATTTACTTATAAAAATTTCCACGTACAACTGGGAAATTTGAAGCTTTACCCAATCCGAATTTGACGCGATAGTAGTCTTTTCGTTAGAGGTGTCGATGCAAGAGTGAAATCATCTTTGAAAATATATCTAATATAAGAAATACATATTTACTTATTATAAAAATTTCTACATACAACTGGGAAAGTTGAAGCTTTACCCAATCCGAATTTGACGCGGTAGTAGTCTTTAGTGAAGTTATCGCAGTCGTATATGACGAATTTCCGTCCAAAGGAGTTGATGACTGCGCCAATTACTATGTCCCTGTCTCTATAATATTCTTTGGTGCATTTGCCAGTGTTAAGTGGGTCAGTGATGTAGCGGTTCTTCCTCTTTCCATCACCAATAACATTCAGAAGAGTTGTTGAATCATCATCTCCTGGCATGGACAACCCTTTGTATTCCTGAAACATTCTCAAGTTCTCTTCACGAATATTTATTATAAGGAAGTAATATATTAGAGTTGAATAAAATATGAAACGTTTACCTTGGGTAGTTTTGTTCTCTTGACTAGGATGTAATGGTTGTCGTCGTCTGTTACGTCAGTAACCTCGACTGTCCCATCTACCAGAAAATAACTGAGCTTGAGGAGATGGAAGTAACCACCTTGGGATGCGCGATCGTCCCAGTAGGCTTTG
This sequence comes from Apolygus lucorum, assembly GCA_009739505.2. Classification (NCBI taxonomy): domain Eukaryota; kingdom Metazoa; phylum Arthropoda; class Insecta; order Hemiptera; family Miridae; genus Apolygus; species Apolygus lucorum. The sequence goes on along the minus strand of CM019182.2, from coordinate 23,557,897 downwards.
AATCCCAAGATCCGATTGTCCATTTTTGTCATTGAGTCGAAAGCTTCAGCCTTGCCCACTCTTGTCTTCTCCGGTACTCCGTCCATCTATGAGATGAGTGTTTCATTACTTACAGTTCAAAAACCAATGGTTCTGAGCATACCTAGTGCACACTTCTTGTAGAGTTCACAGTTCTAACATGGTTTTGCTGTTGAGCAATCTGAGTGGTGCAGAGATGGGGTCTTATAGTTACATTCTGGCACAGTCAGTTTCCTCTTCCTACCCTTTCACTTCCACCATTTTTCTGGCAACCCCAGTATGAGCTCTGGATCCTCAGACTAGGTGGATCAGTACATATTGATAGTTCCAAATCTAGTTTTACTCACCTTTTCGCGCTTTTTCGTGTAAGGATCTTCGGGCACTACAATTGGGTCTTGTACTTGAATTCCAAGTCGATTCAAGAACTGACGAGTGAATTTGTCACAGTCTACCAGCGTAAATTTCCTTCCGTAAATCACGATTTCTTTTCCTATGTTGAAATCAATGATGTCGTAGAAATCATTGGAGTTGCTATCCGGAGAGAATCTTATTCTTTGTCGATTCACCAAACATCCTGGACAAATAATAGCAAATTCAAATTTTCTTAAATACTTGGTCATAACTTGGTCAACTTTGATCATAAAAAAAAAACTTGAAGTGATTGGAACGATTCTCTCCCCGTATGTCATGATAACCCAAGTAGGTGTCAATACTCTACCCTGAGGAAGCCCGCTATTGCGGACTTTGGGTTCCACCACTTTAACAGTTCCATCTTCCAGAAAAAAGTACACCACGCATTTGTGAATGAAGTAACGATTTTCATTCTCAGGAAACGCTGAAGTTTCCATCCAAAAAGCGTCAAACCTCAAAATCTGAAACAACGTTTACAGAAGGGTAAACGTTAATAGGGTTTTTTTGTTCTTTATTTTCACAATAATACAAATACAAATGTGGGGAATGCCTTGACCTTGTCCTCTAATAGATACCATTTCTTAAAATAATTAGGTTGTAGGCGGAAAAGATTTACATGTTTATCGAAGACTATCCAGGCTGGTAGTTCAGTGACTTCGCCTCTTGCATAAATTGAAGGATACGTAGGTCGGACTTCACCGGGCAAAGGTGCTCCTCCAACTGCAGGTAATGACTTGGTGGTGAAGTAGGGTACTCCCTCGTGTATGTATTGGAGGTGGTTCGACAAGTGAAACCTCGTTTGGCCTACCTGCAGCATTCGAGTACAAACAGAAGTAAGGTGAGCAAGCTGTGAGGTCTATAATCGATTATTGTGAGGTGGATTTATTGATAACGATCGATTTATTGGTAACAAAATCTTCAATCATTCTTCAAGTTTTGCAGCATCAAACCAGCCTTGCACCACCTAGTAAACTTTCAAATTGGAATTACTTCCTTCAATTTCCTTAAACGTATACGAATTAGCTTAGATTAAGAAATTATTCTCGGTAGACATCCTCAAATAATTCCAATGTACAAAGTTAGGTTGAGAATTGTAAAAAGATAGACATACGTAGATGTATCTGTACCTATTACATTGCCTCCTCAATGGCCTGACCCTCAACCCCTCCAAGTGTTTAGTCACCGTTCTCATTCGCCAGTACTCCACAATTATACCATAAATGGAGTTGTGTACCACGCAAGACTAGCATTGTGGACCTTGGAATCAACCTTGACTACCAGCTCGCATTTACGGACCATATTGCTCGGGTGGCGGCTCGAGGAATGCGCACACTTGGATTCCTGAAGCGGAATACAAGAGAGTTCAATAACGCGTCATCATTAGTAGCCCTCTTCAAGACACTCTTCCAGCCAATCCTTGAGTATGGTTCCATCATCTGGAGCCCCCAATACGAATGCCGAATTGAACAGATCGAGCGGGTTTTCAGAGCCTTCCTTCGCTACCTTGCTTTTAAGCTTGGCATTCCCCGCGATCGATTAAATTATGCTGACCTTTCTCGCCACTTCAATCTTCTCTCTCCTCGTCACCGTCGCCTCTGTGCGGATGTTACCTTTCTTCATGGTCTGCTTTCTGGAAGGACGGATTCGCCCGATCTACTGGCACACATTGGATTCTACGTTCCCCGCCCTGCATCCCGTACAGTTTTCCCCTTCGCCGTCCCGTTTTCCTCTACTAACTACCTACTCCATCGTCCCTTTAGTCGCATTCCTCGTGAGGTTAACCTTCTTTCAACTTCTCCTCCCTTCATAGACATCCTCTTCTCGCCACTCTCCTCCATCAGAACGCTTCTCATAAACCACTTTCACTCAGTGATTTGAATCTATATACCAGAAAACTACTACTACATCATCTATATTGTAATTGGGCATGTCACGTTTCTATCATAATAAATAAATACATTGACAATGCATATCTGTAATGAGCCCAGTCTACTAGTAGGTAATGTTGGTTATCAACTCATTTCACGAAATCTGAAGGTACTTTTCGGCATGTAGATGCTCGAAAATATTCATCAATTTTCTTAAATACGAGTACCTATTAATTTGTAGAAGCTCATAAGGACCAAACTTTTCCAGGCAGATGATCATTGCATCTGAGATAGTAGGTACGTGGGTACTTACATTGTAATTCACCGAATATCCAGGAAGACAGGGAAGTTGAGGAAATCTCTTCATCTTGGATGGAGGATACTTGTTGATGCTGAGCCTAGGGAATTCTATGAAAACCTGTGAATTACGCCGAACTTAGCAAAATTCGAACCAATGATGGTGCATTTCCGAAGATTTCCCTCAAGTTTGTTAATAACCAAGCAACTGTTGTTGGCAGGGGGACTCATCGCTATCGATTTTGGGATTGGGTTTGTCATAAAATTAAGCAGGGTGACAATGCTCCACACGGTCGACGTGTTGGTTCCATCATTGATGTTGGTACTTACCTAACTACATCAAACTAAAAGCAGGCCGTATCATAGAGTAAATCCCATTTGGAGAGAAACGTCTTCAACTACTTTCATCCGGCTTTATGGTAGATTTACTAACTATAGCCCTGTTTTAACCTAATTGAATAAGATAGATTGACACTTTATTCTATGTAAATAAAGAGTTTATGTCGTTTAGTCTAGATAGAATATGAGTGTAAAATTTCTCCACCTGTAAAATTGCGTCTTAAGAAAAAGTTTCATGGTAACCATAAGCCAATTTCAATTTGTGTCGAATAAAAATTAGATTGGTGTTCATTAAGAATTATTGAAGTTCTTATGCCTTCGAAGCGGAAACATTGTTTTCACTTTTCAAGGTTAAAAAAAATATTGTTCTCAGAAATCAACATTTCCACTAGTTTTTTACTTTTTAGGCCTTTCTGAACAATTTTGGTTTCATGTCTGTCTGTTATGGAATCCTTGTAACGGGTAAAACTATACGAAGTTATTGTCCGATTTCAATGAAATTTTCAGAGATTTAGCGAGTTGGAGTATAAATGGTCCCCTATGAAAATCATTACCCCCGGACTGATAGCTGCGCAAATGTAAAAAATTTGTCATAACTTCTACATTTTCCACCCGAATTCGATGACATTTTCTGGGTCCCCTATGACGGTAGTTCAAGTTATTTGGAGACTGTTTTGAAATTAGACACTATCCATACATGAGGGTTACGGATACGAGGAAGCTATGTGCCACACCGACTTGGCAGACGTTTTTAAAATTGATTGACTCGTTAGGCAATAACATTTTCCTCGGTTACTTTTTTTTACATTATTTATGGGCATAGTTAATGCATCTTTCATTTCAATAGGTGATTTTGATAGTTTCTCAATTTTATTGGTGGACATCACAGTTAAGAATTGTGTTATGCGTCTCTTTCCTATGCGGAAAACATTCATGCTTTGTATTTCTAGTGTTCGTAGCTCAGTGGCCGCCCTGGATTTCGTGTCAGGGAGTATGGGACCTTCATAATTATTAACCTTGTAATGAGAAAGATAGTACGTTCGTCGACACAATTTCTAATACCTACTAGATAAGAAACGCTGCAGCTGATAAAATGAAATGAAGCTCGGAGGTAATAATTTGGGTGCGTCCACCAACATTATCGCCAACTAACAAATTAGATAGTGTAATTATATCACAGTAAAGCCAGATAATGGGGAATAACAACAAAACATCCTGTTGGAGTCTTGAGATATTCATAAGATATGATTTCATAGAGAATCTGAACGTATAATCTGAACATTAGGAAAGAAATTTCAGCTGATGAACCTTGGAAAACCCTCCGGGGATGTCATGGGAACCAAGTAGGTACATAAAAAAGACATCTCTAGAGAATTGATAAACTTTGCTGATATTTGATATTGTTCCATATATTTAATTAATCAATGATTGAAAACGTAGCAAATTGTTGCACAATGGTTTGTTATTCATTGTATAGATCACCCGTCTGCATAGAACTCGGCTCTTCCATTAATACTACTAACTACAAGCAATAACATCGTTATCCGAGAGTTGCGGGTGCCTTCATTCCGAAATTTGGTTCAAGGTTACTTAAGAAGTCTAACAGAGTGACATGAAGTGGCTATTGAGACAGAGTGACTATTCTAAAAAAGAACCGGCTAAATTCTAAACTCTATCCAAAGAATTTGATCAGCTGAAATTTGAACATCAGTGAACACTTTTGCGATTAACCTGTGTTTCTGATTCATTATAAGTCCAATGGGGTATTTTGGTGGGTCGGAAATTCAGGTTTTTGACCTCAAATTTGGATTCAGCACCCTTGAGAACCTATATACTAGAACTTTAAGCCCAATGATACTATAACATGTGGTAGAAAAATTAATTAAAGAGATCACACGTTTAAAAAGGGCGGGCCGCTATAAATGCACACACACTAGGCAAGGACTACGCCGCGCGTGTGTGTGAGTAGAATTTTGTAGTATCCAAGACGTCCTCCAAGGGTTTCTTTTCAAAGACAGTTGGCTAGCTACGTCACGATTGGCTAGCTACGTCACACCATTCAAATCTTCAACTTTCCTTAGCTTCTCTGATTTTTTAAAAACATTTTCTCGACGAACAGACCCGATTACCGTTATTCCTGAGCCATACTCTTGAAAAAAAAATAAATAAAAAAAATTGACTGAAATACCCCATTCTCAAGTCCTCATGGGGAGCGAACGGTTTGTCCTAGAAAGCTCTAGATGATTTCATTCTATTCCAAAAATGCAATTATATTTTAACTCTAAAAAAACTAACTTTATACATAATATGTTTATACATAATAATAGTATATTATACTAGATAGTTTTCGAGCTAGGGCATTTTTAAAATTACAACCCCTATTTTTTACCCCTTTGAAGGGATTAACACAACCAGAAGCTTCGAGGCACAACTTGACCCCAAATAGAGCCCAAACACCACATTTCATCAATAGCTATACTTGGTAGGTACTCGTAACTAAGGAAAATGCGGCGTACAGACAAACAAATTTTTAAATTTTATTTACCTTGAAACAAAAAACCGTCAAATTTTGAGAGGGGTTAAAAAAATGTTCTTACTAGATTCCAAAGGTTAATTATTGAAAATAATACAACTTGAACTCACAATGTTATATTCGGTATCTTTGTCTATTTGCTTCCTCACTAGTAAAGTAGGAAAACTTTTTGTAGCAGTTCGAAAAATGTGAATTCTCGGTAATCGAAATTTTACTCGCGTCTTCAGTTCTCGTCTTTGAACACATACGTCAGTCTCTGGTATAAATACATACTCAAAATCATGGTCCGATTTTGGTGAAATTTGAATTTGAGGAGAGGATAGCCTCGAGATGGTTCCTAATGAATTCGTCAACATCGGATAAACAACAGCACGTCGATTTTAAATACACACACATTTTTAAATACACATTTTAAATTTTTTTCAACTTCAGAAAAACTCAAATTTAACAAAACTATTATTGACCTTCTTGACGATTACAGCTCGAAAATTTCTTGAAGAAATTAAAGAGATTGGTGTAATAAGCCATTATTTTAGGAATTTAGCACTGGTGATAACTTCTTTTGCGTTTTTCTCATAACTCCGTTTTTGGACATAGCCCCTTTGAGCTTTAAGGTATCGATGTGCGCTTTGTGCAACGTGGTCTAATTTTTAACATCAATTTCTCAAGGAATTTTGAAGGTCTAGTTTACCGCATTGGCATCATCCTGGTTGGACATTCATCTAGTCTACCACATTTATCCTGGTATTCTACATGTATCATCCTGGTAGGAGTCGTGGTACACGTGAAAAATGGGGGGTGCGTCTGATTTTTTTTTTAATTCGTAATCTAAACTAGACCTCATTCTGAGAATTTTGACACCAACCGCGACCTTCTAGCGTGAGAAGACCTTTTTCTATGATTTTTCAAAGTTTCGAATGTTTATGAAGTCACGTGCTCCTGGCGGGGAACCCCCCCCCCCAACTGTGACGTCATAAACATTCGAAACTTTGAAAAATCATAGAAAAAGGTCTTCTCACGCTAGAAGGTCGCGGTTGGTGTCAAAATTCTCAGAATGAGGTCTAGTTTAGATTAAAAATAACAATAAACAGTTTTTCCGACCCATGTGCACACCCCATTATCAACATAATGAACGACTTGGATGTTCATCTAACTGATCGAGAAAATCAAGTTTTCAACTTGACAGAAGTTTTTACAAACATCCACATTTTGGCTGTTTTCAGTTACAGAAATATAGATATTATGTCCGTTCATAGATGGGTCAAATATCGATACTGAATATTGATGTTATGCCTAGTCTATCAGTACCCACCCCTACTTGGGAAGAAACAAAATGAAAATCCAGCATTGCACTGATATCAATATTTTATTCGAAGAAAAACTATTCGACAAAAAGAGGCTCCATATTATGTTTACAGTAAGTATATTATCATTCAATTTATGTGATGCGGCGTAAGGATTGGATAATCAGGTTTCATGCACAGGATTCCGTATAACATGAAATATTACTAATATTCATTCAATCGGTCCATTCGAAAATATGGCAATAGTCTCGATTACTCAAAAATCTATCAAAAAGATGAAGGTACCTAGTTTAGCTCAGTGCGAAAAAAGATTTTCAACTTAAGTACCAGTCGATGGCTTTGGTGAGAATGCAGGAAACGAAACTAGGTAGACAAGAATCCCGTGTGCGATGTCAGATGATCAGAAACCGTAAACAATCGGTCTGATGACATGACACAAGATTACGTTTTAAAAAATTTTCTTTGCTCTAAGATCTACTCAACCAAAGGACAGTTTTGAAGAAGAAGTACGCCAAACCGAGGGCGTAGATGATCTTGTCCTTGTTCTGACGTTGCAAGTTGTCCAGCTCGATGGACATGACGCGGCGGTTTAGTTTGGCGAGCTGACGGCGTAAGTGTACAACCTCTTCATTCAACGTCATCCCTTCTACTACGGTCGAGTCACTAAAAAAAAAAATCAATATTAAATGGGGGAATTTGCCTAACATTAAAAAATTTTTTTTTCGAAATTGGGTGTACTGATATGCAAGAAAACCATAGTGTGCTGCTCGAAAAAGCATCCAAAAAATAAGAGAATTTAAGGAAGATGGAAATTTTAAATGTAGTGGCAATTTGTATGGGGCGGCCATGTTGCGACGTTTCTGGCTGCCTAACCAATTTGATTCCTTTCGTGGAATGAGTGTTAGGAAGAGTCACTTCATAAGGGGATATGTGCCACTTACTACAGTAGTGCTACCTCTGGAAGCGTAAATTAAACTTTTAGCTTACGTGATTGAACACAGGAGTGCGCGAACTGGGGGAGGGAAGAACGCAAACGCGAAAGTGACCAAAAGAAGCAATTTTACTCTTTCTTACAATACGATTCTATCTATTAGTTTATCAAGCACTATTAGTCTTCATCTTTTCTTATGAAAATGAGGACACAAGGGGCTAGAGCAAGAACAATGTTCTTGCAGCATGTCATGCTGATGCGAATCTTTCCACTGCATGTTTTTCGTTGACAAAAAGAAGACGTCATGACGGATCAATGAGTATAGTATTCACTTGCCATCTATTAAAAGTGCTCAGAAAATGACGAAAGCTACACATATACTTTCTGTACCTCGAAGCATTTCCTCGACTGAAAACATGCAGTATCCTGTGGTGGCGCCTCATTCTTTATTTTCCCAATGCTAAATCATTTAAATGTATAAATTACAACATACTTGGCAACAACGAAAAACTTTCTGTTGTATCGCTGCCAGAGATAGCGAACGAGAGGACGGTTAAGAATGATACCAAAGACCTTAAGTAGATACAAATGGACACTGACTGACTTATCGCTAAAGTCAATTCCACGACTGTGAGATCATATTTCAACTCACAACCCGTGCTGTACAAATCTCTTGTGGCGAACCAGTCCACCTTTTGTCGTCAGTCTTATTGATTCTCGGTGTTTGGTGCCCAATTCAACATGATTATAACTTTCTTGTGACTACATAAGGATTTTTCAACCTACTCATGTATTTCGACTCTTCTTTGTTCATGTCCCATACAATAGGGGTATTCATGGTCTGGGAGATTCGACATCGAATCTTCGAATTTGGAGTTCAACGAGAGTCAATGCGCATGCGCTTCGGCTCATTCAACGATTCAATTTACCACGGCCTGAAGTAAATAATCACAAATGCGATTCAAGCGGCAGTTGTGCGAAGCAACTATCATAACCTCAACAAACACATCTTCTCGTCCTTTCTTTCTGAGTTTTCCTTTTAAAAACACCTTTTGTTGTTTTTTATTCCTTTTTTTCCGTTCGTTTATTTTGTTTTTACTCGTATTCTGTTAGAAGTGGTTTTTTTTCTCGATTAAATGAGTGGAGCTGAGCCATCCAAGAGGCTAAGGAAAAACGCGACCATCTAATGGTCTGTGGGAGAAGTGGAATGTTGCTTGCTGGCATTAAAGCAAGCATAGCACATTCTCCTTTATAGCATGGAACATGTTTCAGCCATGGGCTAAGCACCAAAATGCGTTCAGAAGTGTGAAGCATGATCCTCCTTTAATTGTAGCCGTTGGTTTTTTTTTTGTTCGTTACTAGGAACTTTGTAATAGGATTTTAATAGGAACCTCTGGGGTATTCTCATTTTTTAACAAAAAGGAAATTAATCAACATGCGGTTCTTTTGACACTGATTTGGTTATCGTCTGATACCGCAAGGAGCGCTACACACAATGAGGAATTTCACCATGTCGGAATTTCCTACTTTTTACCCCAAAATGGGATTCAGCACCTTGAAAAACCCCATAAGGCAAACTTTAAGCCCGTACTTCCTAATTTACGAATAAACAAAGCAGTGTAGAAAATATGAACGTTTAAAAAAACCGGGAGGATGACGTCAACCTGGAATGGTTCATTTACAGCTGCTTGAAGCGCTGAGATCGTGAAATCTAAAGTCCTCAGATGCAATATTTCACAAAACCAGTAAAAATCGAAAAACTGAAAAAAAAAAAAAAAAAAAAAAATAGAAAAAGCAAGATGGGGAAAATTAGGTTTCCCATCTTTTTGTTTGATAACTTTCTTCTTAGATAACTCGATTTCGTCGTACCATCGGACAACAAGGGGAGGAGATGGCGATCTGAACAGCCAATCAGCAAGCGTTTCCGCTTCACGTTGAAGAGGTCCGTTTTCCCAGTTATTTTTTGAAATCATAAATTTTGATTGTTTCCCAAAAATAACAAGGGACTTATTTTCCGAAATCAACCCGATTTTTATCTATCCCACACCATAAACTATTCAGGAAAAATGCAAACAGAATTCGGTTCAATTCCTCATTTGATTTTCGACAATTCGACGGGGGAAAATGTGGGAGCTTCATGAAACCCTCGAGTTACCGCAGTTTCGATGTACAACGATCGAATCAGTCCATGAATGCCCCTACTATATTACTACTAACACCAACGTACTTATTTTATTGGCGAACTTCGCCTTGCAATCGTAACTAATAACTATAATAGTCTAAATATTTATTATGTGTCCAATTTCCTGGTACAAGGATGTGGTGACTCACTTCATCATATTACTCAGTGAGGAAATATCGTTCCTTTGTTCGCCGACGTATTTACGAACAACATTTTCCTTCGACACCGGTGTAGGAGGATAACCGTACTCTTCCTGACTGTAGGTTTGATCGATGGTCAACACTCGAGGAGGAGTCTGAAATAACAGAAGAAAAAGCATAATTTTCAACCTTTCTTTCAGTTTATGTTTTTGTGAGAGTGAGTTTAGAAGTTCTTAGGCTTGAAAAAAGAGTGCATATTTCACTAATATTATGCCTTAAGGGAAAACTTCTTGAAGATTATGTCGTCAAAGGTACACAATTACTTAGTCATTGGATTCTCCCTTAAGGCTTGTTTAAAGTTCTGTTAAGGCTTGTTGTTATCACTAGGTTCTGATCCATCAAATCCCAATATATCAGCTCTAACACTCTTGTATTAGTTTCGAATGAAAAACTTTGTTTTTGTCAAAAATATTTAATACAGACATGGACAGTTAAGGGGTCACAGGTCAGGGTCAGTATTTCGCAAAATTGAAGGGGCAAAAATTAAAAAATTTGTGCCTAAATTTGAAATTTTAGAGGATTTTAGAGATTCATTAGTGCACGGCCCTAGGGAATTGAAAAACTGAAAGATTGCCGCTGGAATCATCAAAATCGAACAATAATTGCCAGAGAAAAATGGGGAAAACAACTGATTAAACGGGTTTTCCCATATTTCTCTGGCAATTATTGTTCGATTTTGATGATTCTAGCGGCAATCTTTCAGTTTTTCAATTTCCTGGGGCCGTGCACTAATGAATTTCTAAAATCCTTTAAAACTTCGAATTTAAGTACAACTTTTTACGTTTTGCCCCTTTAATTTCGCAAAATACTGACCCGGAACGAGGAACGAACGGTGACCGACTGAGACCCCCTTAAGGCATACCTTCATTATTGTATCTACTCTAAATAAGAACGTACTTGTACTCTGATGCTGCTTGGAGGCTCCCGAGGCATGATCGTGTTATCCAGAGACATCTCTCGGGTCGTGATGGGTTTATACCCACGATATTCATCTCCACCTGTCGAATAAGTATTCTGTAGTGTGTTGATATGTACACAGAACGAGTAGATACCGAATTAAAAGAACGCCGCTACTCTTTGTAGGACAGCAGTTTGTGTAAAAATTCCAAGGATAGAATAGATTTTACTTGAAAAACGAAATTTCATTTTTCTTTACCAAGAGTTCCTGTTCCCCTGTTACCAGAAAATATACATGCAAAATATATTGAACTTACTTGTGTAATAGTGACATTAACGACATATAGAGTGTTACGAGATAATATTGGTACACTTTTACCACTCTAACATGCATAAACACAATTATACGCCTCGAATCGACACTCGGGTACCTACTTCTTCATTCAAATGAAAACTTTAACCTGCGACTTCTAAGTATCTAGGTTAAAAAAAACTTTCTTTTCAAATTAAATAAATTTACTTTATGATTTTGATATGGACACTACTTCAAGTGATTCTTTATGTGAAAAAATTAATCCCTTATTCAGACTCTGATAATCACAACTTCAATATCCAAGAGCATTAGGTTTAGATCCGATCACAATGAATATTACAGAATACCATCCAGATTTTAAAGAAGTAAGTAAAGTAAACAGCCATTTCAGGTTGGATTTTCGTCCGACTGCCATTCCTGGCGTCGATGACGTCATCAGCTGTCTTCCAAAGGGAAGATCAGAATTTGACCATCTAGATTATAATCCCCACAAAACAATTGAATTCTAAATATTCATGGAGGTTTTAAACTAATGAAAAAACAACAACTGTACAATGAAAGTTTTCGAGCTAGGGCCTTTTTGAACATTTCAACCCCTTGAGCAGGGTTCCAAACAGCCGACTCTGTGATTCCGACTCGCTTTTCTGCCCGCTGATTGGCCAGAAAGAGTCAGAGAGAGGGGAGGCACTTATCTACAACGTATTTTATCGAAGAGGCACTTTTGGGAGGGAATGTCTAAATCCGAAAAATTATATATTTGGTCGGAAAAGAGTCGGAGAGAGGATGGTCAAAATGGGAGGTGGGGGTTGGTTTTTCCCGCCATAACGTCCCGCCAGAAACTGGACGCCCGTGAACACCCAACCAGAATCTCGGAAAGAGTCACAGAATGGTGTATTTTGGTGGGTCGGAAATTCAGGTTTTTGACCCCAAATTAGGATTCAGCACCCTTGAAAACCTATATACTTAAGCCCAATGATACTATAACATGTGGTAGAAAAATTAATTAAAGAGATCACACGTTTGAAAAAAAGGCGGAAAAAGGAAAGTTGAAGATTTGAATGGTGTGACGTAGCTAGCCAACTGTCTTTGAAAAAAGTATCCATGCACAGAAACCCTTGGAGGACCTCTTGGATACTTCAAAACACTACTCACACACCCGCGCGGCGTAGTCCTTGCCTAGTGTGTGTGCATTTATAGCGGCCTGCCTTTTTCAAACGTGTGATCTCTTTAATTAATTTTTCTATCACATGTTATAGTATCATTGGGCTTAAAGTTGTAGTATATAGGTTTTCAAGGGTGCTGAATCCAAATTTGAGGTCAAAAACCTGAATTTCCGACCCACCGAAATACCCCATTAATCCCTACAAAAGAAGGTTAATCTTGAAGATCATGCGTAGGTATTGAAGAAAATTGAAATTGGGAAAATAATTTTTTTGAAATAGATGGATTTCTACTATGGATTGTTGAGAACTGTTCAATCCTTTTAGTAGAATAATGCTAAATACTTGACATTTATAAAAACATTCACTATAATCTCCACTCACCATTCATGAACTCCGAACTATGATCATCTGTAGGTCAAAATATGAAGAATGACTTTAGAAATGGTGAACTAGTCTTGCACGCACAAGTTGTGCTTTTAGGTTTTATCATAGGTAAACTTAGTTCTAAGTTATAGAATGTTGACGGATTGAATGAATAGTTCGGTTGATGTTAACACTATTAGACAGTCATTTATACGTGTAAGCCGAACAGAAGCTCTACTGTCCTCAATCATTCTTCATAGAAACTTCATTTTCATAACTTTCAATTACTGTACGGCTCGTGTTTGGCTTGCACGCTTAGACCCAGCTTTTGTCTTACTATCACTATCACTCAAGTAAGAGTCAGAACATGACGAATAAAGCATACCAGCAACGACTATCTTCTCTGGCACGAACATGTCCAACTTCTCAGCTGGCATCCAATGAGCCTCTGGTCTTCCAACATTGGGGAGATCGCTGACTCCGTCAACGTTGATTCTCTTTGGCACACGCATCTTTTGACTGATTTCGGCGGTGAAGTTTGGATCGTAGAAATGATCCGCTTCTCCTGAGAAGTGAGTGGGGCTTGTGCTGTTAGACATCCTTTTCTGTCGGACAAAACAAACAAGTACTAAAAAAAAGAAATATAGCTTATGTACCTAGATTTCATAATTTTAAGCGCACCTACGAGATAATTTTGCTAAAAAGAATACTACTACTCTCACCATTAAAGTATGGAAGTCCATCGGAACTTGCTTGAAGTAGACTCAAGACTAGTAATTCTAGTACAAAATGTACCCAGGGATCCAATAAAACTGAAGAGAAGATCTTAAAATTGATATGAAAAATAATACACCGTAGGTGTCAGTAGATAATTAAATAATATTACTACGGATCTCAACTATGAATTACTTCTTTCAATATACCTAACATGAAGATTTCTTTGTGCGTCTATCAGGGCACACTATTTCAAGGTAACCATGACCATAAATACGTACATGATTTCATTCCTTAGAAAGGAAATTCGTATAGTTCAATATAATCACCTTGTAACTGAGTCAAGTTAGTAATTATTCAAAATTTATCTCAAAATAAAATTGCCTGCGAAGAAAGGCTAGATTAACTAGAATATCGTACAGTATAGTACTTACCGATTTTGATTAAAAACTGTTGAATATTGACCAAATTCTACCAGAAAAACATTCTCCTATGGTTAAAACTATTTTCAGTACGAATTCTTGCTCTAAACTTGCATTTTCACCAATAAAAAGAAGCCTGAAACTAAGGAAAATCAACGGATTTGGAGAAGGTCGATATTCGTTATCAAATTCGAATCATCTTCTTTTTCCGTTGTAGTTTTAATCCTACTTCCATATGGAAGAAGAGAGATCGTCATGGAGGAGAATTGGACAGAAGCAGGTTATGAGAAGAGAAGGTTACAATTAATTTTTCGAATGGCGGGTTCTGCTAATCTTGAGGGAGTTGATTTTGATTATAGATTGTTTGTTCACAAAAGTTGCAATCCTCCAGAGGAAATGGCTTTGTAATTTCCGTGTGGTTTTTCCGTTCTAAACCGGTATGCAGGATTCGAGGAAGGACCAGCGTTATGTGGCTGGTTTCTCAATCATCAAAGAACTAGCAAAACATTTGTGCTCACCACTTCCTCCAGGTGAGTCATTAGTACCCTGAAGAGTTGACATTTTAACTACATTCCGGATTTTTTCTTGTCATTTTACTAGCACACCAGTAATCTTTGAATGTGAAAAAGCAATTTGGATAAGGTTGTCTCTCCTTCATACTGACTGGTCTATTCTCGTTACCAACTAGTATATTATAAATAGGATAGTGGCACCTGAAATCTTGGCTAAACTACAATAATATGAGACTTCCCACCAATGATAACAAATAGTATTAAGCAACTGCCTTGTTTCTACTTAGAACCAGTCCCTACGCTTCATTTTTACCATTTTATCACGTAATTGTAGGTACCTTGTAACTAGGTAGCTTTGTAGCGAGCACCTTGCTCACCCGTTCAAGTGGACTCTATGTCATCAATTGTTATTATGAACCTTTACATCGAAAGATTCATCACTACAAGGGATCTTGACTCAGGAGACCCAACCCTCATCCTAGAGTATAACAAATAATCATGGAAACGTGAAGTCTTTCGACACTTACCAATCTAGATTGTTAGAGTGCTTATTTATTTACTGCTATCTTTTCTGAATTTTTAGATGATCAGAAGAGACTTCTGAAACACTCCATTAAGCTCAGCGCTAGCCCCGAGGCATGGGCTACCTCCACCTCTTCACTTTCGTTGACCGATGAACAAGAAACTGCACTTACCCTGAAGGTTGAACAGCAGTTGAAAGCACTCAATAAGGAAGACGCGATCCCAAGATTTAATCAGCTGTACAGACTGCTGAAGCATCGCGGGGTAAGTTGAAGGAGTATTTTAAGTGGTTTCTTGGTGTAGCATCACCCCCTGGGTTTGGTTGGACTGCTTCCTCGCTTGACACAAACTGCTTACCGTTCCTCTGTTTCTCACACAGTCAGAGCTGAACTTCAAAATAAAGCCCTTTTGCTAATTTGGCCTTCGTAGTACTAAATACTGTAGGCTGTAATAGGAAGTCTCACCCAAGTTGTCTTCGTCACCGAAAATCGATCTCTGCCTTATTGAGTCAAAGTCAAAATGTTTTTTATTGTAGAACCAATTACTAGATGGCATTACAATAGTCAGAATACTAAATTAAAGGAACATAAAACACAATTGTCATATAAATAATTACAAAAATAAATAAGTAGTATCAAAATTCCAACTTAAAAAAATTCAAAATAGTATACAATTAATCCTCAATCAATACCTCCTTCACACTCTTTCCAAATCGATCAGCCGGTAATGCCCGAATCCGATCAGGTAGTCGATTATACAAGCGAACTCCCTGCTGAAGAGGATTAGTACGAAGGGAGGTAGAGAGATGAGCCAGCGGAGGTCGTATGGCATAACGCGATCTTGTTGCATGCTCGTGAAGATCGCATCCTCGTCGAAGGCGTTCTAGATTATTCTTAGTGAGAACTAACACGTGAAATACATAGAGCCCAGCAATGGTAGCAGACCTCTAAAATATCCACGGCGCGACTGCCTATAACTCAGGCCGAATTTGATTCGAATAGCAGCCTTCTGTAGACGGAACACAGCTCCACAATGGACGGAGTTTCCCCATAAGGGAACACGATAGCATGCTCTGCTCATAAAGTATGCAAAATAAACAGTCCTCAGGATGTCGAACGAGACAGCTCTGCGACACCTCTTTGACACAGTACAATGTTCAGGACCTCCATTACCTGAAGAATGGGTGAATTTTGACATCATACTCGTACAGCTTGCCCAAAACATCGTAAAAACGGGAAGATGCACTGATATTGTTATTAATTCTTTCAAACATAGAATATAGACTCTAACTCCTCTTGCCATCGATTCCTCCGACTCCTCCAACCCCGCGATCGGCGACGTGCATACTTACATTCATACGTTTGGGGTTTTATGTAATTAGATTGATCCTAATTAAAACCGGCTGGTTCCTTCAAGTTCTGGGTAGTAATACTACTGTAATTGTATTTTGGAAGTTTTCGAGCTAGGACACTTTTCCCTATTGTATATACCCCTTACAAGAAAACCCTCGGAGCTCGACGAGACCCCAAGTGGAGTCGATTTACCAAATGTCATCAAAATAGGTCCACGGGAACTAGACAAAGTAGAGAGTTTTTGGCAACCCCTAACAGGCCCGTGGAACCTCTTCACAAAGCTCGGAGTTTGCGGGTGACGATGAATTTGCCTCCCGACAATAGCGGGCGACGATGAAAGGGTGCCCCCTGACAGTCACCCATTCCTAGAGGCCCACCCTCACAAGCCCCTCCCTTTCCCCCTGTCCAAAGTCAACGGGCTTCCTTCTTCAACCGGGTAGCATCCTCTGTTGCTTGCGCTAGTCTCCTCCTAACGGGGCCCGTCAGATTCTGGCACCAAACTCTCTAATGTCACGTGCGGCGGACGGTCAGAAAAATGTGTGTTATACTTTGGAAGCTCGTGTAAACCATCAAATTTTGAGGGGGCTACATTTTTTTTCCTGCTTGGTCCCGAAGGTTCATTATTGAACCTTCGGGACCAAGAAGGAAAATAATGAACCCAAATGGCTTTTGTAGTACCCCTACCTAAAAAGGCTATAATAAATATCCTTTGGTATTTACTGACCTTCAATCTAGCAGTTATCAGGTTCGTGAAGCATAGCTATTTTGCACATTTGCTGCAAGCGTAAAATGAGTTCATCGGCTAAGTATTTTTGAATGACATCTCCTAGACCCAGCTAATAACGATTATTTTCTGTTCATAGTCGTCCCTCCTCAACAACCGCCAAGGGCTTTTGACATTCTTCTCAAGAGTGAGCGAAGGTCAATCTAAGGATGCAGTGGGAGGAACTCAGTCAGCTGGTACCCTGGGCGCCCTCTCCCAGGAAGATGTCAAGAACCGAATTTTCAGAAATGAGGCATCTTCGGCCTTCCTGGTAATCTTCAAAATAGATAAGTTTGTTGGTTTAGTCTGTAGTATCAAGGTGTTGTGATCAGATATCTCTTAGTGCATTCTCCTTCTTGGCCAGATGGGAGCGAGCCTGACTCAGGATTTCTTGTGTAAGTAAAGTAAGTGAGTAAAGTAAACAACCATTTCAGATTGGATTTTTGTCCTACTGCCATTCCTTGCGTCGCGGACGTCATCAGCTGTTTTCCAAAGGGAAGATCAGAATTTGTTCTGATGATTTCGCTCCTGGCTTCCCATTGCCTCACCGCCCTGGGTTGGGACTAGGGGGGCGATGAGAACCCCGGCCGCCGAAAAAGGCACGCTGCCGGCGATGAGCCTTGAACCCACGATCCCCGCAGAGGTCGGTCTAAAGTCCACCGCCAAACAACGATGCCCAAACGTCCATAGCCACACCGCTGTCCATTTCTCGTATAATCAGAAATTCTGGAGATCGATCCTTGATCGAGGGAAGTTAATTTGTATGATGTAATGGTTGGTGCAGTCAATACAGACCCTAAATGGTCCCTTAGCATTCTCTGAGAACAAATAATGTCATGTCATCAAAACAGGTCCCTCAGACACGAGTCAATCCCCTCCTATTCGAACAAAGTGTTGAGTTCAATAACGACAAACTCCTGAGTAAAAAGTAGGTATCTAAGATTTCTTTAACGGGGGAGAGGTGTCGTGATCAACTATCTCTTTAGCACCTCTGTCCATTGCCAGACTCAGGATTTGTAGTAGGACTGTAGTTTCCTATAGTCGGAAAGTCTGGAGATCATTCCCAGCTCGAGGGAAGTTCATTTTTATGGCGTAACAAAGGAATTCAAGTTTTGAGTCGAGGCCCAAACTCCCCCCCCCCACCCATTCATACATTTGGTGTTTAAATAAATAATCCTATTTACCATTCCTATGTTTTATTAACAGGGTGCTAACAAATCGACAGCTAGTAATGCGAGTGGTATTTCAAGATCCGTGTCAGCCGAATTTGTGTCCAAGTCTCGCACGAAAAGGCCAACATCACTCATCCAGAATATTAGTGAGTAACTCAAACTTGTTTCTAGGTGGACCTCTTGTCTTTTAAACACTTCTATCCTGGCTATGTAGTTTGTTGTGTTGAGCTGTAAACAATATTGTCGAGTACTATTTGGTGTATGAACTTCTTCAGTGCCTCGTCCTACCTTCCATGTTCTGACTGTTCCTTAAGTATGTGACGGATCCCAGCGATAACTTATCGAGAGTCTGAGGTTCACCTGATAACCCTTCCATTCCGACTTCCTTGATGAAGGAGGAAGGGGGGGGGGGACAGGTACCGCGGGACCCGTCACCCCCCTCTGGAGGCATTGTGTTCTCAGAGCCGCAACCTAATCGTGAGTCTATCTCTCAAATTACATTTCGTCCTATATTGTGGTGAATGTCTCATTTATGCTAACTCGGATCTTCTCACATCTTTGCCTTGTCATATGTGTAACATTTCTGACCCATTCTGAGCCATTTCCATTATAGGACAATACATACCTATTTACTGTCGCCCTACCGAATCCACCTGACTTGTACATGAACCTTTCCTTCATCATTCAAGCGTGAATAGGAATTTCAGGTATAGGGACGCCAGTGCTTTTTACGTATCGTGGTAGGTACTTCAGAAAGGGGAACGTACATCCAGAAATAGGTCAACGTCCATGATCTACGGTCCCAGTTTTAACCAGTACCTATTCTCTTTCTTCTTCCTATCACGTTACAAGTAGTTCCAATGTTTCTTCCAATCACTTTTTTTTACAACTAACATGATGTTACAAGAAACCTTCTAATGAATATTCAAACCACAGGGAACAGAGACAACTTGGCGTACTCGTTCTCACGCTTATTTGTTCGACTTGTTCCTGCCAATATTTGCTTGGACTCTCAAAATGACTAAGACGAATTTCTTCGAAATTTGGGGAAATTTGTGTTAATCCTAAGCAAAGTATTCAAAATTGAAAATGACCTAAAGACCTTCACCCCAACTTACAATTCCCATTGAAAACACAAACGGTGGATACAGCTTTCGTACAAGTACGCAACCACGAGAGACATTTTATGTTTTTGCGCCCCCTTTCCCCTTCATATAAAACCTCGTATTGTACTTTTGTTTGTGGAAATTTGATTGTGCTCGTTGATGGTTGCGATGTAATGTACGTAAACATTCATTTAAACAATGACGCTCATACCGCAGCTTGTTGGCCACGCACAACGGAGTGTTTTACGTAATACGATTGGGCAATTTAAATGAATCGAATGTAGCTTCCTGCGTTCAACAGGAGAGAAAAAGGCTTTGGAGCTCACTCAGGTGATCAGTGCACAATCAGGTGCCTTCAGCATTCTCCATTGACCCTGCCTCTCAAATGTCAGCTTCCTACGTTCAACAGGAGAGGAAATGGCCTTGGAGCTCACTCAGCTGATCAGTGACCACTCAGGCGCCTTCAGCATTCTCCATTGACCCTGCCTCTCAAATGTCAGCTTCCTACGTTCAACAGGAGAGGAAATGGCCTTGGAGCTCACTCAGCTGATCAGTGACCACTCAGGCGCCTTCAGCATTCTCCATTGACCCTGCCTCTCAAATGTCAGCTCCCTGCGTTCAACAGGAGAGGAAATGGCCTTGGAACTCACTCAGCTGATCAGTGACCACTCAGGCGCCTTCAGCATTCTCCATTGACCCTGCCTCTCAAATGTCAGCTTCCTATGTTCAACAGGAGAGGAAATGGCCTTGGAGCTCACTCAGCTGATCAGTGACCACTCAGGCGCCTTCAGCATTCTCCATTGACCCTGCCTCTCAAATGTCAGCTTCCTACGTTCAACAGGAGAGGAAATGGCCTTGGAACTCACTCAGCTGATCAGTGACCACTCAGGCGCCTTCAGCATTCTCCATTGACCCTGCCTCTCAAATGTCAGCTCCCTGCGTTCAACAGGAGAGGAAATGGCCTTGGAGCTCACTCAGCTGATCAGTGACCACTCAGGCGCCTTCAGCATTCTCCATTGACCCTGCCTCCGTAACGCTTTAAAGGGATCTGTTGGATGAAGATACCTATTTTCCTCTCACGATCATGTTGACATCTCATTTGTTGCTCACATCATACTCGTATGTTAGTAAACATGCGCGTAATTCAGCTTTCCGTACAGGTGCATTCATATCAGGGACCGTGTACCATGATTAATAAATTGAGAGCTTTCCAATGAGTGGTGAACGATTTTTGTGGGGTGGAAAATGAGGAAGTTAGTTTTCCCTAGGAACGATTGGTTGTACGTGAAAATCATCAGAAAATTTCCGCGTGACGCTCCCCTCGTTACAATGCCCACGTGACGATTTTTCATTTATGTGCCATAGTAAAGACATAAAATGTCAAAAAAAAACTCGGCGCTTTGCGCCTCGGCGGGGGGCTCCGCCCCCCTGCACCCCCCTGCACCCCCCGGTTTATTTCTTTTTCCATACTCTGTATGAAATCATAGGAACACAGAATGTGTTTTTGCGATACTAGTCATCCGTTAAATAAAAAACAACAATAATAAATGTGGAGTTGACATTAACATGACAACCAATAAACATATCACCAGATGTTTTTTCTGTCGCTTTTTCGTGACGATTTTTTTTTCGGTAGGTCATCGCAAAAACACATTCTGTGTTAAAATAATTTGACCAGAATGGCCAATTTTATATTTGTATCGATAATTTGCATAATCAACCGTATGGTGAATAAAGGCGATGTTTGTTTTTTAATCGGCAGGTACTCTTCCTGAGGAGAAATCCATTCCATCCAGATCGTTGAAGTCGAAAGCAATGAGCACCACAGCTTTATCTGTATTGCCGTCAGCCCATTCTACAGCCATTAGTAAGCCTCTTCAGTCGCAATTCCTTTGATCTCGTGTTGATACTTATACTATCTGCAGATCCCGAAAACGTGCACCGTGATATTGACGTATTTAAATAATTTAAAAAATGTTGAATAAAAATTAAATTTACAAAAATTAGTTAGTTTAATTTAGGTAACTGAATTATCCGTATTTCAGACAAGAAAGGATTTGTGTCGGAAACGAGAGTTGTGAAGGAGCTGCTGTTCTGCTTCCAAGGGATTGCAGGATCGATTTTCAAGCAAGATCCTCAAAAAGGATTTTCAATAGACCCTCTTGTGAGTAACATTAATTTATTGTTTTTTTTCTGCTGTATATCACTTAGAAGTCTTTTGATTTTTTGGGGTTTGAATCTAAATTCCTTTTTGTTATTTCAGGTGAAAGTACCACATGAGAGTCTCGTGCTCAAACTGATGGAATTGGGTTACCTCAACAACCGCATTACCAACCAGTGTGCTCAGCTAGAGCAAGGGGGAGCTGTGGCGCAGGCGATACACGCAGGAGTAAAAAGATTGATGAATGACTTCTACGCTATGATTGGATGCATACACTCTGAGGTAATAAAGTATGAAAATTGATGAGTATACATTCGGATCATTCGAAGCATCGTAGGTTGGAAAGTTTGTTCATGTAGGTATTTGGGTATTCTCACAGAGTAACGGAGACAAGTTAACAGAGAAGAAAGCCAACGTTAAAATGGTGAGCAAGCATTTTTGAGGCTGCCTCAGTTGCGCCATCTACTTTCAGCTAGGATTGAGGAACTACTACGGAAGTGGTGGGGGGGGGGAGGGCACACTCTTCATACCGCTTCTTTTCAAATCCTTTCGAATGACCAGAAATTGATAACTTTACGTTTAATCAACATTTAGATTTGCAAAAATTACTTAAAAAATCCAATCTAGGCGAGAGGTATTTTCCAAGTTCCCCTTACAATGGGGTATTTCGGTCAATTTTTTTTATTCATTTTTTCAAAAGAGTATGGCTCAGGAATAACGGTAATCGGGTCTGTTCGTCGAGAAAATGTTTTTAAAAAATCAGAGAAGCTAAGGAAAGTTGAAGATTTGAATGGTGTGACGTAGCTAGCCAATTGTGACGTAGCTAGCCAACTGTCTTTGAAAAAGTATCTATGCACAGAAACCCCTCTTGGATACTACAACATTCTACTCACACACGCGCGCGGGGCTGTCCGCGGCGTAGTCCTTGCCTAGTGTGTGTGCATTTATAGCGGCCCACCTTTTTCAAACGTGTGATCTCTTTAATTAATTTTTCTACCACATGTTATAGTATCATTGGGCTTAAAGTTGTAGTATATAGGTTTTCAAGGGTGCTAAATCCAAATTTGAGGTCAAAAACCTGAATTTCCGACCCACCGAAATACCCCATTGTTGTTGTCCCTATCGCCAGTTGTTCAAATGTTCAATCGACAACTGCCCACCATAGAAACGTTTGAAACCCAGTGTATTATTGAAAATCGCTCGATTTTGGTTTATTATTTTCAATAATAAGCCTTTGGAATCGAGCAAGAAAAAAAAAATTTTAACCCCCCCTCAAAATTTGATGTTTTACGTTTCAAGGTACGTAGAATCCGAAAATCGAATAAAAAATTTCCGTCCGTCCGCCGTACGCCGTACGCGGCACTTTTGCCACTTAGCATTGACCGATTTTGATGAAATTTGGTATATGGGCTCCATTTGGGGTCTAGTTGTGCCGCGAAGCTTTTGGTTGATGTAGGTCACTTCTAAGGGGTGAAAATTAAGGGTTGAAATTTTCAAGAGTGCCCTAGCTCGAAAACTCTCGAAATAAAGGTATCGTTTTTTGACCAATTTTAAATAGTACAGAATTTTTAAAAATTTTTGAGACCACCCGGAGCTCTGTAGGACAAACCGTTCGGTCCCTACGAGTATTTGAAGGTTTTCCTTCGATAAAACAGAATCATGAGTGTGAATCGCAAAAGAGGTCTAATCGCCGTTCAAATTTTATCTGACTAAAATGCGATCGCTGTTCATTTCTTCGAGTTGTATTTTCTGCGTAACCAGTAATCAAATTTCCATATCAAGCTTTCTATTTTTCGAATCGAGTGTGAAGCGTTTAGTTCTTTCTAATAAACTTGATTGTGAAGGTGTGAAGCCAGTATGGTGTGGTAGGTAGTACCTACCAATAGTTGGTAGGTAAAAAAAATTTGGTAGGTAAAACAATGTTTGTAGGTAAAAAACGCTGCAAATCATTGCTCACTGATCAGATCACTGATCAGCTGAGTGAGCTCCGAAGCCATTTTCAATGCTATTGAATGGAAGTGCTCTTCCAGGCGTCTCCAGCATTCGAGGAGATCTTCTTCACTCCTCACATCACTGATCAGCTGAGTGAGCTCCGAAGCCATTTTCAATCCTATTGAATGGAGGTGCTCTTCCAGGCGTCTCCAGCATTCATTTATTTATTTATTTATTTATTTATTTATTTGCCATGTTACACTTGAAATTACAAGTAGAGCAATTGTCAAAATTCGAGGAGATCTTCTTCACTCCTCACATCACTGATCAGCTGAGTGAGCTCGAAAGCCATTTTCAATCCTATTGAATGGAAGTGCTCTTCCAGGCGTCTCCAGCATTCGAGGAGATCTTCTTCACTCTTCTGATCACTGATCAGCTAAATGAGCTCCGAAGCCATTTTCAATCCTACTGAACGCAGGAGCTGAAATTTGAGAGGGAAGGTCAAGGGAGAATACAGATGGTGGTAGGTGCTATTGATGGAGAACCAGTGATCTATACAGAAGGATGATCTATACATAAAATAATAAACCTTTGAGCAATGATTTGCAGCGTTTTTTCGTACATATCGCGAATATAACTAAATGTTATCAAATTAATTACTTAGATGCGGCCGGTAACGCACCAAAGAGAAAAATATGTGATAAACAAGATGACTTGTTGTGATGAGGTTGGGAACAAACAATCGTGAACGTGATCTGTTGCATTCCGCTATAACTACGTCCTGGAGCTCCACCAATCAGTACGCTTCTCGGGCTCCCAGATTCAGCTTTCAGCCCAGTGGGTATTCTCAACAAAATTTGTCGTCTCCAGCAGACGAATAGCCACAGCCCAGTTTTCCTCACCCAGGCGGCTTTTTGTTAAAACGAGAAAGTACCAATTTCTTTGTATTTTTTTCTTCAAGTTCCTTGTTGAGGGATTTATAGAAAGCTCAAACAAGAGGGGTACAGGTTGCTCGTATTCGACTGCTGTGACTAAATTGCCATGTTTCTAAGCTGGCGCTGTTCGGGCTACTTGGGGCCACACATGGTTTTTGTAGGATATTCAGAGTTGCCTTGAAACTGTCAGAAAATGCTAGTCGTTCTCTTTGTTATACGCCGTGAACCAGCCATGACAGGCTACGTGTATCTTCTTCCCGAACTACTAACTCAAGTCTTTACTATATTCCAAACCCGGCTACGCACCATCATCTTTGATGCGGTCATTCCTCTGTGTGGTCACTAAATGTGTGATCAAAGTGTGGTCACTAAATTTTGAAGCAGTAGTAAGTGTAATGGGCACAATTAAGCATGAGAGTCTAGCCCCCAACAATCCTTGTTAGGTTTCAGTGCTACCTCCCGCCGCTTCAACGAACTACCATTCCTGGTTACCATAACTACCATTCTAAAGATTGTTGTCTCGTTATCGTTTTCGTTTCTCTTATCGTTTTCTCTCTGAACAGTAATGGACGTGAAAATGATGCCAAGTGTCGTTTTATGTTGCGAAACCTGCCCAAAGTCATTCAATTTCAAGCTGATCTCCAAAATTGTCACTGGTTCATGTTATAGAAACATGAGAAACGAAAACGATTACGAGACAACAATCTTTAGAATGGTAGTTATGGTAATCAGGAATGGTAGTTCGTTGAAGCGGCGGGAGGTAGCACTGAAACCTAACAAGGATTGTTGGGGGCTAGACTCTCATTTAAGCTGGTAGCCTATACTTATCCTGTATTTTCGAGTTCATGTTTCTGACTAAAGATTTGAAACTGTTCGAAACTCGAAAGCAAAACTATCCCGATCATTAATCAACTGTATGACTGTAATTAGAGAGTTCCTAGTAGGTTTGTTCCATCTAAGATACGGTGCGCCGTAGCCGGATCGTCCGCCATGTTTTCAATACGGCGCGCCAGATTGCCTCCTAGTGACGTTTTCCACCGTAAAATTACGGCGGCGGATCGGAAACGGCGCGTTCTTATCACAATACGGCGCCGGATTGAGAGTGTGTGTGTGATACGTCACGCCGTATCTAACCCGAACCAAACCCACTAGGAACTATCCCTAACTTGTCCAGACTTTTCAATGTATTTCCAAATAGTAAGGATTGATGAGCTCACTCTGGGCACGATTGTGGAATGAGATTTTTCAGTTTAACTCATTTCCGGCCACTGATGCGTTTTTGCATCGACTTTTTTTAAAAATTGAAAATAGTGGAAAATCTTCGTTGGAGAATTTTTTCTCGTTCATGCTGTTCCTGTACTCGTCAAAAAAAAATCCTTCAACATCGGAGCTCGATGCGACTTTGGAATTTTTTTTATTTTTAAAATAGGCTTTTTGGCCGAAAGCATGACTATGGTGGCTCAAATTCGATCCTGGGCGATTGAGCGTTCTGGGCCACGAGTCGGATAAATCACATTGATTTGGAAGACTGAGGCCTCTAAAATCCCATTAACATGTAAAATTCATAAAATTTGGAATCTTTTCGCTCTCAATAATTGAGTTTGTTTACATCTTGTAAAAGAGTTCATCCTCCTCCTCTCACTTCTCTGTTATTTCCACCCTTGGCTTGAAATGGGTTAAGTACAATAAATTACTTCTATTCCTGGTTTGTAAGAGAAAATCAAACATGACCCTGGGATGAACGAATGAATGAATATTTTTAATTGTAGTATGACAATAAATTTGCATCGACAATGGTCAAAAATCTTAAAGCCTAAAAGTAACAATAAAACAATGTGACACAACAAACAATGAAACAACAAATAGTGATAAAAGGAAAGGGCCTGCAAAATACCAAAATAAAAAATAATTAAAAAAGCCACCCATGCACAAAGGCAGCAAAGCCCGGTCAGGGTTTTTTTACTGGGAGTTTAGGAGTTGAAATAAATACACTAATATTGTGTGCGATGTACGTTGCTCCTCTCCGTTACAATTTGTATTCATCTTTAGTTTATTGACTGATATCTTCTTTTTCTACAGTACTTATCCAGCTTGGAGTATGTATGCGACACGCCTCTGTCAGAAGACTCTTACTCGATGGCCTCTCTAGGCGTTGGCATCTTCAAGTTGATGGTCATCTGCAGGGAGCCATTACGTACGTTGAAGCTTCTTTCAGACGCTATCAAGTTTGCTCTAACTGGAAAAGGCGGCGCTGCTTTAAGTGCTATAGAAGTCTTGCGTCATCATGGCGACTTACGTTATTCTTCAATCATGCATCACATTGTTGGACAGGTCAGTGTTTTGAACTACGATAGAAAGATTGAACTACGATTGAACTGCGATAGAAAGATTACTGATTGTTTGATGTGATTGATCGCACTCGCGGTGCAGTAAAAGTTGTTAAAAAGGAAAATTGAGCGGCTAATGTGCAGCAACACTTCAACCGGATTTGACCTCACTTCAATACCAAAATGAATTCGTATATCACCTGTGCGAACTGGAGTCAGGGTTCAGGGTCATCAGGGCTCATTCTGAATCTAGTTTGCTTGTTAACCTCTAAACTTTGAGGTCCCCCCTGTTAGAAATAGTATCGTTCTTAGCCCTCGGGCGCCAGTGGGTCTTGGACGAAGCAATCAACCTGCAGGTGGTACTCCATGCCGCTCACACGAAATTTACTCTTAAACCGATAATAACCTATTCAATTCAGTGTTTTCAGGCTAAATAAAGTATACCACGCTATTCAGCATTAAAAAAATCTAAGAAATTATGTCTTTGGCTTCATTATTTTCTCTAAAATAGTTCCGCAGAAAAATTACGAAACGAAATATGATTTTAAATCATTTGAATTTTACATAGTTTATCACTCAAAAATAAATAACGAAATCACAGAAAAAGTTCCTGTTCTTTTCTGATGAAAATATCAGGGTTATGAAAGAAACCTTCTTGAATGATAGTGTAAGCTGTTGCGTACCCGTGCGTTGTTGACAGAGGGAGGGATGAACCTACCGCTGTCCCCAAGGCGCGAGTGTATCGTTCAACGAGTGACGGCTGTGTCGTCAATCGAGGAACGATTTCGGCACGAGTTCTGATGGGGGGAGAAAGAAAAGGCAAATACCAAAACACTGATAATTAAAGTTAAATGAAAGGGTAGCGTGAGTATAGTTACCTGTGGCGAGGTCAAGTTGAATTTGGAGCTCTCGTGGCGAGGTTGAGTCGAAATCGATGTTGCCTGAAGGGCGCTGAAACTTATATCAGACACAAGTGTGTCTGGCCTTAGGGGCTTACTACTTGATCCTGAAGGGATTTTGTAGTGTGAACCTGAGGTGTGTCGGTGCACGTTCCTCGTACTTGTTATCTGAACCAGGGGAATAGAATGAGAACTACAAGGTTAACAACTAATAGCTTCGTTTTATTAAAAGTTCTGAGGCAATTTTGTGAAGCAGATGAAAGATAAGCCTGAAGGGCGGTTCAATGTAGACATGAATTCGTCACAAATTTAGTATGCGTAAACAGTTCTAGCGT
The DNA here is from genome assembly GCA_009739505.2 of Apolygus lucorum. Taxonomy (NCBI): domain Eukaryota; kingdom Metazoa; phylum Arthropoda; class Insecta; order Hemiptera; family Miridae; genus Apolygus; species Apolygus lucorum. Next base: position 23,529,926 of record CM019182.2, on the reverse strand, counting down.
TCTTTACAATCCGTTTTCCATTCTCAATATCAATGTTCAAGTCCAAATCATCAACAAGGTAGTTCAATTATACAGTACAGTTTCGTTGCGGTTTTATGTCTTTAGTATATTATGGTTACTCCTACACTGCACCTACTTTGGCCAAAGTGTAAAGGTAAATGGTCTGTTCACTCACTCAAACGGGGCCCGTAGGAAATCCGTGTGATTCGTGGCGGTTGAAATAGGAATGTCTCTTCACTGGAGCGGCGGGGACTTCGCGGCGAGAGGACAATTCGGGTTTGGGTCGATTCCGTGGTTTGAACGTGTGCGCACAAAATAGACTGGGGGGGAGGAGAGCAGAGGGTAGTGGGCCAGGCTCGCGGCTACCTCACTGTCTCGAAGCTTGAACTGGACTAGACTCAGACGTGGAATCTTCTGGAAATTCTGTTGTGTCTCCCCACCCTCCACTAAGGTGTTGGTCGTGGAGGGATTTGATTGGTGGACGAGGAGGACAGCTGTCCCTCCTCGTCGGGGAGTTAGACGCTCGGCTGGAGGTTGGCGTCTTGCTCGTCTGGGGAGACTCAGGAGGGAAGCTAACTTAGCTCAGCGCCGCTACTGTTGATGTTATTCAGTGAGCGAACGCTCACACCCCCCCCTCCCTCCGGAAGCCAGTGTCGTCAACGATGACACTGGGTATCGGAAGTGGAAGAGAGGGGTGCGCCCCCCTGAGCTCGAGCTCGTACTGGTGACGTCGGCATCCGCGGCAGGCGATCGGGTTGCGGCGTGCGGTGTTATGCGCGCAGAAGGGTATTTCCTTGCCCTGGCGGTGGTGGGCTATCAGACGCTGCCAGAATTCCTTGCACGCGGGACAGCGGAAGGAGTATAGCTTCGCCACTGCCCGCGTGCAAACCGGACAGGTCGGCCGCTTCCTCTTCGACATCCGTAGCACTATCCTGGGCTGCTCCTCTTCACCCATGACGTCCTCCAGGACCACATGGGGCTCTCGGATTGGCGTCGGAAGGGGATCCGGTGCAAGGCTCGACGTCGGGGAGGAGGTGAGCCGCCGTTGGCCACGAGTCGGTCGTGACTGGACCAGAGACTCGGGCGACGACTCACTCTCCCCATAAGGCACGTTCGGGTGCTCGGGAGTGGTCGGGTTGGATTGGGCCAACGCCGAACCAGCTCCTGCAGTACTCGCCGCAGGTGGCTCTGCGGAGGTCTGGTCGGGTGCCTCAGACTCTGTAGTCCTCGCCGCAGGTGGCTCTGCAGAAATCTGTGCCTTGGCCCTCTCCAAGTCGGCCAAAGCATCGTTCCTCTCGCCGATGAGCACTTCTCGGTCCTTCAGCCACTGCTCTTTGCATCGCGCCAGAAAGTCTCGCTCCCGTCGGATCCGTTGATACGCCGGGATCCACTTGGCCACTTCCAGCGAGATCAGGAGGGCGGCTTGCCCATTGTGCTGTCGCACCGTTTCCGTGTCGCCACACATCGTGAAACGGATAAAGTTGGCGAGGCTCTCCAGATGTGCTTGGGGTGTGGGGTTCGGTTCAGGAGTACCGATGAAGCCGCCAACTTGATCCTCTAACTGTAGCTGGATCGACTCCACACAATTGCGCATGTGGGCGACGAGCGGGTCTGGTGCAGTGGGTCCGCCCTCAAGGATCTTTGCCTCGATTTGCTTTTGTGACATCCTACAACAACAGAGAAAAAGACCCTACGTGACATCCTGCCTAGGAAAAGTGACAAAATGAATTTACTGTACTTTATATATTTCAGGTACTTCAAAATTTTGATAGGCTCGAGTAGAACGGTGAAAGAGTAACGTGGTGTGATCTGAAGGATCCAAGGTAAATTTGGTGATCTGAAGGATCCAAGGTAAGTCATTTGTCAGTTAGTATTCTGTATGTTTCCCTAATAGTTAGTCAGTCTCGTTGGTCAGTTCGTGTCATGTGTGTTTCCCTAGTAGTCAGTCAGTTTGTCGTTTGCCTAAGTGGAGTTGTCGGTAATCTACATTAGACTCTCGCTTTCTTAGAGAATAACGTGCAGGTGTCTCCTCCTCATTTCCTCTTAGGCGTTTGCGTGGTGGGTCATTCTCTGCATCCTTGAACTCTTCTTCTTCCGATTTTGAGTCAGGGGAAGAAGTGTGGTGCTGGTTTTCCTGGAGATCGTGTCGATTGCCGTGGCGATCGTGTGTGACGTCGTGGCGATCGTGTGAATCTTCGTGGCGATCGTGTGAATCTTCGTGGCGATCGTGTGAATCTTCGTGGCGATCGTGTGAATCGTCGTGACGATCGTGTGTACCGTCGTGGCGATCGTGCGTCTCCGGAGTGCTCGAGTCCTCGTGGCGATCGCGTTCGCCGGTCACCTTGGATTCAGTAGAGCGATCAAAATGGTGATCCGCGTCTCTGAGGTGACCGGTGTCCAGCGATTCGTTCAGTTGGATAGAAATCTCCTTGTGAACGGCGTCGTGCGCCGGTGTGCTGGTGGACGGCAGGTTCGAGATCGTCACATTCTTTCTTGTTTCCCATCCATATTCTTCTAATCGGTCGTCTTTTTCTGTTTCAGGTGTTTCTTCTACTGGTGCTGAGGTCGTCGTTTCGTGTGGGGTCCGTTCAATGTCAATGGGGTCGATGAAGGTCTCGTCGGGAATGCCCAACACAAAGGCTGGCTTTAACCGGTTGATGTGTACTGTCTGTGTCCGTATGTCGGGTTGATCTCGAATTTCATAGGTGACGTCGGACAGTTTTCGCAGCACTATCCAGGGTCCGGACCACGGACTCCAGAACTTTTTCACAATTCCGGTTGGCGGTTGGACATCCTTCAAGTAGACGGCTTCTCCTGTCGCGAACGATCTCAAAGATCTTCGAGCATTTATGACATCGCTTCGTTTCTTCCAAGCCTCGTGGAGGCATTGTTGGGTCGCCTCACGGGCGGTACGGAGATTCTTCATGAGTGTAGTTTCGTCAACACGGGGTTTTAGCCCCTGTAAAGTCTCGTTAGGGAGTTGTATTTCTCGTCCGAAAGTCAGGAAATTCGGCGAAAACCCGGTGCTTTTATGTGGAGCGGATCGGTACGCCGCAAGAGCGATTGGGAGCATGGTTTCCCAGTCCTTCGTCTTCTTCGCGATCTTCGCTAGGATGTTAGTCAGCGTGCGATGAAACCTTTCGCAAACTCCATTGCTTTCAGGGTGATAGGCGGTCGTGAATACTTGCCTAATACCCCACGTTTCACATAATGCTCGAGTTGATCCGGACGTGAATGCAGTTCCTCGATCGGAAACCAACCTTTCGGGAACGCCGTGTACCGGAATGTATCGATTCGTTAGGTTTCTTGCCACCGTTGAAGCTGTGCAGTCGGACGTGATATACGCCTCCGCGTATTTAGTAAAATGGTCAATGACCGTCAGTAAGTATTTTGTCGAGCTTCCAGTAGAAATGGGTCCCACGAAGTCGATACCAACTATTTGGCCGGGTCGCTCGGGGAGAAGTGGTTTTTGTATAGGGTTCTTCAAGTTCGGTGGTGTATTTCGGCGGAGACACGCTTCGCACCGTGGAACGTTCTCGCGCACATCTTTTGACAGTCCGGGCCAAATTCCAAGTTTCCGAACGTGCTTTCCCGTAACTTCTGCGCCAGGGTGACCGGCCCATTCATTTTTGTGACAACGGTCGATTAGCCACTCGCGGAGCAAACTCGGAACAAGCGGTACCCACTCGTGAAGTCCATCGTGGCGAACCTGAGTTTCCCAAACTCCGTTGGTGTTGCGAAGGTTCCTTTGTTGTCGGTCCAGAACGAGGGTTTGAACCCAGGTGTCCAAATTCTGTGCAGCGGTCATCAATTTGCGGGGGAATTCGAGTGTTATGACAGCAATATCTCCCCTACTTAGTCCGTCTGCATGTCCCATTTGTGAGCCGGGACGATATCTTGCTACGAAATCATATTCGGCTAATCGCAGAATCCAGCGGCCGATGCGCGAGGTGGGGTCGCGGAGATGCATGGCCGCAGTGAGAGCCATATGATCCGTTTGAAGTTCAAATGTCTGTCCGAGTAAATATTCTTGAAAGTGGCGGACCGCCCATACAACTGCGAGCAGTTCTCTCTCCGTAACCGAGTACCTAGTTTCTGCGCCGCTTAATTTCCTACTTGCATAAGCCACGGGCCTCTCTTCCCCATCAAAGCTTTGTGAGAGGACAGCTCCCAAACCGGAGCCGGAAGCGTCGGTCGCAAGAATAAAAGGTTTGGTTAGGTCGGGGTATGCGAGTACGGGCTCGGCGGTCAACTTGCCCTTGAGTTCGTCGAAGGCCTTTTGTTGTTGGTCAGTCCACTCGAAGGGAGCATCCTTTTTGAGCAGGTCAGTTAACGGGACGACTATCTCCGAGTATTTTGGAATGAAGCGTCGGTAAAACCCAGCAAGTCCCAAAAATGACTGTAGCTTGAGCTTCGAAGCAGGTGCAGGGAATTGCTTGATTGCAATTATTTTCTCAGGTTCGGTCAAGATTCCGTCAGGTGTAATACGGTGACCTAAAAATCGAACCTCATTTTTCAAAAACTCGCACTTGGCGAGGTTGACCTGTAACCTTGCCTCCGATAATTGGTCAAAGACTTGCGTGAGTTTGTCCAGGTGCTCCTCTCGTGTCGCAGAAAATATTATCACATCGTCTAAATAGACGAGGCAGTTACTTCCCAAAATGCCGTCAAGGGTGTCATTCATGACGCGTTGGAATGTCGCCGGGGCATTTTTCAGTCCGAATGGCATCTTCTCGTATTCAAAATGACGTCCGAGAACCGAGAAAGCCGTCTTTTCCTTGGAATCTGGATGTACCGGAATCTGGTGGTACCCAGATATCAGATCTATGGTTGAAAACCAACGGCATCGTCCGAGCATCGAGAGCGTTTCCTGCAAACGTGAGAGGGGGTAGGCATCTCCTTTAGTGATTTTGTTTAACTGACGAAAGTCCGTACAAAATCGCCAAAGTTGTTTTTCCCCCGGCGGTGTCTTCTTCTTCACTAAGAGGACCGGTGCGCACCACGGGCTAGTTGACGCGCTGATAACTCGCGCTGGTTTCGTACACGTTGTCGACATCCGGTGTATCGTCCCGGTCTATCAGGAATTGCTTAGCTACCCCGCGGGCTTTCGTGCGGAGGAGTCTGTACCGCTGTGGCGACGTTAGACCTGTCGTGATTGTGTCAAAGTTGGCAAAAAATGAGACTACATTTAGGGCGCCTAGAGCATCTGGGTCCCAAGGTTCTATCTCGAGGAATACCGAGCGCGGTATGTCCTCCCTGTCATGTTCGTGCGTTACTGTGTTGAACCTCTGAAGGAGTATGTTCATCTCCCTCATAGTCTGCGTCATGGTCTCTACCGCCTCCGTGCCGGAGGACGAGTGTGTGCCGGCCCCCCTTTCACTAGCACCGGAGAGGTTCAGCGACATCGTGGCGAATTTGTGTCTAATCGGGTAGCTGTGTGTAGAATGACCTAGACTACCACTTAGGCAGAAAAGTCAGTACGCGTGTGTTGTGTCGGGTTTGTGTTGAAGTTACAAATACTACGAGAAGAGACGTCTCCTCGTGTAGATCAAAGCTGAAGGCGGATATGGCGAATCTGTGTCACTTTTCCTGTAATTACAAAAGTTGGATGCACATCCTACCTAATTAACTTCCTTGGTTCAGATAACGTGTGTGTTTTGGTAGACTCTACGTTAAATGTCGAACTCGTGTCGACAACAGACCTACTATGTTTTGGGTTCGTGTAAGCCGAACTCACAAGAAATCCCACCGCTGCCACCAATTTGTAAGCTGTTGCGTACCCGTGCGTTGTTGACAGAGGGAGGGATGAACCTACCGCTGTCCCCAAGGCGCGAGTGTATCGTTCAACGAGTGACGGCTATGTCGTCAATCGAGGAACGATTTCGGCACGAGTTCTGATGGGGGGAGAAAGAAAGGCAAATACCAAAACACTGATAATTAAAGTTAAATGAAAGGGTAGCGTGAGTATAGTTACCTGTGGCGAGGTCAAGTTGAATTTGGAGCTCTCGTGGCGAGGTTGAGTCGAAATCGATGTTGCCTGAAGGGCGCTGAAACTTATATCAGACACAAGTGTGTCTGGCCTGAGGGGCTTACTACTTGATCCTGAAGGGATTTTGTAGTGTGAACCTGAGGTGTGTCGGTGCACGTTCCTCGTACTTGTTATCTGAACCAGGGGAATAGAATGAGAACTACAAGGTTAACAACTAATAGCTTCGTTTTATTAAAAGTTCTAAGGCAATTTAGTGAAGCGGATGAAAGATAAGCCTGAAGGGCGGTTCAATGTAGACATGAATTCGTCACAAATTTAGTATGCGTAAACAGTTCTAGCGTTCTTTACAATCCGTTTTCCATTCTCAATATCAATGTTCAAGTCCAAATCATCAACAAGGTAGTTCAATTATACAGTACAGTTTCGTTGCGGTTTTATGTCTTTAGTATATTATGGTTACTCCTACACTGCACCTACTTTGGCCAAAGTGTAAAGGTAAATGGTCTGTTCACTCACTCAAACGGGGCCCGTAGGAAATCCGTGTGATTCGTGGCGGTTGAAATAGGAATGTCTCTTCACTGGAGCGGCGGGGACTTCGCGGCGAGAGGACAATTCGGGTTTGGGTCGATTCCGTGGTTTGAACGTGTGCGCACAAAATAGACTGGGGGGGAGGAGAGCAGAGGGTAGTGGGCCAGGCTCGCGGCTACCTCACTGTCTCGAAGCTTGAACTGGACTAGACTCAGACGTGGAATCTTCTGGAAATTCTGTTGTGTCTCCCCACCCTCCACTAAGGTGTTGGTCGTGGAGGGATTTGATTGGTGGACGAGGAGGACAGCTGTCCCTCCTCGTCGGGGAGTTAGACGCTCGGCTGGAGGTGGCGTCTTGCTCGTCTGGGGAGACTCAGGAGGGAAGCTAACTTAGCTCAGCGCCGCTACTGTTGATGTTATTCAGTGAGCGAACGCTCACAATAGATACTTAGGTACTTTTCATTTATAACATTTCAATGAAACTTCACTAAAATAACTCTTTTGTTATAAACGAATCGTGTCGAATCGTCAAATTAGTAATAATGACTAGATTTATAGGAATAACATTTCAAAATAACTAGTGTAGTATAATGCAAAAAATACCATGAATATTATCTCTGAGATTCTTCAAAGGAGGTATCAGCAAAAAACCTAAAGACAGTTTTTACGTGAACTGGAACGAATAAAATTGTTGTGATCACCGACCTCTTCGCATTTCTGTCCATTCGCTTCCTTAGCTCAGTGGTAACGAGCTCCTACTCAGAAGTGTAAATATAGTTTAGTCGGACGATAGGAGATCAATCCCCGGTCGAGGGAAGTTAATTTTTGATGATTCAACAAAATCACTCAAGCAAACAGAGAGCTGAAGTATTACGTGCAAATCACTGTTTGGAGAAGATCTTCTTCCCTATGAGCTTCACTCATTATTGAGTAAGGACGATCACACACGATAACCTGCGGGCGGCATGCAGTACCGCTAGGTGACCTTTTCACTTCACGTGACCGAAAAAAACTAGTAGGAGTGAAAGAAAAATCAGCACGTTCGGGTAAGGATGGTTAGGTAGTTGATGGAATGATACCTAGGCCCAATCAACGGGAAACGATGTGTATTAGTGAATTACTGGAACTTTTAGAGAGTAGCGGCATGGAGTGCCCGAGGGTTAACTTCGAGAGCAATTCGTGACTCTGTTGAGGTCAAGTCTTGTGGTAGTGTCACAGTCCTTCTCCAGTATTGTTAAGTCACGGCACTGATCTCAGTTCCACGGTACTTTTAACAGCCGGGTTATATTTTGGAGTCTTCACTTTCCAGGCTGGAAAACCACTCGTACACATGATCATCGAGTGGATGGTTCATGGAACACTTAGTGACCCTCACGACGAGTTCTTCATTACTATCAACAGCAGCTGCCACGAGAGAGACATTTGGAGGGACAAATTTATCCTCAGGTTAGTTCCAAATTTTACAGATGAGGCCGCGTTTAAGTGGTATCAAAATTTAGTATTTGATTGGCTGGGATGCCTAAGAACAGGAATTATTACGTTGTTATCATCACCAATTATATATAATCTGTCTATATTTGTGTAATGTGAATGCTATCTTCAATCCTGTTCGTCTTCATAAGTCCTGCTTGTTGGGTTTTATCGTACCAGCCTGCGCAATTTGATGTGAAAATCCGTAGAAGTAATTTAATTTTGTTGTCACATCAGTATGGGTTTCCTCAGTTGCTTACTTGTATGGCTCGAATCTGCCTAATGCATCCATATGGGGAAGGATTTTTAGTGTTACATCGACCTACATTTGGTCACAATTCATGATTTAACGTATTAACCACTTAACCATGTAATACAAACAATGCGCCTCTGAGGCGTACAATTATCCAAAAGCCCTTCAAAAATGTCAGTTGGCCACATATCAGTCTCTGTTATATAGACCTAGTTCATAGTATCAGAAAGAATTTAATTATATATTTGAAAATGTTTTCAATTTCATCATTGGTGATGCGTTCAAAAAGTCAAATTTATTCACACTTTTGTCTCTTAATAAAATTTTGCATCTGATACTAACAAGGAGCCTCTCAAGCGTACTGCTTTACTCGCTAATAGATGACATGCCAAGAACAAGGGGCTGTTGACGGAAGGCAAACCCTTATTCCGAGGATACCTGTGGTGTTGGCTGAGGAGAGGACGTCACGTGATTTCTCACTCATTCATATCAACGTATACGCTTGCGAGGCGTCTTGTTAGTATTTCAGGGTTAATTTGCTAACTTTATGAAATAGGCTAGAAAGGCAATATCAGATGTCCCTTGTTATCGTCAATCAAGAAAGAACGTTATGGAATTACAGAAGATAGTTTTTGTACTTGTTGAATGTTTGCATCTTTTACGTTCTGTATTTTGGTTTATTAGAGAGTTTTTGGTGCCAAAATCTCACAGGCCCTGTTAGGAGGAGACTAGCGCGAGCAACAGAGGATGCTACCCAGTTGAAGGATGAAGCCCGTTAACTTTGGACAGGGGGAATGGAGACGCTCGTGACGGTGGGCCTCTAGGAACGGGTTACTGTCTGGGAGGCGACTGTCCCTTTCATCGTCGCCGGCTGATGTCGGGAGGCAAATCGATTGTCACCCGTGAACTCCGTGCTTTGTGATGAGGTTCCACGGCCCCGTTAGTGGTTGCCAAAAACTCTCTATTATTTTCAATAATGAACCTTTGGAATCGAGCAAGAAATTTTTTTGACCCCCTTCAAAATTTGTTGGTTTACGTTTCAAGGCACTTAGAATCCAAAAATTGAATAAAAATTTGGCCGGCAGTGTTTTCGGCACTTTCCTTAGTTCCCATGGACTGTTTTTGATCAAATTTGGTATATGAGCTCCATTTCTTTGTCTAGTAGTGCCCCGAAAGTTTTGATTGATGTCGATCTCTTCTAAAGGTTGAAAAATAAGGGATGACATTTTCTAATCGCCCTAGCTGAGAAAAATTTGATATTAGGGCATTGTTTTTTCTTCAATTTAAAATAGTATTGAATTTTTAGAATCGAATGAGACCACCCAGAGCTCTGTACGACCAACCGTTCGCTCCCTATTAAAGTTAAGGGTTGGTATTACGATAAAATAGAAACAAGAGTGTGAATTGTAGAAGAGGCCTAATCTCCGTTCAAATGTTAGCTAACCAAATTGCGATCATTGTTCGTTTCCTTGAGAGGTACTCAGTTTTGCGTCCTTAGCAACCAGTAATCAAATTTCCTAATGAAGGCACCCGCAACTCCCTATTTCTTCGCATTGAGTGTGAAGCGTTTAATTCTCCCGAATTAACTTGATAAATAAATATGGTTGGTAGGTAGTGGTGTTCTTTGCAGGCGTATGATCTAAACAGAAAAATAATATACCTTTGATTAATAATTTGCAGCGTTTTTTATTCTTGATTCACATAACTTTGGAATTCCAGGTCCAGTTTGATTCCAAGTGTTTTGACAAGCGCTCAAGCAGACATGATATTGAAAGCTGGGAAAGGTATACATTTCCTTAATGTGAT
>CM019182.2:23495463-23519781 GCA_009739505.2 Apolygus lucorum | reverse complement strand
TTATACTTTGGAGGTCTACCTAGTCAAATCACTAGAAATAAAGACACTTCGTTTCGTATTCCTACATTCTTCTAACTGTCGCTTTGCAATAATGTTATTGATGCGCGGGAGTAAACAAGGTTTGTTGTAGGTATTTATATTATCTTGTATCCTATAATACAAGACAGTGGATTGAATATTTTTGTCTTTAATAATTAAGTCCCCTTCTAGCAGTAGCTCAGTTAGGAAGAGCTCTCTGAATACATTCTATTGATCTGAATCGGTATATGAAGTGATAACTAGGCTGTTAAACCTATATTAGAACGAGGGAAATAAGGAGACGTTAGGGTTACAGAGAAAGAAATTTAGACAAACTTGGAGAAATTTCAAAACATTTTGAAAAGAAGAAATTAATATTTATGGTTGCCTCAAACATACTCCTTTATTGCCGTTACTTTCCACTCCTACTCTCTTTTTTGACATCTATTTGAGCCAGACGAATCTTCGTGATTAAATATTAGGACAGGTAGTTGAGAACCTTGAGTTGGGCTTTTTTTTCTCTCTACCATTGATAAAATAATGATTGTACTTGGAAATATTCCAGTCTTTCGGTGCCTCATGGGAAAAATTGATTCACCTTATTGTAATCACTGCACTGCCACAATGTTCAATGGGTAGATGATATGAACGAAACTTTCCTCACACGAGAGTATTGCTTGTATATGATAGAAACCCACCCTGAGCCATCTCAAAATCAATTTCGATTCTAACCGCGATGGAAAAGCTATATCAGTTTGCTAAGGATTGTCAATTGGCATTCTGACCACTATCACACTCTCATGCCCCTTAAACATTTACAAGTAACATCTCATTCCTTTACTCACACCTATTAATTTTCCGCAAATCACAAACGATTATGATTCATTTTTCTATCACCTCGTAAACAATACAAAAGTTATCAACTTTGACTCTCGCAACATCATCCACTATTTCACCAAATGATCATTAAATATCTGGCTTGGCTCCGGCCAAGACATTAAAATTAGAAGAGTTTGAATATAGTTGGAAATATTCTGATGGAATAACCAGCTCGTATTTCTACCCAATGATTCAAAATAGAATTTATTTATTAATTAAATAATTATAATATAGATATGAATTGGGTATGGTTCAATAACAAAACGGAGTGTGGTTTATATCGATTAACTCTTTAATCGTATATGAGGTCCGAAATGAAATGAGAATGGATTTTGGGTAATCAAGGGAAACCGCAAAATATTAAATATTGGAGAGATCACTTACCAGGAGCAAGGCAGGAAAGTGACTTCCCACAAATTTTAATAACAAAACGTAATAAAAAAAATTACCTAAGTTTATTTGTAAATGAGAATTACAATCATAATATTGATCTCGTATATCATACTGTGTTACATGCCCAAAGACGTAAACGTGTTTATAATGTCGAGATACAAAAATACAAAAAAAAAAAACAAAAAAAAAAAATGTTAACAAAACGTTTGAAAAACATTCAAAGAAGAATGAGACGTCTACGACGTCGCCAGCTGTTTTTGTCCGCTTTGACCGCACCTTCCTGTCAGCCAACCATAGCGCTACGGGTGCGCGTCAGGCAAGGTTGCCCTGCCGAGGGTCCCTAGGTTAATTTACTGATTTATTTTTGTAATAACCACTAACCCCCACTCCATCCTCCACCGCAAATTTTTGTTCCAAATTTTAACACCAACAGGGGTGTAGCAGTCCCTCGGAGCCCTGCTCTGGGAAGCGAGGAAGTTTAGTTACCTTGCGGCCTTCCTCGGAGTAAGTACAACGTCCCATATTTCTCTGCTGCTCTGCGGTTTCCTTGATACCCAAGAACCTTTTTGATTTTATTGCGACCTCTTCCTCGATTAAACATTTAATCGATCTAACTTACACTCCGTCTTATTATTGAACTATACCCAATTCATATAATTTAGTTAATAATTAACTTCTTATTATTTAAATCATTGGGTAGGAATAGACAGTTGTTTATTCCCTCAGAATATTAACAACTCTATTTCAAGTTTAGTAGAGGAGAACTTCCTCGCAGTCCCGCAAGAGTGCATTCGGAATCCCTCAGGGCGCGGCTCCGAGACGCATATGGTTGGTTGTCGTCTAATAAAAAGAGAGAGTTCTGGTTCTGATCCTGAATTGGTGTTTCGTTCTAGCGACCTTAGATTTTACTGCTTTAGTTCGATGGATCACTTTAGTATTTATCTCTTGGACACACATACAGACCTGGATGAAGGATGCTATGGCCCTGATTCATCCGTTACAGCAGCAGCTGTTTGCACATTTGTCCAGAGTGTCCGAGTCTTTAGGCATAGAATGCTCTTCGACTGAAGTTGATTCACATACCAACCAATAGCCTCGAGCTTTTGAACGCAATCTTTAATTTGAAGATCAGCCTTGTTGAGAGCCGCCACCAACGGTCCCAGCTTTGCCCCAAGCCCTACGAAAACAGACCACATTATTTTATATGTGAGTCAAATAGTATAGGTAATTATATGAAAAGCCCGGGAGTTGTGATGCATGGTTCTCAAAATTTGTTTCTATCACGGCTGTTATACCAGTAAAGACCCGCACTTTTTAAGCTGATTGAGTTGTTATTTTATAAGATATAAATAAGCAGTTACCAGTTTCATGGTTGGTGGTGTGCGATACAGCGTGAGAAAACACAGTAAGATCGTGAAGAGATGAAGTGAGGCGGCACACTGATCCCGCGCAGTTCCATCATACGAGGTTCCATTTTTGCGCGCGTCCTACAATAACACCAGAAAATTTACTTTGACTAGTTGACGTTGATTAGTTGATAGCTGAAAAGACAGCATGGAAAAACAGTAATTCAGTTCGATTGCCGGCTGAGAAAACTTTGAAAGGCCCTTCTCCATAATGGCTCCACAAGATAGTTTCAGATGTTTCGCAGCTTCGTGGTTTCTCCCACAATAAATAAGAAAGTTTCGTATTATTTCCAAGCCACTTTGCATCTTAACAAGAGATCTGCTAATCTCATAAAAAAAAACTACATGAATTAATTATTGCGAATGAAGGAATGAAGAAAGTAACTGTCATGACCTCCTCCTATCGAACATATTTTCCAATAAACCACTGTGTGCGTGTTACCTCGAGAGCCAGGGGACCAAATCTAACTGTCGAGAAGGTGGGCGCCATTTCCCTCCTTCTGACCGATCTCTCTTTTGTCCAGTCTGACTCACGGTGGTATATAAGGCCCTCTCTAGGTAATACCAGAATCCTGTCTAGTCCAAATCTCTCTCTTGTTCATTTGGAACACTTACTACTTCCTGATACAATCATATCATGATCATCTTAACTATCAAACCCACATCACTGTATCAGTTACATGCTGGCGAGACCTACCTGAAGGACTAAAGTATTATTATACTGTACTTAGTTACTGTGCAACAACACATTTCCATGCCATGAAACAAACGTCTAAATCACACCTACAGCATTAGTTCATATTTCCTCCGCTAGGGATAGTAAAGCATTTTTCCCCTTGAATCAACTGCGCATCACTTATCTCAAGCTTTACCAAATAGGTAACTGAGCTTATGTCTTCTGATTCAAAGGAAAACACTTTATTATCAATAGAGAGTTCCTAGTGTTTTTGATACGGTGTGACGTATTACACACACACTCTCAACATGGAAGATATACTTCTTCCATGCTCTCAATCCGGCGCCGAATTGTGATAAAACACACGCCGTATCGGATACAGCGCCGTATTGTTACGGTCAAATACGTCACTAGGAGGCAATCCAGCGCGCCGTATGAAAACATGGCAGACGATCCGGTTCTGGCGCGCCGAATCGACCCTACTAGAACTCTCTATTAGCGGAGGATTCATGAACTAATGCTGTAGGTGTGATTTAGACGCTCGTTGCCATGAATAAAAATGTCACTAAGTAATCAAACCTTGAAATGTCAAGTTTCGAACCAGTCTTAATCAGAGTAAATTCAAATTCGGTATCAATTTTTGCCAACATTACTAAATGCACTTTTCAAACGTGAAGTAAGAATAGACTAAACACCATCAAGGTATGATGATGGATTTTGACTTCTGTAGCAGACTAATCCAACAAAAACGCAGTCAAATCCGAAATTTGCACATTATCACAGAGTTTTCGTTTGGTTGGCTAATACAATGTTATTATAATAATAACGTTAACTCCATCCTGCAGTGGCCAAACCAAGAAAGCCTGGAAATGGATCCAGTCACGTCCGCTTCTAACCTCCCAACCATTCAAGAGCAGCTGTCATGTCCAAAGTGACTTCACCGCCTTTTGGCACATCGTAAACTCCCTGCAAAAAATTGCCTTAGTATGACATGAGTTCACAGGCGTCATTTTATGTAGTATCTTGTCACAGTACCTGCCTTGTCTTCAAAGTAATTATTAATTAATTACCGAAACGAAGACACCTCACTTGAGGAGGTTGAACCCTGATAGGACGAGGAACGTCGTAATCTTGCTGAATCAGGAAGATCTGTTGGAATCCGTGGTGAGAGAGCTTATCGAAGATGAAGGCGTCAAGCTAGCAGCACCCCTGGAGGCCATGGATACTCCACCTACTGGTTGGGAGTATCGTAAGCTCTCCTCAACTGGTGCAAAACACAATGATTACAGAACTGTCAATACCAAAAATAAAAAAATAAAATATACATATACTTAACGCTCCATCTTAGCATCAAATCCTGTTGTATTTCATCAAATTCTGCACTTGGGAGCTCCAAAATTTTGAAATTCAGTCACTCCTACGCCAAGATAAAAATTAAAACTCGAAAGTAATCGTGTGGAATTCTTAGTTAATGTTTTTCGTGATTCTTATTGAACCCTAAATCATTACACCCGAGTTGTGCGGATTGCTGGGGAAGTATTTTTCTCCGCCCTTGAAAACGTCTGCCAAGTGGGTGTGGCACATAGCTTCCTCGTATCCAGAAACCAGATTATATAGATGATCCGATGCATAGTAGTTAATCTCAAAACACCAATCTCTAAGTACCTTTCACTACCCTCATAGGGACCATCTACACGCTACTCTGGATAATCCTAGAAAATTCATCAAATTCGATGAAAAATGTAAGTGAGTCACTACTCAAAAAATCAAAAAATTTCTAGGTACGGCTGGAGTCGTACCCATGACCCTTGGTTGATAGTATGACTGCTGCGAAGTGCTACCGGGCGCCTGACAGTTGACAGTGTAGAATGTGAGATTCTGACGTACGCACGGCTGTTACTACAACACGGATGGCTAACTATCAGTCCGGGGTGATGATTTCATAGGGGACCATTTACAATCTAATCCGCATAATCCCTGAAAATTTCATTGAAATTGAATGGAAAATGTTAAGTTAATGGCCGTTACAAGGAAATTCACGTTTGCGCATGCGCAGTCGCTTCTATCAGTCCGGGGATGATGATTTTCATAGGGGACCATCTAATAACTAATCTGTAACATCTCTGAAATTTTCATTGAAATCGGATGGAAAATGTAGAAGTTATGCCGTTACAAAGAATTCACGTTGTGCGCATGCGCAGTCGCTTCTATCAGTCCGGGGATGATGATTTTCATAGGGGACCGTCTACACACCAACCCGCACAATCCCTGAAAATTGCATCGAAATCGGACAATAAATTCGTATAGTTATGCGCGTTACAAGGAATTCATGACAGACACACAGACAACACGTGACAACACAGACACACAGACACGGAACCAAAAATGTTCAGAAAGGGTCTATAAAAACGCAAAACGCGAGTGAAAATTTTGATTTTGGAGAACCTTTTTTTTCATCCTTGAAAAGTGAAAACAAAGCTTCCGCTACCTTGGTAGACTCGGAAGCAAAATACAGGAACTACGTCAAACATAATATGTTTTAACAATATTATTGTTAAGTAATGCATGCATTCCAGGGGACGTCCCATAGGATAAGCATTAGATCAATTTAAACCAGTTGGTAAGGCGATAAAAATTTTAATTTTATTTATTTAATATTTTAGGCAAGAAACAGTGGTCTCTCCTCTCCCCCCCCCCTCATCAACCGTAACATTTCTATCGCCATGGGAGCCTCGAATTTGAAGAGCATTTTGAAATCCATGATCTACGATACCCAACATGCTGAATTCGAGTCCCCCCTCCCCATGGTGCCAAGTCTGGCCTCAAAGCGGAAATGCGTCACACAACGTCGAACTTTCATCTATTAGCTTCGAAGTTCACATCCGTATTCAAGGTGAAACACAAAAAACCCACGAAATATATGGTTTATGGTGTGGTGGCACCACTATTAGTTCCATATAATGAGAATTTTCCTCAATTTCAAAGCTTGCGTACAATTAGTAAGCTGTATAGGAACCGAAATATTGAAAAATTGAAATTTTGAGAATAGTATCCCCCACTCTCCCCCCTCTCCACGGTAATTTTGATACTCTTGTGGAATAGTGCGCAATTTGGAAAATTTCTGAGTTGAACAAAAAAAAGAAACACGCAAATTGGTTGGAAATTGAGGCCTGGGCAGAGTTTACAAGAGTATGCCCGAAAAAACGCACGTTTTTATAGGCATTAAATGAATGAATCAGTTTTTTATTGTAGCAGCCACATGGTGGTAATACAATAGTCGAATTACAAGAAAATAATAGAAAATTGTACGTGAAAAAAAGAAAAACAACTAATGCAGCAACGTGCGCGCAGGTGTAGGCAGGCATGTTCATTTAGTGGGACATTGAGTGCTGTAACTACGATAATACTAACTTATAAAAGAATTCAAATAACAATGAACACATGAAACACTCAATAAATAACAGTAAAACTAAAAATGCACCTACATACTCTAATCCTAATATCACACTATGGTTTCACTATCACAGACAATATCACGGCAAACTTAAAGTAGTATACTAAATTAATGAAATAATACGTAGTGCACAACTAAATAGTTTTCCGCGTCGAACAAAAAAAGAACCACGAAAATCGGTTGAGAACTAAGGCCTGTAGGTCGATTCTGTAACTCGCTATTTGGTTGACGTTATGGCGTCGGATTCGGTATCCCTCCCGTGCAACGACAGGTCGATAACGCAATTGGAATTCTGTAATCGGGCAAAGCAAAGTTGGTCGTGGCATTTCAAAATAACGACGTCGCTAGGTGATCTGACAATATTTCGGTCTAGAACGAGCGAAAGGTAGCAACGCGTGATTTTTAGCCAATGGGAAGATGTATTGATAATAGTTTCCAACTGTTATCACGGGTAGTTGAAGTTGGACTGGGCAGACGACACAACATTTTGTCACACACACACAGACATTCACCAATGGTTTGTTCAGAATGGTCTTAAACAGATTAGTGTTTTTTTCTGTTAAGTGTTGTCCAACTTTACCCCAGATCAATCGCATAAGGACGCCCAAGTCTTACTGTGGGACGTCCTAAAAAAAACACTAGGTACCCTCAACTTGAACGATTCACGTGGATTACTCCACCAGTAATCCACACAACTCAGTGTAATGATTCAAGGTTCAATAAGAATCACGAAAACAAATTAACAAGAATTCCATACGATTACTTCGAGTTTTCATTCTCATCTCAGCGTAGGAGTGACTGAATTTCGTTGCGGGTATTTGCTTCACCTAGCAGGAATACAGTAGTGGAAAGGCTGATTTTGGTTTATTATTTTCAATAATGAACCTTTGGAATCGACCAAGAAATTTTTTTTTTAACCCCCCCTCAAAATTTTTTGGTTTACGTTTCAAGGTACGTAGAATCCAAAAATCGAATAAAAATGTGGCCGTCCGTCCGCGGTACTTTCCCCACTTATCATGGACCGATTTTGATGAAATATGGTATGTAGGCTCCATTTGGGGTCTAGTTGTGCCCCGAAGATTTTGGTTGATGTAGGACACTTCTAAGGGTTGAAAAATGAATTTTGAAATTTTGAAAACGCCTTAACTCAAACATTTTGATATAAAGGTATTGTTTTTTCATCAATTTAAGGTAATATAGAATTTCTAGAATTTTTCGAGACCGCGCGGAGCCCTGTAGGACAAACCGTTCGCTCCCTAAGAGAATTTAAGGGTTGGACTTACGAAAAATCAGAAACACGAAAGTGAATCGCAAAAGAGGCCTAATCTCTGTTCCAATTTTAGCTGACCGATATGCGATCGATGTTTTTCTTCATGTTGGATGGTTGGTGGCTTTGCAGACGAGTGATCTATATAGAAAAATAAAAAATAATAAACCATTGTGTAATAATTTGCAGCGTTTTCTCTCCATAATAGAAATGACGAAAAATCAACAGTGAAACAGGGAACAGTGGAACAGTGAGAGCGCTGCCTAGCGAAGATAAGATGAACCTTCCGGAGCTCAAAAACCTAGGTTAGGTATCTCTCTTATCAGTTGGTGTTTAGACTGAGTAGGGGCGTTTATAAATAATAAAACTAACCAATTAACTCAAGTCTGAATAAGTTTATTTTGAAAAATAAAAAATAAAAGGACCAAACAATGGATCCAAAATCTTCGAGAAAAGATAAATCCTTCTATCCTACTTAGGAGCTCCTTTGAAAGACAAAAGTAAATTCTTAATCTACGGACAACCAAAAAACTATGAATTTGTATTTTTTTTACGTCCCGAAAAAAAGTTCTTTCGAAAGGCCGATAAAGGGGAAAAAAAAAGGTAAAATAAAATGACCGACCGATTCTTATGGATCAGGGCAGCTACTTATCGAGACGACACCCAGGCCTTCCGGTGGAGGAGTCCTTCCCACGGAGAATACGATGATAGGTATTGAATCGACTCGGCAGACACGTTGCTGCTTCCTGACGAAGAGAGATCGATCGACGATTGTACAGAAGGATGAAGGAGCCAGTCGCCTGATGCGGAATCCAAAGAAAAAATGCAGGATGAAAATGCTGGTGATCTCAACCAGATCGACAGTAGCTAGATGGCGAAGGATTTAAATTGGCTTGAGGGAGCTGTGGCCTTTGACGATGGAATACAGAGACTGCGGGAGACCTGTAGGCGCCAGCAAGCGTCGACGCGAGGAAGCAAGGGTAGGGAAGGCCTCTCATTGGGTGTTTGGAGATAACGAAGTTTCACTCGATTTCACTGGGTCACTAGGTTCACTGGTGGTCACTCTTAAAAAATAAATAGAGTAGGTAGCTTACCTATCAGTTGTCTTAACATAAACCGCCCGCCAAATTTGGGCACATTCAAATTTGAGAATGATCATTATAGGATAGGAAGGATTGGATAAGGGAAGCAATGGCACAACCTTAACCACTGGACGCTTGTAGCTAGACGATGGAGTCTGTATGGTTACCACCCGGACGACGCCGTCTTCTCCAGGATGAGTTGCAGTGATCCTTGCAAGAGGCCAATGTAGAACGGGAGTGTTGGGGTCCTTCAACAGAACAAGTTGTCCAACCTCGAGGTTTGGTGAAGACTTGGTCCACTTTACCCTGGACTGCAGAGTAGACAAATACTCAATACGCCATCGCTGCCAAAACTGTTGAGACATGCGAGTCACAAGTTGCCATCTATCCAATGTGTTCAACTTCTCGTCGAGTAAGGAAGGTTCGGGATGAGCTAGAATGCGAGTTCCAATCAGGAAATGTCCTGGAGATAAATAATCACACTCCAGCGGATCGGACGACAACGGGCAAAGGGGACGTGAGTTAAGAACTGCCTCACATTTGGCGAATAACGTACATAATTCTTCATACGTCAGAGGGGAATCACCAGATGCGCGTCGTATGAGTCTCTTGGCCGACTTCACGCCTGCCTCCCATATACCTCCGAAGTGAGGGGCAGCAGGAGGATTGAAGCGCCAAAGAACACCCTTGCTCACCGAAAAGTCAGATAACTCTTGCTGAGTGTGAGAATCTTGGAACCATTTCCAAAGTGACTTCAGATGAGAGCTTGCTGATACAAAATTGGTACCGCAGTCTGACACAACTTCTGAAGGGAGTCCTCTTCTTGATGAAAACCTCTCAAAACTTGCCATGAATGCTTTAGTTGAAAGACTGGTGACTGGTTCCAAATGAATGGCTTTTGTGGCCATACATATAAATAAACACATGTAGACTTTGGAAGTTGCTGCCTTGCGTCGAAGAGATTCTCGGAGGACGAATGGACCGGCAAAATCAGTACCTACCTTCATGAAGGCACGTTCACCTTTGAGGCGAAAAGCAGGAAGATTTGCCATTTGAGGCGTAATATGCTGGGCCTTCAGCTTGTAGCACTTGATACATTGGAAAGTGCGTTGTTGAGCAAGTTTCCGTAATGAAGGTATCCAGAACCGGGTTTGCACTAATGCCTGAAGAAGGGATGGTCCAGGATGCAAATATGACCGGTGATAGTGGTCCAAAATCAAGACAGCAAGACGACTATTGTTGGGTAACAAGATAGGATGTTTATGGTTGTACGGAAGGCTTGCATGGTAAAGCCTTCCGCCCGCCCTGAGTATGCCCGCGCTGTCCCAAAATGGGTTGAGTTTGGCAAAACGTACCATAACTTCATCTTGAGACTTGTCGTTGAAAAAATAAACGGTCTGTGTATGTTTCACACAGATACACAGGGCATTGTCATATTCGGACAATTTAATATTTCCTCTATGCTTATAAGTCGGACTCCTGACATTATGAGATATACGAAGTATTCGTGCCACCACTCGAAGTAATTTATTGAAGGATGAAAACCTTTTGATCAGTTCGACAACGAACGATGAATCAGCCGAGGATACCAGCAATGCTAGGGTAGTCTTCAATTCAGGCAATGTCACATGATCCATTGAGACATTTAGGCTTGGCCTATCATTCTCGGGTTTTGTTAACCACGGGGGGCCTGACCACCAAAGGGGATGGTTTACCAGATCTGGAGGATTCAAACCTCTGGATCCACAGTCACTTGGGTTGTCCTCAGATAGCACGTGACTCAAGCACGATGTTGGAATCACAGTAGTAATTTCCGCAACTCGATTGGCTACAAAAATTTTCAATTGATGTGGAGGAGTCCGTAGCCAGCCCAATACTATTGTGGAATCCGTGAAAAATCTTGACTCGATTTGTGACTGATCAGAAATAATGTTCAAAAAACTCGAGATGGATTTGTACAACTTTGACAACAGATATGCACCGCATAATTCCAAACGAGGAACCGATACAGTTTTCAGTGGAGCTAGTTTTGTTCTCGCAGTCAACAAATGTACTTGTACAGTTGAGTTTCTGATAATCCGTAGGTATAATGTTGCACAATAGGATTTCATAGATGCATCGGAAAATCCAATGACTTGGTATGCGTATGGTTTCTCAAAGCCTACAAAACGAGGTATCTGAATTACAGACAGCATCTCAATATTGTCGATAGACGATTGCCATTGAGATTTGAGTTGGGACGTGATCGGATCATCCCAATCTAATCCTAACTTCCAAAGTTCTTGTATGAACCCTTTGAGGAGCACAACATATGGTGATAAAAATCCAAGTGGATCATATATTTTTGACACGAATGACAAAATCCCACGTTTGGTGAATGCTGGAGTTCGGTTTTCAAGTTTGAATTGAAAACAATCTTGAGAAGAATTCCATTGCAGACCGAGGATTTTTAAACTGCCGTCATCTTCGGGCAATATGGTGATTGGTTGGGAGTTATGATGATGTTCGGGAATCATCTGCAAAATCTGAGGACAATTGCTAGCCCATTTACTGAGAGAAAAATTTCCCTTTTTCAACAATTCAATGAGTTCATGTTGAAGTTCGAGTGCATCTGCAACTGTAGCTGCTCCTGTAGCCATGTCATCAATGTAGATGTCTCTTTCTAAACAGCGCGAAGCTAATGGAAAATTGGATCCTTCATCGCTGTTCAATTGCTTGATAACTCGTAAAGCTAAGTACGGTGAACATGATAAACCGTAAGTTACGGTTTGTAACTGAAAAACTTTCAGAGCTTCAGATATATCGTATCTCCAGTAAATGCACTGGAAGGCACAATCATTTGGATGTACCCAAATATTGCGATACATCTTTACAATATCCGTAACGAAAACTATTCGATGTGCTCTGAAATTCAACAGAATATTACGGATATCTGTTTGTAATTTGGGACCAACAAATAGGTGATCATTTAGCGACCCATTCATGGTTTTTGCTGACCCATCAAAGACGACTCGAATTTTATTTTGTAGTCCATCAGTTTTAAAAACTCCATGATGAGGGAGTATATACTTCGGTTCAGATTCTATGGGGCTCATATGGTTCAAGTGCTCATATTCACACATGAATTCAACATACTTGGAGCGAAATGTTGGATTTCTAAGCAATTTGTCCTCTAAATTGTGAAAACGTCTCAACGCAGTAGGATTACGATTTCCGAAATTCGGAATTTTATTTTTGAATGGAAGGTGAACTCCATAGCTTCCATCAGCTCTTCGGTAGTGAGTTTGCTGAAAATGGACTTCACACGCTGACTCATCAGGACTCAACAACGCATCATGAGAAGGAGTAGGTTCTTCGAGTTCCCAAAATTTTTGGAGATCAAGAGTTACATCTTCATTTGACGAAGCGACGAGTAACGCAGTGCCTTTGTTATGAGAAGTGTCCGAAGTCAAAAATTTCCCAATGACGACATGTCCAAAAACTGTTGGGAACAATTTAGGAAGATCCGGACGCACGACAATAGGAGCACCTGTCCATATATCAGCAAATAGGTCACACCCCAAAAGAAAGTCTATTGGACCTGATTCGAAAAATTTCGGATCTGCGAGCGAGAATGGAAGATAATGACGCCACATATCGTAAGAAAGAGTTGTCGTAGGTAGAAAGGATGTAATTTCCTTAACTACGAGAGCGTTTGTAGTTAAATTAGGACTTGACCTTGATCGGGGTTTGATTACGCATGAAACTTCTCCTTTCGAACCGGTGAATGATGTCTGACCGATACCTGAGATCCTGCGATTACCTTGTAGGACATTGAGACCCAATCTTTGAGTACATCTTTGAGTCATGAATGAATAGTGACTCGCGGAATCTATAACAAGTCTAATCTGTTGAAATTGCCCTCTAGAATCCTGGACTTCGGCAACAACAGTACCCATTAATATTTGTGAGGGCTGATAGGAAACAGAATGCATCGAAGTTCCGGAAGAAGGTAAACCAGACCTGTCAGAACTAGAAGATGTAGAAATAGAATTAGTGACCTCGGCATTGATGGACTGATGAGATAAGCACAGCAAAGAGTTATGCTTCAATTTACAATATTTGCATGTCCATTGTGAACCACAAGATTTGGTATTATGAAGAGGTGATAAACAATTTTTACACCCTTTCCAATGTTTCAACCATTGGAAACGTTGACGCGTATCCGCATTGAGAAACATTTTACAATTTGAAATTGATTTGCAATTTTGCTTGCAAATAAAACAAGTCAAAGTAGACTTAGAATAGCCATCACCATTATTAGCTATTAGCGAAAGTTTGGGTTTGGTTTTATTACCATAGGCATTCATTCTGTTTGGAGTATGGCCCTTTAATGGATTTTCCGAATTTTGATCAAAATTGATATGTCCGTCGGCTAGCTCCAATGCCATACATTTCTCACGAATAAACTTGGTAAGCATGTCATGAGACGGAAAATCAACGTTTTTATGGGCCAACTCAAATTGTTCACGAGTTTTGCGATCAAGACCACGACTGGCAAGATGAAATAGCACAAACGAGGCTTCATCCGCAATATTAAGCAGCTTGAAAGCAGCTAAGTTGTCTCCTACTGTACTCAAAAACGATTTGAGAGTAGCGATTGTCTGGTTTCCGGACGTGGGCTTATAATCAAGTACCTGATTGAGATAAGCCGAAGCAAGCATGCGCTTACAATCATAAAATTTCTCGAGAGCTTCCCAAGCAACTGGATAATTATTTGCCTCGAGGGGTAAGTGATTTATGACCGTAGCAGCAGGTCCAGAAAGTGCCATTTTCAAATAATGAAATTTTTTAATCGGAGGTAGAGCATCTTCTCCATGGATCATCGAGAGGAACGTGTCACGAAATTTTGGCCAATTTAAAAGTTTTCCATCAAACTTGGGCACGTCGATCCTAGGTAACTCTACTCGTGATTCATTGGAGATCGTGTAATTCAACGCAGGTGAAGAAATTTGCGCAGATGATGACGAGCTGAGTGGAACTTGAATAATTTCAAAATTTGTATGAATTTGATAATAACATTTTCGTGTCCCCTGCATGTTTGAAACATCAGCGTCAACAGGAAACAACGAAGTCATTTTATGAATGTCATAAATAACTACAAGTTCATCGTAAGCTGACTCGTATTGCGTGAAGTACCTATCCAACGATTTGAAGGCGCCTCTAAATGCATTAACGTTTTGCGGATCCGACAGAGCTAATTTACTCATGTCGTAAATATGTTTAATCTGCCCAACACTTGTTTTCATTGTTCTTTGAAGAGAAGCAACCCGTTGAATCGTTTCCGCGTCCATGTTGTAAATGAAAATTGTTCATTCACAATATACCAACAATGGTTAGGTGACCAGACAATATGAAAAAAAAAGGAATATTTTCGGAAAATGGAAATATGGTTCAAACTTGATGAAATAATAACGATGAATGATCATGCAAGTGAGATAATGCTACGAAATAAGTAGTATGTAGTGTTAAGACAACTGAGTACAACAAATAATGTGTGTACCTATTGGTTGCAATATCAAAATTACGAACACGAAATAAGTAGGTACCTATGTGGAATACCTACCGAAATATTTATCAAGATCAAATGACCCAATTAATGACAAAATTTCGAGGATAATATTTTCCAAAACTTATGGAAAAATCATAGGTTACGTACCTATGTAGAAATTCAAAAAAATCAATTTTGGTTGAACAATCAAACCACGCTCTGCTACCAGTGTTTAGACTGAGTAGGGGCGTTTATAAATAATAAAACTAACCAATTAACTCAAGTCTGAATAAGTTTATTTTGAAAAATAAAAAATAAAAGGACCAAACAATGGATCCAAATCTTCGAGAAAAGATAAATCCTTCTATCCTACTTAGGAGCTCCTTTGAAAGACAAAAGTAAATTCTTAATCTACGGACAACCAAAAAACTATGAATTTGTATTTTTTACGTCCCGAAAAAAAGTTCTTTCGAAAGGCCGATAAAGGAGAAAAAAAAAGGTAAAATAAAATGACCGACCGATTCTTGTGGATCAGGGCAGCTACTTATCGAGACGACACCCAGGCCTTCCGGTGGAGGAGTCCTTCCCACGGAGAATACGATGATAGGTATTGAATCGACTCGGCAGACACGTTGCTGCTTCCTGACGAAGAGAGATCGATCGACGATTGTACAGAAGGATGAAGGAGCCAGTCGCCTGATGCGGAATCCAAAGAAAAAATGCAGGATGAAAATGCTGGTGATCTCAACCAGATCGACAGTAACTAGATGGCGAAAGGTTTAAATTGGCTTGAGGGAGCTGTGGCCTTTGACGATGGAATACAGAGACTGCGGGAGACCTGTAGGCGCCAGCAAGCGTCGACGCGAGGAAGCAAGGGTAGGGAAGGCCTCTCATTGGGTGTTTGGAGATAACGAAGTTTCACTCGATTTCACTGGGTCACTAGGTTCACTGGTGGTCACTCTTAAAAAATAAATAGAGTAGGTAGCTTACCTATCAGTTGTCTTAACAGTTGGTATATGTGATGTAGGTATTGTGTGTTTGTGATTCTAATTCTTTCGAAAATAATAGAATGCTTTAAAAATTAATATTGTCTCAATACCTTGAACTGACTGAGCAGTTGGCGGTACATCGTACTGCTCGGATGGTTGAGGGGTACCACAATGCCGCTGAACTGGACTGTCATAAAGGAACGCCACCTCTGGCTTCACTCCGACGTTCACTGGTGCCTGAAAGAACAATTTATGATTACGACACTGAATTACGAGAACATAATACAGGGTGTCCCGTGTTAAGGACAGCAAAACGTCGGAAGTTGATTCTACAACTAATATAAGTAAGAGAATGCCTCCTAGCAATTTTTTTAACCCCTGGTTTTTCAAATTTAAGATTTATTTCCTGTTTTGACCTTATTTCACTAAAATTATCATAGCTACCTTAATTTGATGGAAAGGGCAAAAAAATTTCCTATTTTTCTAGGGACTACAAAAATTAACTAACTGTGGGATCCTGATGGGTGAAAAAACAGATGAGAAAAATTACTTTACTAGTTGATTTGAGAAGAACCGCTTACCTTGGTTTGGTTTTGCCAAGCTTGTTTCTTCAATGCTTGCTCAGCTTCAGTCAACATTTTCAAGCGGTTTGAAGGACAAATCCCCTAAAACAACAAAACTGAAAAGTAAAATCCAACTGCGTCCTACATCCAACAATTAGTAGATATACCTAATTCAAATGTATTATCCGCGATGGATGAACATTGAAGATCAGAAAATCTGGCTTCTAAACACATCATTATTTCTAATATTTCTCCCGCCACAATTCTGTCACCGCTCCACAAGGGTAGCCTGGATCCAAAAATTGATGCTATATTCATATTTCAAGCTCTTTACATTTAACTAATGTTTCAAATTACCTGGCGTCCTTCAAGGCTGCACACCCACCACCCATCCAAACCAGGTGACTCAAGTTCGAGAACGACCAGAATTTCTCCTGCAGTGAACGACAATTCGTCAGGAGTTTCTGCTGTGTTGTCGTACAACGCCATGCAAAGCTTCAAAAGAAGAACAAATCATAAGCAAACACGAATTTTTGACGATAGTGTTAGAGTGAGGGACCCCCTTTTACATTGGCAAACAATGGGCATACTGTACTCCTTACTAGGAACATTCCTGTTCCCACAAGAATATTCCCTACATCTAGAGAGTCGACGACTCACAGCTAAGTTGACCAGACGTCCCAATTTGTTTGGGACAGTCCTGCTTTCACAGGGTGCATAAGTCCCGCTATCCTCACTAGGTTTGTTTGGAGAACGGGGTCCTGCTTTCTGTAGGTACAACCAATGAGGAATTTCACCATGTCGGAATTGCCTATTTTTGACCCCAAAATCGGATTCAGCACCTCGAAAAAACCCCTACGTCAAACTTTCAGCCCATACTTCCTAATTTACAAATAAACAAAACAGTGTAGAAAATAAGAACGTTTAAAAAAACCGAGAGGATGACGTCAACCTGGAATAGTTCATTTAAGGCCGCTTGAAGCGCTGAGATGGAGAAATCTATAGTCCCCAGATGCAACATTTCACAAAACCAGTAAAGATCAAAATCGAAAAACTGAAGAAAAAAATAGAAAAAGCAAGATGGGGAAAATTAGGTTTCACCTGTTTTTGTTTGATAACTTTCCACTTAGATAACACGGTTTCGTCATACCATCGGGCAACAAGGGGAGGGGACGGCAATCCAAACAGACAATCAGCGAGCATTCCCGCTTCACGTTGAAGAGGTCCGTTTTCCCGGTTATTTTTTGAAATCATAAATTTTTATTGTCTCTCAAAATAACAGGAGACTAATTTTCGAAAATCAACCCGATTTTCATCTATCCCACCCCATTAACAATGGGGTATTTCGGTCAATTTTTTTATTTATTTTTTTTCAAAAGAGTATGGCTCAGGAATAACGGTAATCGGGTCTGTTTGTCGAGAAAATGTTTTTAAAAAATCAGAGAAGCTAAGGAAAGTTGAAGATTTGAATGGTGTGACGTAGCTAGCCAATCGTGACGTAACTAGCCAACTGTCTTCAAAAAAGTATCCATGCACAGAAACCCTTGGAAGACCTCTTGGATACTACAAAATAGTACTCACACACGCGCGCGGCGTAGTCCTTGCCTAGTGTGTGCATTTATAGCGGCCCGCCTTTTTCAAACGTGTGATCTCTTTAACACTCTCCGTGCGGATGATGGTAATAACCATCATGCCGCGTTTCGCGAGTGGCGAGTGATGGTTTATGCCATCACAGCTCTCTAAGCATATCGATACCTCTGCGCCCAAAGGGCCAAACTGCTTTTTCTTGTTCAAAGGGCCAAACTGAAATCGGTTTCAAGGTCAGAAGTCCGAAGGGCCAAACTGGAATTTAAACGAAAAGTGATTAGGGCCAAACTGCATCCATCTACGTGATTCATAGGGCCAAACTGCTGATCTCACCAACTAAAACGCAGCCACAAACTACTCTGATTGCTATTTGCGTGTCAGAGACAAATATAATGGCACAGAACCACAACAACTGACTAGAAAATCGATCTCTGACCCTTTATTATGTTCACGTCCACTACCTACCAACTTGTTCCATCCTGTGTTTTTGTTATATTATATTCAATAATGAACCTTTGGAATCGACCAATAAACCATTTTTTAAACCCCTCCCCCCTCAAAAATTGTTGGTTGACGTTTCAAGGTACGTAGAATCCAAAAATCGAATAAAAATTTGGTCGTCCGTCCGCCGTACGCGGCACTTTCCCCACTTAGCATTGACAGATTTTGATGAAATTTGGTATGTAGGCTCCATTTGGGGTCTAGTTGTGCCCCGAAGATTTTGGTTGATGTCGGTCACTTCTAAGGGTTGAAAAATAACGGTTGAAATTTTGAAAACGCCGTAACTCAAAATATTCTGATGTAAAGGTATTGTTTTTCCATCAGTTTTTGCGTTCGAGTCCACCAAGGTAGGGGAAGCTTTGTTTTCACTTTTCAAGTTTTTAAAAAAATGTTCTCCAGAAACAAAGTTTCCACTCGTTTCGGACCTTTCTGAACAATTTTGGTTCCGTGTCTGTCTGTCTGTCCGTGTGTCTGTCATGAAATCCTTGCGCACCCATAACTTCTACATTTTTCATCCGATTTCAATGAAAATTTCAGGGATTGTACGGAATAGCGTGTAGATGGTCCCCTATAAAAATCATCGCCTACAGACTAATATTTGCTACTGCGCATGTGCAAACGTGTATTTCGTTGTACCAGCCATAACTTTCACATGTTCAAACG
The DNA here is from genome assembly GCA_009739505.2 of Apolygus lucorum. Lineage (NCBI taxonomy): Eukaryota > Metazoa > Arthropoda > Insecta > Hemiptera > Miridae > Apolygus > Apolygus lucorum. The sequence continues at coordinate 23,500,773 of CM019182.2, read as the reverse complement.
TGAAATATTTGTAACTGTCATAACTTCTACTTTTTCATCCAATGTCGGCGAAATTTCTCAGGATTGTTCAAATTGGAGTGTAGATAGTCCTCTATGAAGGTAGTGCAAGGTACTTAGAGATCGATGTTTTTTGAGACTAGTACTATGTATCGGATCAACTATACCTACAATTGGGTTATGGATACGAGGAAGCTATGTGCCACAACCACTTGGCAGGCGTTTCTTTTGATTGTCTTTAGTACAATCTATTCTCCCTCCACTCGTTCTTTCTCGAATGTGGTTTTGGAAAAGGTGATTTCAAACGATGGCTAGAACTCGAAGGGGGAAGCAAGGGAAAGTGTTCTCAACCAGATCTCAGCTCATGGTTTTTCGGCCCCTACAACAACTGAGAGAGGTATAATATACCTTCATACCATTATACCTCATTATATTATAATGATTATTCGAATAGTTTCGATTAAATTGACTAGAATATTTTTTATGACTTATGGCTCTTGAATCAGTAAGATTTGGCAGAATCGAGTTCGTTCTTTCAAGTCCTGATGTTTGCTTAGGTACAGACGATTCAGTTAAACAACTAAATCAATCAAATTGCATTGAATCAATTGAGTTCAAGTCTGAACACCAGAAAGATAGGTAACTTGTCAAGTGTAATGATAATTTTCTTGCCGTCCAGTTGTGTCAATGTGACCACTCCTGCTTTTTCCTTCAGTTTGTGTACCAAAGGGGCGATTCCTCACCAGTACCACGCAGAATACTTCCAGATGAAGAATAAGCTCAACATACGTGATGAGCTCATTGAGACAGATGAAGAGGAGAATGCTGAATAGATGACGATAAAATCAATGATTTTTAGATTTGTTTCAAATGCTATGCTGTTCATTTACTATTGGAATAATTAAAATTTCGTTATCCGCGGTTCAGAAATTACTTAATTTCTGTGTTTTGGTAATAGAATGGCACTATTCAACCATACCTACGTGAGTTAAAATCGGGGTTTCAAAGAAAGACGAAAATATAAGTGATTGGACAGGTACAAAATACCCAGAGAGTTGTAAAAATGGGTTGTTAATTATAATAATTTATTAACGTTTAATTTCAACTGATGTATTAATTGAAGAAGAAATTGCAGATTGACCAGAGCAATTTCCAGTTGAAGGAAAGTCGCAAACCTTAGGGCCAAACTGGCAGTTTGGCCCCTTGTCGCTCACAGATCTCAAGGTCAAATTATGCCCATAGGGCCAAACTGGACCTCTTCCCAGTTTATCTTTTTTTCTTAATATTACAAATTGCGGATGATTAAAAAAACGGTTTGGAATTCAATCTTACATAGATTTTGGACCAATTACAAAAAAAAACCTAGTTGACTTCATGTACACTGGCCTCGCTACAATCGTTCGCGTTTTAGAAATAGTAGTTCTGGAAGCAGTTTGGCCCTTTGGGCGCAGAGGTATCGATATCTCCAAGCTGTTCATCGTTCTGCTACCTAGTGGATGACTTAAGAACCTCTTTCGGATTTTTTTCGTGCTTAGTAGGCCCTCTTGTCACCACCAGAGTGCGCCGTTTTCACTTCGGAGGATTCTGTTATCTTATAAGATTTGGGGGTTTGCAGTGCAAACCCAATACCGAATTCCTGACAAAAAGATCTCCCACCACAGGCGAAAACGAGTTTACTGAGCCCGCATTGAGAATGTTAATTAATTTTTCTACCACATGTTATAGTATCATTGGGCTTAAAGTTGTAGTATATAGGTTTTCAAGGGTGCTGAATCCAAATTTGAGGTCAAAAACCTGAATTTCCGACCCACCGAAATACACCATTCAGGAAAAATGCTGACAGAATTCGGTGAAATTCCTCATTCTGTCTATCACTTCAACGAAAACTGAAAGATTTATTGAAATACAGGTAGTATTAGTTTGATAATGCTTTAATTACGTATAGAACTTAATCTTCACTTAGATTCCTTGTTCCCTTGCGTTTTTCATAGGTATTCATCAATCATTTAACCTTTCTTTTACTGTAGGTATTTCCTATTAAAGTTCCATTTTTCATCAATTTGTTTCAAGTGTTCAAAAGTTACCCTCGAGAAGCTGTCAATGGGAATAATAGTTCGGGGTCTAGTAAATTTTTTATGTAACTCCCACTTCCTCTCAAATCATATCGATACGATGATTATCGTAGTCGATAATCATTGTACTGATAGCAACACAACCAGTTGTTATTCATCGTCGTATTGAGAATTTTCGTTTGCGGTTCATCATCAATTGTTATCATTCTCTCAATAAATGGAAGGTGAGTAATTATTATCCATAACAATTTAGATGCGAAAAGCACATAAGTTTCTTGGTGGCAAGATATATCTTGTAGGTATATATACCTACCTACATAAATAATGAATGTTTGTACAAACCAAGTGAAGCTGGTACCCTCCAGACCATTACAATAAAGCTAGGAGAATGGTACCACGAATAGACTAGTGAATGTAACCAAGTAGTTTTCTAGCGTTAGAGAGTAGATGAACTGAACGTTTTACCGGAAAGTTGTTGACGGCTGGATCCTGCTGAGGCATTTCGATTAGGTATACACAAAATTAGGTATAATAAACAAAAACCTACTTGACACTACCTCAGACACTATATTCAAACCACTGGACAAACTCATTCAAAAACGGAAAACACCCACAGACGGATTTACTGACAACCTGAACAACAAAAGACAACGAACAGAACACACTACCATAACTCCTTACAAACGCAAACAGCACCCTCACGACTCCACTAACTTCCAGACAACCAAACGACCTAGGATATCATAATCTCTAACAATAAATAAAATAATCAACTAACCAAAAATAAGAATTTAAAAAAGAAAAAAAAAAAAAAAAAAAAAAAAAAAAGTTAGAAATAGATATAAGTTAATCATTTTATCAATAATTTAGTTATGTAAGCTAGTTTATAATATATTCATAATTTAGAATAGAAGACCACGTGGTCACCACGTGGTTACCATGTGGTTACCAGGCGGTGAAGGTACAATTAGCTAATAGGATTAGTTTTATCTCTCCCTTTCACTTGACATGACAGACAAACAACCTTTCACCACGTGGTCTCGTTACTATGAGGTCCCCTTTCCTTTCTAATCCTTTTACCTACCTCTCACCTACCTTTCACCCACCTCTCACCTACCTTTCACCCAGACTATATAAACAGAACGACGGACTGACAAACTTTAGTACTCTCTCGACGGCCTGAAGATGATGTCTTTACATCGAAAGCGCTCGCCTCCTGTACTCGACTTGCTGGTTACGACGGATTCTCCATTACGGTACGTAGATAATAATTGTATTCTTATAACTAGCGGAACTAACCCCATTCATTTAATACCAGACACAGCCAGTCAGGCTAAGGTACTTTTAACTAGACTGAATAACAAGACTATCCAACTTCACAACACTATTGCTAATATTAAGTTCAACAAACGATGCCTAGATAATAATATTACTCCTAATTATGCTAATGTTAACATCAACGCGCGAACTACCTCAGCTCGCAAGACTAAATCTGTAGCACAGAAATTATGGGTTAAGAACGAAATTAGAAACTTATATATTAAGAAAGACAAACTCAACACAGAACTCTACAAACTTCACCTAGAAGTTGCCGACATCATGACTAAACTTGACATACACCAACACTTAGTTAGTTACCAACAGTACTTACATGACAAAATACAACAACTTATGACTGCTAAATACGAAAAAATGAACCGAAAACTAGAAACACTGACTGAAAAACCTACAAAACCAACACACACTAACATACAATTCCACAAAAGATTGATCAACCTTACTGATGTTACCTTCACTAACAAACAAACACAACTTCTGGAAAAGGGCCTCAAACACAACCTACCTCACCAAGACATACAAAAAAACCATTGAAACACATATCATAGATTCTGAAGCAGCAATATCCACTCTCCCTTCTGACAGACAGGAACACATACGACACAAGATAGCCGACGTACTCGAAAGCAACATCATAAAACACCAACAAGACCACTCAACCGACGACATTAAGACCACTAAACAAATTAGGAACAAACTGAAAAACAACGAACTAATACTGACTAAAGCTGACAAAGGTAACGTAACTGTTATCATGACCAAACAGAACTACATTGACAAAACCATGAACTTCATCACCAAAACCAATTGCACCAAACTTGACAAAGACCCGACAGACGCATACCAAAAAGACATACAAAAAGCACTTAAACGGTGCTCCAACATCATCGACGGACCTCACTTCAAATTTACAAACATGAACCCCAAACCTCCTATGCTTAGGGCTCAACCAAAAATACACAAAACTGACATACCCATCAGACCTGTCATCAACTACATTCCCGCCCCAGCATACAAATTGGCAAAACACATTACTGCTATACTCAAAGAACGTTAGACCTACCCTACACATACACAATCCGAAACACTAACGAACTCATAACAAAACTACAAGACGTACCCATAACTGAAAACACTAAACTCATATCATTCGACATCAAAGACCTCTACCCTTCCATACCAGTTAACCAAACACTAGACATACTGAGAGATAAACTCTCTGACCTGTACGACGACTCATACATAAACGAACTAATCGACCTCACCCAGACGATACTCAAACAGAACTACTTCCGCTTCAACAACGACATTTACAAACCACAAGACGGACTCGGAATGGGTAATCCCACTTCCTCACTACTCACTGAAACATTCCTACAGCACTTTGAGGACTTACATATACAGACACTAATGACCAAACACAACATAAAACATTACTCAAGGTATGTCGATGACATACTTTGCGTCATAGATACAGACAACACAAACGAAATACTTACTGACCTCAACAACATTCACCCTAACATCACTTACACTGTAGAAGTAGAACAGAACAACTCACTAAACTACCTTGACATCACTATCATACGAACAGACAATCAATTACAATACGCAATTTACAGAAAACCAACAGCTACAGACACCACCATACACGCAAGCTCAAACCACCCTCAACAACACAAACTTGCTGCCTTCAGACATATGATACACAGACTCAAAACCATACCATTGACTAAACAAAACTACAAAACAGAACTAGACACAATCTACTCTATTGCCCAAAGCAATGGATACACAAACAAAACCATAGACAACTACTCCGACAATACAATAACAAACAGAACAACCCACAACCACGAGACACAAACACGAACCAACGCTGCATCTTCACATACACTGGACA
>CM019182.2:23464664-23495363 GCA_009739505.2 Apolygus lucorum | reverse complement strand
GCGCCCTCTCGCCTGAGCGGGACCCCCCACTGTGACGTCATAAATGGTTGAAACTTTAAAAATCCATAGAAAAAGATTTACACATGCTAGAAGGTCGCGGTTGGTACCAAAATTCTCAGAATGAGGTCTACCCTTAGATTAAAAATAACAATAAACAGTTTTTCCTACCTAGGCGCCACACCCTATTGTCTCCACTCCAACCGTACATGTCAATTCGTTTTTACCTACCCTTTTTCGAAATAATCTAGTTCTGAGGCATCGCATAGTACGGATAACATTATAGTCGATTTCATTAATTGATTATTTCTTTATCGATACTCACTCTATCATGTACTATATCTATATCGTGATGGATTTTTTTTTTCAGGCTAATTTCAAGAGAACAGAGGAAGGTCTCGCTCTGTCTCCGCGCCTGCTTCGAAGAGGATGAGAACCAACTCTGAGGGCGACTCTCGCAGCATGTCTCGACCACCAAGAGGACAAATCAGGCGTCAAAGACCCTCAGGTGAGTTGCGTAATACATCATGAGTTGGTACCTGAAATAAATTCAACTACAGGTGTAGTTTGCTCTTCAGACTATACAGGGTGGCGGAAAACGAGTGACCGCATTTTAAAATGACACCAAATGCTTAATGTTAGAGATATCAGTTTGAAATAGAATGTCCAAAGGGTCGTCACATCATGGATGCATGACTCCAGTCAGATGCAAAAACCAGTGTGTCATGACGGCAGCCTCGAGAGTGTTAATGAGGAATTTCACCGATTCTGTTTGCATTTTTCCTGAACAGTTAATGGTGTGGGATGGGTGAAAATCTGGTTGATTTTGGAAAATAAGTCTCCTGTTATTTTTGGGAGACATTCAAAATTTATGATTTCAAAAAATAGCTGGGAAAACGGACCTCTTCAACGTGAAGCGGAACGCTCGCTGATTGGCTGTTTGGAACGCCATCCCCTCCCCTTGTTGCCCAATGGAACGAAGAAGAAAGTTATCAAACAAAAACAGGGGAAACCTCATTTTCTTCATCTTGCTTTTCTATTTTTCCTCTTTAGTTCTTCGATTTGATCTTTACTGGTTTTGTGAAATGTTGCCTCCGAGGACTACATGAAGTGAGATTTCATGATCTCAGCGCTTCAAGCGGCCATACATGAACTATTGCTTGTTGACGTCATCCTCCCGGTCTTTTTTAAACGTTCATATTTTCTACACTGTTTTGTTTATTCGTAAATTAGGAAGTAAGGGGATTAATGTTTTGTCGTAGGGGGTTTGTCGGGGGTGCTGATCCGATTTTGGGGTCAAAATAGGAAATTCCGACATGGTGAAATTTCTCATTGTTATTTGGATTGCTAAGGTTTCCAAAACCCCAACTTCCTCGACAATGAGGAATTTCACCGAATTCTGTTTGCATTTTTCCTGAATAGCTAATGGTGTGGGATAGATGACCAATCTGGCTGATTTTGGAAAACAAGTCTCCTGTTATTTTTTGGGAGACTATCAAAATTTTTGATTTCAAAACTAACCGGGAAAATGGACGTGAAGCGGGAACGCTCGCTGATTGGGCTGTTCGGATCGCTGTCTCCTCCCAGTGTTGCCCATTGGGACGACGAAATCGTGTTTTCTAAGAGAAAAGTTATAAAACAAAAACAGGGGAAACCTAATTTTCCCCATCTTGCTTTTTCTATTTTTTCTTCAGTTTTTCGATTTCGAACTTTACTGTTTCGTGAAATTTTGCATCCGGTGACTATAGATTTCTCGATCTCAGCGCTTCAAGCGGCCCATAAATGAACTATTCCAGGATGACGTCATTTTCCCCGTTTTTTTAAACATTCGTATTTTCTACACTGTTTTATTTATTCGTAAATTAGGAAGTTCGGGCTGAAAGTTTGGCTTAGGGGGTTTTTTGAGGTGCTGAATCCGATTTTTGGGGTCAAAAATAGGAAATTCCGACATTGTGAAATTTCTCATTGTTATTTGGATTGCTAAGGTTTCCAAACCCCAACTTCCTCGACAATTACTAGCTACCCTCGTGTATGACCGACGATATAACTAACACACCAGTATTTATTAATCTTGTTTCAGACGAGAATCAAACTCAAGAAGATCGCGCACAAAGCCATCGCCAAAAAAGTGGGAAAGAAGGGTCTCAAAGGAGAAGCCGATCGGTTCATCGGCAACAAAATGCCTCGACATCTCTTCTCGGGCAAAAGAGGAATCGGCAAAACCCAACGTCGTTAACAGCAATCATTTTTCGCTTCGAAATTATTATTCATTTCAGTTTATCAGATGGTCTCGCAAATTTCGAAACACTATTTTGAATTTTATGTTTGTGGTAATTTGATTATATTTTTAACCTACCTACATAAAACTTAGGTATTTTCCTGGGTACCTAACTACTTATTATTCTTTTTACAACCTGTACATTACATCAAATTTCTGTTAAATTCGAAATTTATCAAGAGCGTTTTCATTTATTTTCTCGTTGCTGGTTCATCGTTGTTGATCGAATTCGATTTTCCCTCCTCTCGAATGGTTTCTGGCGATTTATAAAGTTTCAAAATGTCTCATAAATCCGACGTTTTGAGGTCATATGTTGGTTTTACCTTTTCTGTTATGGAGGAATAAAGTGTTATTTAATAACCGATAATGTGTTGAGTTTGAATCGAATTACCTAATTTACTCCTCGTCAGTCTCGATTCTGATTTTGATAGAAGAACTTGATTACATTTTGAGCATTTTGACTAAGCAGTGGAGAACTGAGGATTCAAACAGATAAATTTTCGAAGAAGGAAATCCACAAATATGAAGGATAAAAGGCCCATCCGATGAGCGAATTTTCTATGAAATGTTTTAACCGATTTTAATCTTTTATTTTGGTTTATTACTATCAATGATGAACCATTAGAAGCCCCGAAGCTTTTGGTTGATGTAGGTCACTTCTAAGGGTTAAGAATTAATGGATGAAATTTTCACTAGTGGCCTAGCTCGAAATAAAGGTATTGTTTTTTACAATTTTTTTTAAGTATTGCATTTTGAGCTCTGTAGTACAAACTGTTCGCTCCCTACGGGATAGGTCGTACGATAAATCAGAAACACGAGTGTGAATCGCAGAAGAGGCCTAATCTCCGTTCAAATTTTAGCTGACCGAAATGCGATCGTTGTTCGTTTTTTGGAGTTGTAATCAGTTTTGCGTCCTTAGCAACCAGTAATCGAATTTCCTAATAATTGTGGCAACCTCAACTCCCTGTTTCTTCGAACTGAGTGTGTTAGCGTTAATTTCTTCCAAATAAACTTGATTATGTGGTAGGTAGGTAGTATCTATGGTTAGTAGACGGTGACAATGGCAAAGCCTTGTTCTTTGCAGGCGGGTGATCCTATAGAAAAATAATAAACCTTCGTGTAGGTAATGATTTGCAGCATTTTTCATATTACTTTGAAATGATATTCTTTAAGAAAATTTCAGGCATTCCGACTTCATACAGGATGTCACCCTTTCGGGCACACCACCGGGTAGGATTCGATTCTGCTACTAATTTGCAACAAAAAATGTCACTTGATAATTTTTTAGACGCTTCGTTTTTGAGTTATTTCATTTTCAAGATGTTTTGTGTGTTTTCGTCCTTATCTCATAAAACGACTATAACTCCTCGAATTTTCATGGAAATTTAAATCTGATTGCACCGTTGAAGGGAGCGTAAAATTTCCTATCTCCTTGAAGGAAAAAAAAAAAAATTTTTTGAAATCGGAAAAACGGGTGAAAATTGGAGTTGAAACGAAAAATTGGTCAAATCTTGGAAATCTCAACTCTTTTCAAATGCTCATAGGTTCCGTGATCCGACCCGTGAATTTTTACCTTCCAACGGTCTAATTATTTTTATTTAGAAAGTGAGGCTTATCACAGAAATTTGTGTTTGATAGCGGAAGAGTTGGTCAAATACACGAAAAAAAATTTAGAAGTGAATTAACTCGAAAACGGAGCCTCTAAAAAAATTGCTAGGAAGCATTTTTTATTGCAAATTTCTTGCGGTTTTCGGTACGACGAGTTAACTTGCCGCTGGTCTCCAAAAGACCAACTTTTCAGACGTAGGTACCCACGCCTATCAGAAATTATGCGTTGATACCGAATGTACCGTTCATGAGACGGTTATTTTGACTAAAGACGTGAAAACCCATTTCAAACTCGGCGCTTTGCGCCTCGGCGGGGGGCTCCGCCCCCCTGCACCCCCCGGTTTATTTCTTTTTCCATACTCTGTATGAAATCATAGGAACACAGAATGTGTTTTTGCGATGCTAGTCATCCGTTAAATAAATCAATTTCTCCCTTGCGAGGGAAAAACATTAAATCATGTTTAATGTTTTTCCCTCGCAAGGGAGAAATTAGATTGCCGATCACTCAGCTGATCAGTGACCACTCAGGCGCCTTCAGCATTCTCCATTGACCCTGCTTCTCAAATTTCAGCTTCCTGCGTTCAACAGGAGAGAAAATGGCCTTGGAGCTCACTCAGCTGATCAGTGACCATCTTGGTACAACTAGACCCCAAATGGAGCCGATATAACGTGGTAACTAAGAAATCGGTCCGTGGTAACTAAGAAAAAAAAGCGTTGCAGATTTGCGTGTCGGAATTCACAGAATGACCCCCAGCCCTAAAACATTAAACATGTTAAAATACGTATTTTAACATTTCGGAACCTTAGTGTTGTCCAAAAACTTATGGCTATGTAAGTATAAAGGTACCTATACAAAAAATTGTCAAACTTAAGGAATCGTTTTAGAATGTTTCAAATCGGATATCAATAAAGAAAGTTTGAAAATTTTGAGGCCATTGCTACAGCTTCGTTTTCTTCGAAAATAAATTTCACACTAAATGATTGTGTATTACAAAAAAGGTAAAACAAAATTTAAAAATCATGTTTAGAGTAGAAACAAAATGTAGTTATCTAGAAATTTGAGTGGTTGCTGCGATAATGTTTTGTTGAGTCAAAATAACTTGGAAGTTATGAAGGGTTCATAGTCGAACTTAAATCTTCTGGGTGGTCACCTTTCGTGTTTATACAAACGAAGTATTACAATTTTAATAGTTTATTACAGACTAGCTGAAAAGTCTGCTAAAAGCAGGCAAAAACAAATCGTCGATATCTGAGAGAAAAAAATTATGATGTCACGGCCTGGAATCGAACCCAGGTTTTCCAGACGATCGGGTTCTGCGTAAACTTTTATGAAAATACCTATAATGACGTAGGTAGGTACCTACAAAATTCATTTGTACGCAAAGGAGAACCAAAATTTTCCCTGGATGAAAAAAAGTCGTAGGTAATTCACAAATAGATCATTAAATACTTACAAAACATCGTATTGAAAAGTCTATGTTTTCTCACCTATAAAACGATGGACGCAAGAGTTCATTAAAACTCTTCAAAAAGCATTGGGGCTCATCTAGCTAATTTTGATTATTCGAGTAATAAACCCAATTTGTCATCGTATATTCAGATTGTACGTGAATACCACCTAGTGATTCCTTCGCGATTAAGTAATTAAACAATCACTTACATTTGTGATTCTGAAGAAATAAAAACAATAACACATCATCATGAGGATTTCTAAATACCTACCTATTTGGGTTTCAGATTCTTCATTTGTTGAAACTTAGAACATTGAAATTGTGGGGGAGGAGGGGTTTGAAATGTTTCTGTTCAATTTCTTCATTCTTCATTCTGTTCAAGTTCATTATTGACAATAATGATTCAGATGGTGGAAAATTGATAATGCGACAGATGAATTCCCTACTCATGAAACATTGGAGGCCAAGATTACTTCCTGAGGGGTACCTACAGCATCACCACGGTAGCGAGGAATGTCATTCAAATCATCTAAGAATGTTATTATCAAAATACATAAAAATTGGGACAAATTTGTGTCAATTCGGTCATTTTGGTCGATTCAAATGAGATGCAAAATTAGGATTATGCCATTTCCCCTTCTACCTCTAATACAGATCAGTAAATATTTTTGGATTGGAATTTCAATCTGAGACAATAATAATAATATATATATACCATATTATGGTAAGTTATTGAAAAAATATATTTTTTTATCTTGCATCCATAGGACAGAAAAGGGTTGAAATACATTCTTTGCTCATCCTTGTAGAATTAACTACACTTGAATAATTCAAAATAGAACAAACCAGCTTACGAAACAGACAGTAAAAATTTTAAAATTACAAATAGACTAGAATGCCCTTATTAACTCGTGACTACTCGAATTATTCAAATATGTGCGGGAAAGAGCACTTCAATAACTGATGGTTTCCTCGCCAGAGCGCTCTTTATTCCATCTAATTTCGCACGAAATATCTCAGTTTCTCTGCTAAGTTCTGAATATACCTCAAATCTATCTACAATGCCTCATTATTCGGAAAAATATGGAGAAAATCAATCTAAATTCTCGGAATAAAAAGAAAGGATAAAACAATCTTGACGCATTTGAAGGAGCAGAATACACGCAGAAGGAATACAACACAACAAAGGGATCATTGAAAAAGCGGGAACTGAATGTTTTGGACCAGCTCATCATAGCTCGCACCTGGATTTTTGGTAGGGCTTCGAGAAAAGTGATGTCGTTGCAGAAATACACTACTGATTATTATAATTTACAATCTTTCTTATTCTTCCACTAGTTATCATGTGAATTGAAATGCAATGGTTCTTTAAAACATTTCGTCGATTCGAAACCCAGTGGACTAGAATTTTTATCCAAAGTTAGTTCGAGTGTTTCTTTGAGTGTTCGCTCTACACTATGTTTTAATTTCCTAATTTATTGATGCGCTGTGCCAATTCTAATCGAACCCGTGCAACTGGTGTAAAAGACTTGTTCGAGTGTTGATGAAATGGACAAATACGAGAGATTGGAAAAAATTGGCGAAGGAACATACGGCGTTGTGTACAAAGCAAGACACAAAGAAACTGGGGAAATAGTTGCTTTGAAAAAAGTCAGATTAGATACGTGAGTATCGAAAGTATTTATTTAATATTACGTATTTATGCAGGTGTAAATAATAAATTAATTAGGTAGGTATGCTACGTTTAGAATACGATTATGCTGTCGACTGGCAATAAGGGAGAAAAAGAACTTCCGCAAAAAATTCAATTAATAAAAAAAGCAATTATTTGTTTTAGAAAAATGAAAGGAACTGGACCAACCTGCGTAAATGCGGTTAGGTGGTACCTACCCAGCTCATTTGCTACGTCACCCAAAAAGTGAACTTCCCATAAGCCTAAAAACGTGAAGAATTTCCACTTTTTCGCGATTTTTATTTTCAATTTGATCTATAAAATTTTCTATTGGTCTGACAGAGAAACGAAAGGTATCACGATCTTCGTACACTATCAGAGAACAATTTTCAACGTTGAATCGATTTTTAACTCCGTAATCAAATCGCCCAGCGACCAAAATTGGCAAAATTGCGACTTGGGTCGCTCTAATTTCTGATTACCTGTCCGTCGAGACGCCCCTTGCGATGTTGGATTTGATTACCTACCTGTCCATCGAGATGCAAGGGACGTGTGTAAATGGGGTGTGCGCATGGGTTGCAAAAACATGTTATTGTTATTTTTAATCTAAACCAGACCTCATATTCTGAGAATTTTGGCACTAATCGCGACCTTCTAGCGTTAGAAGACCTTCTTCAGTGATTTTTCAAAGTTTCGAATGTTTATGACGTCACAGTGAGCTGGGGGATCCCGCCCAGGCGGGAGGGGCGCGTGACGTCATAAACATTCGAAACTTTGAAAAATCATAGAAAAAGATCTACTAATCCAAAAAGAGAACGGCTGGTGTCAAAATTCTCAGGATGAAATGTACTTTCGATTAAAATTTAAAAAAAAATTAGGCGCACCCCCCCTCTCCTTTAGGAATTTAACATAATATGTAGTTGATTGAACCCAAAAAAGCATAACATGGATGTTACGATTTGCGCATGCGCAGGGGTGAATCAATAGGTACGTAAGGGATCAATTTGAGAGTAACACACGAGGCCCTGAAAATGTCATGAATACCTATTGGGCGAATAGATTCCGAGTTTTTCATCTGACGAGTTTCAAGTCAAGCCACCTCTGCTTCTGGCTCACAACCACTGGGCTGAAAGCTAAATGCGGGAGCCCGAGAAGCGTTCTGATTGGTGGAGCTCCAGGACGTAGTTATAGCGGAAAGAAACAGATAGCGTTCGTGATCACTTGTTCCCAACCTCTTCGAACACGTCACCTTGTTCAACACATATTTTTCTCTTTGGTGCGTTACCGGCCGCATCTAAGTAATAAATTTGATAACCTTTAGTTATATTCTCGATGTGTACGGAAAAAATCGAGCGATTTTCAATAATACACTGGGTTTCAAACGTTTCTATGGGTGGCAGTTGTCAATTGAACATTTGAACAACTGGCGATAGGGACACCATCAATTGCAAGGGCAACTTGGAAAATACCTTTCGCCTCGATTGGAATTTCAATGTAATTTTTGCAAATCTAAATGATGATGAAACGAAAAGTTATCAATTTCTGCTCATTCGAAAGGATTTGAAAAGAAGCGGTATGAAGAGTGTGCCCTCTCTCCCCACCACTTCCGCAGTAGTTCCTAAAAAATAGCTGAAAGTAGATAGCGCCACTGAGGCAGCCTCGAAAATGCTTGCACGCCATTTTAACGTTGGCTTTCTTCTCTGTTAACTTGTCTCCGTTACTCTGTGCTCACAACAAACCAGAGAAGGAATAGATAGGAGGAGACCCCACTCCAGTGGCGGCTCCTGCCCCGAAACTCAGGGGGTGCACAGAGATCAGGAGAGGCTATCGAGAAGGGACAGAATAGGTGATTTTCTTTGCCAAATTGAAATTTCAACGATATGCAAATGGGATAAATCTTGGTAACTTTTTCATCTTAAAATTGCAAACGGTACTAAATACGTACAATAGACATGAAAAATGTTCTCTAGTGGTTAACAGAAATTCTGAAATACTCAATCATCAAAGGTCGAAACCCAAGAAATTCATCCATCTTATTGCAATAACTGAAATGTATATTTGCCCGTGGCGATTCAAAACATCGTCCAATTCGGAAGAAAAATTATAACGAGTCCCTTGAAAACTCTGAGATTCGAAGAATCTTCCCTTTCATCATGCCCACGCACGGCTAGCTCGAAAACACCACGGAACTTGCTTGATACAATCAATGATTCGGGATAAAAAAGTGTACCTACCTACCTATTTTTCTTAACCGTTTCGTTTTTTTTTGTAACAGATTAAGACGATATACACTGTCGAGTTGTTGCATTATATTTTGACGACCCAATACGCAAATCTACCAGAGCGTTCTTATGGGAGACAGCCAATGCGTTTTTTAATTTTTTGGCTAAATGGGAGATCACTTATGCCTTCTTTACCTCAAGCCTCATTTTGGTTGGTAGAACAAAGTAGACAAGCAAAGCAGAATTATCAGTTAGTCACTTCACACCCACAAAGCCAATCTACCTTCTTATAATAGTCGACATTAAAACTTACGAATCTGCCCGGTTTTTAAATTTCAACGTCTGCTGGAGTCCAGGGAGAGACAGGAAAGGGCGGCCAGTTTCTCGAATTTCCACTTTTCCACAATCGACAAACCCCAGTAGTTTACTATACTTTAATGTAAACTACTCATCGTACCTTCAACTTTCCTAAATAATCACTATACTTTGAACAAAATGGTGTGTACCGAAACGGGAGTAAACCGAAAACGTAAAACGGAATTCCCTTATCAGGTTTATTTTGTTTACTTATTTCTCTATAAGAAAATCCGGATTGCAGAGCTCTCTGACGGGGGAGCAACGATACCATTCTGCTCAAGACGAGAACCATTCTGCTCTCTGGTTGGTCAATCTCACGTGCCTGCCTCCCTCGAAAGATGTCAAGATGACGTCACTTTCCCCAGAAACGGTGCAGAGGAAAGATTTGCTCCAAACGGGTGTGATTGGTCAGAAAAGAGGGGGCTCTCGCCACAGTTTTCGCGCGCAGATTAAAATAGCACAGTACCTACGATCGAGTCTTCTTTCACTAGCCAACTCACTCTTCAAACAAAGAGGAACGAACTTTGAATTTTTTTTTTAAATTGGCTGGGGGTGCACGTGCGCCTATGCTCCTATCAGTAGCTGCCCCTGCCTCACTCGTATGGATAGAATAAAAGAAAGCTTTTAAATCACTATCTAGACTCAGCTATCTAAACTTATTTCATTTTCAGAGACTCCGAAGGACTGCCTTCAACTACGTTGAGAGAAATATCGTTATTGAAGGAGCTCACGCACCCTAATATCGTCGCATTGCTCGAAATCATCTATGGAGACGATAACACGTTGTTTTTATCTTTTGAGTTCATGTTGGAGGATCTTAAGAAGTTCATGGATGAACGGAAGAGGCAGTGTCCGATGTCACTGGTCAAGGTTTGTAACTAAATTGTTAACAAAAAAAAAAAAAAAAAAATCAAAATAAATAAAAGATTTTAGCTTAAATTATGATTTATGAAGGTTAAATTTCGATTTTTTTAAAGAGGGATTTACAAGTTTAACTATTTGTATAGTTTCTGTGGAGTATATTTCGTATTCATATCCGCTCATTTAGTCCAAGGAACCCTGATTTTAATTTTTTCTGTAAAGAATAGTTTTTTTTAAACATTGAAATGAAGTATTTCATATTAATGGGGGGTGCGCCTGATTTTTTTGAAAATTTTTAATCGAAAGTAGATTTCATTCTGAGAATTTTGACACCAGCTGTTCTCTTTTTGGATGAGTAGATCTTTTTCTATGATTTTTCAAAGTTTCGAATGTTTATGACGTCAAGCGCCCCTCCCGCCTGGGCCCACTGTGACGTCATAAACATTCGAAACTTTGAGTAATCATAAAAAAAAGGTCTTCTAACGCCAGAAGGTCGCGGTTGGTGTCAAAATTCTCAGAATGAAGTCTAGTTTAGATTAAGAATAACAATAAACAGTTTTTCCGACCCATGCGCACACCCCATTTAACGCCTTCTAACACACCATGAATCTTCATCAACGTTCAATATTCACGTTGCTTTATTTCTTGGAGAAACATTGCTCAATTTGGATGAGTTAGGAAATTAACGGTCCAAGTTATTTACATTGTCTCATCCGAAGTGAAGTAGCAAAAACAGCGCACAGGAAACAGTGGAGATCTTTGTGGGTGGAAGTAAAGTAACTACTTGTATTTGCTGTCTCTGGTTTCTCCAATAATAAAAAGGCTAGATGTAGTCACGTGGAATGCCACTTCTCCCCAAGAAAAATTGACTGCTCAATAAATTCATTCAAAAAAGCCGGACGAATATTCAAAAGCAATATACGACGACGGGCACAGACTGTGAATCACAGAAACAAGCTCTGATATTCACGGAAATTACCCCCACTACCACCGTTTTTCCTTGTAGTTTGAAGGTTTGATGTTTTAAGCGCACCCACACAATAAAACTTGTTTGAACATATTAAAGGGGTGAAAGAACCACGTAGGTCTTCAGCTGCCTGGTCATATTTTCTGTGTTTTGCTCGAGCAGCATCTCTTGAAATTGAAATCCAGTCCTGGGAAGAGTAAAAGGTGGCGTCGGCATTTATTATGCGGTTATCCAAGTACGCCACTCTCTCTCTCTCTCACACACAGCCCAGGGATCATGATATCTGCGATGAGGGCGGTCGTTCCATTTTCAGCTTCTCTCATGACGGGTTCAATGCCAACCCTCCCCCAAGTCAAGTCTCGCACATTCATTTTGTACAGCATTGTGCCCTTGGATCACCAGTCCTCCTTTTCGACAGTTGAGAGCGTGGGTGGTGTACATTACCTCTCCGCAGCCCTCACAGGAGGAAGGAAGACCTCGCACCTCCTGCCCATATCTCAGTGCGAGTGCATCTGTGAACTGGCTGCGAGAGAGATCTAGGTTGTCCCCTGCCAACGGTAGTAAGGTCAACCATTGTGATGCGTTGCCTGCCACTATGCGACTTACAGACCTCTTTTGCTTAGATGGCAAAAGGGCAATGACTTCTTGGCTTCTAATGACTTCCCTGTCTTTCCGCGCTGTTCTTTCTAGGGCTTGAACGTTTCTTACGTGGACCCAATGTTCATTTCAGTTGAATGGAATCCCGGTCTTAATTGCAGCAGTCAGTATTTCTGTCGTTCTTAGGGATGAATTTTGTGCATTGTTTGACGTCAGCACTGGCTCTTCCTCCCAGTTTTATTGGTAGTGACAATAAATCGTGTTCTTGAGGAGTTACTTCTCGTCCGAGGATGGCGGGAGTGAGGAACTCACTCTAGTTATTCTTATCTCGATGCGAGAAAGAGAGGAAATATTCCATTTGAAGGGGTAACACGGGCCTAATGTGCCAAAGAAGTTAAGTTGTTTATCTTGATTAGCTTCCATTAATGCCCCATACAGTTTCTATTAGTTTCTGTCGGTTTTCTTGTCTGCATAAGTTACCTTCCTTTCTTAAGTTTCCCGCCATTCTAGACCAGTTTCTTGCTTATCTAGTTGGAAATTGGACTGCAGATATTGAAGGACGTGAACATTTAACTTTTGAATCACAAACATGGTAATCAGTGTTCAGAAATTCGTAATAAATTAACTGTATTTTAATGATTTCAGAGTTACATGCAACAACTCATGAGTGCCCTTGACTACTGCCACTCCGAGTACATCCTTCACAGAGATCTCAAACCTCAAAATCTTCTTATAGACGCCCACGGTCACATAAAACTTGCCGATTTCGGGCTGGCCCGTCACTTCGGCGTTCCCATGAGAGGCTACACTCACGAAGTGATCACTCTCTGGTACCGCGCGCCAGAAATTTTGTTGGGCACTAAAGTGTACACGTCTTCCGTGGACATCTGGAGCCTCGGATGTATCATGTCTGAACTGGTGAGTTTCAAGTATAGAGGGATGATACATTTCAGTAGAAACTGAGTTAGTTTTACAGACAATTCAACCCAAAATCTGAATATATGTATAATTATATTTTACTTAAGATAGCTTATCTGATTGGAGACTGCTACGATGATAAATTGTTAAATATAGTAGAATTATAGTAAAATTAGATAATGTTACGTGAACATTTAAATTTGCCGCTCTGCAGTTCTCAGAGCCATCCCCTTCCCTGTCGCCTGTCTTGTGGTGCCACCTGCTGGCCTCGTCACCAATGGGGAGTGCGCGTGATTTTTTTAAAGATTTTTAATCAAAAGTATACCTCATCCTGAGAATTTTGACATCAGCCGTTCTCTTTTTGGATAAGTAGATCTTTTTCTATGATTTTTCAAAGTTTCGAATTATTCTGGCGTCACGCGCCCATCCTACCTGGGCGGGACCCCCCAGCCCACTGTGACGTCGTAAGAATTCGAAACTTTGAAAAATTACAGAAAAAGGTCTTCTCACCCTAGAAGGTCGCGGTTGGTGTCAAAATTCTCAGAATGAGCTCTAGTTTAGTTTAAAATAACAATAAACGGTTTTCCCGATCCATGCGGACACCCTATTAAAGAAACCACGTGCACCGAAACTATTTCGAAAATTTGATGACATTTTCTAGGATTGTTCAGATTGGCGTGTAGATGGTCCCCTATGAGGATAGTGGGAGGTACTGTTGAGTCATCAAAAATTAACTTCCCTCCACCGGGGATCGATCTCTTATCATTCTGATTCTGAATCGGAGCTCCTACCACATAAGCTAAGGAAGTGAATGGACAGAAATGCGAAGAGTACCTGTACCTGATCACAACATCTCCCCCCCCCCCCCCCCGTTAGGAAATCTCAGCTAGGTACTCCATTACCTAGTCAGGGAGGCTGCTTTGGCCGGCGTTTTACAACCCAGTGAGAATGCGTATTTTTTTACTGTCTTCAGAGTTTTTTTGTTATTGTTCCTTAACCCATTCAGCGCGGGTCTCAAAAGGAGGAACAACCTCCCATCCTGAAGTTGAGTTTTTGTGACACGTCGCAAAGCACTTTTTAAAAATTGTTATAATGGTGGTTATGGATAAAAACAGTCAATATCAGTTCATTTGAACCATTTTTGGCGCACGTGGTAATATTACCACACCCGCACGTCAGGTTTGGCCGGAATGCTAACAGCAGAGCGAAGTGTTGCGGGTTAGCATTCGGGCCAAATAGAGGCGAAAATTGAAAATCAAAATGAGTGAGTACACGAACGCAGTTGGACACTTCATACCAGATGTTATTTATTTCTGTAATGATGAATATAATACACCACATAATGGTAAACATTGTACACATTATTGCACATCAGCATTACCTACTTACAATTTTTGTTGCAATAGATAAAATTGACTTAGATTTTCCTGGCTCAAAAACACGCTATCCGCCAACGAAGTGTTCAGAACTGCTGCATGATTCATACTGAAGGTAAAAACCACTGTACGGGACAAAGAAACGCGGTACCCCCCTCTATGGAGCGATGATAAGGGTTAAGGTCTAAAGAGAGCAGCGTGGTAATATTACCACACCCGCACTGCGCGAAACCCCAGCTGTAGTAATATTACCACACCCGCACTGAATGGGTTAATTACGGGGTGGGGGATCTGCTGACCTCAAGGTTTGTCTGAATAGGCGGTGGCTCGACTCTTGTCTTGGGAGGGAGTTGTTTTGATGACCTAATCTTAATGAATTATTGTTTCTCTGAGAAATGCTGAGGAGACCATTCGGGTCAGGTACAATTGCGCCACATTGTTGAATCATCAAAAATTAACTTCCCTCGACCGGGGATCGATCTCCTATCATTCCGATTCTGAATCGGAGCTCCTACCACATAAGCTGAGGAAGAGAATGGACAGAAATGCGAAGAGGTAGCTGATCACAACATCTCCCCCCCCCCCCCCATTAAGGAAATCTTAGGTACTCCGTTACCTAGTCAGGCTGCTTTGGCCGGCGTTTTACAACCCAGTGAGAACGCGTATTATTTGACTGGCTTCAGAGTTTTTTTGTTGTTGTTCCTTATTGACGGGGCGGGGGATCTGCTGACCTCAACATTTGTCCGAATAGGCGCAGGCTCGACTCGTGTCTTGGGAGGGAGTTGTTTTACTGACCTAATCTTAATTAATTATTGTTTCTCTGAGAAATGCTGAGGAGACCATTCAGGTCCGGTACGACTGCGCCACACTGTTGAGTCATCAAAAATTATCTTCCCTCGACCGGGGATCGATCTCTTATCATTCCGATTCTGTATCGGAGCTCCTACCACTGAGCTAAGGAAGCGAATGGACAGAAATGCGAAGAGGTAGCTGATCAAACAGTACTTAGAGATCAACTTCTATGCATCGGATTATCTATGCAATCGGGTTATGGATACAAGGAAACTATGTGCCACGTCCACTTGGCGGGCGTATTCGCATTATCTCTCAAAATTCCCCTTGATTTGATAAAATCAAGATCGGTTACTTTCTTTCTGTACACCTTCGTAATTTATTTACGTTTTGTTTTGATGAAAAAGCGCCATTTCATTTTGAGCTATGACGTCTTCATCGTTGAAACCGTTTTGAGTCGCTTTTGTGATGAAATGTTTCAATGCCTGGAATTTCTCAAATTAACCCTAATTGAATAAATAACAATGATGGTATACTGCATTTTTTTGCAGCTAAAATATACGACAAACCAGTAATCATGTTTCTGATTATATCTGTAGAACAGTCAGGAACATGGCTACAAAACCTAATTAATATTGTACGAGTAGAACTGATTCTTTGATATCCAATGTTATAACCCTGAAATAATAACTGTAAAACCAAGTGATGAAAGTTTAAATTTTCCTAAAACAATTACATTTAATGCATTAGAATAATCCAAATAATGGTAGGTAGTGGTGTTGGAGTAGTTTGATTTGGGAGTTACAATGTTTTCATTTTTGTATCCTTTAATGGGAGGAAAAACCTACTGAATAATTTAAAATTTGGACAGTTTGATTCTACTTACTTCAATTATCTTTCTCCTTTCATTTCAGATCACCCTTAGACCTTTATTTCCGGGGGATTCGGAAATCGATCAGCTGTTCAGGATATTTAGAACGATGGGGACTCCGGACGAGAAGACGTGGCCAGGTGTCACTAAGCTCCCAGACTACAAACCTCTGTTCCCCCAATGGGAGGCGCAGGATATGGACAGCTTCGTCTGCAAGTTGGAGCCTGATGCCAAAGATTTCTTACGTGTAAGTGGAGGGTGAATTATTCTGATTTTAATTAGTCTACTCTACCTTTGGAAGTTGCATAGGAATGAGCTTCCACTCCCTACATCTGGTAGTTGTTGTTGGGAGCAACAATCACACCCAACACTGTCTCAGATCCACCATCTGCCTTCTTCAGCTGGCTTCCTCTTGTGAGCCAAATAGGGAAGGAGAGGGAGAGGTTACCATGCTCCGACAGTGCTCTGAAAACATCTTCTCATTCCAATGGGTTGATGGGGCTTCGGAAGGCTTGCGACTACTGGAACTTCCACGTTATCTGTGTGGCAACACTGCCAACAGCGGTACAGTGTTCGAGGGGTAGTCAAGGGACAACGTACTCTTTGCTGTGCCTGTCGGGGGTGGAAATGAACACCTGTATCATGTAGTACAGCAGTGTCCACAGTCTCATGGAGACCACATCCTACACCATGATGTGGTCTCCAAGCAGATAGCAGGTGCCTTCTTATCCAGCAGCTGGGATGGTGAGAGGTACAGATTATACCACATGCCGAGCAGCCAGGGTAAGAAGCCTGACATTGTTGCCGTCAAGCCTTATAGGTCTTGCATTATCCTGGATGTCCAAGTTGTTATTGGCAGCTTGGACGTGGAGCAGTCCTGGCGGGCTAAGATAAGAATGTGTGATAGCGATGAATTAAGGCAAGCGGTGTAGGAGCTAAAAGGAGTGTCACCCAACCATATCAGGGTGATGGCTGCGACCTTGTCATGGCGCGGAGTTTGGTGCGGAAAAGTGCCACAGAGTTGCGCGAGTTGGGCATCTCAGTAGGTGTACTCCATGGTGTACGTGTACTACTACACGGCTCATATTTGAACTGGTGGCCATATTAAAGAGGCACTTCCCTTCATCCCTCCCTCCCTACCCCACCTCACCTCTTTCATCATCTCTCGAGCGTCCTCCCCATTAATATATATATATTTTTTTAAATTTGTTCATTAATGGCGTGCCTCGTTGTGTCTTTGAGGGGAGTTAATTTTATTTTTTTAATTGAGTTTGCTTGCCCTATATTTGAGAAGCATTCATTCCAGAATTACATGGCGTTTTAGGCGAGGGTCTTTGATGAGAGTGTCTCAGATGCACAATCTGCCTTCTTCAGTGGGCTTCCTCTCGTTAGCCAAATTAGTGGTGGTGGGAAAGGGTAGCATCTGAGTTTGCTTGATCCATTTTGACCAACATCGTTTCATTGTTGCCCAACATGCAATCAGTCTATTATTCCCAGATTGCTGTACCAAGAGTTTTCATGTTAAATCAGTGAGTTCGTTTATGTATTGAAGAAACGTTTACATCTACATGTTTTTGAAAATTGTCAAATACATGTACAAATGAATTGTTGAAAATCCACTCTAACAGAAGTTGAGTGAATTAACCGTATTAACTTACTATTAATTATAATTTGAGTTAATCCTTCTCAACTATTTAGAGGAGTGGTTTTGTCGTGAATGCGGATTTTCGAACTTAATAGTGGGGTATTTGGGTGGGTCGGAAATTCAGGTTTTTGACCTCAAATTTGGATTCAGCACTATTGAGAACCTATACTCCAACTTTTTGCCCACTGATACTATAACATGTGGTAGAAAAATTAATTAAAGAGATCTCACGTTTGAAAAAAGGCGGGCCTCCCTGAATGCCTGAAGGCGAGCAACTTAATAGAGAGTTTTTGCCACGTCAGGCGCGACGACTTGAGATCGTGACGACTCGAGACAGATGGGGCCAGGAGACGCAGATGCTAACTTTTTTTGGTGGATTTCGAGTCGTCACAAAACAAGGTGCGGACTCTGAAAGTCACGCTAAATAGCTACCGACCTGCGAAGTCACTCGAAAATGGCTGATAGCGAACAGCTGATACAGACTCCGGGGGGTCTCGAAATAAGTTTTCAGAATGAAATTTGGAATGTTCGGCGATTCGCCGTATTGAACAAATCTATCACTACCTGGATACCTATTTACATCCTTTTCTGACCCAACATTGCGATAAAAAACCTACCTACTAATGATTTTCACGTATTCACCTAGTTTAAATGGGTAGTTATCTATGTAGTGAACACCACAAACCTAGGTTTTCCGGAGTTCGTACTGCATTTTTCTGGGTCTCAAATACCAACTACTTAACTACAGATTTTGCATTAGCTATCTATCCGCTGGTTCCTTGTTTGTATAGCAACACGTCCGTAGCATAATTATCTCTAGATAACTTCATAACTGTTGTAAGAGGACTTTTTCCAATGACATTCAACTTACAAGTACGATGATCACAGCAAATGGAACTATCAACTGAAATCTTAAATGGTACCTACTTACGTGAACTGACTCCCATTGCCTTTTTATTGTAGAACTGTAGTTAGGCGTGTTGGTAGATGATTAAATAATATACAACATTAAATGAAAAACAAGGGTGCATTTATTCAGAAATTTCATTGACATTCAAACAATGTAAAATTCGCACAGAGTCAACAATAGTATACGATGAATTCACTTGATCTTGGTCGAAGATAACAGAATTCTGGTGATGAGTAGTTTGTTTCGAGCGATGAAAAACTTGATAATTCCCGGGAAGAAGAAAACTGTTCTACAAATGTAAGCTAAAATCGAGAACCAAAACACCGATGTCGAACGTCGAACACAGCACAAAATCCTGCTACACCCGTCCTAAATTGAAACTGGTTATAGAAGTGTGAGGTTACAGAGGGTACAGTCGTCAAGAAAGCCGTCGTCCTCGACGCCGCCAAAAGCCGGCATTTGGCGGCGTCCAAGACGACCGAGCTCGCCGTCGAAGTCGTCACGCATGCGCAGTCACCATTTCCAGATGGTGGCATGGATACTACACGCGGACAGTCGTCACAAAAGTTGTGGCTTGCTGTGGCAAGGATTTCATGACAGACAGACACGGAACCAAAATTGTTCAGGAAGGTCTGAAACGTAAAACGTGAGCGGAAATTTTGATTTTGGAGAACTTTTTTCCTCAAGCTTGAAAAGTTTCCGCTCAAAGCTTCCGCTACCTCGGTAGACTCGGAAGCAAAAATTGACTGAAATACCCCATTGTTTTCTGCTTAGATTGCGTTATGAAATGGAGATTTTTTTTCCCGCAGAGATTGATCCTTTACAACCCCGCTAAACGGCTCAGCGCTCACCAGGCTCTGAAGCACAAATTCTTGAAGAACGCCAAACTCGTCCCTCTGCCGCTCAAATGATGGTCTCCAGCGAGTGAAGGCCGCTCCGCTTCGCTCAACTCTCGTTACGGTATCGTTTAGATTATTTATCAAGGATCGACTCCAATTCACATTCGAACTCTCACGACTGGTCGTGCAATATTACGTCGTGTATTTTTATAAGTAAGTTGGTATTAAAATTTTCGTTTACGCCGAATATTTAGATTTTGAGGTGTATTTCCACTCAGCACCACTTCAATTCAAAATGTCGATTTTATTTTAATTTTTGACTTTGATTTTGGATGTCTTATCAATATAATCGATAGCGTCAGTCGACCAGCCTTAACCAAAATTGTTCAAAGCAAGTGAGGGGCTTCAGTGTTCGATGTAAACTGTGGGACCACGAAGGTTGCAAGTATTCAGTCACATGACACTGAAGAAACTGAACCTATTTAGTAGAGACAAGACTTTTCCATAAAGCTAGAAGAATAACATATAAATTCAGTGATGAAAAACGATAGGATTATTGGTAATAGATTTTTGCTTCGTTTAAATAAGATTGAATGAAAGTAAACAATTAATTTGCACTTTGGAAACAAAATTGGTTCGTTTTGGAATCGTTTCAAAGGATTTGATGGTTTGGAATAATGGTGCCTGGTATTCAGGATCTATAAACTCTGGAAGAAGTGAAATCGCCCAATCAAAGCGCCTTTGCGATTTTTCACTTATTTTTCTACTCTTCGCTTCCTCACTATAGGGGGTAGTTAAGGTCGAGGTTTCCAGCTCAGCTGGGATTCACGCAGAAAATCAAAATAGTTTGGGTCCTCCACAATAAAATGTTCGCTCGAATACGGTGCTTCAGATTCGATGTTACAGAGGACCGACGCAAAACCAATTTTTCGAACTAAACCACACAAAAATAGTGTTTTTGTACTTATCGTTGTTACGAAAGCATATCCATTCGGTGGAATGCTTTCTGTTATGAGAATTTCCTTTTCATATTGTGGAAGACAGTTTTTTGATTTTCTTTGAAGAAGTTTTCGTTGACGGCAAGCAAAAAACGCTGCAAATGATTACCAAAGGTTTATTATTTTTCTGTGTAGATTACTCGCCATTGTCACTACTTACCATATTTTTGCTTCACATGTTTATTTTGACGAAATAAACGCTTCACACTCAATTTGGAGAAAAAGGGAGTTGTAGTAGGGATGGGTATCGATACTCGATATTTCAAAATATCGATACTTTCGTACCGATACTCGATATTTTAGTATCGATACTGCACTTGCCGATATTTTTGGAAATCGATAGTTTGGATCCGATATTTCTAAATATCGAATATCGATACTGTTCTCGCGGAAAATTCAACATACTGGCTCAAAAATAATGAAGGTAGAGAGGCTTTTGGGTCATTACTCTTTGATTGCACAAATAACGTTTATATCATGGAAAAAAATCAATCTGCTTGGACTCTTAATAGTAAAAAATGAATAAAAGTTGTTTGAAAAAATTATTTTTCTTCAGAAAATTGGATAACATTGATAGTTTGTGACCCTAAAGTATCGATACTCGATATTTTAAAATATCGATACTCATGGCCAACGATACTTGGGATATCGATACTCAGATACGATACAGTATCGATACAAAATATCGATACTTTTTTAACGATACCCATCCCTAAGTTGTAGTTGCCATCATTAGGAAATTTGATTCCTGGTTGCTAAGGACGCAAAACAGTAAAACTCGACTAGACGATCGACGATTGCGTTTTGGTCAGCTAAAATAATTTTAGCTGCAATTATTGCAATGAATATTAGGCCTCTTTCGCGATTCAAACTCGTGTTTCTGATTTATTGTATGATCAATGTTGAGTTTTCATAGGGAGCGAACGGTTGGTCCTACAGAGCTCTGGGTGGTCTCATTCGATTCTTAAAATTTAAAACTGTTTTAAAGTGAAGAAAAAAACAATACCTTAATATCGAAGGTATTACTTACTTTTTGAGCTAGGGCGTTTTCAGAATTTAGCCCTTATTTTTCAATCTTTAGAAGTGACTGACATCAACCAAAAGCTTCGGGGCACAACTAGACCCCAAATGGAGCCCACTTACCGAATTTCATCAAAATTGGCCAGTGCAAATTTTTATTCGATTTTTGAATTCTGTGTACCTTGAAACGTGAACCAACAAATTTTGACGGGAGTTAAACTTTTTTTTCTTAGTCAATTCGAATGATTTGTTATTGAAAATAATAAACTGAAATTCTTCACGCTTGTTGGTCTGTCATCATTTGTTCAATGAAAAAACTCCTGAGAAAAACGCTGCAAATTATTTCACAAAGGTTTATTATTTTCCTGTATAGATCACTCATCTGCAAAGATCATAGCTTTGCTATTGTCACTATTTATTTATTTTTTGTTTTTACCTACCAACCTGTGGTACCTACTACCTACCACACCATACTGCCTTCACAACTTCACAATCAAGTTTATTAGGAAGAACTAAACGCTTCACATCCCATTCGAAGAAATATCGAACTTTATATGGAAATTTGATTACTGGTTGCTAAGGGAGCATAATTGAATACAGCCCGAAGAAACGAACAGCGATCGCATTTTGAATAGTTAAAATTTCAACGGAGATTAGACCTCTTTGGTGATTCAAACTCGTGATTCTGTTTTATCGAAGGAAAACCTTCAAGTACTCGTAGGGAGCGAACGGTTTGCCCTACAGAGCTCCGGGTGGTCTCAAAAAATTTTAAAAATTCTATACTATTGCACTCTTGAAAATTTCAATCCTTAATTTTCACCCCTTAGAAGTGACTGACACCAACCAAAAGCTTCACGGCACAACTAGACCCCAAATGGAGCCCATATACCAAATTTGAACCAAATCAGGCCTGGGTTGCTAAGAAAAGTGCCGCGTACGGCGGATGGATGGAAAATCTTTTATTCGATTTTCGGATTATACGTAAGTACGTAATTTACCTTGAAACGTAAACCAACAAAATTTGAGGGGTTAACTTTTTTTTTCTTGGTAGATTCCAAAGGTTCATTATTGAAATAATAGAGAGTTTTTGGCAACCACTAACGGGCTCGTGGAACCTCTTCACAAAGCACAGAGTTTGCTAATGACAATGGATTTGCCCCTGACAACAGCGGGCGACGATGATGAAGGGTGCCCCTAGACAGTCACCCGTTCCCAGAGGCCCACCATCCCGAGCGCCTCCATTCCCCCCCTGTCCGAAGTTAACGGGCTTCCTCCTTCAACTGGGTAGCATCCTCTGTTGCTCGCGCTAGTCTCCTCCTAACGGGGCTCATGAGATTTTGGCACCCAAAACTCTCTAATAAACCAAAATTAGCCAACAAAAAACTCCATAGAAACGTTAGCATCGACGCTTGCTCGCTCTAGCTGCCTATTTCCCTGTATTTATGTAAACTGATGGAATTAATGGAATTTTCGTGGATTGTTGAAGCTGGTTCCTTGGCCGTACGCTATGCATTTCGATGGTGTTTGACTAACCTTCTCTGAGCCCTACTGGTTCTTTAGTTCGTCCCTATGGAGAATCTATTGTGACAATGTAAGAGGTGTCCAGAATGGACATTTACTAATGCCCTCACTGAACGCTTCCAGTTACAAGCCAATTCTGTGTATCTGAGAGTCGCCAATTTGTTTTTAACGGCAATTTCAAAGTTTCAAAATGAAAAAAAAAATGTAATAATTAATTTCTTGTGGTTTTGTGGAGTTTAAGACTTACTAGGTTGAATTTTTAGGTTTTAAGATGATGCAAATGGTTGTTAAGGTTAGGAAATGAGGGAGTTCAATCAGTGGTGGTAGATTTCGAATGGGCTTCCAACATATTGGGTCGCTATAGCAAGCCATGTAGGGATGGTTTGGGAATCTTCTTCATGGATGAACTTGTGGGTTCATGACCGAAGATTGACATTAGGAGGATAGAGGTAAATGGAAACATTTTTATTTCCAGCAGGCAGGTGGGAAAAATCTTTAAGATCCATAGAGGGAGTTGGATCTCGTAAGATACCTGGAAGGGTCCGCGTCTTCAGGTTATGTGGGATTCCAACCCACTAAAAAACACCTCCTTTTCTCCCACGTTGGAACTCAGCCCGTAACGGTTTAACACATTACTTTGGACTGAGTCCTGGGGCGTTAATCAAGTTCTGGGTGGGAGGGGGGGGAGACCAGATGCTCCCTCCTCTCTCTTTCTCGTTCTAAGAGTATCTTCCTTGTCAGGATCCTTTCTGTGTACTCTGCCACAGCAGTCTAGCTCCTTTCACCAAATGGAACGTTGGCATCCTCTAGTTGTTTCAAAGCCACAAGTTCCATGAGGGTCTTGGCCATAGGTATTGCATTATGGCCCCAGGCGTCTCTGCGTGAGCCCTTCATTTTTTAAAAGGTCGCTCTAGAAGGTGCCCTGGCCTCCCTCATTTGACTGTACTGCTGAAATTATCTTACAGACTTTGAGCAGAATGGGTCCAATTGTCGGCCCATTAAATTAACTTCCCTTAACTGCGGATCGATCTCCAGACTTTCTGACTATACTACACAAATCTTAGTCGAGCTGTAAACCACTGAGCCAAGGAAACGAATGGACAGAAATGCAAAGAGGTAGCTGAGCACAACATCGCTCCACTGTTGAGGAAATCTTAGGTGCTCCGTTACCTAGTCCAGAAGGTGAGTGTTTTACAACCCAGTGAGAACTCTCTATTTTCGGCTGGCTCTGGAGTTCATTGTTATTCTTTCTTGAATGGAAATGACCTGCTGAACTTAACAGTTTGTATGAATCGTCACCGGCCTGACTCGTATTTTGAGGGAGCTGTTTGATGACATAACAATAATGTCCTCGGAGAATGGATGTTAGAGAGTTCCTAGTAGGTTTGTTTCAGCTAAGATGCGGCGCGCCAAGTTTTCAATGCAGCGCGCTGGATTGCCTCCTAGTGACGTATTCTATAATGTTACGGTGCCGGATCTGATATGGCACGTTCTTATCACAATATGGCGCTGGACTGAGAGGGTGTGTGTGGTACGTCACGTCATATCTAAGCCGAACCAAACCCTCTAGGAACTCTCTAATGAGTCGAGCTCTCTACCACTGAGCCAAGGAAAAGGTAGCTGATCACAACACAATCAGTGGCAACTATATTCGTTTTTGGGCCTAACTCTCCCCACAGTCACTACACGACCAACCACAGCAAGCTTCAGACAAGATTTGGCAAGCCTGCACTTGCTTCCCCATTCAGGCCAGCCATTGCTACTAAAGCAAAGATCCTAGCTGAATCAATTTGTTATCAGCCGTGTTATTTGTTACGAGTGATGTATTAAAAACAATTGTGGTCCGAATAATTCTCTCGACCCTACTTACAGTAAGTAAAGTAAACAACCATTTCTGGTTGGATTTTCGTCCAACTGCCATTCCTGGCGTCGGGGACGTCATCAGCTGTCTTCCTAAGGGAAGATCAGAATTTGTTCTGATGACTTCGCTCATGGCTTCCCATTGGCCTCACCGCCTGGGTTGGGACGAGGGGGAACTGCGACCGACTCGCCCCGAAAAATATGCCGCAGAGGCGAGCCTCGAACTCACGGCCCCTGCAACCGGTTCGAGTCCCGTCTCCAGAGAATAAAACGCCGTAGCTCGCTCGGTCACAGCTGACCCCTCCTACTTACAGTACCTTTCCTAATGTAAGAGAAATGCGTAAGTATTGAAATATTAGCATTGTAGACCTGAAGTGGGGGTGTTGCTTATGCTCTACTTCTGTGGCCTTCAATATTCTTCCAGTTCATTCGGAAGAATCGGATTGTTACGTTATTTCCAGTTGGACGTGCCAACTCCGAGAACAACAGAAAACTAGCCATCACTGATCAGACACCCTTAAGAAATCGGTCCAATCAGGCATTCAATTAGAGATAGTTTTTCAAGCGACTGAACTTTACCTGAATTGATTTAATTACGTTCAATGTAGAACTGAGATGAAATCAAATTGCGTCTGAAATGACGAAACACTGCTAAGGTGTCACAAAGAATCGATTCCACATATAGCTCAACTAAGGTAATTGTTTTTTTTATGTAGAAATTTGAATATGGGTTTGTAGATAAGATGATTTTTTCCACCACCAATGATGAATAGTAGTACCTAATAATTATTGAACCTGTTTAGTCACATAGTTTCCATATTTATATATTTTGTTTGTTGCAACTGTGTAGTATCAAAGTTCTTCCGAACAACACCAGTCCACCACATTTTTCTTTTAGAGTGGTATTTTATTTGTAATAAATAAGGGAAGAATGTTATTTATTCGTTATTATGTCAAACTTTTTGTGCGAATCAAATACAGTTTGTTTTGTCATTTCAAGTTCAACTTGTAACTGCTCCTGTTCCTAGTGGTCCTGGCCCACTGACTGTCCTCTACTAGAGCTACTAGCTACAGATTGGAGACTAACCGTCCCGAATTGTCTCTTTTTCACAGTCCTTGGAGTTTGTGGTTCTCTGAAAATACCATCGTGATCTTTTTCTTCATCCCTTGATCTTCATTCCGAAGAAACAGATTTGGAGAGAGATTCTGTCATGAGAGTTTAGTGAAGACAAATATTTTAAGTGAATTTGAGGTTAACTCGTTCCTGAAGGGATATGAGGTTAGGGTTGAAGTAAGAGTAAATGAATTTACTAGTACGGCAGAGAAATTGCTAATAGCGTCCCTAGTTCCTACTGGATTAGTCAAGCAAACTTACTATCTCAATGCTCTTAACACATTCAACGCGCATCTGGAAAGGCCGCCAAGCGCTGTAGCGGAAATGTAATACCTACCTAACGTCAATGAACGGTGCTTTAGACTTCTGGGTAATTGCCGAGGAGAGACAGTGGGCTTGTGGGTCCTCTGAGTGATTTTTCATTTTGCATATTAGCAATAATTATAAATAAGTATAAGTAAAAATAAATAATAAACGGATTGCGTTCAAATCAACAGGTACTCATAGCATAATTATGGAAAAAAACACATGTTAGGACCGATCCAATAGACAACTCTCATAAATACCAACTAGCGAAAATGTCATTGTGCTCGATAAATTCAATAATGATGATCAAGTTGAATGGAATTGGTGAAAAGAATTGAAGAAAATCATCAGAAATCCTCAAAAATAGCTTTGTCTTAGAGGAGCCGACGTTCTTGATACCTTATCACACTTCCAACCGATATTGTGGATATTCCTCACACTCGATCCATGAAAGTGGCGAACTTTGTTGGGTGCCTGGTGATCAAATGAATCAAACAAGACCTTTCCCGTCCTTCTAGAGCTATTTATGACGATATGCGAGCGTTTCATATGAATATTCTGTTTCATATGAAGATGCCCGCTCGCTGGGAAGTTCACTTTGTATCATATGATGACTTCCGCGTTGAATGTGTTAAGTGAAAGGTAGTTCAGAGGTAACACAATCATGTTAACAGAGGTTAAATGTATTATAACATTTCAAGTCAATTCAAGGTTTTTCGTCTAGGATGGGTAGATGAACCTTGTAGGCTATAGTTCTGGTACGCTTCCAGAGATGGCACTTCTGTCGTAGGTGACAGCTTTGAAGTCACTAATAGTGAAGAAAAATGACTCACTATTCTTCATGGGGCTGCCGTCCAGAGGTAGGGAGATCTCCACTCTGTTTCTTCCCCCCTCCTGTGCCTTGCTCAAGCAGGGAGGCATCTCTGCTGCTGCCAGGGTCACAGTGGCATTGGAGGGACTTAGGGTGGAATTCATAGACAAGGCTTGAGTATGAGCGAGTATGAGCAATAATTGATTGAGATGGCCCACTTAAAAGTTGTGGTCGCGTGAGACTGAGGAGACGCTCAGGGCTACTCAACTCATTTTCACCTTAAGTTGGCAGCCTTGGTGGGGATATTTCCCTGTTTCATGGATATTTTGGGTGAAAAGCACGGCGAAATTTCCCGCTCGTATTCTGCACTGATCGTGAGTCAGGTCCTTGTCGCCCGTTCTCTGGTTAAAACAGTAATGAAAAGTTTCTTATTGCATTTTCGTTACTGTTGATGTGCATGCTAATTTCTCTATTTTGTCCGATTCCCTAAAGTAACCATTAGTTTTGAGTTATTAGCAGAGGTGAATCAATCAAATTGAAGTCTATTCAATTAATTATATGAGGGTGCGGACATATTTTTGGAGATTTGTAACTTGATGTCTATCTCCGCAATTTCATCAGTTGGATTGAATTTGCTGCCATCGGACTCTGAAGAAGGTAAGAAATTATGATTCCTTAAATTAGCAGTAAAAGTATGTATCTATATGTAGGTACGATACGAACTCTCTTGACACCTACATGCTACAACTTGATCTAGAAAAGATAATAGGTTTGTTTCTACAGCGACCACAGTCAAACAGAAAGCGACCAGCATAATGCACAGTAGTCTAACTGCTGTTCCTTCAGGATGAACAGTCTGACAGATCAAACCAACTGTTGTTCAACAGGATGATTCGGTTAACTGTAGTTGAACAGATATGCTCCAAGGGCTCCTGTCGATAAGGAAACCTTTCCCATGTGAAAATTCTTTCATAACCTGCTCATTTTAGAATTGATCTTGTGTTGAGTTTTATTCGAATTCAGTTCAATTTTCGATCCTCTTTTGCTTATATTTTGGATATGGATCCAGCTGGTTTTTTTCGTGAAATGAAATGAGCAAGGAATGAAGGATTAGAAAGAAATAACTATCAATACCAAAGATGACACTTGAAACTGAAAGTAACGCGAGGTTCAGTTTGTGCAACGTTAAGTAACCTGATGACAAAAAGCGTCCCAACAGCGCCATTGAACTGTTCGACAGTTTGAACGGCGATTTAGAAGGCTGTGAACTGTAGTTCAACTGCTATCCAACTGTAAACCTTCTGTTAGAACAAACCTCATGCCTTATTTCATTTAAAAAAGAAAAAAATCAATGGGGTAAACTCTTCGATTGTCATCAGAAATATTCATATTTTCCGAAAATAAAAACCAAAGAGGTTGATGAATAAAATAACCACGTTATTCAGAATGAAACTTTTTATATATAATTCAATACTTGTAAACTATAATATATGTCCTCATTAAGGAGTGTTGACAATAGCGATACATACTTGTCTTTCACGCAAGTCACATCGTTGACTCAAAGCTTCAAAAACGAATTTTTCAAAACCCATAGAAAAACCTTAGTGTAGATATAATTGTAAATTGGTTCAAACATTTGGTACAATGGTTTTGTCCAGCAGAATTTTCTTATGATAGACCAATCATTAATGTTATTAGTATTTTGGGTAGGTACTTCAAAGTGAAAGAACTTTGAATGTCACGTTACCTGGAGTGTCAAAAACATGTTTATTGACATTTTTGAATTTTGACACATTAATTAAAAGTCCTCTTGGGATGATCTTGATCAGTGATAATCTAGACAACAATCAGTCTCCCTCAAAAGGTTGTTGTTGAAGGCCTTTAAAACTCTTCAATAGTTTGTGTTACCTTGTATCAATGGTTGGAGGAGCTGATTTGTTCTTGTCTAGAGATTTTTTGATAGATCATTGGTAATCGTTAGCTATCTTACCTTATGGTGGAATACGCACAGGTATGAAATGGGAATCCTTGAAGGGCTGAGGACAGCCTCTTCTCTTCTCATCCTCTCAAATGGGTGGCCAAGAGGTCGTCCGAGGAAGGTGTTTTCCGATTCTCTCAAGCCTCAATATCGCATTGTTCTAATTGGGAGTAATATAACAGCCATGATTCATTACTTGAATGGCCATGGTGTCAACATTGATCATTGATTTGGTTTGACCCTTCTGTCAGGGTCTTGCAGACTCAATTCATTATGAAATCGACTGAAAAAGTGACACATGGAAGATAACTCCACCTTCTTCTGCTTCAATGGGACGTTACTTTGGGGAATTTGCCTCACATTTCTTCATTTTGTTTTTCGAAAGAGGAGTCACTGATATGGAAGAAACCCATAGTGTGCTGCTCGAAAAAAGCATCCAAAAAATTTAGAGAATTTAACCTTTCCTCTACTAAAAAGCCTGCACAGTCGGCAGCCCCGACACTGAATGCCTGTGGGCCAGTGCCTCTCGCCACAATGAAAACATTAAACTGTCGCTGGACTCTGTGCGTCATTACGCTTTCTACTGCATTTTCACCATTGAGAATGAGTATAATTTATTAGTAGGTATTTTTTTTCTTATTTTTCGCTTCCAACTGTTTCGTTCTTTCGAATACCAACTTCTTTTTGTTGTACCACACCTCTAATGGAATAAAAATCCATTGGAAAAACAAAACTATATATAGTCATGCGTAGTAGAGAAAGGGTTAAGGAAGATGGAAATTTAAAATGTAGCGGCAAATCTGTATGGAGGCAGCTATGTTGCAACGTAATGGGTTTTCTAACCAATCTGACTTCGTAGGAGGTTCTGTACTCCTTACGACAGTAGCGATACCTCTGGATGCTTACATGAAGCTATAGCTTACTTGGTTGAACTCAGGAGTGCAAGTGCACCCAGACGTGAAAATGACCAAAAGAAGCCATTTTACTACTTTTTTACAATACCATTCTACCTATTAGTTATCAAGCATTATTAGTCTCATCTTCTTACTTAGTTTCGTCATTTGCATCACATTATTGAGTGGATCATTTCGTGTGGTCACAAGTGCGCTAACTGCTGTCGTTCTTGATACTCTTTGAAACTTCTTTTACGCTTCTCCAGAGCACTCAGCATTGTGAATCTGGTCAGTTCTTGCGTCATTTTGCAGGAGGAACCCCAGGGTGTGGATGTGATCTATTTCCCTCGATTTTCACAGTGTTTTTTGACAGTCTTCACTCGTTTAGGCATTTTCTTCTACAGTAATTTTTCCCCTCAGGAAGGGAAAAAAAAACAAATTTAAACAACCTATTCCTGGATTAAACATCATTCTAGGTCCTATTATAGATTTAACTTGAAATTACAGAATTTAAAATTGAGGCAAATTCCCATTATTCATACAATTTGGCTCTCTCTCTCTCTCGCCAAAAAAGCGACAACTATTGGGATAGGAAAGTGGAACAGGAATGAAGTTACTTTTGGCGAGAAACACACCCCTCACCTCGTTTCCATGATTAATATGAAGTTGGAAATGGTGTAACATTTTGTTTTAATTTCATGGACAAAATGGTTAACACTGTCCACGCCGCCTCGTACAGGTGACAGGTCCTACTACTTTTGGCAAGGGTTACACGAAAATCGTTCCCCCGCTTCATTTTGAACCTGACTGTCCATAAAACGCATAGAATCTGTTGTT
>CM019182.2:23413453-23464564 GCA_009739505.2 Apolygus lucorum | reverse complement strand
GGGATCGATCTCTTATCATTCCGATTCTGTATCGGAGCTCCTACCACTGAGCTAAGGAAGCGAATGGACAGAAATGCGAAGAGGTAGCTGATCAAACAGTACTTAGAGATCAACTTCTATGCATCGGATTATCTATGCAATCGGGTTATGGATACAAGGAAACTATGTGCCACGTCCACTTGGCGGGCGTATTCGCATTATCTCTCAAATTCCCCTTGATTTGATAAAATCAAGATCGGTTACTTTCTTTCTGTACACCTTCGTAATTTATTTACGTTTTGTTTTGATGAAAAAGCGCCATTTCATTTTGAGCTATGACGTCTTCATCGTGAAACCGTTTTGAGTCGCTTTTGTGATGAAATGTTTCAATGCCTGGAAATTTCTCAATTAACCCTAATTGAATAAATAACAATGATGGTATACTGCATTTTTTTGCAGCTAAAATATACGACAAACCCGTAATCATGTTTCTGATTATATCTGTAGAACAGTCAGGAACATGGCTACAAAAACCTAATTCATATTGTACGAGTAGAACTGATTCTTGATATCCAATGTTATAACCCTGAAATAATAACTGTAAAAACCAAGTGATGAAGTTTAAATTTTTCCTAAAACAATTACATTTAATGCCTATAGAATAATCCAATAATGGTAGGTAGTGGTGTTGGAGTAGTTTGATTTGGGAGTTACAATGTTTTCATTTTTTGTATCCTTTAATGGGAGGAAAAACCTACTGAATATTTAAATTTGGACAGCTTTGATTCTACTTACTTCAATTATCTTTCTCCTTTCATTTCAGATCACCCTTAGACCTTTATTTCCGGGGGGATTCGGAAATCGATCAGCTGTTCAGGATATTTGAAACGATGGGGACTCCGGACGAGAAGACGTGGCCAGGTGTCACTAAGCTCCCAGACATACAAACCTCTGTTCCCCCAATGGGAGGCGCAGGATATGGACAAGCTTCGTCTGCAGTTGGAGCCTGATGCCAAAGATTTCTTACGTGTAAGTGGAGGGTGAATTATTCTGATTTTTAATTAGTCTACTCTCCCTTTGGAAGTTGCATAGGAATGGGCTTCACTCACTTCATCGTCCTATAAGCATCTGGTAGTAGTTGTTGGGAGCAAACAATAAACACCCCAACACTGTCTCAGATCCACCATCTGCCTTCTTCAGCTGCTTCCTCTTGTGAGCCAAAATAGGAAGGAAGAGGGAGAGGTTACCATGCTCCGACAGTGCTCTGAAAACATCTTCTCATTCCAATGGGTTGATGGGGCTTCGGAAGGCTTGCGACTACTGGAACTTCCACGTTATCTGTGTGGCAACACTGCCAACAGCGGTACAGTGTTCGAGGGGTAGTCAAGGGACAACAGATACTCTTTGCTGTGCCTGTTTGGGGGTGGAAATGAATATGAGTATCATTTAGTGCAGCAGTGTCCACTGTCTCATGGAGACCGCATCCTACGTCGTGATGCAGTCTCCAAGCAGATAGGCAATTGGCCTTCTTATCCAGCTGCTGGGATGTTGAGAGGGACAGATTATACCACCATGTCGAGCAACCAGGGTAAGAAGCCTGAGATTGTTGCCATCAAGCATTATAGGTCTTGCATTATCCTGGATGCCAAGTTGTCAATGTCAGCTTGACATGGAGCAGTCCTGGTGGGCTAAGATGAGAATGATGATAACGATGAATTACAGCAAGTGGTGTCGGAGCTAAAAGGAGTGGCACCCAACAACATCAGGGTGATGGCTGCGACCTTGTCATGGCGCGGAGTTTGGTGGCGGAAAAGTGCCAACGGAGTTGCGCGGAGTTGGGCATCTCAGTAGGTGTACTCCATGGTGTACGCGTACTACTGCTTGGATCATATTTGAACTGGTGTTCATGTTATACAGGCACTTCCCTTCATCACTCCCTCACACCCACTCCTTCATCATCCTCGAGCGTCCTCCCCATTAATAGTTTATTTTAATTTTTCATTAATGGCGTGCTTCGTCCGTTTTTGAGGGGAGTTTACAATTTTTTTTAAATTGAGTTTGCTTGCCCTACTGTTGAGATGCATTGGTGCCAGATTACACACGGCGTTTTAGGTGAGTGTCTTTGATGAGAGTGTCTCAGATGCACAATCTGCCTTCTTCAGTGGGCTTCCTCTCGTTAGCCAAATTAGTGGTGGTGGGAAGGGTAGCATCTGAGTTTGCTTGATCCATTTTGACCAACATCGTTTCATTGTTGCCCAACATGCAATCAGTCTATTATTCCCAGATTGCTGTACCAAGAGTTTTCATGTTAAATCAGTGAGTTCGTTTATGTATTGAAGAAACGTCTACATCTACATGTTTTTGAAAATTGTCAAATACATGTACAAATGAATTGTTGAAAATCCACTCTAACAGAAGTTGAGTGAATTAACCGTATTAACTTACTATTAATTATAATTTGAGTTAATCCTTCTCAACTATTTAGAGGAGTGGTTTTGTCGTGAATGCGGATTTTCGAACTTAATAGTGGGGTATTTGGGTGGGTCGGAAATTCAGGTTTTTGACCTCAAATTTGGATTCAGCACTATTGAGAACCTATACTCCAACTTTTTGCCCACTGATACTATAACATGTGGTAGAAAAATTAATTAAAGAGATCTCACGTTTGAAAAAAAGGCGGGCCTCCCTGAATGCCTGAAGGCGAGCAACTTGATAGAGAGTTTTTGCCATGTCAGGCGCGACGACTTGAGATCGTGACGACTCGAGACAGATGGGGCCAGGAGACGCAGATGCTAACTTTTTTTGGTGGATTTCGAGTCGTCACAAAACAAGGTGCGGACTCTGAAAGTCACGCTAAATAGCTACCGACCTGCGAAGTCACTCGAAAATGGCTGATAGCGAAAAGCTGATACAGACTCCGGGCGGTCTCGAAATAAGTTTTCAGAATGAAATTTGGAATGTTCGGCGATTCGCCGTATTGAACAAATCTATCACTACCTGGATACCTATTTACATCCTTTTCTGACCCAACATTGCGATAAAAAACCTACCTACTAATGATTTTCACGTATTCACCTAGTTTAAATGGGTAGTTTTCCGGAGTTCGTACTGCATTTTTCTGGGTCTCAAATACCAACTACTTAACTACAGATTTTGCATTAGCTATCTATCCGCTGGTTCCTTGTTTGTATAGCAACACGTCCGTAGCATAATTATCTCTAGATAACTTCATAACTGTTGTAAGAGGACTTTTTCCAATGACATTCAACTTACAAGTACGATGATCACAGCAAATGGAACTATCAACTGAAATCTTAAATGGTACCTACTTACGTGAACTGACTCCCATTGCCTTTTTATTGTAGAACTGTAGTTAGGCGTGTTGGTAGATGATTAAATAATATACAACATTAAATGAAAAACAAGGGTGCATTTATTCAGAAATTTCATTGACATTCAAACAATGTAAAATTCGCACAGAGTCAACAATAGTATACGATGAATTCACTTGATCTTGGTCGAAGATAACAGAATTCTGGTGATGAGTAGTTTGTTTCGAGCGATGAAAAACTTGATAATTCCCGGGAAGAAAAAAACTGTTCTACAAATGTAAGCTAAAATCGAGAACCAAAACACCGGTGTCGAACGTCGAACGCAGCACAAAATCCTGCTACACCCGTCCTAAATTGAAACTGGTTATAGAAGTGTGAGGTTACGGAGGGTACAGTCGTCAAGAAAGCCGTCGTCCTCGACGCCGCCAAAAGCCGGCATTTGGCGGCGTCCAAGACGACCGAGCTCGCCGTCGAAGTCGTCACGCATGCGCAGTCACCATTTCCAGATGGTGGCATGGATACTACACGCGGACGGTCGTCACAAAAGTTGTGGCTTGCTGTGGCAAGGATTTCATGACAGACAGACACGGAACCAAAATTGTTCAGGAAGGTCTGAAACGTAAAACGTGAGCGGAAATTTTGATTTTGGAGAACTTTTTTCCTCAAGCTTGAAAAGTGTCCGCTCAAAGCTTCCGCTACCTCGGTAGACTCGGAAGCAAAAATTGACTGAAATACCCCATTGTTTTCTGCTTAGATTGCGTTATGAAATGAAGATTTTTTTTCCCGCAGAGATTGATCCTTTACAACCCCGCTAAACGGCTCAGCGCTCACCAGGCTCTGAAGCACAAATTCTTGAAGAACGCCAAACTCGTCCCTCTGCCGCTCAAATGATGGTCTCCAGCGAGTGAAGGCCGCTCCGCTTCGCTCAACTCTCGTTACGGTATCGTTAGATTATTTATCAAGGATCGACTCCAATTCACATTCGAACTCTCACGACTGGTCGTGCAATATTACGTCGTGTATTTTTTATAAGTAAGTTGGTATTAAAATTTTCGTTTACGCCGAATATTTAGATTTTGAGGTGTATTTCCACTCAGCACCACTTCAATTCAAAATGTCGATTTTATTTTAATTTTTGACTTTGATTTTGGATGTCTTATCAATATAATCGATAGCGTCAGTCGACCAGCCTTAACCAAAATTGTTCAAAGCAAGTGAGGGGCTTCAGTGTTCGATGTAAACTGTGGGACCACGAAGGTTGCAAGTATTCAGTCACATGACACTGAAGAAACTGAACCTATTTAGTAGAGACAAGACTTTTCCATAAAGCTAGAAGAATAACATATAAATTCAGTGATGAAAAACGATAGGATTATTGGTAATAGATTTTTGCTTCGTTTAAATAAGATTGAATGAAAGTAAACAATTAATTTGCACTTTGGAAACAAAATTGGTTCGTTTTGGAATCGTTTCAAAGGATTTGATGGTTTGGAATAATGGTGCCTGGTATTCAGGATCTATAAACTCTGGAAGAAGTGAAATCGCCCAATCAAAGCGCCTTTGCGATTTTTCACTTATTTTTCTACTCTTCGCTTCCTCACTATAGGGGGTAGGTAAAGTCAAGGTTTCCAGCTCAGCTGGGATTCACGCAGCAAATCAAAATAGTTTGGGTCCTCCACAATAAAATGTTCGCTCGAATACGGTGCTTCAGATTCGATGTTACAGAGGACCGACGCAAAACCAATTTTTCGAACTAAACCACACAAAAATAGTGTTTTTGTACTTATCGTTGTTACGAAAGCATATCCATTCGGTGGAATGCTTTCTGTTATGAGAATTTCCTTTTCATATTGTGGAAGACAGTTTTTTGATTTTCTTTGAAGAAGTTTTCGTTGACGGCAAGCAAAAACGCTGCAAATGATTACCAAAGGTTTATTATTTTTCTGTGTAGATTACTCGCCATTGTCACTACTTACCATATTTTTGCTTCACATGTTTATTTTGACGAAATAAACGCTTCACACTCAATTTGGAGAAAAAGGGAGTTGTAGTTGCCATCATTAGGAAATTTGATTCCTGGTTGCTAAGGACGCAAAACTGAGTAAAACTCGACTAGACGATCGACGATCGCGTTTTGGTCAGCTAAAATTGCAATGAATATTAGGCCTCTTTCGCGATTCAAAGTCGTGTTTCTGATTTATTGTATGATCAATGTTAAGTTTTCATAGGGTTGGTCCTACAGAGCTCTGGGTGGTCTCATTCGATTCTTAAAATTTAAAACTATTTTAAAGTGAAGAAAAAACAATACCTTAATATCGAAGGTATTACTTACTTTTTGAGCTAGGGCGTTTTCAGAATTTTAGCCCTTATTTTTCAATCTTTAGAAGTGACTGACATCAACCAAAAGCTTCGCGGCACAACTAGACCCCAAATGGAGCCCACTTACCGAATTTCATCAAAATTGGCCAGTGCAAATTTTTATTCGATTTTTGAATTCTGTGTATAGAAAACGTGAACCAACAAATTTTGACGGGAGTTAAACTTTTTTTTCTTAGTCAATTCGAAAGATTTGTTATTGAAAATAATAAACTGAAATTCTTCACGCTTGTTGGTCTGTCATCATTTGTTCAATGAAAAAACTCCTGAGAAAAACGCTGCAAATTATTTCACAAAGGTTTATTATTTTCCTGTATAGATTACTCATCTGCAAAGATCACAGCTTTGCCATTGTCACTATTTATTTATTTTTTGTTTTTACCTACCAACCTGAGGTACCTACTACCTACCACACCATACTGCCTTCACACCTTTACAATCAAGTTTATTAGAAAGAACTAAACGCTTCACACTCGATTCGAAGAAATATCAAACTTTATATGGAAATTTGATTACTAGTTGCTAAGGAAGCATAATTGAATACAGCCCGAAGAAACGAACAGCGATCGCATTTTGAATAGTTAAAATTTCAATGGAGATTAGACCTCTTTGGCGATTCAAACTCGTGATTCTGTTTTATCGAAGGAAACCCTTA
Organism: Apolygus lucorum; assembly: GCA_009739505.2. Classification (NCBI taxonomy): domain Eukaryota; kingdom Metazoa; phylum Arthropoda; class Insecta; order Hemiptera; family Miridae; genus Apolygus; species Apolygus lucorum. The sequence goes on along the minus strand of CM019182.2, from coordinate 23,458,222 downwards.
AAGTACTCGTAGGGAGCGAACGGTAAGCCCTACAGAGCTCCGGGTGGTCTCGAAAATTTTTTAAATTCTATACTATTTTAAGTAGGTGAAAAATAATACCTTTATTTCGAGAGTTTTCGAGCTAGGGCACTCTTGAAAATTTCAACCCTTAATTTTCACCCCTTAGAAGTGACTGACATCAACCAAAAGCTTCGCGGCACAACTAGACCCCAAATGGAGCCCATATGCCAAATTTGAACAAATACCAAATACCAAATTTGAACCAAATCGGGCCTGGGTTGCTAAGAAAAGTGCCGCGTATGGCGGATGGATGGAAAATTTTTTATTCGATTTTCGGATTATAGGTACGCACCTTGAAACGTAAACAAACAAATTTTGAGGGGGTTAACTTTTTTTTTCTTGGTCGATTCCAAAGGTTCATTATTGAAAATTATAAACCAAAATTAGCCAACACAAAACTCCATAGAAACGTTAGCATCGACGCTTGCTCGCTCTAGCTGCCTATTTCCCTGTATTTATGTAAACTGATGGAATTAATGGAATTTTCGTGGATTGTGGAGGCTGGTTCCTAGGCCGTACGCTATGCATTTCTATGGTGTTTGACTAACCTTCTCTGAGCCCTACTGGTTCTTTAGTTCGTCCCTATGGAGAATCTATTGTGACAATGTAAGAGGTGTCTAGAATGGACATTTACTAATGCCCTCACTGAACGCTTCCAGTTACAAGCCAATTCTGTGTATCTGAGAGTCGCCAATTTGTTTTTAACGGCAATTTCAAAGTTTCAAAATGAAAAAAAATGTAATAATTAATTTCGTGTGGTTTTGTGGAGTTTAAGACTTACTAGGTTGAATTTTTAGGTTTTAAGATGATGCAAATGGTTGTTAAGGTTAGGAAATGAGGGAGTTCAATCAGTGGTGGCTGATTTCGAATTAGTTTTCCTACATATAGCAAGCCATTTGGAAATCTTCTTTATGGATGAACTTGTGGGTTCATGACCGAAGATTGACACTAGGAGGATAGAGGCAAATGGAAACAATTTTTGTTCGGCAGGCAGGTGGGAAAATTTTTAAGATCCAGGGGTGGAGTTGTATCTCGTAAGATACCTGGAAGGGTCCGCGTCTTCAGGTTATGTGGGATTTAAACCCACTAAAAAAACCTCCTTTTCTCTCACGTTGGAACTCAGCTCGGAACCGTTTAACACATTACTTTGGAGTCCTGGGGCGTTTAATCAGTTCTGGGTGACGGGGTGGACCAGATGCTCCCTCCTCTCTCTTTCTCGTTCTAAGAGTATCTTCCTTGTCAGGATCCTTTCTGTGTACTCTGCCACAGCAGTCCAGTTCCTTTCACCAAATGGACACATTTAGCATCCACTAGTTGTTCCAAGGCCACAAGTTCCATGAGGGTCTTGGCCATAGGTATTGCATTTCTGGCCCCAGGCGTCTCCTGCGTGAGCCCTTCATTTTTTGAAAGGTCGCTCTAGCAGGTGCCTCCCTCATCTTACTGAACTGCTGAAATCTTCTTACAGGCTTCATAAGCTGGAGGAGCAAAATGTGTCCAATTGTCGTGCCATTAAAAATTAACTTCCCTCAACTGCGGATTGATCTCCATATTTTCCGACTACACTTTCATACTTTAAATCTGAGTCAAGCTCTCTACCACCTAGCTAAGGAAACGAATGGACAGGAATGGTAGGTAGCTGAGCACAACATCGCTCCACTATTAAGGAAATCGGAAATCTTAGGTACTCCGTTACCTAGTCCAGAAGGTGAGTGTTTTACAACCCAGAGAGAACGCTCTATTTTCGGCTGGCTCTGGAGTTCGTTGTTATTCCTTCTTGAATGGAAATGACCTGCTGAACTCAACAGTTTGTATGAATTGTCACCGGCCTGACTCATATTTTGAGCGAGCTGTTTTGATGACATAACAATAATGTCCTTGAAGAATGGATATTAGAGAGTTCCTAGTAGGTTTGTTTCAGCTAAGATACGGCGCGCCAAGTTTTCAATGCAGCAGTTTCTAATGAGTTGAGCTCTCTACCACTGAGCCAAGGAATGGACAGAAAAGCGAAAAGGTAGCTGATCACAACACAATCGGTGGCAACTATATTCGTTTTTGGGCCTACCTCTCCCCACACAGTCAACTACACAACCAACCACAGCAAGCTTCAGACAAGATTTGGCAAGCCTGCACTTGCTTCCCCATTCAAGCCAGCCATTGCTACTACAGCAAAGATCCTAGCCCATTCAACCCCGATGACATCATATGATATCAGGGCGGAATTTCGGTCGGCCCGGTGACAGCATATGATGCCATGGCTCACAGGTTACCTCTATCTCTTCAAAAATGTTGGCTGAGGCCTGGGAAGGTTGTATAACCTTGGCCTGGCAGTTTTCCCGTTAGCACCCTTTGCTCGACCTAGATAACACGATGGATTGTGGAAATCAGCTGTTTTGCGCCTTTACCAGCCTCCTGTTGCATGGCCCCTCCAGTTGTGGAAGGAGCAGCATGGGCCATAGGGTGGGAGCGGGTATCAGGTTCGGGGTTGAATGGGCTAGCTGAATCAAATTGTTATCAGCCGTGTTATTTGTTACGAGTGATATATTAAAAACAATTGTGGTCCGAATAATTCTCTCGACCTACTTAAAGTACCTTCCTAATGTAAAGGGAAATGCGTAATTATTGAAATATTAGCATTGTAGACTTGAAGTGGGGAGTTGCTTATGCTCTACTTCTGTGGCCTTCAATATTCTTGCAGTTCATTCCGAATCGAATTGTTACGTTATGTCCTGTTGGGACGTGCCAACTCCGAGAACAACAGAAAACTAGCCATCACTGATCAGACACCCTTAAGAAATCGGTCCAATCAGGCATTCAATTAGAGATAGTTTTTCAAGCGACTGAAACTTTACCTGAATTGATTTAATTACGTTCAATGTAGAACTGAGATGAAATCAAATTGCGTTTGAAAATGATAAAACACTGCTAAGGTGTAACAAAGAATAGACCCTACATATAGCTCAACTAAGGTAATTGTTTTTTATGTAGAAATTTGAATATGGGTAGTAGATAAGATGATTTTTTCCACCACCAATAAATGAATAGTAGTACCTAATAATTATTGAACCTGTTTAGTCACATAGTTTCCATATTTATATATTTTGTTTGTTGCAACTGTGTAGTATCAAAGTTCTTCCCAACAACACCAGTCCACCATATTTCTTTTAGAGTGGTATTTTATTTGTAGCAATAAGGGAAGATTGTTATTTATTCGTTTATTATGTCAAATTTGTGCGAATCAAATACAGTTTTGTTTGTCATTTCAAGTTCAACTTGTAACTGCTCCTGTTCCTAGTGGTCCTGCCCCACTGAATGTCCTCTACTACCGCTACTAGCGACAGATTGGACCGTCCCGAATCGTCTCTTTTTCCCAGTCCTTGGAGTTTGGTGTTCTCTGAAAATACCCATCGTGACTCTTTTTCTTCATCCCTTGATCTCATTCCGAAGAAACAGATTTGGAAAGAGATTCTGTCATGAGAGTTTAGTGAAGAACAAATAATTTTAGTGAATTTGTGGTTAACTCGCTCGTGACGGGATATGAGGTTAGGGTTGAAGTTAAGAGTAAATGAATTTACTTGTAAGTTAGAGAATTACTAATAGCGTCCCTAGTTCCTACTGGTTTAGTCAAGCAAACTTACAATCGCAAATGCTGTTAAGTGAAGGGTAGTTTAGAGGTAACAGAATCATGCTAACGGAGGTTAAATTTATTGTAACATTTCAAGTCAAATTCAAGGCTTTTTGTCCAGGATGGTTGATGAACCTTGTAGGCTATTAGTTCTCTTACGCTTCCAGAGGTGGCACTTCTGTCATAGGTGACAGCTTTGAAATCACTAATAGTGACTCACTATTCTTCATGGGGCTGCTGTCCTGAGGTAGGGAGATCCCCACCCTGTTTCTTCCTCCCTCATGCCTTGCTCAAGCAGGGAGGCCACCTCTGCTGCTGCCAGGGTCACAGTGGGCATTGGAGGGACTTAGGTTACCAACAGATAGCTCCAACTTGTTCTAGAAAAGATAATAGGTTTGTTCCTACAGTGACCACAGTCAAACAGGAAGCGACCAGTACTATATGAGCAGTAGTCAGCTGTTCCTTCAGGATGAACAGTCTGACAGATCAAACCAACTGTTGTTCAACAGGATGATTCGGTTAACTGTCCCTTCAGCCAGGTTCATTCGGTTAACTAGCCCTTCAGGGGTCGAGCTGGGAGGTCGCCCGTGTTGCTGCTGGTCTTGATTTTGTCAGGCGACCGAGCAACACCATCTGCTCCATTTCCTTATGCTCCAAGGGCTTCTGTCAATAAGGAAACCTTTCCCATGGTAAACTTCTTTCATAACTTGCTCATTTTAGAATTGATCTTGTGTCTTGATTTTCGATCCTCTTTTGCTTATACAGGGTGTCCCCGAAAACGTTCCCCCCCCTGCTAAAATCGTCCAGGTAGTGGTAAAAAGAAAATTTTTTTTTTGAATCTTCATGATTTTTCCCAAGGATCTCAAATATGACCACGGTGCGCATTGCGCACGTGCGCAATCGTGCGCAACGCACACCAACTTCGTTTTTTCAAATGAGACCCCCCATTTTTTATTGCAGATTCGGATTCTACGTGAAATTTCATGAACATTTCACCCCTCAACCGATTTTTTTTGTTGCGCGCAACCCGCTCAGTGCGCGCTCAAAGATGCGCAACCGCAAGGTTGTGTCAAAATGTGCATGTACGAAGTACCTAAGTGTGACACATGATATTTCAGTACTTTTTTACGCTGAATCACGTGGTGATGTTAGTTTCTTGATTTTACTGCATTTTTATCAAATTATCGACGAAAAATGAACTTTAAAAAAAGGAAAATTGCAGTTTTACTCATTACGCATCTTCTGTGCCCATCCGTTAACTTCATCCTTGTTAATAAATTGTGGGACATGTTGAAATTTATGTTTTGACATTTAAAAAAAAAAAAAATCTCCGATCGCACGTAATTTATTGCAGTATTCTAGAGAACCTTGCTTCATAGCTACCGATGTGTAGCTATGATTTTGTTTACTGGTTGCAGCGTTGCATTTTTTGTGATAAAAAAAAAACGCTGCAAATCATTGCTCAAAGGTTTATTATTTTCTGTACAGATCACCCTTCTGTATAGATCACTGGTTCTCCATCAATAGCACCTACCACCACCTTCTCCCTTGACCTTCCCTCTAAAATTTCAGCTTCCTGCGTTCAACAGGAGAGAAAATGGCCTTGGAGCTCACTCAGCTGATCAGTGACCACTCAGGCGCCTTCAGCATTCTCCTTTGACCCTGCCTCTCAAATTTCAGGTTCCTGCGTTCAACAGGAGAGGAAATGGCCTTGGAGCTCACTCAGCTGATCAGTGACCACTCAGGCGCCTTCAGCATTCTCCCTTGACCTTCCCTCTCAAATTTCAGGTTCCTGCGTTCAACAGGAGAGGAAATGGCCTTGGAGCTGACTCAGCTGATCAGTGACCACTCAGGCACCTTCAGCATTCTCCATTGACCCGCCCTCTAAAATTTCAGCTTCCTGCGTTCAACAGGAGAGGGAATGGCCTTGGAGCTCACTCAGCTGATCAGTGACCACTCAGGCGCCTTCAGCATTCTCTATTGACCCGCCCTCTCAAATTTCAGGTTCCTGCGTTCAACAGGAGAGAAAATGGCCTTGGAGCTCACTCAGCTGATCAGTGACCACTCAGGCGCCATCAGCATTCTCCTTTGACCCCGCCCTCTCAAATTTCAGGTTCCTGCGTTCAACAGGAGAGAAAATGGCCTTGGAGCTCACTCAGCTGATCAGTGACCACTCAGGCGCCATCAGCATTCTCCTTTGACCCGACCTCTCAAATTTCAGGTTCCTGCGTTCAACAGGAGAGGAAATGACCTTGGAGCTCACTCAGCTGATCAGTGACCACTCAGGCGCCTTCAGCATTCTCCATTGACTTTTGATTATGGAAATTTGATTACTGGTTACGCAGAAGGCAAAACTGTATACAAATCGAAGAAATGAACAGCGATCGCATTTTAGTCAGAAAAAATTTCAACGGAGATTAGACCTCTTTTGCGATTCACACTCATGATTCTGTTTTATCGAAGGAAAACCTTCAAGTACTCGTAGGGACCGAACGGTTTGCCCTACAGAGCTCCGGGTGGTCTCAAAATTTTTTAAAAATTCAGTACTATTTAAAATTAGTGAAAAAACGATACCTTTATTTCGAGAGTTTTCGAGCTAGGGCACTCTTGAAAATTTCAACCCTTAATTTCCACCCCTTAGAAGTGACCTACATCAACCAAAAGCTTCGCGGCACAACTAGACCCCAAATGGAGCCCATATACCAAATTTCATCGAAATCGGTCCATGGTAACTAAGGAAAGTGCCGCGTACGGCGTACGGCGTACGGCGGACGGACGGAAATTTTTTTATTCGATTTTCGTATTCTACGTACCTTGAAACGTAAAACATCAAATTTTGAGGGGGGGTTAAAATTTTTTTTTTTTTGCTCGATTCCAAAGGCTTATTATTGAAAATAATAAACCAAAAGTGCCGCGAAAAATTCCTTGACCCCCAGCCAAAAGACACATCTATGTCAAAACGATTGTTTATCACGCTGGACTCTTCACTTGTAATTTCACAAGGACTCTCTTTTTGTAATTTCTCGTAAAAAAACCGTCCTGTCTACTTGAAAATCTTTTTTCGATTATCTTGGAAAAAAGTTTTTAAGTAGACAGGGTGGTTTTGCCCTTGAAAAATGCAATTTTCCTTTTTTAAAAGTTCATTTTTCGTCGATAATTTGATAAAAATGCAGTAAAATCAAGAAACTAACATCACCACGTGATTCAGCGTAAAAAAATACTAAAATATCATGTGTCACACTTAGGTACTTCGTACATGCACATTTTGACACAACCTTGCGGTTGCGCATCTTTGAGCGCGCACTGAGCGGGTTGCGCGCAACAAAAAAAATCGGTTGAGGGGTGAAATGTTCATGAAATTTCACGTAGAATCCGAATCTGCAATAAAAACGCTGCAAATCATTGCTCAAAGTTTTATTATTTTCTGCACAGACCACCCTTCTGTATATAGCATTTCCGAATTGAGTTAAACCTTTTCCATTTAGATTTAAACCTTTTCCATTTAGATTTAAACCTTTTCCATTTGGATTTAAACCTTTTCCATTTTGATTTAAACCTTTTCCATTTAGATTTAAACCTTTTCCATTTTGATTTAAACCTTTTCCATTTAGATTTAAACCTTTTCCATTTAGATTTAAACCTTTTCCATTTTGATTCCAAATGGAAAAGGTTTAAATCTAAATGGAAAAGGTTTAAATCCATATGGAAAAGGTTTAAATCTAAATGGAAAAGGTTTAAATCTAAATGGAAAAGGTTTAAATCAAAATGGAAAAGGTTTAAATCCAAATGGAAAAGGTTTAAATCTAAATGGAAAAGGTTTAAATCTAAATGGAAAAGGTTTAACTCAATTCGGAAATGCTATAGATCACTGGTTCTCCATCAATAGCACCTACCACCACCTTCTCCCTTGACCTTCCCTCTAAAATTTCAGCTTCCTGCGTTCAACAGGAGAGAAAATGGCCTTGGAGCTCACTCAGCCGATCAGTGACCACTCATGCGCCTTCAGCATTCTCCATTGACCCGCCCTCTCAAATTTCAGGTTCCTGCGTTCAACAGGAGAGGAAATGGCCTTGGAGCTCACTCAGCTGATCAGTGACCACTCAGGCGCCTTCAGCATTCTCCCTTGACCTTCCCTCTCAAATTTCAGGTTCCTGCGTTCAACAGGGGAGGAAATGGCCTTGGAGCTCACTCAGCTGATCAGTGACCACTCAGGCACCTTCAGCATTCTCCATTGACCCGCCCTCTAAAATTTCAGCTTCCTGCGTTCAACAGGAGAGGAAATGGCCTTGGAGCTCACTCAGCTGATCAGCGACCACTCAGGCGCCTTCAGCATTCTCTATTGACCCGCCCTCTAAAAATTCAGGTTCCTGCGTTCAACAGGAGAGAAAATGGCCGTGGAGCTCACTCAGCTGATCAGTGACCACTCAGGCGCCTTCAGCATTCTCCTTTGACCCGCCCTCTCAAATTTCAGGTTCCTGCGTTCAACAGGAGAGAAAATGGCCTTGGAGCTCACTCAGCTGATCAGTGACCACTCAGGTGCCTTCAGCATTCTCCTTTGACCCGCCCTCTCAAATTTCAGGTTCCTGCGTTCAACAGGAGAGGAAATGACCTTGGAGCTCACTCAGCTGATCAGTGACCACTCAGGCGCCTTCAGCATTCTCAATTGACCAGCCCTCTCAAATTTCAGGTTCCTGCGTTCAACAGGAGAGGAAATGGCCTTGGAGCTCACTCAGCTGATCAGTGACCACTCAGGCGCCTTCAGTATTCTCCATTGACTTTTGATTATGGAAATTTGATTACTGGTTACGCAGAAGGCAAAACTGTATACAAATCGAAGAAATGAACAGCGATCGCATTTTAGTCAGAAAAAATTTCAACGGAGATTAGACCTCTTTTGCGATTCACACTCATGATTCTGTTTTATCGAAGGAAAACCTTCAAGTACTCGTAGGGACCGAACGGTTTGCCCTACAGAGCTCCGGGTGGTCTCAAAAATTTTTAAAAATTCAGTACTATTTAAAATTAGTGAAAAAACGATACCTTTATTTCGAGAGTTTTCGAGCTAGGGCACTCTTGAAAATTTCAACCCTTAATTTCCACCCCTTAGAAGTGACCTAGATCAACCAAAAGCTTCGCGGCACAACTAGACCCCAAATGGGGCCCATATACCAAATTTCATCGAAATCGGTCCATGGTAACTAAGAAAAGTGCCGCGTACGGCGTACGGCGGACGGACGGAAATTTTTTTATTCGATTTTCGTATTCTACGTACCTTGAAACGTAAAACATCAAATTTTGAGGGGGGGTTAAATTTTTTTTTTCTTGCTCGATTCCAAAGGCTTATTATTGAAAATAATAAACCAAAAATGGGGGGTCTCATTTGAAAAAACGAAGTTGGTGTGCGTTGCGCACGTGCGCAATGCGCACCGTGGTCATATTTGAGATCCTTGGGAAAAATCATGAAGATTCAAAAAAAAAATTTTCTTTTTACCACTACCTGGACGATTTTAGCAGGGGGGGGGAACGTTTTTGGGGACACCCTGTATGTAGACTAGCTGAAAAGCCTACTAAAAGTAGGCAAAAACTATTCCTTCGACTCTCGCCTCCACCCACTCACTCCGACTCCTCCTGCCCCCAACTCCGACTCCTGCTGCCCCCAACTCTGACTCCTCCCGCTCCCAACTCCGACTTCTCCTGCTCCCAACTCCTCCCCTCTCCGATTCCCCCGACACTCCACACTCCCACGACCCCTCCGTGCATACATACGTACGTACGTACGGTTGGCGTTTCATGTATATAGATAGTATTATTTTTTGGATATGGATCCATCTGGTTTTTTTTCGTTGAAATGAGCAAGGAATGAAGGATTAGAAAGAAAAACTATCAATACCAAAGATGAAACTTGAAACTGAAAGTAACGCGAGGTTCAGTTTGTGCAACGTTAAGTAACTGGATGACAAAAAGCGATCCAGCAGCGCCATTGAACAGTTTGATAGTTTTGAACGGCGATTGAAGCTGAGTTCACATGGGGTGGTTGACGCGTCTAGCCGCCTGTGTTTGGGCATTTGATTGGCTGCGCGCCAGCAGGTGGTTGACCGCCTGAGCACTTTTGGAGTCGACTGTAGCGTTTAAAAAATTCTGATATTCGACGCGTCTAACCGCGGGTGTCGTCCTTGTTTGTTTACATTTTTTGTTATCACCACTTGCTCCGGTACAAAAATAAACTGGTGTCCTCAATATTTCGTGTTCAGCTGTGGAGTTGTCTAAATTGATGTGTACATTTACCTAATGTTTCAAAAACGCTGCAAATTATTTCACAAAGGTTCATTATTTTATTGTATAGATCACTTGTCTGCATAGAAAACAAATTTCATCAAAATCGGTCATGGCAAATAGGAAAAGTGCCGCGGACGAGCGGATTTTTAAAATAAGATTATTGGATACTACATACTCTGAAACGTAAACCATAAAATTTTGAGGGGAGGTTAAACGTTTTTTCTTGTTCGATTCCAATGATTATTATTATTGAAAATTATAAACCAAAATAAATAAATACATTTTAGTGAAATTGTTATAGACCTCGTAAGGGAGAAAAGAGGGCTGTGGGTGTGGGACTAGCACCTATAGATAGGGATCACCAAGAGTATTTTTTACTTTACTTTAAAAAAAATAATTTTCGTGTATTTTGGTCTCTTGTAAACATGATGAATGCCTATTGTGTATCTAATAAATGTGATCTGTGATCGATTTAATAAATTAGTATAAAAGTAGTACATAAAGTAGTATAAAAGTTTACTATTAGTTAGTTTAAAAAAGTTTTTTATTAGTTATTAGTATAAAAGTAGTACATAAAGTATCTAATAAATGTGATCTGTGATCTATCTAATGAATACTCAAACTGATAAAAATTTCAACCGCCCAAGGTAATTTCCAAGAATGTTTTCCATAATTAAGCACCAAAAACGAAATTTTGAATCACGCATTTTGTTGGGATATTATATTTTATTATTAACTTTGATAATAGCGATTAGCATTCCGATTCCTGGAAGGTGAAGGTGTAGGTATCGATTTCGATTCAGTAAAATAATGTAAATCGAAGTAGGGCGGGAAGCTGCTGCATCAAACCACGCCCATGTTAACCTCTAGGCGCCTAACCGCGTTGGCTAGGCGCAGGCCCCATGTGAACCTAGCTTTAGAAGGCTGTGAACTGCTATTGACTGCTGTCCAACTGTAAACCTCCTGTTAGAACAAACCTAATGCCTTATCTCATTTTAAAAAAAGAAAAAAATCATCTTCCATGGGGTAGACTCTTCGATTGTCATCAGAAATATTCAAATTTTCCAATAATAAAAACCAAAGGTGTTAATGAATAAAATAACCACGTTATTCAGAATGAAACTTTTTATATATAATTCAATACTTGTAAACTATAATATTTATGTCCTCATTAAGGAGTGTTGACAATAGCGATACATACTTGTCTTTCACGCAAGTCACATCGTTGACTCAAAGCTTCAATAACGAATTTTTCAAAAACCCATAGAAAAACCTTAGTGTAGATATAATTGTAAATTGGTTCAAACATTTTGGTACAATGGTTTTGTCCAGCAGATATTTTATGTTATTAGTATTTTGGGTAGGTACTTCAAAGTTGAGAGAACTTTGAATGTCACGTTACCTGGAGTGTCAAAAACATGTTTATTGACATTTTTGAATTTTGACACATTAATTAAAAGTCCTCTTGGGATGATCTTGATCAGTGATAATCTAGACAACAATCAGTCTCCCTCAAAGGTTGTTGTTGAAGGCCTTTAAAACTCTTCAATAGTTTGTGTTTACCTTGTATCAATGGTTGGAGGAGCTGATTTGTTCTTTGTCTAGAGATTTTTTGATAGATCATTGGTAATCGTTAGCTATCTTACCTTATGGTGGAATAAGCACAGGTATGAAATGGGAATCCTTGAAGGGCTGAGGACAGCCTCTTCTCTTCTCATCCTCTCAAATGGGTGGCCAAGAGGTCGTCCGAGGACGGTGTTTTTCCGATTCTCTCAAGCCTCAATATCGCATTGTTCTAATTGGGAGTAATATAACAGCCATGATTCATTACTTGAATGGCCATGGTGTCAACATTGATCATTGATTTGGTTTTGACCCTTCTGTCAGGGTCTTGCAGACTCAATTCATTATGAAATCGACTGAAAAAGTGACACGAATGGAAGATAACTCCACCTTCTTCTACTTCAATGGGACGTTACTTTGGGGAATTTGCCTCACATTTCTTCATTTTGTTTTTCGAAAGAGGAGTCACTGATATGGAAGAAAACCATAGTGTGCTGCTCGAAAAAGCATCCAAAAAATTTAGAGAATTTAACCTTTCCTCTACTAAAAAGCCTGCACAGTTGGCAGCCCCGACACTGAATGCCTGTGGGCCAGTGCCTCTCGCCACAATGAAAACATTAAACTGTCGCTGGACTCTGTGCGTCATTACGCTTTCTACTGCATTTTCACCATTGGAGAATGAGTATAATTTATTAGTAGGTATTTTTTTCTTATTTTTCGCTTCCAACTGTTTCGTTCTTTCGAATACCAACTTCTTTTTGTTGTACCACACCTCTCATGGAATAAAAATCCCATTGGAAACACAAAACTATATAGTCATGCGTAGTAGAGAAAGGGTTAAGGAAGATGGAAATTTTAAATGTAGCGGCAATCTGTATGGAGGCAGCTATGTTGCAACGTAATGGGTTTTCTAACCAATCTGTCTTCGTAGGAGGTTCTGTACTCCTTACGACAGTAGCGATACCTCTGGATGCTTACATGAAGCTATAGCTTACTTGGTTGAACTCAGGAGTGCAAGTGCAACTGAGGAATAGAAAAAACCCAGACGTGAAAATGACCAAAAGAAGCCATTTTACTATCTTTTTTACAATACCATTCTACCTATTAGTTTATCAAGCATTATTAGTCTTCATCTTCTTACTTAGTTTCGTCATTTGCATCACATTATTTGAGTGGATCATTTCGTGTGGTCACAAGTGCGCTAACTGCTGTCTTTCTTTGATACTCTTTGAAACTTCTTTTACGCTTCTCCAGAGCACTCAGCATTGTGAATCTGGTCAGTTCTTGCGTCATTTTGCAGGAGGAACCCCAGGGTGTGGATGTGATCTATTTCCCTCGATTTTCACAGTGTTTTTTGACAGAGTCTTCACTCGTTTAGGCATTTTCTTCTACAGTAATTTTTTCCCCTCAGGAAGGGAAAAAACAAAATTTAACACCTATTCCTGGTATTAAACATCATTCTAGGTCCCTATTATAGGATTTAACTTGAAATTACAGAATTTAAAATTGAGGCAAATTCCCCATTATTCATACAAATTTGGCTCTCTCTCTCTCGCCAAAAAAGCGACAACTATTGGGGTAGGAAAGTGGAACAGGAATGAAGTTACTTTTGGCGAGAAACACCACCTCACCTCGTTTCCATGATTAATATGAAGTTGGAAATGTGTGTAACATTTTGGTTTTAATTTCATGACAAAATGGTTAACACTGTCCACGCTGCCTCCGTACATGTGACAGGTCTACTACTTTTGGCAAGGGTTACACGAAAATCGTTCCCCCCGCTTCATTTTGAACCTGACTGTCCATAAAACGCATAGAATCTGTTGTTTTGGTCCCCCATTATGTCATACAAGGTTTGGTTTGAGTCAAACGTGTGGATTTTGCACTTTTTTGCCACTCAAAGGCACCGCTCCACCTGTGCATTTCGTAAGGGCGGCACCAGGGGAGGCACCTCAAATTTCGGGGCGGCAGCAGGGGTGTTGAAAAATAATTCCAAGTTGTAAATCATTTTAAGAAATTCCACTGATGATATGATGATAAAGTTGAAGAGGAATAAGGTGTTTATAGCATCCATCGTCGACGTCACATTTTTACAGTCTGTAATTGGCGAGAGAAACCAAAAGCCTCTGTGCATACTGATCCTCTGAACAGGACGAGGTGCAGCGGCTGATGATCCGTCAACAAAGTGGATCTAAGATGATCCAATGATTTCACTACTTGATTGCAATAAGGAGTTATTCGAGTTCTCACAGCGTAAATTTGACTTTTCACAATAATTATAACCTCGGACTGAGCTGACATGGAATTGATCAATTATTATCTATCTAGCTGGACAAAAATACTTCAATAATGAAAGCCGTTAATATTGGATTGATATGACGATAAATTATTACTGGATAATACACACGTTAACTGGTTAAATTAGGTAGGTATCGAAGCAACCAACAATGATAAAACTACTCGCAGAATTTTTTTTTTTCATGATGTATGAAATAACTAATAGACTCTACATTTCGAGAAAAATATCACATGACGAATTAGTTAATAACAACGAAGAAATAAATCAAATGCGCTGGTAATAATAATGATGCGGTTTCAACTATTCTAGGTAACTAACGGACTTGAATGGACAGAGGTTGTAAAAGTTCCTCTTCTTTGCAAACCCCTCTCTCAGTAGATGGTTTGTTGAATATTATCTCTCGTATTTTAGTACACGAAACAAAATCAGTGGGTTCTTAAGAGTTATGAATTCATGGTGGAACTCCAAAGTTGGTATTGAGGTATTTTTTGATATGAATAAGGTGTGAGGGTTGTTCCAAGTGAAAATCAGGTTTAAGATGTGTAGGTTGAATATCGATATAATACTGACGGAACGGTTTGGAAAAACTTTCTGGAAGATGAAATATCATAAATCATACAACAACGCCCTCCAGCGTGGAGCGTGAGAACTGGAGAAAATTCCTTACAATTCGTACCTAATTAAAATTTTTTGGATATTGAAAATAATGAAATTTGTAAAGAATAGCACCAGATTTCAATAGATTGCGTACGATTTCGCCCACATCATCCGTTTTGGTTCAAGAGTCAATCATTCCCATGCAATACCTACTTCTAACTACATCGGGTCAATCGCTAACTAAAAATTTGTGTTTTGCTACTTTGGAGTTGCGTGCTGGACTTTGAAAAGCTGTGCTTCCTGGGTTTTGGGTCACCTTGCAGCACTGTATGCGAATGGAATTGTGGTAGCGACGGCCGTGTGGTTTGTAGGGTAGTTGTTGTGGTGGTTTCGTATTGGACTGATGGAAGCTATGTGACGTTGAACAGAGACTGTCTATTGACCATTAGCACTATGAGAGGTCGTGAAATACAATTGATATCCTAAAGAGCAACTTGGCATTCAGCTGGTTAAGCCAGGTTTTGACATGTTTTTTCTTGTTGTTCTTTTGAAAAAAGCTGTCTTTACTGAGATAAGCAACTTGTGAGCCTTCTGGGCAGAACTAGTGTTTGAACCTTCCTGCCTACAACTGGCAGTTGGTCCAAAAGAAAGTAGTTTCCTCTTCAAATAAATTAGTCCCTTAGTTCCAGCTTCTGTCACTAGGTGATCGTGCTCAGAGTGAGCTAAATTAGATCTGCTGATGCAACCACGAGGTTATTGCATTCAGAATTAACGAACTAGTATTAGATCTATAAGAAGCAATTTAATATGTAAAGCAAGTAGGACAATAATACAGAACAATACCGAGCATGAAAGCACAAAGTAGATCAAGGAGGCTGCGGCCATAGGACTGTTGGGGATCCGCCACTGTTCCAGCCCTGCCGCGCTTTTTAACTCTGTATTAACTCTGTGCTCTTTTAGATCTATAAACCTCCTTTTTAGTTCTGTCGATACAACCGTGAATAGTTCAAAACTGTGTTGTTTATTGGTTCATATACCTGAGGTAAAAACAACTAGAACAGTCTATAATGACTCATGAGCAAGCTGCAATGGCATCTCATACTTTACCAACTCATATTCACTCTCATGATAACAAAAAATACCATCAAATCAGCAAAAATGCCACGTTTTGAGTTGCTTTTGACCTCTTGGTTGTGCTATTCTTCCGAACCACTTTGTCTTACCTAATATTACCAACTTGTGAGCCTTCTGTGCGGAGAACAGTCCAGAATGACTCTCGAGCAAGTTGCCATGACATTTCATACCTTATCAACTCCTATTCTTCGCCAAGATAGCAGAAACTACCACCAAATACCCCCAAACCACACAGGTACCATCGAATCATGGAAAAATAATACCTACATGCTGTTCAGGAATTTGTTGTTGGTTCAAAATTTGGCTGTGAACTATTTCTGTGCTATTGGTTCATTCATTATATCTTCAGACATTCAACTTCTACTTTGTAGGTTCTTGGTTTCTATGAGGAGTTCGCGTTGTCCTAGTGCATTTCATGAATACATAATACAAAACCCGTTTGCTATAAATTATAACAAAATCCTGTACCAGTTAACTTTTCAACTAGTATCACAAACAAAAAAATATATAAAGGTAGGTAACTTTATTTTACAGTTCATTCACTCCCCTTCTGTTCGCCTACGGCTTTGTTAATTCCTTTTCCGGCATTTCGATTTGCGATTTTTCAATCACTGCTGCGTGTAAGTCTTCTCTGTGCGGACCGGAGGGCGGCTCCCCCAAATTGTTTGGCAACGCCGCTCCGCCATCTTTGAGAGGTGGTTTCTTGTCGTCTAGTGCGTGAGTGACGTCTTTCGTGTCCAGTTCGGCTTTTGGTTCGTCTTTGGAGTCGTTGTGAGCTCGGTTGAGTTGATTGGAGTTCTGATCCGTCGGCTTGGTCAACGGTTTAGACTGTGGTTTTTCCGGAGAGTACAAATCGTCTGTCAAATTTTCCCTCGTCCCTGATTTGGAGCCTGACAACCTGGTTCTGGATGATGATGAACTTCTGGATGTCCTCCTCGCCTGCAATCACAACCACAGTTGTTTCAAAAAATATAATTTTCGTCTAAATAAACATTGTTTACCTGCAGCGAAACAAGATAGAAAGAAGAATTTTCTGTATCTATTCACTTCGAATTTTCAAATAAAGGTTCTTGTCCTTCACCACAAGTCGAATCATCATAATAAAATCATAGCGTAGCTAAAATTTTCAAAACAGCGCTTATTCTGAGCTGCAGAAAAAATTATCCTTGTGGTTCTAGATGAAATAAGACTCCAATTCTCAAAAAAATCTTGACTTCCCAGTGTAATTAATATTCATAAACATTAACGGGTCACATATGTCATTTCCCCGCTACGGCAGCAATTTTGGTTTTTTCGCGACATTTGTTCGATGGTTCGTCCGATTTTGATGAAAATTTAAGGGACTAATCCTCAATATATTCCGGTTGGATGGTAAAAATCTGAACTCACTCAGTCCATCCAAAAAAAGTTACAATTCCAAACTTGAGCTGTTCTAAACCTAATTTTTTGATATAAATGTTCCTTTTTCTCTCAGAATACTCAAGCTATCGGTCTGAAATTTTGACAACACCATCAGTATACTTAGTGAAACAAAGTTGATGAACAAAGTTTTTATGAAGTTCACAGAAAAAAAGTTATGAGGGTTTTACATTTTTAGCGATATTTTGAATTTTCACACGCTCATATTTAGGCTCCATGGCGTTATTCGGCAAAACCCTCCCTCATAATTATAGGTACATACTAGAAGAACATCCTGTAAAAATTTGGTTCCAATCGGATGAATAGTTCCTGAGAAAAAGGAACAAATAAGCTCAAAAACGTAATTTTACAGGAGAGCGGGTTGAATCAAAAATGCGCGGCCGAGTTAGGGCAGTCAGGTTTATCGAAATTTGAATGACTGTTCCTGCCTGTTTTCAACCAATGGAATTGCGGTATCAACTCTCGATAGTTCAACATCGATATACATCGAATAGAATACAACGATTAGCATCGAAACCTCAAAGAATGATAGCCTGAGTGTATGTTTACAGGAGCTCGTCTTATTTTTGTGTCTTGTCTCGTCCGTGTTGTGTCTCATCGTGTTCTGTGTTGAAGTTTTCAGTCGAAAATGCCGAGATCGACGCGGATTTTTAGAAAAAGGAAAAGAAAGTGCTCAAGGGAAGTATTTTTACTAACCCAAATTTGAAGCACTTCGACTCATCGGATTTAGAATTTTTTTAAATTTCCGGAATTGAGTATTTACAAATTATGGGAAACAAAATTTGTATGCGTCAGGACCGAAAATTGACATATGTGTCCCCTTAACATAATTTTTATGTTTTGCACCTTTGATCTCCCAGGTGTGTTCCTTCTACATATAAGTCCTAATTGAAGTAAAAAAAAGTGTGAATCGGTGAATTGAGTGAAAAATATTGGAAATGAGCATAACGAGTGTGGGTAGTGTTCAGTAGCAAAGCTGTCAAGATTAATTAAAAATTGATTAGTACCTGAAAATAATAATTCAATGAGTGCTTTGAGAGTGGGAACGTTTCTACAAAACTACGAGTCAACTTTGGAATGGAACTACTTACTGAACGAAAGAATTTGATTTGGCTGATCTCGCACATTAACCTTAATTGGACCATGGTATCACTGAAAACATCTCAGGTACACCACAGCTGTCTCAAAATAATAATTATAATAATGTTTTATTTGTAAAGGCCGGATCGGCAATACAACGGGGGTATTTCGGTGGGACGGAAATTCAGGTTTTTGACCTCAAATTTGGATTCAGCACCCTTGAAAACCTATATACTACAACTTTAAGCCCAATGATACTTTAACATGTGGTAGAAAAATTAATTAAAGAGATCACACATTTGAAAAAGGTGGGCCGCTATAAATGCACACACACTAGGCAAGGACTACGCCGCGCGCGTGTGTGAGTAATATTTTGTAGTATCCAAGACGTCCTCCAAGGGTTTCTGTGCATGGATACTTTTTTCAAAGACAGTTGGCTAGCTACGTCACGATTGGCTAGCTACGTCACACCGTTCAAATCTTCAACTTTCCTTAGCTTCTCTGATTTTTTAAAAACATTTTCTCGACGAACAGACCCGATTACTGTTAATCCTGAGCCTTACTCTTAAAAAAAAAAAAAAAAAAATTGACTGAATACCCCATTGTCAACAATGTTAATAAAATTTAAACGACCTAAAACTAAAGTTCGAAAAAAATAAAAAATGAGGCAAAAAAAATAAAAACACTCCCGGTAAAAACTAAATATCAAGGACCAAAGCCCTCCTGAAAAGAGTCCGTCACAGTATGAAGTTCTGCATTCAACAGCTTCTCCCTCACCGTAGCGATGAACTTCTTTTCAGGAAGAGAACGCAACTCGTTGGGAAGGTGATAAAAAAACTAGGCACCCGACTGCAAAGGACACGTATCCCTCGTCACACTGAGACGTGACACTGGAAGAAATAAGTCGTCTCTCTTCCTGGTATCTTAGGTGTGCAGATCACGCCGCCGTTCCATTTGACTCAGATTACTTCTTACGAATTGGAGACAGCTCAGGACATAAAGGGCTGGAACAGTGAGGATTCCCAGGGCGCGAAAGCTTCCACGGCAACTCTGACTCCGGGATAGCCCGCAAATAGTTCTGACAGCCCTCTTCTGTTGACTAAAGACCTCACCCGCATGACGCGAACTGCCCCATACCAAAAGTCCATATGAAACCCTGCTTGCAAAGCAGGCAAAATATACAGTCCAAAGGACGTCCCGTGACACAGAGCCTGCCAAACGGCGCAGCATGAAGTTGCAAGAGGCTAATTTTAGCAAAAGATTATCAATGTGTGACCTCCATGACAGCCGATTATCAATGGTCAGACCAAGAAAGTTCACCTCCTCTTGAAGTCGTCCTGAGTGTCTCCTGAGTGACCAAAATTAAATTGCGATTTTAAATTTAATTAACAGCAGAATTTTTTGTGGACAAAATAGAATTATGACAAAATGTACAAAGAAATCAACGAAAAATGTTCAAAATTTTTGTCATGTTATTTTTGACATTTAACAACTTCCAAATAGTGGTTCGAAAAATTCAGCTCCGTCCTTTAATTTATTAAATTGCAATTTAAATCTAATTAATCTGGTGACACCTTGGACAGCTGTAGAATTCCTAAAATGTTTTCGATGACACCAGTGACACCATGGTCCAATTAGGGTTAAGGGGGTCCCAGTCGGTCGTCGTTCGTTCCTCGTTTAGTAGTATTTCCGTAAATTACAGGCTCAAACTTTTAAAATAGTACCTAAATTTTACATTTTAAAGAATTTTCGAAATTCATTAGTGCTGCATTCTAGGGAATTGAAAAACTAGACGACAGCCGCTGGGATCATCAAATTCGAACAATAATTGCCAGAGAAAAATGAGGAAAACTTACTGAATTAACGGGTTTTTTAGTTTTTCAATTCCCTAGAATGGTGCACTAATGAATTTAAAAAATCTTTTAAGATTTCAAATTTAGGTACTACTTTAAAAGTTTGAGCGCCTGTAATTTACGGAAATGCTATCCCGTAACGAGGAACGAACGGCGACCGACTGACGGCGACCTTAAGGCCTTTCATTAGCTTATTCGTTGCATAAATCCTAGTTTTGTATGCACAGGTACGGTCTTCGGCATACCTGGATGCCATCGCCAGATTTGGAATGTCCACCAGTTGGCTGGTTTCACCTTACCAACAGAGATTTTCCTTGGGACCACGCATCTCCGCTACCTTAATTGGTGACCCTCACATAGGTAGATTAGAGCGTACGACCTTTCACTTGGAAGGCGCTGTTGGGCACACTTTTAACTTATGTTTTGGATTCATTCGTTCAGAATTCCTCCTATGATTCTCATGACCAGGCAGTGGTTACTCCTTCAATGTATTTTGGATGGAATGACTTTGCTCGATGTGTTTCCCAGGCTTGCTGCGCATCCTGCATAGGGTAGGTGGGGGTAAAAACTACCAGTTTTGAGTTTTAAAGCTATCACGGGTCCCGAATGAGTGCTATTCATCTGGCAAAGCTAAGATCCGATGCTACTGGATCCTAGATGCATGTGCTGGAAGGTTGGGCGCGAACTGATGACTGTGCTATTAGCAGTAAGATTTTTACGAAAAAGTGGAAATGGTAGCTTTTGCCCCATGACATGGGGAAAAAACTACCAATGAATTTCTGTGGTAGTTTTTGGCCCAAATGTTGAAGGAGCCAAAAAAAATAAATACTTTGAGCACGAAATCGCGGTAAATATTGGTGTATTTCCTTAGAAAAAAATACAATGAAATAAACACCATAAACTCTTAAACCTCAACATTGCAATATTATGTAAAGTAACTCAACTATTTTGTCATCTTTTCGTACAAAAACATTAGGAAAAAATTGCGTTTAAAGGGTGAAACAGAAAAGCTTAAGTCAGACATAAAATAAAATAAACTTCATAAACTCTTAAACCTCAACATTGCAATAGGGTAGCTAGCCCCCCCCCCCCATCTTGACGAGATGGAAGTTTTTGCCCCATGACTAGTGGTAGTTTTTTCCCCCAAAAGATCACCGGCACATCAACCTGTTTCTCTGGTCCATGAGCATCTTTGAGGGGAACGGCAGTGGCAGAAGAAACAGCTCATCTTATGTGTTGATAATTGCACTTTCGATGATATACATATTAAAAGCCAGTTATTCACAATACTAATCTCAAGAAAGGAAAAAATTACATCCAAATTGCCAAAAACAAACTTTCCTCATTTTCTCTTCACGTGAATCACCCAACTCCATGCGTTATCACTGACGAACTGGTCACATTAGGTTTGTTCCAGCAGGGCCAACCGCGGTCGACCGCGGTTAGCCCAAAAACCACAGCCTTATAGATCGCGGTTGTGTGACAATCACCGTGGTTCAACCACTGCTGGAACACTCAACAGCTAGTTGGTCGAAAATCGCGTTACTTCTGAGTATGCGTGACTTCAGGTTTCCATACCTGCTTATCGTCGCATAGGATGCATAATGAATAAAATACCTTTTCTCATTGCTGTAATCATTTAAAATTCCTAAAAACTGTTTCTTTGATGAGGATGGCAAAAAATATTGTACAGATCCAAAGCAAGCACAGTCGGAGAGTTAGGTACACCTTTCTACTCAATAAAAACATCAAATTTCTAGCTGATTGATGTTTTTATTGAATAGAAAGGTTTTACTTCATCCTCACTACCATATCTATGAATAAAGCGTTGGTATTTTATGTACGAAAAACGAAGGTTTTCTTCGAAAAATCCACTTTCTAGCTCTCAGAATTATTCGGAAGTATCACCATTGGATTCAGCGTGAAAAATTACATAGGAAATTATACTAAACTCGTCAAGTCATCTTGAGATCGAGGGTGACCATACACCGCGATTTTTTGTAAAACACGTTTTTTTTGCATTCAAACTTGATTTACTCTTCCAATTTGAATTTAAAACTAACTTTTAAAACTTGATATACTGTAGGAAAGCTGACAATTTAAGCATATTTTTTCTGAAGAGCGCCCATCGAAATGGACAGGCGCTCAAAGTGAAAACTTCAATTTAAAAAGAATCATTTCGAAAAAAAATGAAGTTTGCTTTTTGACTTGATTTTTTAGAAATGGTTTAATTCCAAAATATTTTGGTTTAAAATATTTGGTTTAAAGCAGCTTGGAAATTAAACGCTCTTCCCAACGATATCCTTAAATTTGAATTTATTTGGTCAATAACAGGAATTATGGCAATTTTAATGAAGTAAAGTCGAAAACGCGAAAAAAAACTTCGAAGTGAAAAAAAGGCATTTTGAGTGAGTTAAGAAAAAATTGCTGGGAGACATTTTTTGTAGCAAATTACTTGTACAATCGATCCTTGAAGTTTGGTCCATCCAAATGGTAGACACCCTGTAGGTATAGGTATGATGTTATAGAAAAGTCACAATTTTAATGCAAATTTATCTTCACGATAAATCTTCACGTTTCCTTTGTGAGAGCGAGAAATTTGAGGACATTGGGTTGAAGCTTCACACGTTTCTGAAAAGAAGTTCTTCCAACAGGAGGGTGAAAAAATCCACATCTACTGTCTACTGTATACCTATCTCTGATGACTATAAACTCTCAACCAAAACACCTAGGGAGGTCCTTCCACTGCGGAGCTCGTTTTGAAATGAGAAGGTTAAGGTAGAGGTTTCTTTAGTGTGAGGTTTCCAATCTTGACCGCTCGCGACCGCACTCCTCAAAGCGGTCGGGTTTGGGTCGACCGTGGTCGACCGCGGTCGAGTTGCTGGAACAGTGGTTCAACCGCGAAGTTGGGCAGATTGTCGTGCTGGAACAGTGGTTAGTCGTAATGCGCATGCGCCTTAGGTGTGAAGCTTACAACCTACGAGACCGAGACAGCATGGCTACCAACAAAACAATCGCCCTGGTAGCTTTTGCCCCGTGGTAGTTCTTACCCCCACCTACCCTATGGCTGGACTGGTGAAGTGAGGAGTCGAACTGCACGCCTTTGCGTTCTGAGGTATTAAAACCCCGCACAAGCCTACTGCGTGTCCCAGTTTCCTCGCTCTGAGATCTTTATTCCGGAGAGGAATTATCTGTGGTTCCTTGCATTTTTACCCTCAGATTAAAGTTCTCATCAGGAAACATCGATATCGCATCTGTTTTAAGATTATACCTCAAAACTGAATAAACTGAATACAACTTTTACCTTAAAAAACTTAAAACTTTAAACTGAACTGACAAAAATGTTCGACAAATATTTGGGAGTGCTCGGTAAATGTTCGGCGAGGGTGCTTTCTTCATCGCAAATATTCGGCATTCGGCGAATGCCGAATGTTCGGTGTTTGGCGAATATTCGGTGTTCGCCGAACACCGCATGTGTGTCCGTGGCTTTAGTGGCAGTTAGCACTCTGGCTAGACTAGTTTGAATGAATTAAAATTCATTGGAAGTTATGATCCACTGTTAAGTCACTGAAATAGAATGAAATGTATTGTACCTAGGTGGGTACTCTATCTAATACATGTTATAACTCAATATTCGTTATATTTTGTAAAACATTAGTAAACCTATTAGTGATGTCACTGAGCGTTGTGAGGTAAATGATGGATTCTAGAGCAATAATTTCATCGTCAATTCACCTTATCCACCTACTTAGCGTTTTTGCACTGATTGGTTCAGCCACATTATTTTCCGAGCGTGAAAAATGTAGATCAACAATGTGCTTCTAATCAAGAAAATTTTTAAAAAAATCTTTGCATAGATCAATTTAGGTACGTCTAAACAAAAAATAAAAATGAATTGAGTTGGTAGAAGATACTGTGAAAAGCTAATTTATTGTAACGTGTGTGATCTACGTGAGATATCGTTCTATCCATACTTGTTTCGTATGGTATTTGTTGAGTCCTTTGTGTTTCAGAAATGTCTGGTGTTTTGTTGTGGCGTTTTACGAACGCTTCTTTCTCTTCTGATCAATTCCTGAAAATTGGGTAAAAAAATACGTCCCGTATTAAACTAATTGATTGCAACTCATTCCCTTAGAGTATGTTTGTATTTCAGAACACTCTCTTTTGTAAAGGTAGAAGAACTAATGTGGGTGTGCGCCTTGATTTTTTTTAGATTTTTAATCGAAAGTAGACTAGAATTTTGGCACCAACCGCGACCTTCTAGCGTGAGAAGATCTGTTTCTATGATTTTTCAAAGTTTCGACCGTTCGTCAAAGTGTGACCTCTCTTGCCTGGGCGGGACCCCCAGCCCACTGTGACGTCATAAAAGGTCGAAACTTTAAAAATTCATAGGAAAAGATTTACGCACGCTAGAAAGTCGCGGTTGGTACCAAAATTCTCAGAATGAGGTCTACCTTAGATTAAAAATAACAATAAACAGTTTTTCCTACCCATGCGCACACCCTATTATGCTGTGACGTAGCGATACTCCTCTTAACTCCGTGGAAATTTTGATTCCGTAAGTGTTCAAAAATTCAGAAAATCTGTTTAAAGACGAATTTAGGCTGATTTATTCGGGATATTTGTTGTCCTAAGGGCATTTGAAATAGTGTACGAAGGAGGACCCAAAAGTAATGCGAATTTTGTCTCAACTCCTTCATTTTTCAAAATTTGTTCGCCAAACTTTGATACCCTTCGAATCAATTACTACTGACTGCTACGCATTTTTCAATATTTTCTTCCATTGTTCAAAACCATCCCTTAATCGGCCAATCGCCCTGGGAATATTTCCAAAACCACCACCACGTTCAAAATTAGTTCACGTTTTCCCCTTCGGTTGATCATTAATTTTTATTCCGAAAACGTGTTCTGAATATGCTAAATAATGACGAACCACTCAGATTTTGAAATTATTATTTAGGTAAAATTCTAAACCTTTCAAGTTAAATATTTTTAAAACTAGTAAAGTCTCTCCAGAAAGAATGGTCTTACGTCCACAGGGTTGTAGGAAATTGCGCAGAACAATTCGTCCCACTATCAACAGCAATACGCGATACTCTACCCCTGCTATACTTGGTCGAGAAGTGTCTGAAAACGAACACTCCCTGTTTGCACTACCTGTAAAAATGGGTGGGCTAGCCATTGAGGACGCCGTTCTGTCAGCGAATGAGGCGTTTACTGCCTCGAAACGGGCCACTTCAGTCTTAATAGCCACAACTGCAGATGGGGATGATTTCTCAGGGTCTGACCATGAAGAACGGGTGAAAGACGTATTGAAAACGCAAAGACTGATCCGCAAACAGACCAACATCGATCGAAGTCAACAAGCAATAGAGGCTCTTTCCCCGCAGGCTAGAAAGACAAAAAGAATTGTTGACGGAAATGCATCGCAATGGCTCACAGTCATCCCCCTAGCCAGCGACAACCTGGACCTCTCCAGCACTCAGTTCAGGGATGCATTGTCTTTACGGTATGGGAAAGAAATAAATGGGCTTCCAACTTCATGCGATGGATGTCCCCCAAACTCAGACGAGTCCCCATGAATGTTAACCATGCTCTGAACTGCAAGCGCGGTGGA
The DNA here is from genome assembly GCA_009739505.2 of Apolygus lucorum. NCBI lineage: Eukaryota > Metazoa > Arthropoda > Insecta > Hemiptera > Miridae > Apolygus > Apolygus lucorum. Next base: position 23,432,702 of record CM019182.2, on the reverse strand, counting down.
CTCGTGAAGCAGGGTCATGACTCCGTAAGGGATGAAATAGCAAAATTAGCGGCCCTAGCATGGAATGGTGTGGTAACTGAGCCAGTTATGAGGGAGGGCAGCGAGCGAACACCCGGGCTTGTCGCCGATATAAAAGTCCAAGGGGTCTGGAGTAGGGAGAGGGCGTCTTTCTTTGACAACCGCGTTGTTAACGCTGACGCCACTTCCTACTCGACCCGGGAATGGTCCGTCATAGCCGAGTCAGCCGCAAGAACGAAACACCTAAAGTACGACACTGCAGCAGAGGACCTTCGCGGCACTTTTACACCTTTGGTTTGCTCGTGTGAAGCTGTACTCCACAGAGAGTTCAGGAACTTCGAGAAGCGACTCGTCGATTCACTCACTGACAAGTGGAGCAAGCCCCAGTCGTACATAGCCAGATGGGTGCGAGTGAAGATCCAACTCGCAGTCATCCGAGCTGTATCACTTCGACTTCGAGGGACGCGAAAAAAGTTGAGGTGCCACAATCCATCTAGAAGTCTGGGACTGGAAGATGGATCACCGCTTCCTCTCCTTAGAGGCCGATCTGGAAATACGGGCTTTGCCATTCCTGATCCCCTGGATGTTCCTGCCATTCCTGATCCTACGAATTTCCTGCCTGCTCTCCTCCATTCATCATGTATTGATATCCAATAATCAACGTTTGTCTACTCATTAAAAATTATCGAGCATCATTTTGGAAAAACGAGATTATTGACATCAATGGCAGAATTATAAAATCCATAGCATGTTTGGTTTTAAAGGTCGGGAATGCAGCTTGAGGCAGATAGATTACTTTAAATTTCAAATAGAGAAATAGTTTCGTACTCGGGCGGTTAGTCAGTATGAGCTCAGTTTTGAAAAATTAGAATTTTTCTTCAAAATTTGAACTTAGAAAATCTGAAAAATGAATTGCAAATTGAAAATGTGGATTGACTATCATTTGGAAACCCGCAATGAGTTCATTTCCATTTTCAAAATGAAATCTGGTGAAGGGAAAGCGTGAACTATAGCCGGTGCTTTAATAAGTAACGAACAAAATTTCTAGTAAAATCGGGGATGATTGGCCTCAATGGAATGTCCTTTAGTCTATCTTTTTGCACCGATTTTGTTTCATCTCTTCCACAATGAGGAATTTCACCGATTTCTGTTTGCATTTTTCCTGAATAGTTAATGGTGTGGGATAGATGAAAATCGGGCTGATTTCGGAAAATAAGTCTCCTGTTATTTTTGGGAGACAGTCAAAATTTTTAATTTCAAAACTAACCGGGAAAACAGACGTGCAGCGGGAACGCTCGCTGTTTGGGCTGTTCGGATCGCCGTCTCCTCCCAGTGTTGCCCATTGGGACGACGAAATCGTGTTTTCTAAGAGAAAAGTTATCAAACAAAAACAGAGGAAACCTAATTTTCCCCATCTCGTTTTTTCTATTTTTTTCTTCAGTTTTTCGATTTCGAACTTTACTGTTTCATGAAATTTTGCATCTGGGGACTATGGATTTCTCGATCTCAGCGCTTCAAGCGGCCATAAATGAACTATTCCAGCATGACGTCATTTTCCCGGTTTTTTTAAACATTCGTATTTTCTACACTGTTTTGTTTATTCGTAAATTAGGAAGTTCGGGCTGAAAGTTTGCCTTAGGGGGTTTTTCGAGATGCTGAATCCGATTTTGGGGTCATATATAGGAAATTCCGACATGGTGAAATTCCTCATTACAAAACGTTTTCGACCTTATTGAGTTGGCGAAGAAAATGTTTTATATCTACCTAAAAACGCTGCAAATTATTACACAATGGTTTATTTTTTTTCTATATTGATCACTCGTCTGCAAAGCCACCAACCATCCAACATGAAGAAAAACATCGATCGCATTTCGGTCAGCTAAAATTTGAACGGAAATTAGACCTCTTTGCGATTCACACTCGTGTTTCTGATTTATCATACGTCCAACCCTTAAATTATCGTAGGGAGCGAACGGTTTGTCCTACAGAGCTCCGCGTGGTCTCAAAAAATTCTAAAAATGCTATAGAATCTTAAATTGAAGGAAAAACAATACCTTTATATCAAAATTTTTTGAGTAAGGGCGTTTTCAAAATTTCAATATTCATTTTTGAACCCTTAGAAGTGACCTACATCATCAAATGGAGCCAACATACCAAATTTCATCAAAATCGGTCAATGCTAAGTGGCAAAAGTGCCGCGTACGGCGGACGGACGGCCAAATTTTTATTCGATTTTGGTTTATTGTTTTCAATAATGAACCTTTGGAATCGACCAAAAATTTTTTTTTTTTAACACCCCCACAAAATTTGATGGTTTACGTATCAAGGTACGTAGAATCCAAAAAACGAATAAAAATTTGGCCGTCCGTCCGCCGTATGCGGCACTTTTGCCACTTAGCATTGACCGATTTTGATGAAATTTGGTATGTAGGCTCCATTTGGGGTCTAGTTGTGCCCCGAAGATTTTGGTTGATATATGTCACTTCTAAGGGTTCCAAAATCAATTTCGAAATTTTGAAAACGCCCAAACTCAAAAAATTTTGATATAAAGGTATTGTTTTTCCTTCAATTTAAGATTCCATAGAATTTTTAGAATTTTTTGAGACCACCCGGAGCTCTGTAGGACAAACCGTTCGCTCACTACGAGAATTTGAAGTTTGGACGTACGATAAATCGGAAACACGAGTGTGAATCGCAAAAGAGGCCTAATCTCCGTTCAAATTTTAGTTGACCGAAATGCGATCGATGTTTTTCTTCATGTTGGATGGTTGGTGGTTTTGCAGACGAGTGATCAATATAGAAAAATAATAAACCATTGTGTCATAATTTGCAGCGTTTTTAAACTATTATCGAGCATCACTTTGGAAAAACGAGATTATTGACATCAATGGCAGAATTATAAAATCCATAGCATGTTTGGTTTTAAAGGTCGGGAATGCAGATTGAGGCAGATAGATTACTTTAAATTTCAAATAGAGAAATAGTTTCGTACTCGGGCGGGGTTGAAACTGTCAATATGAGCTCAGTTTAGAAAAATTAGAATTTTTCTTCAAAATTTGTACTTTGAAAATCTGAAAAAATGAATTGCAAATTGAAAATGTGGATTGACTGTCATTTGGAAACTGGCAATGAGTTCATTCCCATTTTCAAAATAAAATCTAGTGAAGGGGAAGCGTGAACTACGGATGCCCCATTAAGCCCCATTAAATGCTATAGCCGGTGCTATAATAAGTAATGAACAAAATTTCTAGTAAAATCGGGGATGATTGGCCTCAATGGAATGTCCTTTAGTCTCTCTTACGATTTTGTTTCATCTCTTCCACAATTACAAAACGTTTTCATATCACGACCTTTTTGAGTTGGCGAAGAAAATGTTTTATATCTACCTAAAAAAGGTAAAACTTCAGTAAATGTCATTGAGATTCCTAGTGAGGTCTGACCTCAATAAGTAGTTTCTTCCTCAACTTATTGGCCCGCGTCTAAAGTTATTTGGGTTCATCCTCTATGTTAAATCGAAGCCTCGAAAACAGAATTTTCATCATGTTCGTAGGAAAGGTAATCGTTTCCACACCTACATACGGAATTTACAGGCATTTACCCTAAACGAGGAAAATTTGATCAGGCGCTTATCATAACCCTTCATTCATAACGTCTTAAGATCCTGAATTCAGTCCACTTCTCACGCTAAGTTGTAATATTACAACGCATAATTTATTATATAATTTATTAAATAATTTATAAAATTTATTATTATAAAATTTATATAATTTATATAAATTATTTTTAAGTTAAAATTTATAAATTTTTTAAATAATATTATATAATTTATTAAACATAATTTATTATATAAGTAAGCATTATTTAATGCTTTCGAAATGTCAACGCATTTACACTTTTATTCGGCAAAACTTGACTTCTTAAGACTACTTCGGCCTTGGCATAAATTTAACCGGTGAAAAACCGAATTTCTCGTGTAAACCAACCTGATTTGAAGCGGAGTGGACGTCACTGGTGGATCCCATCACGTTCTTCATGTACTCTTTGTCGTCGAATATCTTCACTTCGCCGCCGCCTGGTTTGTATTTGACGTTGTCCAGCGAGCCAACCCGACTTTGAGCTTTGATGTCCAACTTCTGATCTTCGATCTGAACGAGAAAAATCATTACGTAAGTTGAAGTAGTTGAATAAGTGAATAAATTTAACTTAATATATTACCAGGGGGCCAAGATATTGAGGAACTTTCTGCCTTTTTCGAAATATTAATTTCTAAACTGATGGTCTAGTGGAGAGATTTCTAATCAGTGCAATATGGCCTTTGGAATCGATCATGAAAAAATGTTTACCCTCCCCTAAAAATTTTCTATTTTACGTTTCTTGAGACTAAGCCTACTATAAGTCGTTTTTATAAAAATATAATACAAAAACCGAATAAAAAATTACGCTTCCCTATTATTCTTATCGCCTTCAGAACAATTATTGTAGCGAGTGCTGACTGATTGTGCTCAAAATTTGTGGGTTATTGGGGTTATTATGATTTCTCAATGAATTCAGAAGGAGCTGCAGCTCATATCTAGTAAAGCCCTGAATTAGAAATACAGGGTGTCACACGGGTTGTCCCCCCCCCCCACTACTAAAATCGTCCAAATAGTGGTAAAAAAAGTAAAAAAAAACCTTCATGATTTTTCCCAAGGATCTCAAATATAACCACGGTCACCGTGGCACGGTGCGCATTGCTGACGTGCGCAATCGTGCTCAACGCACGCCAACTTTGTTATCTCAAATGGGAACCCCTATTTATTATTGTAGACTTGGATTCTACTAAAAATTTAATGGGTTTTAGATCCCTCAACCGAGTTTTGGTTTATTACTTTCAATAATGAACCTTTGGAATCGACCAAGAAAATTTTTTTTTAACACTAATGTAGGTCACTTCTAAGGGTCAAAAAATGAATTTTAAAATTTTGAAAACGCCCTAACTCAAAACATTTTGATATAAAGGTATTGTTTTTCCATCAAATTAATATTCTATAGAATTTTTTGAGACCACGCGGATTTTGTAGGACAAACCGTTCGCTCCCTACGAGAATTTAAGGGTTTTAGGTACGATAAATCAGAAATACGAGTGTGAATCGCAAAAGAGGCCTAATCTCCGTTCAAATTAAAGCTGACCTAAATGCGATCGATGTTTTTCTTCGTGTTGGATGGTTGGTGGCTTTGCAGACGAGTGATCAATATAGGAAAATAATAAACCATTGTGTAATAATTTGCAGCGTATTTCGGTTGCGCACAACCCGTCCAGTGAGCGCGCAAACATGCGCAACCCCTGGATTGTGCCATAGGTAATTGAGATGAAGGTAGACCGCAAGTAAGAAACATGTTTTTTCATAATTTTCGACGCTGAATCACGTGGTGGTATGTATTTTTGGATTCAACTGAAATTTTTCGAAACGGAGGCCGAAAAGTAGGTGTTTTAACTGGAAAATCGCTCTTTTCTACCCTTATGAGTTACGACGCAATTTCAATTAGTTAAGTAGTAATTTAGGGATAGAGTTAGCCACCTGAACCAATTAAAATTGCGTCGTAACTCATAAGGATAGAAAAGAGCGATTTTCTAGTTAAAACACCTACTGTTCGGCCTCCGTTTCGAAAAATTTCAGTTAAATCCAAAAATACATACCACTATGCGATTCAGCGTCGAAAATTACGAAAAAACATGTATCATACTTGGGGTCTACCTTCATCTCAATTTTGTCACGATCCGGGTTTGCTCTCTGACCACGCCCACCGTGGTCAAATTTGAGATCCTTGGAAAAAAATCATGAAGATTCAATAAAAAAAACTTTTTTTGCCACTATCTGAACGATTGTAGCAATGGTGGGGGGGGCAAATCGTGCGCCATCCTGTACATAGGGAGATAGATATTTGTTTACTTGGCTACATTTTTATAACAAGATAAATGCATGAAGGGATGCGATTTGCTCAATCTTGGCTCGTGTTGAATGGTAGGATCTCTGCAAAATTGCTCCATCTCGGTAAATAAATTGATGCCTATACTATTCATGACAATATTAAGTAAATTACTTAAGGGGGTCTCAGTCTCCGTTCGTTCCTCTTTGGGGTCAGTATCTCCCTACATTGCAGGGGCTCAAAATTTAAAAGTTGTACCTGAATTTGAAATGTTCTAGTATTTTCGAAATTCATTGGTGCACGGCCCTAGGGAATTGAAAAACTGAAAGATTGCCGCTGGAATCATCAAAATCGAACAATAATTGCCAGAGAAATATGGAAAAAATCAAAAATAAACGGTAAATCGAAAATCCTTGAACATTTCCAATTCTGTAACACTTGAAACTTATAATCCGACAACATAATGGGGAACCGATTTACAATCAAAGAAATGGATGAAGCTATGGACGGCTAGCTTCAGCAGAAGGCTGCTGGAGTAGAGAATCCAGGACAGCCGTGGGAGTCAAGTCTTAGGTTTTTACAGGTACAAGGTTATCACACTTACGGTAGTATGGAAACGAAATCTTGAGATGAAAGTAAAACGGACTTTCCTAATTTAAATTTGCCCCTCTACTACTTCCTGCATCACCAACTTTCCCACTTACGTTTTCACGTGAGAAGAACTTGTGTGCATGGCTATAGGTAATATGGCTATACAGGGTGTCCCATATGTTATCCACCAAATTTAGGGAGTCGATTCTGCAACTAATTTGCAACAAAAAATGGCTCCTAGCAATTTTTTAACCCCCTTAAAATCCGACTTTTTTGACTTTTAAGATTTTTTTCCTGTTTTCGACCTTACACCTTTAAAACGGTCATAACTCCCTTAAATTGCACTCAAAAATTAAAAATAAGGATACCCTTGTAAAGAGCGTGAAATTTCTTAATAGATGAGCCGTTGAAAAATTTAGAAAAACAACGCTAGAGTAGTTTCTTTTACCTCAAACTTTAAAATTTGTCAATTTCTGTTTTTTCAAAAATTTTGATGATTTTTCCCCATGGAAACAAGGTATTTGCCAGAGAGGCTCAAAAGCTTAAAAACTTCTCCATTTCATCAGATTTTCAACGGTCATCCAATTTCTAGTTTCACTGTAGAATTAGAGGGAGGAAATGGCGTTTCAATGCTAAAAAACGTACATTTTTCTCAACGAAATTGACGGTTGGACGGGAGGAATCCGGGGTCTGCTCCGCCGCCCCTTCTCCCAAGCACCACGTCAAACCGTCGATTTCGTTGAAAAAAAAATGCACGTTTTATCGCACTGAAACACAATTTTCTCCCTCAAATTCCACAGTAAAACTAAAAATTGGGTGACCGTTGGAAAGCTGATGAAATGGAGCAGTTTTTAAGCTTATGAGCATCTCGGGCAAACACCTTGTTTCAATGAGGGAAAATCATCAACATTTTCACCAAAAACAGAAATTGACTATTTTTCAAGTTTGAGGTAAAAATACTACTCTAGAGATGTTTTTCTCGACTGGCCAACAGCTCATGTATTGAGAAATTTTACGCTTTTTCCAACGATATCCTTATTTCTAATTTTTGAGTCTAATTTAAGGGAGTTACGACCGTTTGAATGATGTAAGGTCGAAAACACGAAAAAACCTTAAAAGTCAATAAAGTCGGATTTTAAGGGGGTTAAAAGAAAATTGCCAAGTGACACTTTTTGTTGCAAATTAGTTGTAGAAACTACTCCCGAAGTTTGGTGGATAACATATGGGACACCCTGTATAGGTAATATAACTGCAGAGTAGGTACTTCATGTTTATTTGTCAAAAAGTCATACCTTCACTTGACCTCCTCCTGGTACGTGTTTCAAGTTGTCTTTAGAGCCAACTTTGGGCTTCGCTTTGTCTTTGAAGTCCAATTTGAGCGACTCGATTTTCTTATCGCCGCCTCCTGGTTTGTGCGTCGCGTTCTCCAACGATCCGATTTTGGATTTGGCGTTCCACTGCAGTTTCACCTGTTGTATCTGAAAAAATTATCGAAAATGTGCCATTATTTAGGTAGGTAATACTTTAATGCTAGGTACTTTATTAAAATTTAAAATTTTCTAAAATTTAGAAAATTTAGAAATTTTTAAATGTATTTAATACATCTGAAAATATTATAATTTAGAAAATTTATTTTAATTTAGAAAATTTAGAAAATTTATTTTAATTTAGAAATTTTAAAATTTATCTAATACATTTGAAATTATTTTAATTTGGTAGGAACTTATTTATGCGAAAAATACAACATTGGCTATAGTTACGTTTAAAATTTATTGATAGGAAAGTACATCTATGTTTTTCGCTCTATGGTATAATAAGTACCTGATAGTTCATTAGCTCAGTAGTGAACTTTTTGTCATTGAGGTAAAATAGAAGATGTTTATGTTTTCTCGGAAAAAATCACATTTCAACATGACAACTATCAACATGTCTCCTAAAGACCCTACAATTACCTACAATAGTTCCTAATTACGAATAATTTTGGTGACTTGTTTTTATGGTCGTTGAATCCCTCAATGATTGGCCAGTTCTTCAAAGAGAGTTCAATCTTGGTATGATATGATTAAAACTACCTCAAGCTCAATTCCGTCCTGTATCCCCGATCTTACAGTTTTTATCCATTATACCAACTCAATTTAAGGTTGTACGTCGAAAAAGGAAAAGACGATTCGCGATCTGGGAGTATAATTTGGCTGATTGCTTCACTTCTCTCCCCTCATAGTCCTAAATCACTTTTAAGGCAACGGCAATGCTTTGTTTTTTGAAACGCAATACGAAAAAAAAAGATATCACCTAAGTTAGAAGTAGGTAAATAGTTTAGCAATGAGTTAGCTATGTAAGTTAGTTTTAATATATTATTTTTAGTTTAGAATGAAAGACCACGTGGCCTTCACATGGTGAATGTACAATTAGCTAATATGATTAGTTTTATCTCTCCCTTTCAGACAGACAAACACACACATGACAGACAAACACACACATGACAGACAAGCAACCTTTCACTACGTGGTCCCTTTCCTTTCTGATCATTTCACCTCCCTTTCACCCAGGCCATATCAATTGAACGACGGACTGACAAACTTTAGTACTCTCTCGACAGCATGAAGATGATGTCCTTACATCGAAAGCGCTCGCCTCCTGTACTCGACTTGCTTGATTCTCCAATACGGTAGGTAGATAATAATTGTATACTGAATTTAAGGTTATACGTCGTAGAAGGAAGAGACGATTCGCGATCTGGGACTATAATTTGGCCAACAGCTTCAGTTCTCTCCCCTCATAGTCCGAAATCACTTCCAAGGCAACGACAATGCTTGTTTTTTTAAAACGCGATACTCCATAAGAATTTCTGCCTTGGTTCAGATATTGTTAACGAGGCAAAAGGATAACACGCATTAACATGTGGACATTTGTGGAATTCACATATATACCTTTATTCAGTATGCTAGCCCATCAACTCGGCTCCATTCCAACCGTACCTATTTATACGTTCTGTAGACAGTCCAAGTTCAACTCAAAACCTGTGACAATCATCACCATTGAAACTCTAATAACCACTGGGGAACTCACAACACACATCCACAAGAGGAACACATCTCCCACCTGTATGAAGAGTCCAACAGCTCTGATCATTTACCCGAGCTTCATCTCTCAGATCTGCAGTTTAGCGATTTTCTTCTTGCATTTTGGGTGTCCACCACCTCTCGTCCTCTTTAGCCATATTCTTGTTCATCTTAACAACTCCTTGCAACGAATGAAGAAGGTCTTGATGGGTTTCCGCATTCCACGTATTCGATCGACAAGCCACTCGTCGGTTTCCTTCTCCTCCAGGTTCTTCAAGAACTTTGCATTATTCATTGCAGTGAAATTAACTATTCTCACCTTGGCCCTTTTCTCTGTTTTAATCATATCTTCACCACGCAGATATTCCCTAAGACAAGAGTGACGAAGATGACTTTCCTCCCGCAGGCCTAACATTTCTATCTGCAGAGAGGAGTATTCTTCCATTTCTCCTGCATCCTTTTAAAAGATGCTCCAGTTCTTCATGCAGGTGTAAAGTTGTTATCCGTCGATCTTAAGCGGTATACTTCAATGTAATAGCGTTACTTGCATACCTCAACTCTAGGGTCAATAAAGTCGGGAAATATGCAGATGACCCATGGACCCATGGAGCTGATGGGACCCATCCTCGAATACGTAGTCGTCATATGGTGCTCGTACTGTGCTGTACATAGTGAGCAGATTGAGTGGATTTAGCATCTTTTCTTAAGTAATGTTAGCTTCAAAATAGGAGCACGTGCCTAAAACAGCTTGTATGAATCCATTATTTATGAAAACGTACTCCTAATGACCCCATTATAATTATGGTAGGTAATTCTAGATTCCTTAATGCCACCATACGAAATCTGAAAATTGTCTGACCTTTTTCTCCCCTCCACCGGGTGAATACGTGTCGTTCTTGGCTTCGATCCTGGGACCAGCTTTGAAGTCGAGTTTCCTCGACTCGATCTTGATTTGGCCGCCGCCGGGTTTGTGTTTGGCGTTCTCCAGCGACCCGATTTTGGATTTGACGACTTTCAGGTTCGGCGATGGAGCTGCTCCCACTTGGACCTTGTTCATGGGCAGTTCTGCAAAAAGGTTCAGAATTCACTCAAATAAAAGTAAACTCTCAAATAGCTAATCTACCGTGCGGTAAGGTTGATCCAATAATCTTGCGACTGACAAAAAATAAATTCAATAATTTCGTCGTAACGTCAAAAATGGGGGTCAGATTCAGTAAATTTGGACACATAAGGGATGCATCGCTGAAGATATCAAATCCTTGGATGCGTTTTTACTTCATTTTCTTAACCCTAGAGTAGTAGACTTCCCTGTCACACAGTTATTAGTAGACTACGTAAAAATGACGTGTGAAACTGAAACAATATTTTCAACACAAAATGATCATATATTTTTCATTCATTCAACAAAAAACGAACATAAACTCATTCTTCTTAGTATTTACCTTTATATGTTGAGTATATAAAATAATGTTTTCTAAAAAGAAGTTATGAATACCTGATTATATCACATAAATGTTCTTATATCACATCCAAAACTCGATTTTTACTCTGGTTAATATAATATATTTCACTCTTTTACTCTGGTTAATATTAATTTCAAAACATTTATTTTCTCGAGTATAATATTATTATACTCGAGAAAATAAATGTTTTGAAATTAATATATTATGCTTGAAATATTTTGAAAGAGAAAATGAATGAAAATTTGAGAAAAAAGAGAAATCTCTTGCTATTTTGAAATGTGGAGAAAAGGTGTGCTTCATTCCCGAATTTTTCATAATATAAATGTTATAGAAAAACGCTGCAAATTATTTCACAAAGGTTTATTATTTTCCTGTATAGATCACCCTTCTGTTGGGAGGGATCTCCCTGCCAACCATAGGTACCTACTACCTACTAGGGCATTTTTGAAAATTTCAACCACAACTACCAACCAAAGGGAAACGAAGGGTTGACGTTTTCAAAAATGCCCTAGTAGGTAGTAGGTACCTATGGTTGGCAGGGAGGGACTCCAAATAATTTTCAACGTATCTTTGACGCGTAGGCGATATGGAGAACCAAGATCCTGACAGGAAGAAGTCGAGATGAGGTCTTGACACCACAAAGGTCATTTCACTGCTAGGTAACGATAGCCCAGTTAAGAAGGCTGAGAGGGGGGATTGTAGGGGTCTCATTTCCCCACTCATTACGTAATTTTTACGTAGTCTATCACTGTAGGGTTAATAGATTATTACACGCTGAAAAAAAGAAATACCTTGGTAAATCAAACTATGAATGATAGGGAGAGCGGCCCTAAATGACGGCGAAACTTGTAAGAGCACTAAACTGGTTTAATCTGTGCTCTAATCCCACACTATGGTCTAGTATCCGTGGATTATGGGAAATAGGAGGATTTAAGAAAGTTTCAGTTTTTCACCCTCCAGGTCAGCTCAAGATTCGTAACAAGAACCCCGTAGACACCCTGTCAATCTACCTATTTTAATGATGAATAGTACATATATTTTGCTATTTTTTGTTCAATGGAGTCACCGAATTTGAAGTTATTTGCCATATACCTATATGGGGAAAGAAACTAACAAACCCGAGATTTTCGTTTCTTTGAAGCAGATAGCTTTCAGAAATGGGTTTGTTCTCAGTGGCGTCAGGTGAGAATATTCGTCAGCCAACCTTGAGCAGTCTTAGAAGGATAAACAATAACGAAAAACGCAGCAAATTATTACACAAAGATTTATTATTTTTCTGTATACAGGGTGTAAGCCTAACTGGTCTGCCATACGGTACCAGTCGATTCTATCACTAATTTGCAACAAAAAATGTCTCTTAGCAATTTTTTTTTTTAAACGCTTTGTTTTCGAGTTATTTTAACTTTAAACTTTTTTTCCCGTGATTTTGACCTTTTATCATTAAATCGGTCATAACTCCATAAATTAGCTGTATATTACAATTTGAGGATACCGTTTGAAAGAGCATTAAATTTCTTATCGAATAGATGCCTTAACTTTTTTTTTGAGTCAAGGTTTAAGACATGAAAAAGACCTCTAAAAAGAGAATTTTTTCGTAATTTTGGAAACCTCGCATTTTTTTAATCGCATATTGAACTACAAGAACCCGTATTTTTTCAAGATGCAAGAACAGTAAAAACTGCGCTAGAATCTCAGCTTTCCAGTGGTATGATTAAAAAATATTTTACAACCAAATTTAGGGGAGAAATTTGTGTTTGAACGCGGAAAAACGTGAATTTTTTCAACGAAATCAGTGTTTTGCCTCGAAGGTCTGAGGGGTCGGACGATAGAAGTGCAGTAGACCGCGAGGCCTCCGGAGACAGGAGGCCAGAGCGCTGATTTCGTTGAAAAAATGCTCAAACACAAATTTCTCCCCTAAACTTGGTTGCAAAATATTTTATTATTATACCATTGGAAAGCTGAGATTCTAGCGCAGTTTTTAATGTTCTTGCATCTTGAAAAAAGACGGGTTCTCGTAGTTCAATTTGCGATTGAAAAAATGCGAGGTTTCCGGAATTACGTAAAATACTCTTTTTAGAGGACGTTTTCATGTCTCAAACCTTGACTCAAAAAAACGTTAAGGCATTCATCCGATAGGAATTTTAATGTTCTTTCCAACAGTATCCTCAAATTGTAACTTACACAGCAAATTAACGGAGTTATGACCAATTTAATGACAAAAGGTCAAAGTCACGAAAAAAAATTTTAAGTTAAAATAACTCGGAATCGAAGGGTTTAAGATAATTAATTGCTAAGAGACATTTTTTTGTTGCAAATTAGTTATAGAATCTACTGGTACCGTATGGCAGACCAGTTAGACTTAAACCCGGTAGATCAAGCGTCAGCAAGAAGACTGCTTTGCTATTGTCACCACCTATCTATCAACCATGTTTTCGCTTCATAATCTAGTTTGTTTTGATGAAATAAACGCTTCACACTTCATTCAAAGAAATAAAGAATTCCTTCATTAAATTGATTACTGGTTACTAAGGAAGCGTAACCCATGGCTTAGTATGCATGGCTCATCTTCCATTTTTCTCTGCTTTCAAGGGCACGAAACAGCTACTCGATTGTTTGCCTTTGCTTACGCTGTTATAGTGGGGTATAGGAATACTAGACCCCGCCTACCCGCCGATTGTCTTTCCTCATCCAAAACAGTCCCGCAAAACTATTTTTTTTTTTAACTGCATCACCGGCTAGTTCACAAATCATCCACAATCGAAAAGTAGTTACCGATCTCTACAACTCTCTGGTGTGTTGCGGGCTAGTATTCTAGGTAAAATACGTACTTATTCCATTCTCCTATTTCATCTAACTTCCTTGGTTATCATAAAATAATCCCTGAATTGTATTAAAATTTTCCATAATCGGCTGAATATTACTTTCAAAAATGGAAATATAGGAGAATCTCAACAAAAATTAATTTGTTCATTCAGTGTTTGCTATGTTTGCCTGGAGGAGACGCCACTGTTTGTACTACAAAAACGCTGCAAATTATTACACAACGGTTTATTATTTTTATATAGATCACTCGTCTACAAAATCACCAACCATCCAATATGAAGAGAAAAAAAAAAAAAAATAAAAAAAAAAAAAAATTAAAATCACCAACCATCGATCGCATTTCGGTCAGCTCTAATTTGAACGGAGATTAGGCCTCTTTTGCGATTCACACTCGTGTTTTGATTTATATATATATATATTTCAATATAAACCCTTAAATTTTCGTAGGGAGCGAACGGTTTGTCCTACAGAGCTCCGCGTGGTCTCAAAAAATTCTAAAAATTCTATAGAATCTTAATTTGAAGGAAAAACAATACCTTTATATCGAAATTTTTTGAGTTAGGGCGTTTTCAAAATTTCAAAATTGATTTTGGAACCCTTAAGAGTTACCTACATCAATCAAAAGCTTCGGGGCACAACTAGACCCCAAATGGAGCCTACATACCAAATTTCATCAAAATCGGTCAATGCTAAGTGGCAAAAGTGCCGCGTACGGCGCACAGTGGGGCCAAATGGCCAAAAAGCGGAAAAAAGTCATTATCTTTTGAACGTATTACTGTATCGTCTTGGGAATGGTTTCATTCGATTCCGAATACGAAAATACATTAGAAAAATATGTTTTCTGACGTTTGAATTTATTATTTTAGTACTAAATCTTGATTTTGAAAAAAATAATGTTACTCAAAGTGGAAAAGCGGGTGAAAAAAACAGAAAAGAGGTTTTACAGGCGATGGGTGTGTGTTATTTTGTTTTTTTCTTCGTTTTAGAGGTTATAGGATACGATAAAGATGATTGAATTGAGGTTTCTTTATAAATGTACTTATGTAAATATATATGTGTAAATATATGTTTATATATTTAATTCTGACAAAATTTTGAGTGATAAAAACCTCTGAAAATTGGATAGTAAGCGATCGAATATTGGAACGAATCCAAATTAAACGTTTGCTAAATCCGATTAAGAGATTTTCAACGATGACATGTCACGACAGTACGAACTGACCACACTACTGCGAATGACAATCCAAAGAACCTGGTTTGTTCAAACAGAATCTTGTTGACTCTTAGCAGAAATATTTTACGAAAACGTCGCTATTTACATCATTCTGTTTTCCAATAAAAAATAAAACAAAAAATGTCTGCAAAATGGGTGTGGCACATAGCTTCCCAGTATCCATAACCCGATTGTATAGATGATCTGACCATTGTAGCCTTAACTTGACTCAGTTACTCTGTGATTGTAGCTAACAGCCCACATAGGGGACCTTCTACATGCCAACATTCACAATCCCTGGAAATTTTATCGATTTCGCGAGGAAAATGTAGAAGTTACAACCTTTAGAAGGGTTTTACTCTGAAGCTGTGGTGACGGCAGAGACGGCGTTCTTGGTGTACCTTTAATCACATTTAACCCTCTACATCTAAATTCGGTGAAATACGGCTATGAAATTTTTACAGCTTCTTGATAATGGTCAGATTTTCAAGGAAAAAAATGAGCCAAACCGAAGGAAGGCGAAGCTCGGTTTTTCCACTCCTCTAAAGTTGTATTTCGCTATAAAAACCCAAATCTGGAGCTAATGTTCAAGCTAAATTGTTATGAAAAAATGATTAGTATTTTTAAGAGATACTTCATATATATCGAACATTATATAATTTTATTTTAATTTTTTGAAACACATAGAACGTGTTAGGAAATTTTCAAATTCCACTCTCAAATGCTTAAAATCTCGAAATATCAGGTTTGAGCCCCCATTTATCAGTGAAAACAAATTTTAAACATTGAAGGTCCTTCACACCCTGATTCTACAGGTAATAGACTTTGAGAAAACCACATTACATTTCTTTTTTAGTCACTTTGCAAAAATGGAGTTTTTTCCACTCCGGCCCACTGTGCGGCGTACGGCGGACGGACGGCCAATTTTTATTCGATTTTTGGATTCTACGTACCTTGAAACGTAAACCATCAAATTTTGAGGGGGGTGTTAAAATTTTTTTTCTTGGTCGATTCCAAAGGTTCATTATTGAAAATAATAAACCAAAGGTACTACAGTTTTCGTGAGATCTTTACTTTTTACATAATGTTGTGTTTTCAGCCTTAAAGTTCGGCATAAACTCTTCTAATTTAGTCTGGAAATTCATAATGACCTCATCCAAGTAAAGGAACAAGAGTAGGTCCTTAAAGGTGTGGTGTATTTGTTTTGGTTCTATAAACGGCTGATGGGTTAATAGAGTTTGGAGTTTTTATTTTAATAACGATTCTCAGCAGGGAAGAAACAAATTTTTCTACTAGTCTTGAACAAATTTAGGGGTCTTGATCCTTCAGTATTGTGTTGCAGTTCATTAGTTCTTTAAAAGATTGATCATGGGGTAGTTAAACCTAGGTTCACCATAGATCGCTCAAATCTTGTCGTTTCAAGATTGTATAATCTCAATGTCTTCCTATTGTACGCCATATGGGTACGATACATAGGAATCTAGGAACCTGTTCATGTACAGGTACTGTGCTTTGAACCGTGAGAAGAAAAAGGTCTATTTGTCGATTTATTGTATAGTATTCATTTTTATTATTTAGAAATTCATGGCAGTGTGAATAAAAATTTGGACTAGATAGTTGTCCGATGTGGAGAAAGAAAGAAGCTGGAGAGTCAGAAGAATACATGAATTTAAGTCTTTCAAAAAAACCAACGAAAAAGATCATTTTCAAGAAAACTTATCCCACCAATAGAGGTGGGAAAACTTTAAATGTAAATGTATTGTTTTTCCATCAATTCAAGATAGTATTGAATTTTTACGGAGCCCTGTAGGACAAACCGTTCGTTCCCTACGCGAACTTGAGGGTAGGACGTACGGTAAATCAGAAACATGAGCGTGAATCGCAATAGAGACCTAATCTTCGTTCAAATTTAGCTGACCGAAATGCGATCGATGTTTTTCTTCATGTTGTTGGTGGTAACAATGACAAAGCCGTGTTCTTTGCAGACGAGTGATCTATATAGAAAAATAATAAACCTTTGTGTAATAATTTGCAGCGTTTTTTCGTTTAACTTTACAGAAGTTTTGAAGGTATTTTTCACCCGACTACAAACGTTACTCTTCGGAAAAAACATCTGCAATTCATCAAATTTTCAACAGTGTTCAAATTAATTTTTTGAGAAAACTGTTTTTAAAAGCGGAAAAACATGATGATGAACGAAGATTAAGCTTTTTGCGACTCACACGCGTGTTTCTGATTTATCGTATGTCTAACCCTCTAGTTCTCGTAGGGAGTGAACGGTTGGTCTCATAGGACTCCGCGTGATCTCTAAAAATTCTAAAATTGCAATACTATTCAAAATTGGTGAAAACACTGTACCCTTATTTCGAGAGTTTTTGAGTGAGAGCACTATTGAAAATTTCAACCCTTAATTTTTACCCCTTAGAAGTGACCGACATCAACCAGAAGCTTCGGGGCACAACTAGATCCCAAATGGAGCCTACATATCAAATTTC
This sequence comes from Apolygus lucorum, assembly GCA_009739505.2. Lineage (NCBI taxonomy): Eukaryota > Metazoa > Arthropoda > Insecta > Hemiptera > Miridae > Apolygus > Apolygus lucorum. Next base: position 23,415,130 of record CM019182.2, on the reverse strand, counting down.
TTCAAAATCGATTCGGCCAAATTTTCATTCGATTTTGGATTCTACGTACCTTGAAACGTAAACCAAAAATTTAGGGGGGGTTAAACTTTTTTTTTTCTTGGTCGATTCCTATGGTTCATTATTGAAAATAATAAACCTAAATTATATTTTCATTGTAAGGGGTTTATCAGGACGGCATTCCAATGAGCAGAATGAAAATTGAATGCTCTTCTTATTTGATTTTACGCGTAATCTAAGGGAGTTGCTGCCATTTATATAAATTAAGTTCTATACACGAAAAATATGAAAAAAAAAAAACAAATCGGGTTTGGTTTTGGACAAAATGTAACAGCACAAACGTTATTGCAAATTAGTCGTAGAGTCAATCCCTGAAGTTGGGATCATAATTTCTGGGACACCCAGAATACTCCTGAGGGAGTGAACTGGACCAGATTGATTATAACCGTTTCAACCGTCTTTTTAGAAAGATGTGGCTCTCGAGGTAGAATGAGAATTATATATTTGCGATTTATGACCGGTAGGAGCAGGTCAGGATATCTCATGTAACTTGCTCCTGTGAGAAATAAATTAACTTTTACTTTCTTAAGGTGGCAGAATTTTTCTCCTAGAAATTGGTGGCAATGAGAGAAGGGTAAGGAATTAATGGTGAAAGAGCGATGGCCTCCCACTTAGATGATGTCAATTTCACTATCTTCTAACGCTCCAGCTTTCGTTGTTTAGATTCACATTTATTTAATTCGTCGTTTTTTTATAAAACGTGCTGTGAAAGTCAAATAGGAAAGGTTAAGTAGTAGGAAGAGAAAGCTTCTAGTGTGTAGATTGGTAGGTATAGGTAGTACTTATTCTTTCAGATGTTCCCGAGTCAAAAGACGAAAAAGAGTGAAATTTCCCGCGGCGTTTGTGAGAAGTTTCGTTGCTTGTTCGGCGAACAAACACGTACTCGTATTCTGGCGAGTGATGTGATCTGTGTTCGAGGTCAGGTGTTGACTGCGTTGAATACACAGGTGTTTTCGGTGTGTGTTGGAATTTGAGTGATAAATCCTTCACAAGCCGTTTAGAAATATGTTTTGTCGGGTTCGGAGATTGATTTTGTGTTGTACTCTGAGACAAGTTCTCTCTCCTTGACGCTGAAGAAGACCGCTGCAAATTACGGCTTTCCGTCAACACCTCAGTCGGTTCTTGGATTCTTACGCGAAGTTTAGATGATTTCTTTGTGTCTCGAGGTGTTTTTGAGTCGCCGTTTCTACTAGAAGAATCCTCAACATCCTTCAAATGTTTGTTAGGTGGTGTGAAATCTGTGAGAAAATCATGTTAGGTACAACTGAGAAATGAAAAACTGTGATCCTACCAAAATTTGAGCAACGCAGAACGTACTTAGAAGTTAAATTTTCAACCTCGTCCAATTTTTTGTGTCGCAATTTTTATTTGCAAACTGTTCTAACTAAACACTTGTTACATTTTTGGCTGGAAAATATTGTAATTATTAATAACATCAAAACATAAAAAGCTTAGTGGCAAACTTCTCGGAGATGACATCAGGAGAGGCTTTTTCTTCATCTTAAAATGAGTGATGGTTGTTACTAGTTACCATCAATCACTAATAATGTTTAGAAAACGAGTTAGCATTATACACCATTGTGTGAATTTAAGGAATAATGAGACTTTTCGTCACAAAAA
>CM019182.2:23357966-23413353 GCA_009739505.2 Apolygus lucorum | reverse complement strand
CCTATTATGCTGTGACGTAGCGATACTCCTCTTAACTCCGTGGATAGATATTTTATTAATATTTTTTCCTCAAATTTTGATTCCGTAAGTGTTCAAAAATTCAGAAAATCTGTTTATAGACGAATTTAGGCTGATTTATTCGGGATATTTGTTGTCTAAAGGCATTTGAAATAGTGTACGAAGGAGGACCCAAAAGTAATGCGAATTTTGTCTCAACTCCTTCATTTTTCAAAATTTGTTCGCCAAACTTTGATACCTTTCGAATCAATTACTACTGACTGCTACGCATTTTTTCAATATTTCTTCCATTGTTCAAAACCATCCCTTAATCGGCCAATCGCCCTGGGAATATTTCCAAAACCACCACCACGTTCAAAATTAGTTCACGTTTTCCCCTTCGGTTTGATCATTAATTTTTATTCCGAAAACGTGTTCTGAATATGCTAAATAATGACGAACCACTCAGATTTTGAAATTATTATTTAGGTAAAATTCTAAATCTTTCAAGTTAAATATTTTTAAAACTAGTGAAGTCTCTCCAGAAAGAATGGTCTTACGTCCACAGGGTTGTAGGAAATTGCGCAGAACAATTCGTCCCACTATCAACAGCAATACGCGATACTCTTACCCCTGCTATACTTGGTCGAGAGGTGTCTGAAAACGAACACTCCCTGTTTGCACTACCTGTAAAATGTGTGGGCTAGCCATTGAGGACCCCGTTCTGTCAGCGAATGAGGCGTTTACTGCCTCGAAACGGGCCACTTCAGTCCTAATAGCCACAATTGCAGATGGGGATGATTTCTCAGGGTCTCACCATGAAGAACGGGTGAAAGACGTATTGAAAACGCTAAGACTGATCCGCAAACAGACCAACACCGATCGAAGTCAACAAGCGATAGAGGCTCTTTCCCCGCAGGCCAGAAAGACAAAAAGAATTGTTGACGGAAATGCATCGCAATGGCTCACAGTCATCCCCCTAGCCAGCGACAACCTGGACCTCTCCAGCACTCAGTTCAGGGATGCATTGTCTTTACGGTATGGGGAAGAAATAAATGGGCTCCCAACTTCATGCGATGGATGTCCCCCAAACTCAGACGGAACCAGAGTCCCCATGAATGTCAACCATGCTCTGAACTGCAAGCGTGGTGGACTCGTGAAGCAGGGTCATGACTCCGTAAGGGATGAAATAGCAAAATTAGCAGCCCTAGCATGGAATGGTGTGGTAACTGAGCCAGTTATGAGGGAGGGCAGTGAGCGAACACTAGGGCTTGTCGCCGATGTAAAAGTCCAAGGGGTCTGGAGTAGGGAGAGGGCGTCTTTCTTTGACAACCGCGTTATTAACGCTGACGCCACTTCTTACTCGACCCGGGAATGGTCCGTCATAGCCGAGTCAGCCGCAAGAAAGTACGACACTGCAGCAGAGGACCTTCGCGGCACTTTTACACCTTGGTTTGCTCGTGTGAAGCTGTACTCCACAGAGAGTTCAGGAACTTCGAGAAGCGACTCGTCGATTCACTCACTGACAAGTGGAGCAAGCCCCAGTCGTACATAGCCGGATGGGTGCGAGTGAAGATCCAACTCGCAGTCATCCGAGCTGTATCACTTCGACTTCGAGGGAAGCGAAAAAAGTTGAGGTGCCACAATCCATCTAGAAGTCTGGGACTGGAAGATGGATCACCGCTTCCTCTCCTTAGAGGCCGATCTGGAAATACGGGCTTTGCCATTCCTGATCCCCTGGATGTTCCTGCCATTCCTGATCCTACGAATTTCCTGCCTGCTCTCCTCCATTCATCATGTATTGATATCCAATAATCAACGTTTGTCTACGCATTAAAAATTATCGAGCATCATTTTGGAAAAACGAGATTATTGACATCAATGGCAGAATTATAAAATCCATAGCATGTTTGGTTTTAAAGGTCGGGATTGCAGCTTGAGGCAGATAGATTACTTTAAATTTCAAATAGAGAAATAGTTTCGTACTCGGGCGGTTAGTCAGTATGAGCTCAGTTTTTGAAAAATTAGAATTTTTCTTCAAAATTTGAACTTAGAAAATCTGAAAAATGAATTGCAAATTGAAAATGTGGATTGACTATCATTTGGAAACCGGCAATGAGTTCATTTCCATTTTCAAAATGAAATCTGGTGAAGGGAAAGCGTGAACTATAGCCGGTGCTTTAATAAGTAACGAACAAAATTTCTAGTAAAATCGGGGATGATTGGCCTCAATGGAATGTCCTTTAGTCTCTCTTTTTTGCACCGATTTTGTTTCATCTCTTCCACAATTACAAAACGTTTTCGACCTTTTTGAGTTGGCGAAGAAAATGTTTTATATCTACCTAAAAACGCTGCAAATTATTACACAATGGTTTATTTTTTTTCTATATTGATCACTCGTCTGCAAAGCCACCAACCATCCAACATGAAGAAAAACATCGATCGCATTTCGGTCAGCTAAAATTTGAACGGAAATTAGACCTCTTTTGCGATTCACACTCGTGTTTCTGATTTATCATACGTCCAACCCAACGTCCAACGTAGGGAGCGAACGTTTTGTCCTACAGAGCTCCGCGTGGTCTCAAAAATTCTAAAAATTCTATAGAATCTTAAATTGAAGGAAAAACAATACCTTTATATCAAAATTTTTTGAGTAAGGGCGTTTTCAAAATTTCAATATTCATTTTTGAACCCTTAGAAGTGACCTACATCATCAAATGGAGCCAACATACCAAATTTCATCAAAATCGGTCAATGCCAAGTGGCAAAAGTGCCGCGTACGGCGGACGGACGGCCAAATTTTTATTCGATTTTGGTTTATTATTTTCAATAATGAACCTTTGGAATCGACCAAGAAAAAATTTTTTTTTAACACCCCCTCAAAATTTGATGGTTTACGTTTCAAGGTACTTAGAATCCAAAAAACGAATAAAAATTTGGCGTCCGCCGTACGCGGCACTTTTGCCACTTAGCATTGACCGATTTTGATGAAATTTGGTATTTAGGCTCCATTTGGGGTCTAGTTGTGCCCCGAAGATTTTGGTTGATATATGTCACTTCTAAGGATTCCAAAATCAATTTCGAAATTTTGAAAACGCCCAAACTCAAAAAATTTTGATATAAAGGTATTGTTTTTCCTTCAATTTAAGATTCCATAGAATTTTTACAATTTTTTGAGACCACGCGGAGCTCTGTAGGACAAACCGTTCGCTCACTACGAGAATTTGAAGTTTGGACGTACGATAAATCGGAAACACGAGTGTGAATCGCAAAAGAGGCCTAATCTCCGTTCAAATTTTAGTTGACCGAAATGCGATCGATGTTTTTCTTCATGTTGGATGGTTGGTGGTTTTGCAGACGAGTGATCTATATAGAAAAATAAAAAATAATAAACCATTGTGTAATAATTTGCAGCGTTTTTAAACTATTATCGAGCATCACTTTGGAAAAACGAGATTATTGACATCAATGGCAGAATTATAAAATCCATAGCATGTTTGGTTTTAAAGGTCGGGAATGCAGCTTGAGGCAGATAGATTACTTTAAATTTCAAATAGAGAAATAGTTTCGTACTCAGGCGGGGTTGAAACTGTCAATATGAGCTCAGTTTTGAAAAATTAGAATTTTTCTTCAAAATTTGTACTTTGAAAATCTGAAAAAAATGAATTGCAAATTGAAGATGTGGATTGATTATCATTTGGAAACTGGCAATGAGTTCATTCCCATTTTCAAAATAAAATCTGATGAAGGGAAAGCGTGAACTACGGATGCCCCATTTGCTATAGCCGGTGCTATAATAAGTAATGAACAAAATTTCTAGTAAAATCGGGGATGATTGGCCTCAATGGAATGTCCTTTAGTCTCTCTTATGATTTTGTTTCATCTCTTCCACAATACAAAACGTTTTCATATCACGACCTTTTTGAGTTGGTGAAGAAAATGTTTTATATCTACCTAAAAAAGGGAAAACTTCAGTAAATGTCATTGAGATTCCTATTGAGGTCTTACCTCAATAAGTATTTTCTTCTTCAAGTTATTGGCCCGTGTCTAAAATTATTTGGGTTCATCCTCTGTGTTAAATTGAAGCCTCGAAAACAGAATTTTCATCATGTTCGTAGGGGAGGTAATCATTTCCACACCTACTTACGGAATTTACAGGCATTTACCCTAAACGAGAAAAAATTGATCATAACCTTTCATAACTTCTTAAGATCCTGAGTTCAGTCTATTTCTCACGCTAAGTTGTAATATGTAATGCTTTCAAAATGTCAACGCATTTACACTTTTATTCGGCAAAACTTGACTTCTTAAGACTACTTCGGCCTTGGCATAAATTTAACCGGTGAAAAACCGAATTTCTCGTGTAAACCAACCTGATTTGAAGCGGAGTGGACGTCACTGGTGGATCCCATCACGTTCTTCATGTACTCTTTGTCGTCGAATATCTTCACTTCGCCGCCGCCTGGTTTGTATTTGACGTTGTCCAGCGAGCCAACCCGACTTTGAGCTTTGATGTCCAACTTCTGATCTTCGATCTGAACGAGAAAAATCATTACGTAAGTTGAAGTAGTTGAATAAGTGAATAAATTTAACTTAATATATTACCAGGGGGCCAAGATATTGAGGAACTTTCTGCCTTCTTCGAAATATTAATTTCCAAATTGATGGCCTGGTGGAGAGATTTCTAATCAATGCAATATGGCCTTCGGAATCGTGCATGAAAAATGTTTACCCTCCTCTCAAAATTTGATATTTTACGTTTCTTGAGACTAAGACTACTATAAGTCGTTTTTATAAAAATATGATACAAAAATTGAATGAAAAATTACGCTTTCCTATTATTCTTATCGCCTTCAGAACAAATATTGTAGCGAGTGCGCTGACTGATTGGGCTCAAATTTTGTGGGTTATTGGGGTTATGATTTCTCAATGAATTCAGAAGGAGCTGCAGCTCATATCTAGTAAAGCCCTGAATTAGAAATACAGGGTGTCGCTCGAGTTGTTCCCTCTCCCCCTTCTAAAATCGTCCAAATAGTGGTAAACAAACTTTAGGTACACTTGAAACTTAAAATCCGACAACATAATGGGGAACCGATTCACAATCAAAGTAATGGATGAAGCTATTGGACGGCTAGCTTCAGCAGAAGGCTGCTGGAGTAGAGAGTCCAGGACAGCCGTGGGAGTCAAGTCTTAGGTTTTTACAGGTACAAGGTTATCACACTTACGGTAGTATGGAAACGAAATCTTGAGATGAAAGTAAAACGGACTTTCCTAATTTAAATTTGCCCCTCTACTACTTCCTGCATCACCAACTTTCCCACTTACGTTTTCACGTGAGAAGAACTTGTGTGTATGGCTATACAGACGGCTAGCTATTACCTGGTAATATGGCTATACAGGGTGTCCCATATGTTATCCACCAAACTTTGGGAGTCGATTCTACAACTAATTTGCAACAAAAAATGTCTCTTAGCAATTTTTTTTAACCCCCTTAAAATCCGACTTTTTTGACTTTTAAGATTTTTTTCGTGTTTTCGACCTTACACCTTTAAAACGGTCATAACTCCCTTAAATTGGACTCAAAAATTAAAAATAAGGATACCGTTGGAAAGAGCGTGAAATTTCTCAATAGATGAGCCGTTGACAAATTCAGAAAAACTGAACGCTAGAGTAGTTTTTTTACCTCAAACTTTAAAATTTGTCAATTTTTGTTTTTTTCAAAAATTTTGATGATTTTTCCCCATGGAAACAAGGTATTTGCCAGAGAGGCTCAAAAGCTTAAAAACTTCTCCATTTCATCAGCTTTTCAACGGTCACCCAATTTTTAGTTTCACTGTGGAATTAGAGGGAGAAAATTGCGTTTCAATGCGAAAAAACGTGCATTTTTTCCAACGAAATTGACGGTTGGACGGTAGGAATCCGGGGTCTGCTCCGCCGCCCCTCCTCCCAAGCACCACGTCAAACCGTCGATTTCGTTGAAAAAAATACATGTTTTTTCGCATTTAAACACCATTTTCTCCCTCAAATTCCACAGTAAAACTAAAAATTGGGTGACCGTTAGAAAGCTGATGAAATGGAGCCGTTTTTAAGCTTTTGAGCCTCTCTGGCAAATACCTTGTTTCAATGAGGAAAAATCATCAACATTTTCACCAAAAACAAAAATTGACTATTTTTCAAGTTTGAGGTGAAAATACTACTCTAGAGATGTTTTTCTCGACTGGTCAACAGCTCATGTATTGAGAAATTTTACGCTCTTTCCAACGATATCCTTATTTCTAATTTTTGAGTCTAATTTAAGGGAGTTACGACCGTTTGAATGGTGTAAGGTCGAAAACACGAAAAAACCTTAAAAGTCAATAAAGTCGGATTTTAAGGGGGTTAAAAGAAAATTGCCAAGAGACACTTTTTGTTACAAATTAGTTGTAGAAACTACTCCCGAAGTTTGGTAGATAACATATGGGACACCCTGTATTGATAATATAACTGCAGAGAGTACATACTTCATGTTTATTTGTCAAAAATTCATACCTTCACTTGACCTCCTCCTGGTACGTGTTTCAAGTTGTCTTTAGAGCCAACTTTGGGCTTCGCTTTGTCTTTGAAGTCCAATTTGAGCGACTCGATTTTCTTATCGCCGCCTCCTGGTTTGTGCGTCGCGTTCTCCAACGATCCGATTTTGGATTTGGCGTTCCACTGTAGTTTCACCTGTTGTATCTGAAAAAATTATCGAAAATGTGCCATTATTTAGGTAGGTAGTACTTTAATGCTATTTTATTAAAATTTTCTAAATACATTTGAAATTATTTCAATGTAATAGGAACTTATGAGAAAAATACAACATTGGCTACAGTTACGTTTAACATTTATTGATAGGAAAGTACATCTATAATGTTTGTTGCTCTATGGTATAATAAGTGCCTGATAGTTCATTAGCTCAGTAGTGAACTTTTTGTCATTCAGGAAGATGTTTATGTTTTCTCGGAAAAGATCACATTTCAACATGACAACTATCAACATGTCTCCTAATGACCCTAGAATTACCTACAATAGTTCCTAATAACGAATGATTTTGGTGACTTGTTTTTATGGACGTTGAATCCCTCAATGATTGGCCAGTTCTTCAGAGAGACCGTGGTTCAATCTTGGTATGATATGATTAAAACTACCTCAAGCTCAATTCCGTCCTGTATCGGGGGATCTCACAGTTTTGATCCATTATACCTACTCAATTTAAGGTTGTACGTCGAAGAAGGAAGAGACGATTCGCGATCTGGGAGTATAATTTGGCTGACAGCTTCACTTCTCTCCGCTCATAGTCCTAAATTACTTCCAAGGCAACGACAATGCTTGGTTTTTTGAAACGCAATACGAAAAAAAAAGATATTACCTAAGTTAGAAGTAAATAGTTTAGCAATAAGTTAGTTATGTAAGTTAGTTTATAATATATTATTTATAATTTAGAATAAAAGACCACGTGGCCTCCACGTGGTGAATGTACGATTAGCTAGATTAGCTGGATTAGTTTTATCTCTCCCTTTCAGACAAAGAAACACACACACAACAGACAAACAACCTTTCACCACGTGTTCCCTTTCCTTTCTGATCCTTTCACCTCCCTTTCACCCAGACCATATAAATTGAACGACGGACTGACAAACTTTAGTACTCTCTCGACAGCATGAAGATGATGTCCTTACATCGAAAGCGCTCGCCTCCTGACTCGACTTGCTTGATTCTCCAATACGGTAGGTAGATAGTAATTGTATACTCAATTTAAGGTTATACGTCGTAGAAGGAAGAGACGATTCGCGATCAGGGACTATAATTTGGCCAACAGCTTCAGTTCTCTCCCCTCATAGTCCAAAATCACTTCCAAGGCAACGGCAATGCTTGTTTTTTTAAAACGCGATACTCCATAAGAATTTCTACCTTGGTTCAGATACTGTTAACGAGGCAAAAGGATAACACGCATTAACATGTGGACATTTGTGGAATTCACATATATACCTTTATTCAGTATGCTAGCCCATCAACTCGGCTCCATTCCAACCGTACCTATTTATACGTTTTCTAGACAGTCCAAGTTCAACTCAAAACCTGTGACAATCATCACCATTGGAACTCTAATAACCACTGGGGAACTCACAACACACATCCACAAGAGGAACACATCTCCCACCTGTATGAAGAGTCCAACAGCTCTGATCATTTGCCCGAGCTTCATCTCTCAGATCTGCAGTTTAGCGATTTTCTTCTTGCATTTTGGGTGTCCACCACCTCTCGTCCTCTTTAGCCATATTCTTGTTCATCTTAACAACTCCTTGCAACGAATGAAGGTCTTGATGGGTTTCCGCATTCCACGTATTCGATCGACAAGCCACTCGTCGGTTTCCTTCTCCTCCAGGTTCTTCTAGAACTTTGCATTATTCATGGCAGTGAAATGAACTATTCTCACCTTGGCCCTTTTCTCTGTTTTAATCATATCTTCACCACGCAGATATTCCCTAAGACAAGAGTGACGAAGATGACTTTCCTCCCGCAGGCCTAACATTTCTATCTGCAGAGAGGAGTATTCTTCCATTTCTCCTGCATCCTTTTAAAAGATGCTCCAGTTCTTCATGCAGGTGTAAAGTTGTTATCCGTCGATCTTAAGCGGTATACTTCAATGTAATAGCGTTACTTGCATACCTCAACTCTAGGGTCAATAAAGTCGGGAAATATGCAGATGACCCATGGATGCTGATGGGACCCATCCTCGAAGTCGTCATATGGTGCTCGTACTGTGCTGTACATAGTGAGCAGATTGAGTGGATTTAGCACCTTTTCTTAAGTAATGTTAGCTTCAAAATAGGAGCACGTGCCTAAAACAGCCTGTATGAATCCATTATTTATGAAAACGTACTCCTAATGACCCCATTATAATTATGGTAGGTAATTCTAGATTCCTTAATGCCGCCATACGAAATTTGAAAATTGTCTGACCTTTTTCTCCCCTCCACCGGGTGAATACGTGTCGTTCTTGGCTTCGATCCTGGGACCAGCTTTGAAGTCGAGTTTCCTCGACTCGATCTTGATTTGGCCGCCACCGGGTTTGTGTTTGGCGTTCTCCAGCGACCCGATTTTGGATTTGACGACTTTCAGGTTCGGCGATGGAGCTGCTCCCACTTGGACCTTGTTCATGGGCAGTTCTGCAAAAAGGTTCAGAATTCACTCAAATAAAAGTAAACTCTCAAATAGCTAATCTACCTTACGGTAAAGTTGATCCAATAATCTTGCGACTGACAAAAAATAAATTCAATAATTTTGTCGTAACGTCAAAAATGGGGGTCAGATTCAGTAAATTTGGACACATAAGGGATGCATCGCTGAAGATATCAAATCCTTGGATGCGTTTTTAGTTAATTTTCTTAATAGATTATTAAACGCTGAAAAAAAGAAATACCTTGGTAAGTCAAACTATGAATGATAGGGAGAGCGGCCCTAAATGACGGCGAAACTTGTAAGAGCACTAAACTGGTTTAATCTGTGCTCTAATCCCACACTATGGTCTAGTATCCGTGGATTATGGGAAATAGGAGGATTTAAGAAAGTTTCAGTTTTTCACCCTCCAGGTCAGCTCAAGATTCGTAACAAGAACCCCGTAGACACCCTGTCAATCTACCTATTTTAATGATGAATAGTACATATATTTTGCTATTTTTTGTTCAATGGAGTCACCGAATTTGAAGTTATTTGCCATATACCTATATGGGGAAAGAAACTAACAAACCCGAGATTTTCGTTTCTTTGAAGCAGATAGCTTTCAGAAATGGGTTTGTTCTCAGTGGCGTCAGGTGAGAATATTCGTCAGCCAACCTTGAGCAGTCTTAGAAGGATAAACAATAACGAAAAACGCAGCAAATTATTACACAAAGATTTATTATTTTTCTGTATACAGGGTGTAAGCCTAACTGGTCTGCCATACGGTACCAGTCGATTCTATCACTAATTTGCAACAAAAAATGTCTCTTAGCAATTTTTTTTTTTAAACGCTTTGTTTTCGAGTTATTTTAACTTTAAACTTTTTTTCCCGTGATTTTGACCTTTTATCATTAAATCGGTCATAACTCCATAAATTAGCTGTATATTACAATTTGAGGATACCGTTTGAAAGAGCATTAAATTTCTTATCGAATAGATGCCTTAACTTTTTTTTTGAGTCAAGGTTTAAGACATGAAAAAGACCTCTAAAAAGAGAATTTTTTCGTAATTTTGGAAACCTCGCATTTTTTTAATCGCATATTGAACTACAAGAACCCGTATTTTTTCAAGATGCAAGAACAGTAAAAACTGCGCTAGAATCTCAGCTTTCCAGTGGTATGATTAAAAAATATTTTACAACCAAATTTAGGGGAGAAATTTGTGTTTGAACGCGGAAAAACGTGAATTTTTTCAACGAAATCAGTGTTTTGCCTCGAAGGTCTGAGGGGTCGGACGATAGAAGTGCAGTAGACCGCGAGGCCTCCGGAGACAGGAGGCCAGAGCGCTGATTTCGTTGAAAAAATGCACGTTTTTCCGCGTTCAAACACAAATTTCTCCCCTAAACTTGGTTGCAAAATATTTTATTATTATACCATTGGAAAGCTGAGATTCTAGCGCAGTTTTTAATGTTCTTGCATCTTGAAAAAAGACGGGTTCTCGTAGTTCAATTTGCGATTGAAAAAATGCGAGGTTTCCGGAATTACGTAAAATACTCTTTTTAGTGGACGTTTTCATGTCTCAAACCTTGACTCAAAAAAACGTTAAGGCATTCATCCGATAGGAATTTTAATGTTCTTTCCAACAGTATCCTCAAATTGTAACTTACACAGCAAATTAACGGAGTTATGACCAATTTAATGACAAAAGGTCAAAGTCACGAAAAAAAATTTTAAGTTAAAATAACTCGGAATCGAAGGGTTTAAGATAATTAATTGCTAGGAGACATTTTTTTGTTGCAAATTAGTTATAGAATCTACTGGTACCGTATGGCAGACCAGTTAGACTTAAACCCGGTAGATCAAGCGTCAGCAAGAAGACTGCTTTGCTATTGTCACCACCTATCTATCAACCATGTTTTCGCTTCATAATCTAGTTTGTTTTGATGAAATAAACGCTTCACACTTCATTCAAAGAAATAAAGAATTCCTTCATTAAAGTGATTACTGGTTACTAAGGAAGCGTAACCCATGGCTTAGTATGCATGGCTCATCTTCCATTTTTCTCTGCTTTCAAGGGCACGAAACAGCTACTCGATTGTTTGCCTTTGCTTACGCTGTTATAGTGGGGTATAGGAATACTAGACCCCGCCTACCCGCCGATTGTCTTTCCTCATCCAAAACAGTCCCGCAAAACTATTTTTTTTTTAACTGCATCACCGGCTAGTTCACAAATCATCCACAATCGAAAAGTAGTTACCGATCTCTACAACTCTCTGGTGTGTTGCGGGCTAGTATTCTAGGTAAAATACGTACTTATTCCATTCTCCTATTTCATCTAACTTCCTTGGTTATCATAAAATAATCCCTGAATTGTATTAAAATTTTCCATAATCGGCTGAATATTACTTTCAAAAATGGAAATATAGGAGAATCTCAACAAAACTAATTTGTTCATTCAGTGTTTGCTATGTTTGCCTGGAGGAGACGCCACTGTTAGTACTACAAAAACGCTGCAAATTATTACACAACGGTTTATTATTTTTATATAGATCACTCGTCTACAAAATCACCAACCATCCAATATGAAGAGAAAAAAAAAAAATTAAAAAAAAAAAAAAAAAAAAAATTAAAAAAAAAAAAAAATTAAAATCACCAACCATCGATCGCATTTCGGTCAGCTCTAATTTGAACGGAGATTAGGCCTCTTTTGCGATTCACACTCGTGTTTTGATTTATATATATATATATTTCAATATAAACCCTTAAATTTTCGTAGGGAGCGAACGGTTTGTCCTACAGAGCTCCGCGTGGTCTCAAAAAATTCTAAAAATTCTATAGAATCTTAATTTGAAGGAAAAACAATACCTTTATATCGAAATTTTTTGAGTTAGGGCGTTTTCAAAATTTCAAAATTGATTTTGGAACCCTTAAGAGTTACCTACATCAATCAAAAGCTTCGGGGCACAACTAGACCCCAAATGGAGCCTACATACCAAATTTCATCAAAATCGGTCAATGCTAAGTGGCAAAAGTGCCGCGTACGGCGCACAGTGGGGCCAAATGGCCAAAAAGCGGAAAAAAGTCATTATCTTTTGAACGTATTACTGTATCGTCTTGGGAATGGTTTCATTCGATTCCGAATACGAAAATACATTAGAAAAATATGTTTTCTGACGTTTGAATTTATTATTTTAGTACTAAATCTTGAATTTTGAAAAAAATAATGTTACTCAAAGTGGAAAAGCGGGTGAAAAAAACAGAAAAGAGGTTTTACAGGCGATGGGTGTGTGTTATTTTGTTTTTTTCTTCGTTTTAGAGGTTATAGGATACGATAAAGATGATTGAATTGAGGTTTCTTTATAAATGTACTTATGTAAATATATATGTGTAAATATATGTTTATATATTTAATTCTGACAAAATTTTGAGTGATAAAAACCTCTGAAAATTGGATAGTAAGCGATCGAATATTGGAACGAATCCAAATTAAACGTTTGCTAAATCCGATTAAGAGATTTTCAACGATGACATGTCACGACAGTACGAACTGACCACACTACTGCGAATGACAATCCAAAGAACCTGGTTTGTTCAAACAGAATCTTGTTGACTCTTAGCAGAAATATTTTACGAAAACGTCGCTATTTACATCATTCTGTTTTCCAATAAAAAAATAAAACAAAAAATGTCTGCAAAATGGGTGTGGCACATAGCTTCCCAGTATCCATAACCCGATTGTATAGATGATCTGACCATTGTAGCCTTAACTTGACTCAGTTACTCTGTGATTGTAGCTAACAGCCCACATAGGGGACCTTCTACATGCCAACATTCACAATCCCTGGAAATTTTATCGATTTCGCGAGGAAAATGTAGAAGTTACAACCTTTAGAAGGGTTTTACTCTGAAGCTGTGGTGACGGCAGAGACGGCGTTCTTGGTGTACCTTTAATCACATTTTAACCCTCTACATCTAAATTCGGTGAAATACGGCTATGAAATTTTTACAGCTTCTTGATAATGGTCAGATTTTCAAGGAAAAAAATGAGCCAAACCGAAGGAAGGCGAAGCTCGGTTTTTCCACTCCTCTAAAGTTGTATTTCGCTATAAAAACCCAAATCTGGAGCTAATGTTCAAGCTAAATTGTTATGAAAAAATGATTAGTATTTTTAAGAGATACTTCATATATATATCGAACATTATATAATTTTATTTTAATTTTTTGAAACACATAGAACGTGTTAGGAAATTTTCAAATTCCACTCTCAAATGCTTAAAATCTCGAAATATCAGGTTTGAGCCCCCATTTATCAGTGAAAACAAATTTTAAACATTGAAGGTCCTTCACACCCTGATTCTACAGGTAATAGACTTTGAGAAAACCACATTACATTTCTTTTTTAGTCACTTTGCAAAAATGGAGTTTTTTCCACTCCGGCCCCACTGTGCGGCGTACGGCGGACGGACGGCCAAATTTTTATTCGATTTTTGGATTCTACGTACCTTGAAACGTAAACCATCAAATTTTGAGGGGGTGTTAAAATTTTTTTTTCTTGGTCGATTCCAAAGGTTCATTATTGAAAATAATAAACCAAAAGGTACTACAGTTTTCGTGAGATCTTTACTTTTTACATAATGTTTGTGTTTTCAGCCTTAAAAGTTCGGCATAAACTCTTCTAATTTAGTCTGGAAAATTCATAATGACCTCATCCAAGTAAAGGAACAAGAGTAGGTCCTTAAAGGTGTGGTGTATTTGTTTTGGTTCTATAAACGGCTGATGGGTTAATAGAGTTTGGAGTTTTTATTTTAATAACGATTCTCAGCAGGGAAGAAACAAATTTTTCTACTAGTCTTGAACAAATTTAGGGGTCTTGATCCTTCAGTATTGTGTTGCAGTTCATTAGTTCTTTAAAAGATTGATCATGGGGTAGTTAAACCTAGGTTCACCATAGATCGCTCAAATCTTGTCGTTTCAAGATTGTATAATCTCAATGTCTTCCTATTTGTACGCCATATGGGTACGATACATAGGAATCTAGGAACCTGTTCATGTACAGGTACTGTGCTTTGAACCGTGAGAAGAAAAAGGTCTATTTGTCGATTTATTGTATAGTATTCATTTTTATTATTTAGAAATTCATGGCAGTGTGAATAAAAATTTGGACTAGATAGTTGTCCGATGTGGAGAAAGAAAGAAGCTGGAGAGTCAGAAGAATACATGAATTTAAGTCTTTCAAAAACCAACGAAAAAGATCATTTTCAAGAAAACTTATCCCACCAATAGAGGTGGGAAAACTTTAAATGTAAATGTATTGTTTTTCCATCAATTCAAGATAGTATTGAATTTTTACGGAGCCCTGTAGGACAAACCGTTCGTTCCCTACGCGAACTTGAGGGTAGGACGTACGGTAAATCAGAAACATGAGCGTGAATCGCAATAGAGACCTAATCTTCGTTCAAATTTTAGCTGACCGAAATGCGATCGATGTTTTTCTTCATGTTGTTGGTGGTAACAATGACAAAGCCGTGTTCTTTGCAGACGAGTGATCTATATAGAAAAATAATAAACCTTTGTGTAATAATTTGCAGCGTTTTTTCGTTTAACTTTACAGAAGTTTTGAAAGGTATTTTTCACCCGACTACAAACGTTACTCTTCGGAAAAAACATCTGCAATTCATCAAATTTTCAACAGTGTTCAAATTAATTTTTTGAGAAAACTGTTTTTAAAAGCGGAAAAACATGATGATGAACGAAGATTAAGCTTTTTGCGACTCACACGCGTGTTTCTGATTTATCGTATGTCTAACCCTCTAGTTCTCGTAGGGAGTGAACGGTTGGTCTCATAGGACTCCGCGTGATCTCTAAAAATTCTAAAATTGCAATACTATTCAAAATTGGTGAAAACACTGTACCCTTATTTCGAGAGTTTTTGAGTGAGAGCACTATTGAAAATTTCAACCCTTAATTTTTACCCCTTAGAAGTGACCGACATCAACCAGAAGCTTCGGGGCACAACTAGATCCCAAATGGAGCCTACATATCAAATTTCTTCAAAATCGATTCGGCCAAATTTTCATTCGATTTTTGGATTCTACGTACCTTGAAACGTAAACCAAAAAATTTAGGGGGGGTTAAACTTTTTTTTTTCTTGGTCGATTCCTATGGTTCATTATTGAAAATAATAAACCTAAATTATATTTTCATTGTAAGGGGTTTATCAGGACGGCATTCCAATGAGCAGAATGAAAATTGAATGCTCTTCTTATTTGATTTTACGCGTAATCTAAGGGAGTTGCTGCCATTTATATAAATTAAGTTCTATACACGAAAAATATGAAAAAAAAAAAACAAATCGGGTTTGGTTTTGGACAAAATGTAACAGCACAAACGTTATTGCAAATTAGTCGTAGAGTCAATCCCTGAAGTTGGGATCATAATTTCTGGGACACCCAGAATACTCCTGAGGGAGTGAACTGGACCAGATTGATTATAACCGTTTCAACCGTCTTTTTAGAAAGATGTGGCTCTCGAGGTAGAATGAGAATTATATATTTGCGATTTATGACCGGTAGGAGCAGGTCAGGATATCTCATGTAACTTGCTCCTGTGAGAAATAAATTAACTTTTACTTTCTTAAGGTGGCAGAATTTTTCTCCTAGAAATTGGTGGCAATGAGAGAAGGGTAAGGAATTAATGGTGAAAGAGCGATGGCCTCCCACTTAGATGATGTCAATTTCACTATCTTCTAACGCTCCAGCTTTCGTTGTTTAGATTCACATTTATTTAATTCGTCGTTTTTTTATAAAACGTGCTGTGAAAGTCAAATAGGAAAGGTTAAGTAGTAGGAAGAGAAAGCTTCTAGTGTGTAGATTGGTAGGTATAGGTAGTACTTATTCTTTCAGATGTTCCCGAGTCAAAAGACGAAAAAGAGTGAAATTTCCCGCGGCGTTTGTGAGAAGTTTCGTTGCTTGTTCGGCGAACAAACACGTACTCGTATTCTGGCGAGTGATGTGATCTGTGTTCGAGGTCAGGTGTTGACTGCGTTGAATACACAGGTGTTTTCGGTGTGTGTTGGAATTTGAGTGATAAATCCTTCACAAGCCGTTTAGAAATATGTTTTGTCGGGTTCGGAGATTGATTTTGTGTTGTACTCTGAGACAAGTTCTCTCTCCTTGACGCTGAAGAAGAGCGCTGCAAATTACGGCTTTTCGTCAACACCTCAGTCGGTTCTTGGATTCTTACGCGAAGTTTAGATGATTTCTGTGTGTCTCGAGGTGTTTTAGAGTCGCCGTTTCTACTAGAAGAATCCTCAACATCCTTCAAATGTTTGTTAGGTGGTGTGAAATCTGTGAGAAAATCATGTTAGGTACAACTGAGAAATGAAAAACTGTGATCCTACCAAAATTTGAGCAACGCAGAACGTACTTAGAAGTTAAATTTTCAACCTCGTCCAATTTTTTGTGTCGCAATTTTTATTTGCAAACTGTTCTAACTAAACACTTGTTACATTTTTGGCTGGAAAATATTGTAATTATTAATAACATCAAAACATAAAAAGCTTAGTGGCAAACTTCTCGGAGATGACATCAGGAGAGGCTTTTTCTTCATCTTAAAATGAGTGATGGTTGTTACTAGTTACCATCAATCACTAATAATGTTTAGAAAACGAGTTAGCATTATACACCATTGTGTGAATTTAAGGAATAATGAGACTTTTCGTCACAAAAACGACTTTTTTACAGAAATGTTTTAAAAACATGGAATATTTTTTTGATTATTAGGGTGGCTCAAATGTAAACAGGCTTTTACTACAATTTTATTTTACATGGAAACCAAAAAAACCTCTTGGATCACTCTTGCTTATAGTCCCCTTGCTTGGTAAAACACTTTTCCGAAAGTTTTTAATTCCTTTTTCGAAGAATGATTTCGGACGTGTAAACTCCAGTTGCGCACGAATTACTGTACTTGCTGCTTGGTCGAAACGCTCTCCACCAAGTGCTTCTTTGAAGGGCCTAAACATTTGGTAATCGTATGGGTAATCCGGGATGTTCTAGTGCGGTCCAGGGAAATTCAGTCAATTTTTGGGTGGTTAAGGCGGCCTAATGATGACAGTCGTGCAGCCAATCCTCTTGTATGGAGCGGAGGTATGGGCAGACGCATTGAATGTGGCATATCTCCGACAGAGAATAATAGCTTTGCAGCGAACAGGAGCCCTACGGATCGCCTGAGCCTACCGAACAGTATCAGAACCCGCTATTTTTGTTCTCACGAGGGTGAAACCCATTCAGCTGATGGCTTCGGAGAGGAAAAGAATCTTTGAGAGAAGGGATGAAAGAAACAGGGCCTGCATAGCCAAGGAAGAAAGGGAGCGCACAATGGCAAATTGGCAAAATATATGGACGGGAGAACATAGAGGAAGGTGGACTGCACGGCTGGTGCCAAACATTCAGACGTGGATGGGAAGGAAACATGGAGAAGTGAACTTCTTCCTTACGCAGTTCTTTACGCGACATGGACTGTTTTATGCCTATCTGCATAAAATGGGAAAGGTATCTGCCCCAACATGTTCACATTGCCAGAACAAAGAAGATGATGATGTGCTCCACACCTTCTTCAAATGCAACAAATGGGCACCTGAAAGAAATCAGCTGATGGCAGAGCTGGAGATAGCTCCCAGAGTTCAACACCAGAGGCTGTTGTCAGCAGGATGCTGGAAGGTGAAAGGAGCTGGACTGCTGTGGCAGAATACACGGAGAGCATCCTGACAAGGAAGATGCTCTTAGAACGAGAAAGAGAGAGGAGGGAGCATCTGGTCCGCCCCCTCACTCAGAACTGATTAAACGCCCCAGGACTCAGCCCGAAGTAATGTGCTAAACGGTTCTGGGCTGAGCTCCAACATGGGGAAAAAGGAGGTGTTTTTTTAGTAGGTTTGAATCCCACATAACCTGGAGGACGCGGACCCTTCCAGGTATCTTACGAGATCCAACTCCACCTAGGGATCTTAAAGATTTTCTCACCTGCCTGCCGAAAAAACATTTATCGTTCGACGGTCATGGAGAAAATCTATCAACAATATCCCTTCTGATACGAAAAAAGGTATCATCACCTTTCCAACAGACAAGCGAGTTTTGACCTTTGTTGGCTTAGCTTCAACCTTCTCACGATTGGGGGCAACAGTTGGTTAGGGCGATGGTGCCTTTTTATGTAGAATGTGGTGTATTTTCGTAGAAGGTGCTGGTTATTGTAATGTGTGTTCCTATTATTTCCTATTCGCTCTCCTATGAATTATTTGTGTCAACTTATAATAAATTAAATGATGCGGAGTTGTAGATTCGTAGAATGTATTAAACATTCACCACGAAAGCATATTTTGGACAATACAATCAACAGCCGAAGGAACTAATTTCAGGTGAAAAATATTTTGGAATCGATCCACATAATTATGATTTAAACATTAAAAAAATTACGACATCTTTCGGGGTGTTTCACTGATTGAGGATTTTGATTTGGCGAAACTTTATTTCTTCATCCTTCTGCGAACAGATTTGGAACGAGCAACAAACAGAAACAGTGAAAGAAACGGTCTAAAAGTTTTGGAGTGGCCTGGGATCTCACCTTGAGCTCTTAGACAGACCAAAGCCAGCTTAAGCAGCAGGCTGCAGAGGCCTGCTGCAGTCTGCCTTGGGCAGACTGAAATAAACTGATTGTACCACCAAGAGAGTTTTTCTAATCTGGTTTCAAGACGAAAAAATCCCTTTACATCGCGAAACTTTTGTAGAATCGACGTTATAGTGTATAAAAAGCCCTATCATTCCATAAATTCGCATAAAGGTGTACAAAGTAACTGGTAGACATCCTGAACAACATAGTTATTCTCTCAAGTTCTACTCTCTGTTTCGGTTAGTTATTCTTGAAATGTTGAATCTTACTTTTCTTCTCGGAAGTTCCCGGCGTGTCCGGCGTTTTAGGAAGAGATTTGCTGGGGGACTTGGCGGCCGAAGGAACTGTTCCCAATTTCTTGGGGGCCGCTCCTTTCGGCGGTAACTTCCTGGGCGAGTCATGACTCCCGTTTACCACAGTTTCCTGCGAAACCACGTGAAATTCAAATAGGTTATTTCTCTCTTAAAACGCAAATTTAGGAATTCCTTAGTACAAAAGTAAATATTAATATCTCAGTCGAATAAAAAATTACGCAAATTGATTAAAAAATAAAGCGTAGGGCAAAAGCACCAATTGTTGACACTATTAGAAAGAAAAATCATTCAATTCTGCGTTCTACAAAATTGCTCAAGAAAATGGAACTTATAAATTGTGAGTTCCTTGTGAACAGTTTGCACGTATTGGATTTACCAAAATATTTTTTTATATTATCAAAAACGAATTTTTTCAAACATGGTTTTTTGCCCCCAATGTTGACATATTTGTCCTTAAGAATTCCATATGTTGACATCTGCAGTTCCTAATGTTGACACCCATTTAAATATTGAAACATATTATGTCAACATTAGGAACCGAATGTCAACATTGGGATCAGACAGTTTCAACTGCACAGTTGAACAGTTCCACTGCTTTAAATTTTAAAAAAATCGTAAGTCTTGATATTTTATATTACAAAATTATTCAAATCCAAATATCACCTTAGCAACCAAATCAACAGTTCCCCTAATGTTGACACCGGTGTCAGCATTAGGACACACAGCTATTTCATGAGACCCTAATGATGACACCGAATTTAAACGTGTTTTCCTATTGAAATTCGGGGTTTTAATGCTTAAAGATTCTTCCTTATGTTATTCATAGAGCAGACGATGTGAAATGATAATCTTACAAAATTTTACTTCAAAAGTCTTAATTTGTTGACAACTAACCTGCGGCACAAGGATCGCGTCGCTGGAGTAAGTGATACAGCTTAGGGATGGCGATAGTCGATAGTTACTATCGAAATATCGATAGTCATACTATCGATAGTCATCCACTATCGACAGATTTTTACTTTTTTTTTGTATTTGAAAATCTCAGCATTTGGAGAGCTGTGATAATACTGAGACGAGCGGTGCAGCCTCAATTCCGGTAATATCATGAGAAACAACTCCTCAATTCACTGGTATTCTCAAATTTGAGGCTCGTGTCAGTATTATCACACCTTTTGTATGTTGTGAGTACCTCATTTCGAGAAATTAGATATTCACCACTTGTGAACACAAAATTCGTATCTCCCCTATCTCTCTTCAGGCAATATGTGGCTCAAGGAGCAATGCTAAACTGGAAATTATTTTTATAAATTATTTAATAAATTCGTTTTTTGTTTGAAATCTTTTTGTAATCTTATGAATATACCGAATCCTGCAAGTAATAGATAATTCAATTCAATTACATTAAATTCTCCATCGGACATATACATGCGGAATAGGGAGATCCACTATCGAGTTTTTCGATAGTCCAGACGCCTCTTCGAAAAACTATCGATAGTGCGGAACTATCCCTGTATCACAGCTGTCATCAGCTTCAATTTCAGCCAGCCGAGTTATTTCGTGTATTATAATTAATGGAGCCGGCCAACCTCAATAAATATATTCTTATCAACAGAATGACGCCAATTCCCAGTACCTACCTACCAATAGCCCCATAGCTCATTTTTACATTTCAAAATTGAAGTGTCAACATTAGGCTTTATGTCAACAATTGGTGCTTTTACCCTAGGTCACTTGAAAACAAATAGGACTTGCCTGGCTCTCACTAGATGAGCCCTTTCCCCTCTACACTACGAGCATTGAGCCATGTTACTGAACAAAAGCAGTCGAGCTCTGTTTACCGAAGGCTAATGTTTAGTTTCAACAGTTGTGCTTCAAAATGTACAATTCATTTCCGTTTTTCCGACAGAATTCTGAATTCTTTGAATGAACTCTCGCCTTTCCAGGGCTGCCCCTAATCTCAACCTCAACAGACAGTTAGTCACTTTTACGGTTGGTTTTCTATTTTGAGGCCAGAAGAGGTAGGTATCATGAGCTCGTAATTTATTCACGAAACGACGGGTTTGGAAGGGGCACATCGATCTGGCTCAAATCCATCGATCTATCACGCCGCAATTGCCGAAACAGCGGTATTTGATTCACCTACACCGACGTCCACATCATGGAACTTTCCTCATGAAACCTACTCGTTGTGAATTGTGAATAACCGCAGTTTTTGGGATATTTACGTCTGCCGAAGTTCAAATGGTCTCTAAAAGCCAATCATGTTCTACAGATGATGTGAAAATTTGAGCCATCTTCAAATCGTTCGAAGTTTCGGGCCCAAAATTTTGAATTTGTCTGTCAGTATGGTTGTACTAGACCAGTTTTCCGTGCTTTGTATTGTCTGCAGAGTATTCTGCGCAAATTTACGCCATCGGCAGATTTGTATTTTATGACTTTATTTTGATTTCACCACTAAAAACGTTTTTTTTAAATTTACGCATTTCATCAGTTCATCAAAATACATTCATAAAATACAAATTTCCGATGGCATAAATTTGCGCAGAATATTCTGCAGACTAGATTCTTTCCTTTGGCACATTGATGTATGCCA
The DNA here is from genome assembly GCA_009739505.2 of Apolygus lucorum. NCBI lineage: Eukaryota > Metazoa > Arthropoda > Insecta > Hemiptera > Miridae > Apolygus > Apolygus lucorum. The sequence goes on along the minus strand of CM019182.2, from coordinate 23,391,610 downwards.
TTTTATTCACACTCTCTATTCATTTTTGATTCAGTTTCATTTTATGAAAAGCCTTCCGGTCTATTCCTACTCAATGCCAGTTGTGGGTAATCTACCTAGTACCTATATTACTTATTCGGAATTTTGGATTACTTCGTCTTCCGAAGTCCAAATGGCCTCAAAGAGGCAATTCTATTGCAATGTAAATATAATGCGAACATTTGACTCATCTCAAGTAGTTCGAATTTCGGGGCTAAGAATTTGGAATTTGTCTACTGATATGGTCATAGTGGTCTAATTTAAAGAATACTCAGGCCACATTTCAGCCATCTGGAGATTTCTATAATCTTGGGTCTCATCCATGTGCCCTCATCTTGGGAGATTGATTTTTCATGAAGGATTCGCTAAACATGATAGGAAGTTCAAATTCCTATCTTTGCTAAGGCAAATTGATCTAAAGCTATGACAGTTGTGGATAAACTATATTCTGATCCCTCCAGTCAAGCCCGAAATGTCACTAGGCGAGCCAATTTAATTATTAGGGTATTTTGTGAACATTTAAGTCCTCTACAAATGTTTGTCCTCCAAAACTTGGAATCTTTCTTTTGGGAGTTTTTCTCTAGTTCTTCTTGAATACTCTGCAACCTTCAGTCATCAAAAAAATTGATGTTAACTTTTTTGCACAAATCTAAAATTTTGGACTTTGTTAGTTTTTTCGAGTAAGTAACGTATACTTTATCCTGGTAGATTTTTTATTTGACACAGCCATTTATAATTTCAGATAATTTTAATTTTCAATGGATTTCAATGAATTATGATTCAGTCAGTTAATTACTGGACAGCTGGTGATTTACTGTCAAATTTCTGTTATATACTGATTAATTATTATATTGGATTAAATGTGTGCATACTTTTATTTATAGTGTTAAGGCTAAAGGGGACGACAGTTGTGCGAGTGAGAGGGTGAATACCAAACTTAGATCTGGCTGATCTCTACAACCGGTCAACCGATTTTCATTTTTCAATACATTTTGGATTTGTCTCAACGTAACTAAACCCGCTATCATGCAAAAATTTCAAAAACATTCTCCAAAAAAAGTTTTCTTTTTATTTTGCCTAGAAATATACTTTTGAGCGATTTGATTAAGGGTTGATTAAGAAAATTGATTGTTTTGGTTTGTTCGTAAAAATAAATAAAACTCGGCGCTTTGCACCTGCACCCCCCGGTTTATTTCTTTTTCCATACTCTGTATGAAATCATAGGAACACAGAATGTGTTTTTTGCGATGCTAGTCATCCGTTAAATAAAAAACAACAATAATAAATGTGGAGTCTTTGGCAATAATAAAATAAATAATTGTTAGACATTTAATTTGGTCTAAAACCCTATAAATGTTATATAATTAAATATGTAACTACAAGAAAAATACTATATAAATCTAGAGCTTTCCAACGAATGGTGAACAATTTCTGTGCAATGAACACTGCGGGAGTTCTATTTCCTTACCAACGGCTTGGTTGCACGTGAAATTCATTATAAAAGGCGCGTAACGGTTTTTTCTGTCGCTTTTTCGTGACGATTTTTTTTCGGTAGGTCATCGCAAAAACACATTCTGTGTTAAAAAATATCCACCTATTTGTCAATAAATACGAAATTTGTAATTTAATTTTGTAATTTTTGAAGTGGCTCGCCGATTTCACTTCCTTTATTTACCTACCAAATATTAATTGTAAACATATTTGATTTGTACGAGGAATTTAACGTTACGTTCTTTTATTATTTTTGTTATTTTGCTGTCTTCTTGCCAATGACTGTGCCGATGACCAAATTCAATGAAAGGTTACCTTGCTGCCTTCCGACGAGGTGGGTGCGTCTTTAGAGTCACTAGGCGTTTCGCGTAGCTCTTCATTTCCCTCTGAAACACAAAATAAAAAGTCTTCAATTATCCATTTTGACGGATTTCGGTTACGCTAAGTGGCTTTTAATCAAACTATATTTAAAATAATGTAGTTTAGTAGAAGGCAAAAGGCGTAATGCTTCTTAACTGTACACAACTGCATAGATACTTTAAATAATAATAATTTCAGATTAGTTACCTACGTTATTCAAGAACGATGATAATTTCATATGAAAGGTTAGGAAGGTGCAGTGGGGATTTATAGCGTAGGGGAGAGGGAAAAAGTAGTAATAGTTTCTTTACCCATGAGTTTTTTGATGGTTCAGAAGAAGTATTCTAGGTATAAACTAATAGTTATGAATAATAGGATTAAATATCTCGTGGCAGAAGCTTAAAACAAAAATTTTGTTTCGTTAGTACCCTTTATCTCACATTGTTTCCAGCTGTCCAATGGTGCCTGCTGAAGAGGAGTTTTCATTGCATGTTGTAGAAGATTAGTATTTGATTTATATTGAGTTTTCACATTCGTATTTATGTACCTCGCTTATTGGTTTCTAGAAATGTAGGTCTTTTGAGATTTTCGTCTCCTTTAGTGGTTGGCTCCGTGGCAGGCGAGTCCTTGACTGGCGAGTCTTCATTGGGTGGTTTGTCCGTTTTTGTTGTGGGTTGTTCAGTCGTAGCGTCTGGTTTGGTTTCTTTGACTGGTGGCTTCACGTCAGTCGAAGGTGGAGGGTTGTCACTTTCCTGAGACGTGGCTGCAGAGAGCGGGCGTGGGCTGGGAGTGGAGGATTTCAAGCTTTCAGTTTCCGACAGATTGTCAGGCTTGAGGGATTGGTCGGAGAGGCTGGTGACGCTGGATTGCCTGGGTGGTGTACTTCTGGGTGGATTTGGTGACGGAGGCATGCCGGGCTGAGGACTTTGAGTCGGAGGTGGGGGAGTCCTGCTGGGAGGTCTTGCTGGAAGAGAGCCGACGGTTGGTCCTGATGGAGTACGGACAAGTGGAGGTGTGGGAAATCTGGCGCTGCCTGGTCGACTCATGAGTACTGGACTGGGCGGCGTATCATCGTCGTCCTCTTCTCTGCTCAATCGATTGACGATCGGAGGTCTTGGAGACAACGAAGGTGGCCTGGGTGACATCCCTCCAGGAGGTGGCATCATTCCAGGACCTCCCATAGGTGGAAACATGGGAGAACCAGTTCTGGAGTCTGCCCTCTGCAGGAAGGGAGACCTTGGAGGTGTCGGACCTGGTGGTGTCGCACCTTCGAGCGAAGGAGGTTTACTCAGCTGACCACTAGGCGGCCGACTCATCCCTAGAGGAGGCCTTGAATACCCGTTGATGTCAGGCGACCCTCTCGGGCGCATCATATCTTCAGGATTCTGCATCCTGTATATCGCGTGTTCTAATCCAGGAGGTCTCAAGCCTTGCTGATCTGGCAACTTCGTTCTCAAAACAGCCCAAGGCGACACCCTTCTGACTCCTTGATGGGGAGGAGGCCTGGCCCCTGTGTGAGGGTTGAGCCCTCTAGGATCCGGTGGCCTCTGCTGACGAGGCCAATTGAGGTGCAAAGGCGGCCCAACTGGGTGTGATGCAGGTGGTTGTGGTTGTGATGGCTGTGTGTCCCTCGAATGGTGGTCCTTCTCGCCATCCACCTGAACCAACACAAATTTAATCATTGCAACTTTCTTTTCACAATTTTTGGATCTTTCTCATTCCAAAATCTCCCCTCAGCATTTAAAGAGAGCCAAAACCACTGAACGGAGCTGACGCATTACGTAGGTAGTAATTACTATTAATATCTCTAATTCGTGTAAGGATCAGTATTCTGGAAATTTCCAAACTTCATTTATTAGACTATACCTTCCTGAAGGTATAGTTGTTGGACTATACCTAATGAAAATGCGGTTTTTAGGTGGCATTCTACAGAACGAGGGCCTAATGAAGACTCAACTATTGGCCTATTCCTCCAACATAAATTTCAATAAGTATACCTAATATAACCACAACTCGTACTTATAGTACCGTTGTCTCCATATTTGTTAACTACCTATCCAAAAACTCGGTAATTCCAGCGATACCTACTGAATTTTTTACTTCCAATCGCTCAAGCTCCAAGAATTGCTATCAGTTCCGTCCAGCGAATCGTTCGCCCTCCAGTTTCCTCCCCTCTTCATTACTTCTCCGTGACGGGTGATTTCTTTCTAATAAATGTGGATATCTTCTCTATGATAGTGCTTCTGTAATCAGTGCGGTGTCTACTTCTTACCGTTTCTCTATCAGAGTTTCCTTTTGAGGAACCATTCTCGCTTTGACCGTTCACCAAAGGCTGGTTCGAGCGATGTGGTTCGGCAGCCATATTTTTGTGTATTTAATTATTCGTGTATTAATTAAAATAGTTTATGTCTTCTCAAACAAAAAATCGTTTATTAGCATGGTTTATTTTTTACTCTTAGAGTTTTGTTTTAAACTTTTGCGAAGACACTGTAGACAAAACACAAAACAAGTAATATAAATACTACACAAAATTAAAAAAAATGCACACTATTTATACAAAAAAGTAAATGCATTCATTTTAAAACACTACTCAATAAAAATGCTTCGTAAAAACCACAATGGTGATCCTTCCTGCCTCATGACTTATTTCACGGTTATGATGAGTTCCGAAATAATGTATGATTCCTCATGAATATACTATCTCATGTTTTACAGCAGTGGACTCATCTGTGCTTTGAAAAGCACAGATATACGCATATATACATAGAAATGAGATGATTATTTAGAATTCCGTGGTTTTTGAGTTTGTGCCCCAACACATTTTTGAACCTAAATAATGCAGAACGACTGCATCACTTCTTGTCACTCCCAAAGTGATATGGTAAAAGTAGGGGAGACCGGGGCCAGTTGGCATGAGGGGTAGGTTGGCAAAGTGCCTTCTAAAAATCAGGTGGCAAGGGGAGGGGGCTGTGGTCTTCATCACGTGACCTTCCTAATGCCCTCCAGTTACCTACAAAGTGTCAAAGCTGTTGGATCCACGCACAGCGTCACATCACAAAAAAAGCAATTTTTGCCCTGGTAAGTAGCAATTTTCCTCTCTACTTTATGTTTTCTGGTGCACTGTGTATTGCCAACTTGGTAAGTATTAAAACTTTTGCGGATTCTACTTGATCCAATGAACAGATTCCACTTGTGAAGCGTTCCCAAATCTTGTTTCTCTAACCAATGGCGGCCATGTTACTTTGGAAAGTTCTGTTGGGGCCGGTTGGCATATATTTTTTGGGGTCAGTTGGCATAAGCAATTTTTTATGGCCTTATGCCAACCCACCCCATTCTGATTTGTAGGAAAATTCCAAATCTACAGCAACCTGCAACCAGATTGCCCTGCTGTGTAGGTATGTTTACCTACCTTTTAATGACAGTACCTATTTTGTATCTGTTGTGGATATCAGAGTCGTGCATGAACTTAGTTACGTTAGGGTCGATACGACTCGGGTTGGGTCCTCTTGAAATAAAAGGCTCTTGGATTTTTCCTTTCTTTATAATTTAGCGACAGTTTCGCAGAACAACTCGTCTGCATCTTCAGGCTTATATTCTGTAGTGTAGCATTCATACATGTGGGTATAACATTTTTCATCAGTCTTATCAGATGGGCTATCCAGAAAATTTCAAGTAAATCTTCACGACTTTTATTCACTAGTGTAGCATTGATGCATGTGGGTATAACATTTCCCATCAGTCTTATCAGTCTATATTGGAAGGGCTTTTCCGAAACTTTTTTTTTTTTTTTTTTGGCTTGAAGGTTTCGGAAGCCTGAAGATGCAGACGAGTTGTTCTGCGAAACTGTCGCTAAATTATAAAGAAAGGAAAAATCCAAGAGCCTTTTATTTCAAGAGGACCCAACCCGAGTCGTATCGACCCTAACGTAACTATTTTGTATCTTCCCAAAATGTATAAGTTCGTTGGCCAGCACAATTTCACCCGAGACAGCAATCCAAAGTTAACAATTTTTTGCCATGATGCATTGGTACCTACCTACCTAACTGGAACTTTATTGTGTGTTAGCAGACATGAGAAATCGGAAAAGGAAGACAGACAGGGGTACAGTTCATCCACTCGTAATGGCAGCTGCAGTAAGTGCCCACTTGGAAGAGCGGCTGAGTTTGGCTACAGTGTCGGAGGACTATGATTCTGTTTCCAATTTATGACATTTTTTCTCTTGATTTAACCACATTTAAAATTTCACAGTTTTGTCATTGATTTCATTAAATACTTTGTTCATCTAAGTACCTCTTTTATCATTCTATCGACCTTGCAACCTGAATTTTGGAAAACAACCTTTGGGTCCCATGGTGACAGTAAGGGGCTCGTTGGCACACCAATTACAAAAATTGGCGTGCCAACGTGCCCCTTACTGTCACCAAGGGACATATGCCAACTGACCCCAACAGGTATGCCAACTGACCCCATATATGGGGTAGGTTGGCACAGCTTGACTTGCTGTCTTAGGTTCGATTTAGGGCTTTCTGCAGTTCATTTAAAGGATCGTTCTTGGTGGGATTTTGTAGTCAATAAGTTGTAGTAACACAGGCAATTTCAATTTTTGAAATAGAAAGAACATTAACAATGAGAAAAATAAAAAAAGAAAAACTATGCCAACTGGCCCCAGTCTCCCCTACTTCATCTTCCCTCACTAGCAAGATATTCGAATATAAAAAAGTAAAACATTGGCCCTTCTTTTACTTTTAAAAGGTTTCTGATGATCAACGAATTTCTGAAGGTTTGATTGTCGGTCTGTGGTCAATTCCTCGTCTCGGGGAAAATCCTCCTTACAACGTGATATGATGATTATTTTGCTCCATAGTTGGACAATGAAACCATGAATAGCTGTTGGATAACTTGGTAGTTTTACTTCCTCAGCATCAAAAATAAAAAAGATTTGTATTCAATTTTAAGTAAGTATTGATTAAAACAGCTGAAATTTTCATCACTTCGTCAGTGAACGTTCATGAGTGTGATTCACACTCGTTTTTCTGATTCATCATTAATCCGAAAGAGTACCAGAGACCTAAGAATACACAACGGCCCACTTTTCCGACAGTACTACAACTAAACATTCTTAGACCTGAGGTAGGTGGGGTATCCTCGAGGGCTACACCTGCAGGTAGCCTGATATTCTGATTCATTTCATAATAAAAGCTCATTTAAGGATAGGTGGTCTCAATCGTTTCTAAAAATTGAATACTAAATGCCATAAATTGATGAGAAAACGTCACTGAACATTCATTAGATAGGTGATTAATTTTCCTCATTTTAAGCGAACGGTTGGTCGTAAAGAGCTCTGGTTGGGCTCATTCCACTCTAAAATAGAAGGTTTTCCATGAGAAAACTTCACTGAGCATTCATTAGTTAAGTGATTAATTTTCCTCATTTTAAGCGAACAGTTGGTCGTTCAGAGCTCTGGGTGGGCTCATTCCATTCTAAAATAGAAGGTTTTCCATGAGAAAACTTCACTGAGCATTCATTAGTTAAGTGATTAATTTTCCTCATTTTAAGCGAACAGTTGGTCGTTCAGAGCTCTGGGTGGGCTCATTCCATTCCCAAGCGGAAGGACTGAAAATGTTTAATTCGATCGATTTTTAAAATTATCAAGTTTTGAGAGAGGTTAAACTTTTTTTCTTGTCGAATCTTTAACGAACAATTTCGGTTCCTTATTTGTTTGTCCGAGGCAAAACCAAAAGAAAATATGAGACTCCACCAAAAGAAAAATAGAAATGTGAGTCAGGAAATTTCACTGGATCACGAAATCCCAAGTCCTATTAGATAGCTAATAGCTCAAATTTCGATGGTTTCTCAGGCTTAGAAACGATTGTCTATGAATTTCATTGATTTTTTTTGCAGTAGGAACCACAAGTCTGTAGATTTTTTCGGTAGAAGGAAAAAAGGTCTGCCAAATGGTTTTGGCACATAGCTTCCTCGTATCCATAACTATAAATAGATATCTAATAGCTCAAATGTCGATGGTTTCTCAGGCTTAGAAACGATTGTCTATGAATTTCATTGATTTTTTTTGCAGTAGGAACCACAAGTCTGTAGATTTTTTCGGTAGAAGGAAAAAAGGTCTGCCAAATGGTTTTGGCACATAGCTTCCTCGTATCCATAACTATAAATAGATAATCTAAAAACTGAGAATCATCCGAATACCCACCACTAACCTCCAGTTTTGATGATCATATGACGTTGACGGTAACAGGATAGGAGAAAACTGCGGTAATGATGCTTATTAAGGATTTAACATTGGCGTATGCGCAGTGGCTACCATTGAACTAATCGTGATCGATCTCGTGTGGAACGACTAGAGTCTCATACATACAATCTCTGAAAATTTCTTCAAATTCGGACGAAAAAGTTACGGCTGTTGCAATGGTTATGACTTTGGCGCATGCGCGGAAGCTACTATCTATCTGGATGATTTTCATATAAACCATCAACACGCCAACCCGCACAATCACTATTAATTTCATCAAAATTGATCAGTAACATCGTTCAGTTTTGCCCGTTACAAGGATTTGCTAGACAGACACAAAACCAAAATTGTTCAGGAATGTCTAAAATGTGAAACGCAAGTGGAAATTTTGATTTTGGACGACTTTTTTTTTCAACCTTGAAAAGTCAAAAACAATGCTTCCTTCAAACAACTGCTGTTTACCGTGGTAAACCGAAAGCAAAGTGTCGAAATCCACGTCTCATGTAGAACGTTACCTATATTTTCAGGAACTACGTGTATCAATTTCCAGGGGTTTCATTTTAAGTTGCACCAAAAGTACTGTTTGCGCAACCGAAAACATTGATGTCTCTCGGAGTAATCGCTTGATTCTGATCAGATTTGGAGGGAAGTCGGAAATTGGCTCCAGACTATTTGTCTTACATTTTATAGCGATCTAGTCTGCAGAGGAATCCTGATGAAACAGCAAATATTCTGAAAGATCGACTATTCGAAGAGGATTCTCAATCGTGTTATTGTTTCTAAACGGAAAAATCCATCAACATGATTTAGAAGTTCAAGCTTCTTGTGAAATAATTTCTGATCAGGCTCTGATCTGTGTGTGCTCCTAACCAACAGTTCCATTGCTTCCACGTAATTCTTTGTGAGAAAGCTTTGCTGTCCACCCAACTAGTTTTCTCAAATCATGAAATACCTCCATGTACCTAACACTGAAATAGCAATATTGACGAAATCGTTTTTCACTAGAGATTCATCCGAAGAAAAATGGGGAAAATGTGAAAAACAGGAAGGGGAGGGAAATTGTAGTTTACCTTAGCTTCGCTTATTAGGGTCGAATCCGTCGGATATTCGTGAGTTCTACTTACCTTCGGTTCAACCTCTTTTTTCCACCGCGAGGCTCCCAGTGAGAGATCGATAGGAGTTATATAAGGAAAACCACATTTATTATTGGTCCCGCCTTTTTCGTGAGGGTTGGGAAAATAGAAGTCAGACTGGAAGAGGCAGCCATTACGAAAACTTGGAGTAGTCGGAGAGTCGACCGATAGAATCGAACAAAAGATAATAGGGAATGACGTTGTCCAAGAATAGAGTATTGCAGGGGAAGTTTGGTTGACTACTCACTTCCGTGTACCTGACGTGGTGACCAGGAAAGCATCTACCTATAATTTCGAAAATTGCTTCGCATTTGGATATACAGAAACCTCAGCGTAAGGGAAAAACGTCTGTAAAGTAGAGCCAGTAGTTCTTCGTCAAGAAGAAAAAAGCTGAGCTTTTGATTTAATTTTTAAAAAAATTACTGGCTGATGGGTCGACGGTCCAAATTGTCAGTCCACAATAAGCTCATACTGTACAAGCAAGTCTTAAAGCCTGTCTGGATTTACGGTGCGCAACTGTGGGGGTGCGCGGCTCAGAGCAACCGAGTCATAATTCAGCACTTCCAGAATAACGTCCGCCGATGCTGCGTTGATTCATACAGAAACTTTAGAAATGACAGAAGAAGAAGAAGAAGAAGAAATACGTTTATTCGGCATGTCTAATCACAAAATAATACTATCTTTATATAATGTAGTATAAACATTACGGCATGGTTACTTTAACCGCCTGCCGGAGGTTCAGGATTTACTTTTCCTTAAATCAAAGTTACCTACCACTTACTAGAAATGAAAATTATACTCTGCATGACGGGGAACATACTTAAAGGCCCAAGAATCCTTTTGAAAAGATAAAAGTAAAATATTATTGAGATGTTGTTCTAAAGGGTGTCTATTAAATACAAAATAAAATACAATAGCTCATAAATTGAAGTGTTCTGCAAGAAACCTCCGATATTTCCACGCAAATTTACAGAAATTAATTACACATGGCCACCTCTTTTCCCCATTCAGCAAAGCGATAGCCTCATCGCAGGATAGGGTGCTACTGCCAGAAGATGGCCTCCTAAATTCACGCAGAATGGGACAAATGCATAAAAAATGAAAAACATCTTCACGCACCCGGAGATTGCACAAGGAGCACTCATCCTTCAAGGAGCTGGGACTGTACGGCCTAGCATTGAGGTTGAGTAATTTGCAACGAATCTTGAAGAGCCATCGGGCCTCATACAGTCCCACACCCTCAACTTGCGCACTTGACAATTGGATCAAGCTCCTTGTAGAGCGTGTAACTCGAAATTTTCTCCTCCCGATATCTTGTGAGTATCAAGTCCTTATTGAGCCTCAACTGCACGAGATCGAGAGAAGCAAGGGGGTTGGGAAAACCAAATTTTGTCACCAGGTTCCCATAATAATCGGCCCAAAATATTCCCTTCCCGCCAATCTCCAACGCCATCATTCTTGGAAGAAGCGAGCCTGGCATACCCGCCACTCTTGCGATGTACTTGAGGTTCATGGTAAACAAGGATACAGGATTCAGTTCTGTCTCCGCATAAACTAAATAATTTGGAGCACATATCGGCAGGTAAAAGAGCTTCTTCAAGAATCACTACTGCACAGACTCAACACCAGCATACTCCATGAAACCCCATAGCTGTCCACCATATCCCAAAATTGCTCTCATGATAGCGTTAAACACCTGAAGTTTCGCCTGCAGGTGAATAGGTATCTGGGTTCGCAAAAGCTTTTCTCCAAACATAATTCATGGTGTATTTTGCGCTCCCAGCTTTGCCTTTAAGGTGTTTGGCAAATGAGACTCTAGGGGTCAAAGTCAGGTACGTGTACTCAGAGACAATATCGATAACTTCGCCCGCGTAATACCACCTTTCTGACCCACGCCGCCTTCCGCCGTTCTGAAACACCATTAGAAATGACAGACTTCACTACAATCTGTCAGTGAGGTCATTCGCAGCCAAGCCATGAATCACCTTTTGAGGCTCCAAGATCATGTAAATGAGGAGGTCATCCAACTTCTCAACACAGATGATCTGCTTAGAAGACTTAAGAGAACCAAGCCACTCGATCTAATACACTTAGTGTGGGCATCATGAAGTGGAAGTTTCAGGACAATAAGAACTAAGTGAAGTATCTAAGTTTTCTTAACTTACACCAACTATGTATCAGAAAAATGTTCCTTATAAGTTGTAGCTTGGTGCAATAAAACAAGTTGAAAAAAAGTATAGTCAGTAACGCTCCTCAAAGAGGTTAACTTGGACCCAAAAAATTTGTAGGTTTAGAGAACATTGCGTTGATCAGAGCAATAATAAAAATGTAGGTACCATATAAATACAGGCACCCAAATTCATCGAATTGACTCATAAATTCACGATCAAGTTGCTGGTTTTCTACATAGAGAAACAAAGCGATTGAGTATTTCTTCGAATTTATGTCGGTTTTGAGAAAGTTTTGCTTTTCTCTCAGAATTTCCTTATAGATTGAATTTATATAAAATGCACCAGCAATTATTCACCAAGAAACGCTTGAACGTACGAATTTATGTACACTAACAACAATAATTGTCTTGTGTATTATCCGATACAGTGCTATTTTACTTGTTGGTTGGTACGGAGGGACCGTTTCCATGGTTTGGATGATTATTTTGGAGTCTTCTTCTTTTGTAGTTTTCATTAATTTCTAAAGTGGTACGTTTCGACCCTTCTATGGAGTCTTCTTCAGCCTTTATGTCAGTTGTGTTTGGGTGCATTAAAATGTTTATATTCTTTGGTTTTTAGTTTGATAGTGAAGCAGTCATACCACTGGGCAGATATACCTGTTATTCATAGTGTGAGAACTCATCATCACTCGGTTCATTCTTTCGTAAATTGTAGCAGTTTCATCATGAGAAACTGTTGATTTTGGTGTTATTATCAGAGTGAACACATCCATTATAGTAAAAACCTTTTACTGCAGGTAGTTGATCTTTCATAACTTCTTCTTTCAAGCATAAATTTGAACGATGGTGGGCAACACATTAGAGAAAAACTGCTCAAATTGAGTTCTTGAAAGCATGGGTTTCTGAAATTAATTAATATCCCATGTTATTAATTAGAAACCCATGCTTTCAAGACCTCAATTTGAGCAGTTTTTCTCTAATATATTGCCCACCCTCGTCCAAATTTATGCTTGAATCAAGAAGTTATGAAAAATCAACTAACTACAGTAAAAGGTTTTTACCATAATGAATGTGTTCTGGACCAGGGCTTTACTCTGACAATAACACTAAACACAACAGTTTCTCATGATAAAACTGCTGCAATTTACGAAAGAATGAACCAGGTGGTAATGAGTTCTCACACTATGAATAACAGGTATATCTACACAGTGGTATGACTGCTTCACTATCAAACTAAGAACCAAAGAGTATAAAAATTGGAATGGAACACAACTGACATAAAGGCTGAAGAAGACTCCACAGAAGGGTCGAAACATGTACCACTTTAGAAATTAAAGAAAACTACAAAAGAACAAGAATGCTATTTTGCAACAATTTTTTTCTTTTAGTTACAATTTTTACATTGTATTTGTCACATGACCATGGGGCAAAAACAAAGTTTTGAGTTTGAGAATATAATTGTTAATAAAGTTATAGATAATAGAAGAAAATAAGAAGAAAAAATACAGGCTTTACTTCAACAACTTCAAACTTCTGTTCAAATGGAGCAAAATTGGGAGATGCATAGTAAGAAATCGATGTTTTCGGAAAATCAAGTTTGGTAAGTTTGCTTTTGGTGCGATGGGGCTGATCAAAGTGAGGTTACACTGCCCACCCTACTTGACGGACTCTACAATATTTTTACTATCAACCATATGAGGTGAGGTATTTTCCCTCACCAAGTATCGGTTTTGCGAGATTCTGTGTGATTCACTTATAAAGAAGAAGCAGGGGATGGGAGAAATTGTTCATTATAATAACGCGACCTACTTCGTCAACCTTGGCCCACATAAGTATCGTCCATTCCTTGCAAACACGATTTTTTTGACCAGTATGAATTAATAAACCAGTAGAAATCTACGTAACATAAACTAAACAAACGTTTACCCACTGATGGAGATCAAAGCGAAAAGAATGTGAATGAAAAGGTGTATTCAGTTTCATAACCTTGCGATGGTTGTCCGTCCATTCATTGGCTCCTCTGAGCTCCAGCAGTTTTCCTAAAAATACGTTACAGGGTGTAAACTTCAAGGACGAACCACCGACCAGGGGTCGATTTAACAACTAAGTAATTGTGACTAAAAATATATACTTTTTTCTCCGCTTAAAATCCAATTTTTTCGTTTTTTCGACCTTACCTCCTAAAAACGCCTATAAGTTTCTTATTCATCAGAATAATCACAAATTTGAGGATACCGTTGAAAAGAACGTTAAATTTATTATATCTGTAGAGTAATGATCAATGATGTTTAGAAGGATTCAGATGTGAAAAAATTGGCCTAAACATGACAATTTGTTAAATATTGGAAATTTCCAGTTTTTCTATTGTTTTCTATCACTTTGCTTTGAGTTTCCTCCCTCAAATACGAGTAGAGGTCATGGGAAAGTCACAAAGTCATGTAATAACCAGGATTTCGATAACTTTCCACGTCTCTCCCTCGGAAACAAGTTTTTCAAAGCTTATAAAAACGCTGCAAATCATTGCTCAAAGGTTTATTATTTTCTGTATAGATCACCCTTCTGTATAGATCACTGGTTCTCCATCAATAGCACCTACTACCATCTGTATTCTCCCTTGACCTTCCCTCTCAAATTTCAGCTTCCTGCGTTCAATAGGATTGAAAATGGCTTCGGAGCTCACTCAGCTGATCAGTGATCTGAAGAGTGAAGAAGATCTCCTCGAATGCTGGAGACGCCTGGAAGAGCACTTCCATTCAATAGGATTGAAAATGGCTTCGGAGCTCACTCAGCTGATCAGTGAGCAATGATTTGCAGCGTTTTTTACCTACCAACATTTTTTTTACCTACCAACTATTGGTAGGTACTACCTACCACACCATACTGACTTCACACCTTCACAATGAAGTTTATTAGAAAGAACTAAACGCTTCACACTCGATTCGAAAAATAGAAAGCTTCATATGGAAATTTGATTACTGGTTACGCAGAAGGCAAAACTGTATACAAATCGAAGAAATGAACAGCGATCGCATTTTAGTCCGATAAAATTTGAATGGAGATTAGACCTCTTTTGCGATTCACACTCATGATTCTGTTTTATCGAAGGAAAACCTTCAAGTACTCGTAGGGACCGAACGATTTGTTCTACAGAGCTCCGGGTGGTCTCAAAATTTTTTTAAAATTCAATACTATTTAAAATTTGTGAAAAAACGATACCTTTATTTCGAGAGTTTTTGAGCTACGGCACTCTTGAAAATTTCAACCCTAAATTTTCACCCCTTAGAAGTGACTGACATCAACCAAAAGCTTCGCGGCACAACTAGACCCCAAATGGAGCCCATGTACCAAATTTGAACCAAATCGGTCCAGTGTTGCTAAGAAAAGTGCCGCGTACGGCGGACGGACGGAAATTTTTTTATTCGATTTTCGGATTCTACGTACCTTGAAACGTAAAACATCAAATTTTGAGGGGGGGTTAAAATTTTTTTTCTTGCTCGATTCCAAAGGCTTATTATTGAAAATAATAAACCAAAATTAATTTTTGGAAAACTGAGTTTTTGGATCAAATTTTATTCCAAAAACTCCATGAAATTAAATTTTCCCGAAAAGCGATTGGAAAAACTAGAATTGTTCAATCTGTCACCAATTTTTTTCCACGTTTGAATCCTTCTAACAATCATTGATGGAATTCAACGCTCTTCCCAGCGGTATCTCACGTTTGTGAGTATTTAAAAAAATAAGGGTGTTGCGGGCGTTTTTGTGACGTTAAGTCGAAAACACGAAAACATCTCGAAAGTGTCTATGTCTGAAAAATATACGTCGCAGGACATTTTTGTAACAAATTAGTTACCTATAGAATCGACCTAACGTTTGCATCCTGTATGGATAGAAACGATACAACACGCACGATTTTACTTATACTGTCAAAATGACGTACGTTGCTTTCAAGTAGGTACCGTAAGTAAGTAATAGTTGGAAGGTTATATGACTCATTGGTTTTGAAGTCCGATACACGGGGAAGAGATACGATGAAGAAGAGGTAAGTAGATAACCACATCCAGCAGAAACTCAAACCCACGAAGTAGTCATTCCTTAATAATCGAATACTAATCAATTGCATTTTCGAGCACATAATTTAAAAAAAATGCATGTAATCCAGTCTCGAGCAGTTTTTAAGTAGGTTCCATCACATGTCACGAAACGAATAGCTGGTTGATGACTATGACTCAATAGGTTGGAAGTCGGTTACATGGGGAAGAGATACGATGAAAAAGAGATGAGTAACCACAATCATCAGAAACTCAAACCCACGGAGTAGCCACTTGATTAGTAGTTACTTAATAGTCGGATACTAATTAATTAAATTTTCGAGCACATAATTTCAAAATAGTTTATGTATTTCAGTCACGAGGACACTGCACGTTTTTGTGTATTTTATAAACATATTGTTCATGATAATACAGTTAACATTTTCAGGTATAGTCTTCCTCATAACCTTCCCAGAACGCTTTAGAAACATTTTCATGACTCAACAGCTTTCTTGTTGAATCATTTGAAAAGGGATCACGCCAGTGACTGTCATTCTGTGAAAAGATTCAAAGCTCACACCTCTCGTCGGAGTGACGTTGACAAATTGTGTTTCAGCGGGGTAGCAACAGTTGATGACGTGTTTCCTGAAACCTCCAGACTTGAATTGCCTTTGAAGTGACAAGCTATCAATAAGAAGTGCAGCTGCAGGATGCAAAAGAGAATATTTTTGTCGTGGTCAAGAAAGGACACTGAACTGCGTTTCAAACCGCTTGAACCCATATCGATCCAGTGTTGTTACGAACGAGACTGACAGGTATGGGTAGGAGAGATCCTATCATTATTGGAGATCTGTTTTGATGCCAGCGTATTGTCGAGTAACCAGAATATTGGGGGTAAAGGCATTAACCTCGTATATCATAGCCCAAGTACCAGCATTGCACTTCTATGAAGAGCAAAAAACTGATTTGTATATGAGTTTTTAACTACAGCTATGACAAAATCATAAATTAATGTTAATAATGTTGAACATTGACAACAAATATTGAAATATGTTCTTGAAAGCATGTGATTCTTCAAGTTTTTATTGAACGAAATAATACGTTTTATAATGACCTTTCAGTAACAAATATTGCAGTTTTTTGGATGCAGAAATTTTTATTCACCCCCAGTAATAAGACAATTTTCGTCAAACATGAAAATTATGAAGTTTTTAATATCTAGGTAATGGATTTATATTGAAATATTATCTCAAAAAAAGTAGCCGGGCAACATCAATTTTGGAAAAGAACCTCCAAAACCTCTTAGAGGCCTCTGGGATTCTTTGAATAGCTACTCTTAATAATTTTTTCTCGATATATATTCATGAAACTTGGTACGAAGGTAAAGTGACCAGTCTTCCGTTAAAATAGACTTGAAAATATGGTGGTTAAGAATTGATAATGGAATAGCCGTGTAGTTTGCCGGCTAGTGACTTATACAGGAAAATAATAAACCATCGTGTAGTAATAGTTTTCCGCGTGTTTGATAGAAATAGAACCAGATTGTTTCCCAGTGTGAAATGACTCCTTGAACTTTGTCGTGAAGTTAGACCAAATTGACCCCTTGTAACTTCACGTAGTTTCTGGCAGGTCAATTCAAGTAAGGCCTTCCTGGGTGACCTAAAAACCTGAATTTCTCACAATCAACTGTTCTCTTATTTGGAGGTTTTGGTTACGGATTCACTCGTTGAAAATACATTATAAACACGTAAACGTTTCTGCAATGGTCGTCGTATTTCTTAATGATATCCTGGTAGAATTGACTGGTACTAGGGATGGCATATCGAATGAAATATATCGATATACTGATAAATGATATATCGTCAATGATATATCGGATAAAATATATCGATATTTCGAGATATCGGAAGATAAAACTTGGAAAATCTTGTTGAAGTAAATACGTGATTTAAAACATTTTAAGCTAGGGTGGAGTGGGGCAATTGCGACCCAAAATGTCAATAGTTCAACTTTGATCCTCTGTAACTTTCCTTTGAAAACGCTATTTTCACTTTTTTTTTTTTAATGAGTAGCTTATTTTACGTAGATTACGACGCACTCTTCGAATTGTACAAAAGATTTACTTCTCCTTAAAATTCCGACCGACTTCCGCATTTGCCCCACTAATCGGGGCAAATGCGGAAACGGCCTGCGAATCCCTTAAAAACATTTAGTTGCATTAATGGGGTAAATACAAACAAAGCCCATTTCAATACGAAAAGAACGCTATATTTAATTTTTTTCTCCTCCACTTTTTTATGACCAAAATGAACTTTCCTGCACCAACTGGTTTGCACTTTATCTTTTAAATGACTCTTTCTTGAGTGAATAATTTTCCCTTGAGGCCTGATTTCGAATGTGGGAGAGGAAAATGAAGAAATTGTGTATTTTTAAAGGTTCATCTCAAATTTTTGTCCTAGAACAGAAAGGCCACTTATTCTAATAGTTGTTATAGGGATCTTATTTTCCGCATTTACCCCATACTGCAATTTTGCTGGGGCAAATGCAACCCATGTTATCATTTCTACAAATGATCGTGATATAAACGATTTCATAATGAAAACTGTTAAACTGACTCATGTAAAGAAGTTTCAAGATGGAACAGACGTTACTGCCCCACTGCACCTCATGGAAAACTTATTTCTTGGCAAAAACCCGCCACTCGTCTGAAGAGCTAATCACTAGTGAGTCAGGATAACGTTAGGAATAAGCAGCTGACTGGCGAGAGCCCGCCTTTTCCGACAGGTAAGGGTTACCAACATAACTGGGTACACATTGAGAAGGTTTCTGAGGCAAGGCGCTCAAATGGCGTCATTTTCAAAACCGTTTCCGCATTTGCCCCATTTCCACATTTACCCCACTCCACCCTATACAAACATCATTTTGGAAGAAATTTATCAATATACTCGACATATCTGAAGATTTACATGGAAAAACTCTTTTAAGTTAGTATTTAACCCTCTCAAAAGTTTCATGGTTTACGTTTCAAGGTATGTAGGGATGGCAAATCGAGTGAAATATACCGGAAGCTCTTCTTGGAAAATCTTATTGAAGTAAGTAGGTAGGTGAATTGAAACGTTACTAATATCATTTTGGAAGAAATACAACGATATACCCGTCATATCGGAAGATATACTTGGAAAAACGGATGAAGTAAGTAGGTATTTAACCTGGTTTAAAAAGTTACTGGTATGAATCATCGAAATTATCATACGTAGTTGTAAAAGTGCGAAAATCTCATGGTTCTCAGAGCACTAGGTCAGTAGCAAAGGGTTTTTGGGGTTGCAAATTTGGGGATAAACTACTCTCAGGGGTCCTAAAACATAATATAAAAAATCATAGATACCCTCGCCATATAAATGTTTCATTAATTTATAAATTGCTTCGACTCGTATAAGTATTAGGTAGTTTTAATCTGGACGCGCCCCCATTACTTTTGGCTCAAGTCAAATAATTGAGACTTGAGCGCCACTGTAGTGTAACCATCATGTTTGAGCTGAAATCAGTAGTCTGATATCAACCCATCACGTAGGTACCCACAAAACTTGGAATGAAATTACTTAATGTTTTTACAAATACTGTCGTCCCTTCTCATTTATTCATTTCAACATTTAATTTTTACTTGTTGAAAACAAGTCGCGATATATCGGTAAATATATCGATATTGACCGATAATATAGGTTCTCTATATCGATATATCGAACGTAATATATCGATATATTCCATATATCGATATATCGTTGCCATCCCTAACTGGTACTCGTAAGGTCACTGGCCGAAGAACTAAAAAGAACAAACTTGTCGTGACGCCTGATTAATGAGGGTCAGTCGAGACTGGATGGGTGACACTGTGTGCACCGGATGTGGACATGTCTGAATTATTGATCAAAAGGAGAAATGGGTCGCTCGAGTGAAGAAAACTCATTAGGAAAAGTAGCCGTTGGATAGACCGACTTCTGAACTGAACAGAACCGGCCGCAGGTAATGAGGCTACCTTCGCCGAGGACAGTCCTGGTCGATATTTCGCAGTTCGGGGAGGGATTTTCGGAACGTTCCTATGCAGAGATTTCCTTCATAGAGGGGCTAGAAGATACGAAATAACGTACTTATTAGTTTTCAGGAAGACTCACTTAATAAAAACGGAGTTGAGTAGAACGATGTCTATTTCCATGAAAATAATGAGTTACAAGTTAAATGAAGAAAAAAATGTCGGGACCCCCAGATGCTCACCAATCTTTAAGTACCTTGCACTACCCTCATAGGGGACCATCTACATCCCAATCAGTGTGATACCTGGAAATTTCATCGATTTCGGATGGTAAATCTGGAAGTTATGGCTGTTATAAGGAATTCACGTTTGCGCATGCGCAGTCGCTTCTATCAGTCCAGGGATGGTGATCTTCATTGGGGACCATCTACAACTTAATCCGCATAATCCCTGAAAATTTCATCGAAATCGGATGGAAAATGTGGAAGTTATGGCCGTTACAAGGAAATTCACGTTTGCGCATGCGCAGTAGCTACTATCAGTTCGAAGGTGGTGATTTTCATAGGGGACCATTTAAATACTAATTTGTAACATCTCGGAGAATTTCATTGAAATCGGATGAAGAATGTAGAAGTTATGGCCGTTACAAGGAATTCACGTTTGCGCATGCGCAGTCGCTTCTATCAGTCCGAGGGTGATGATTTTCATAGGGGACCGTCTACACACCAACCCGCACAATCCCTGAAAATTTCATCGAAATCGGAAAATAACTTCGTATAGTTATGCGCGTTACAAGAAATTCGTGACAGACAGACAGACACACAGACAGACAGACACGGAACCAAAATTGTTCAAAAAGTTCTAAAACGCAAAACGCGAGTGAATATTTTGATTTTGGAGAACTTTTTTTTTCGTCCCTGAAAAGTGAAAACAAAGCTTCCGCTACCTTGGTAGACTCGGAAGCAAAATACAATCCACTTATCTTTATACAGGGTGTAAGCCTAACTGGTCTTCCATACGGTACCAGTCGATTCTAAGACTAATTTGCAACAAAAAATATCTCGTAGTGATTTTTTTTAAACCCTTTTTTTCGAATTATTTTAACTTTAAACTTTTCTCTCGTGATTTTGACCTTATGTCATTGAATCGGTCATAACTCCTTTAATTTGCTGTGTTAATTACAATTTAGGGATACCGTTTGAAAGAGCATTAAATTTTCAATCGGATAAATGCCTTAACGTTTTTTTGAGTCAAGGTTTGAGACATGAAAACGTCCTCTAAAAAGAGAATTTTACGTAATTTTGGAAACCTCGCATTTTTTCAATCTCAAATTGAACTACAAAAACCCATACTTTTTCAAGATGCAAGAACAGTGAAAACTGTGCCAGAATCTCAGCTTTCCAATGGTATAATCAAAAAATATTTTACAACCAAATTTAGGGGAGAAATTTGTGTTTGAACGCGGAAAAACGTAAATTTTTTCAACGAAATCAGCGCTCTGGCCTCCTGTTTCCAGTGGCCTCGCAGTCTATCGTCCGATCCCTCAGATCGACTAGGCGGAGCGCTGATTTCGTTGATCAAATGCACGTTTTTCCGCGTTCTAACACAAAACTCTCCCCTAAATTCGGTTGTAAAATATGTTTTGATCATACCATTAGAAAGTCAAGATTCTGGCGCAGTTTTTACTTTTCTTGCATTTTGAAAAAATGTTGATCCTCGTAGTTCCATTTGCGATTAAAAAAAGCAAGGTTTCCAAAATTACGTAAAATTCTCTTTTTAGAAGACGTTTTCATGTCTCAAACCTTGACTCAAAAAAAAGTTAAGGCATCTATCCAATAGGAAATTTAATGCTCTTTCCAACGGTATCCTCAAATTGTAATTTACACAGCTAATTAACGGAGTTATGACCGATTTAATGACATAATGTCAAAATCACGAAAAAAAATTGTAAAGTTAAAATAACTCAAAAACGAAGGGTTTAAAAAAACGCTGCAAATCATTGCTCAAAGGTTTATTATTTTCTGTATAGATCACTGGTTCTCCATCAATAGCACCTACCACCATCTGTATTCTCCCTTGACCTTCCCTCTCAAATTTCAGCTTCCTGAGTTCAATAGGATTGAAAATGGCTTCGGAGCTAACTCAGCTGATCAGTGATCTGAAGAGTGAGGAAGATCTTCTCGAATGCTGGAGACGCCTGGAAGAGCACTGTTCAGCTGAGTGAGCTCCAAAGCCATTTTCAATCCTATTGAACTCAGGAAGCTGAAATTTGAGAGGGAAGGTCAAGGGAGAATACAGATGGTGGTAGGTGCTATTGATGGAGAACCAGTGATCTATACAGAAGGGTGATCTATACAGAAAATAATAAACCTTTGAGCAATGACTTGCAGCGTTTTTTACCTACCAACATTTTTTTTTACCTACCAACTTTATTTTACCTACCAACTATTGGTAGGTATTACCTACCACACAATACTGCCTGGCTTCACACCTTCACAATAAAGTTTATTAGAAAGAACTAAACGCTTCACACTCGATTCGAAAAATAGAAAGCTTCATATGGAAATTTGATTACTGGTTACGCAGAAGGCAAAACTGTATAGAAATCGAAGAAATGAACAGCGATCGCATTTTAGTCAGATAAAATTTGAACGGCGATTAGACCTCTTTTGCGATTCACACTCATGATTCTGTTTTATCGAAGGAAAACCTTCAAGTACTCGTAGGGACCGAACGGTTTGTCCTAGAGCTCCGGGTGGTCTCAAAAATTTTTAAAAATTCAATACTATTTAAAATTTGTGAAAAAACGATACTTTTATTTCGAGAGTTTTTGAGCTACGGCACTCTTGAAAATTTCAACCCTTAATTTTCACCCCTTAGAAGTGTCCTACATCAACCAAGAGCTTCGCGGCACAACTAGACCCCAAATGGAGCCCATATACTAAATTTGAACCAAATCGGTCCAGTGTTGCTAAGAAAAGTACGGCGTACGGCGTACGGCGGACGGACGGAAATTTTTTTATTCGATTTTCGGATTCTACGTACCTTGAAACGTAAAACATCAAATTTTGAGGGGGGGTTAAAATTTTTTTTTTCTTGCTCGATTCCAAAGGCTTATTATTGAAAATAATAAACCAAAATCGCTAAGAGACATTTTTTGTTGCAAATTAGTTGTAGAATCGACTGGTACCGTATGGCAGACCATTCAGACTTACACCCTGTATATTCAATATATCAAATCTTTATCTATTTACCCAATCATATGAAACATAATAACTTATTTTCAACCAATAATGATTTTTGGCTTACCAAAAAACATCGAGGATTCAAGAATGAAAGACCCTTGACGCCTTCGACATGGAGAAGGGATAACTCTCAAACTCAACAAACAAGAACCTGAAGTAATAGAACACCCTCCACTCCCTTTCAAATAGCCGCGTGAAGAGCAAAATTAGAAAAGTGTCCTCCGGTAATGCCCTAATGGGTTTTTTTTTTACTTCAAAACCTTTTTTTTCCACCTCTACCGGCATTTCGTGAGCATCGCGGAAAAAGAATCTGTTATGAAGAAGAATCACGCGAGCTCAGAAATGAAAGAACGGCGAAGTGGGAAATGAACGAGTTTTAATTTAAGCGAGCGATTAAGAGTGGGAAATTGCCGAAGTGAGTTCTCGTCCTCGCGCCTCAGTCGGAGGATTCGAAGTCAAATGGTTCATTCACGATGATATCCGTTAATTCAAACGAATAAATACCGCGAATTACTACATAACAGTTGATTAAGGGTCTCATAAATACTACTTATAGATTACTGGTTTTGTTGTCACACATAAATTTTACAGATTTATCAAAACGCAGCTGATCTGTGATGTCAGTTTTTGACTTTTGATTTGGAAGTCCGATTTTTGGCTCAGTTGATGAATTGTCAGCTCGACGATTATGAAGTTTCCATGATTATTTAGTAGTTTGTGTAAATGGTATACAATATAATTGTTTATATCATTTGTGGATTATATATCATAGTAATATAGTATATGTTGAACAACATCAATTTTGGAGTGAAAGTCGGCCGCCTGATTATTCCCCCTATTTTGGAGTTCATAGAATCTCGGAGAGGTGCAATTAGTGAAAATGTCAAAGAATTATGTATTTGAGTAATAGAATTTCAGCCACTTCTACGATTTTTTTGAAACTTGGGACATTGGTAAAGTTTGACGAGCTGAATTGCCTTCTGAGGGGTTCGATCTGCTGGGTGAGCTCTGAAGCACGAGCATAACGACAGCTTCTCTACTGTTCATTCTCAAGCGCTGACGTGCAGAACACCTCCCCTTGAAGATCACTAAAAGAATTGGGAATAAGTCAGGTATCAGCGCAGATGTATTAGCAAAAACAGACCCCCGGATTGTCGATGTTATGATTTAGGATCAAACCAATGAAACACAATGTGTTTTTCGGCAACCTGGATGGGGATGTTGTCATCAACAAATCGTTTGTTTAAACGTATCCGATAGACCACAATATCACATGATGGGAAACGGACTCGGAAGCGGACAAAAAATGATGATAATAATAATAATTGCTCTCCTGTACACTCTGGTGAGCTGAAATCTGGTGTACGTCATCATCATACAGCGCTGAAATGCCAGGCGCAGCCTCTTCAAGAATTTAGAAGCAATAGGGAACAAGTCGAGAAAGTCAGCTCAGTTGTGAAAGCGATAAAGGTAAATTATTTCCCGCTCACTCTAGGAATCTAGTAAGTATACGCTAGTATAGTGGAAAGGAACACAGGAATGTCAGATCAGCTGTGTGGGCAGCAGAGGTGACTTTTCTTCAGTTCATCCTTTAGCGCTAAAATGTCATACTCAGCCTTTTGAAGATCAAGGATTGCGAATAATTCAGGGACTTAGCTCAGCTGTGTGAACGATAAAAGAGAAGAAGAAAGAATCTTGTGGAGACCACTGTAAGTTGTGGGAAGGAACTCAGGAATGTCAGATCAGATGTGTGGGAAGCAGAGGAGATTCATCCTGTAGCGCTCAAATGTGATACTCAGCCTTTTTAAGATCAAGGATTGCGAATAATTCAGGGACTTAGCTCAGCTGTAAGAGCGATAAAAGCGAAGAAAGAATCTTGTGTAGACCACTGTAAGTTGTGGGAAGGAACTCAGGAATGTCAGATCAGCTGTGTGGGAAGCAGAGGTGACTTATCTTCAGTTCATCCTTTTGCGCTAAAATGTGATACTCAGCCTTTTGAAGATCAAGGATTGCGAATAATTCAGGGACTTAGCTCAGCTGTGTGAGCGATAAAAGAGAAGAAGAAAGAACCTTACGGAGACCAATGTAAGTTTTGGGAAGGAAGTCAACAATATCATATCAGCTCTGTGACTTGTTTTGATGCCATCATTGAGCGCAAAATTTCAAAACAGCCTCTTCAAGACAACTTGAAATGTATAGAAGGATCTCAAGAATGTCAAATCGAGCAGACTTCTCTACTGTTCTCCCTGGAGCGATAAAATTAAGAACACCTCCACTTGAGAAGGGGTTGGGAATAGGCCTAATCAGCTCAGGAGGGATAAAGGTGAAGTTTTTCCCTACTACCTTACTGTTGGAACCCTCGACAAATATATGTTGTTTTAAATTTTATGAGACTATACAATTTGAATTTTCGGATTCCAAAGCAATTTGTTCGTCTTTCGCGAATTTATTGAGAGAACTCCTGATTCCGTCTTACAATACTTCAAAATAAGTATCTCTTTTGAATCGATTGAACCAACTTCTGTGCGATTCGCGATCTGCTCCACCCGACTACCTCCAAAAAGGAATTTTCACCCCTCTTCTCCCAGAGGACAACCCATAATTTTGGTGAGGTGTTTAATTTTCTTCCTCAAGAGAATCACTTTCTTTCCTGAGTGATTGAGATCTTTTTTAACAACTAACAGTTTGTCATTTAGTTTTTTTTTCGTATCACTCGATACTGACTTTGATAGGTAGAAAAAAACCATACCTACCTTTTTTTCACAAAATAAAATGAAAAATCAAAATCTCTGTGTACATTTGTCTCACACCATCAAGAGCGTGAAAGCCTTTTGGAAACAACTCGCTAATTCAATGCAATAGTGACTGATCTCAAAATTTGCGATTCTCGGTTTTCCGAAGAAAAAACTCTCTTGGAGGGCTAGAAAATTGTGCATGAAGGTCACTTCTATGCCTGCAAAACTAGTCGCGAGATGTCCATTGTCTGTCACAACACAGTGATCAACAAGTACAACTGACTTTGAGATTTGACACTATTGAATTAAATGAGCGACCTGTAAGTTGTGAATATCAACAATGTCGGATCATTTTCATCGGAGCACTAAACTTAAGCAGGCATCTCGAAGTGAATCAGCAATGTTCAAGAAAAGGACCACCATTGTTTCTATATGAAAAGAACACGTTTCAACTATGTAAAGTCATGCATTCTAAACATACAATGACCTAATCATCAGCCAGAATCAATTTTCATCCAAAATAATCCTATCACAAAAAGATGTTTTTGAGAAATTTCAAAATTCGGGGAAAAAAACATTTATTATACATTTTCAGATGGGTGAATTGCCAGTTTTTGTGAAAAGTTGTTGGAGTTATTTGTAGTAATAATGACGTTTTAATCAATAGTTTTAACATAGAAAGGGCAACCTGAAGTATGGAGTAATTGCGTTCATTCCAGCGTTGGATTTCGCATTAAAATCGTTAACTTTTACTTGTATTAGCAAATTTTCAAAAAAGAATTGCAGATAATAAATTTTGAAAAAAAATCTATACTGAAATTTTGGAACATTTTTTGACGGTTGCTAAATCACTGTACATGTAAAATTTCAAGTTTGTGCAAAAATGTTCATAATAACAATCGAAACGACGACAGTAATTTCGTTTGACAATAATTATGGACAAAAGGGGTCAAAATTTCGAAACACCAAAACCGACTGGAAAATTAAAGAAGTAAAAATCGTGTTTTTAGGGTTTTCGACGTTTTTAATGGAAATTACTTTCTTAATCATATTTATAAATGTATATTCGGGATTGGGTCGTAAGTTCTGATTGTCTCCCAACTTCAGAATCTAAATATTTTCCAAAAATAGCGAAAAATTGGTCTTATGTGGTTCAGCGTTGAAGTCAAAAATGGTTGAAAATCGGTTGAAATATTCCTTCGAAAATTCACTTGTTTGTTCATGCTGCTCAAATGGATTTTTTTTTTTCAATAGCCAATTTTAGAAGCTAAAACCCTGTCTTTTCAAAGGGGAATTGGTGAAAACTAATTCCAAATTCGTTTTTAGGGTCTTCGACGTTTTTAATGGAAATTACTTTCTTAATCATATTTATAAATGTATATTCGGGATTAGGTCGTAAGTTCTGATTGTCTCCCAACTTCAGAATCTAAATATTTTCCAAAAATAGCGAAAAATTGGTCTTATGTGGTTCAGCGTTGAAGTCAAAAATGGTTGAAAATCGGTTGAAATATTCCTTCGAAAATTCACTTGTTTGTTCATGCTGCTCAAATGGATTTTTTTTCAATAGCCAATTTTAGAAGCTAAAACCCTGTCTTTTCAAAGAGGAATTGCTGAAAACTAATTCCAAATTCGTTTATACGAGTAAACAATTTTTGTTCTCGTAGTAAACAAATTCTTAGAAGTACCGTAATCAGTCCACCGAACTTTTAACTAATTGTTCCTATCTACCATAATCATTTTGCTTGAAGTCCATTTTGAGTGCTTTCTACGCAGTTTTTTTTTTTTTTAAATATCTACTCTTCATGAAAGATTTTTTTGATTCTATTTAAAATTTTAAGGTATTTTCTTTAATAAAATTATGATTTGTTCGTGAAAAACTAATTTATTGATGCATTTTAATTTATGATTCAGACTCAAATTAGTTGGTTTCCGAAAACGTACCAAATTATATGTGGTTTAGACAGCTCGATTTCATCAAAATGGATTCAATTTGTGTTGATTTGTAGAGTTGGGGGAACAAAAAAAGTACAGGGTGATGAAAATGGGGGACAAAGTACTTGGTGAAGAAGTGCGGCCCTCAGGGCGGGATGGGGGCGGTGAGCGGTGATCTAGCTTTACCTGTTCCTCGGCTGACGGCCCAAAACCTACTGGAGGCGGTGGGGGCGGCGGAGCTGGCGGCGTCACCCTCCGTCACGTGACAGGGGGGACCTCGCCGCCCCCAGCTGCACCGCGGGGGACCATTCGTATTTTATTGTACGATACTTATGAAGGTGCTCTGGGAAGAGAAGTGCCAAAAGTTTGAGGATTATTGCGTAGAGCACGGAACCTAAATAGTCAGTCACAGACGCACAAATATACAAATGTGTGCGAGAAAGATAGGGCCAAACCTCAGAGGTCGATTTTACGAGGTATTTCCAATAAAAAATGTCTTAGGGTCGGTTTATCAGTCACCAAAGTTAACGGAGGTTTACGTATACCACTGTTAACTTTAACGATGGGATAACTTATCGATACTATAAAGGTGCTGTTTACCAGTGCGAAATTTACACTCGGGTAACTATTAACTGGCTAGTAACTGTTAACTGTCTGTTAGGCCGAATAATCGATTATGCATGGAAGAAATACTTCTTCCATGCAATAAAATCTAGCTTCCTCCACATAAAAAAATCGTTTTCGCAGTGTGTTTTGCATCAGAAAAAAGAATAAATTAGAAGAGGTTGAAGCAATGTGCTTTGTTTTTGTGTTTTCTTTTCTCGATCTCGGTACCTATTTCCTTCTTGGCACGGGCAGAACCTATTGTTTTTGTTGAAAATTGTCTGGTCATGACAAGATCCCGGCCACCGAGCCACTATGTCCAGAATTTTCAAATTTGCAGACGAAATATTATGTATGTTAATAGAGAAGTAGGTATACCTATCCTTTTCTATTTCGGCGTGTGACCCTCCTGGCGACTGAATTTTCACATGCGTGCAGTCCATAGCACCCACAGCTCCAGGAAACCTGGTTTTTTTTGTTTTTTAAATAAAATTCCATCCGAGATTGAAATAATACTTCCTTGGTTGCTGGTATTCTGATAAATTGGGCGGATAGCCTGGCAGTTCCCAGGGACACCTGCTTGATAATTTTACAGGCAGAGCTTTTACTGACGCCACTAAAGTCGCCGACAGACACCAAAATGGTTTTTTATACTTTTATCCAATCAAAATCTCATCAAAAAATCGCAATCGTCCTACTTTTCCAAATGGTCAATCCGCGATCAAACTATGTTGCCGCCTTTCTTCCTTTCGCCTTCTTCCCCACTGCAGGGGAAGACCATAAACACACACGTTCGTCGCAGCTGTCTGAAAAAGAGCCCCACACATCCATTTTCGATTGTAGCATAATTCACTAACAATCAACAACGCAATTTGCAAAAACGAACATTCTGGGAAACAAAAACACGAGAAGTGACTCTTTGAGGTTAAAAAGCCTTGCATAAATCGAGTTACCCCCCAGTAACTTTTTATCCGGTCCTCGGACGACCAGTTAACTTTAAACTATGGGTAATGGCTATCTGGGGACTGATAAACGCGTACGATTGAGTTACCCGATGACCATCGGATAAATCTGCTTTACCGGGGGGTAAAAAGTGACTGATAAACCGGCCCTTAGCAATTTTATTTTAACCCCTTGTTTTTTCAATTTAAAGATTGTTTTCGTATGTTGAACCTTGACTCTCTAAAATGACAATATCTTCCTTATTTGTTTATTATTTTCAATAATAAACCCTTGGAATCGACCAAGAAAAAAAATTTTAACCCCCCTCAAAATTTGATGTTTTACGTTTCAAGGTACGTAGAATCCGGAAATCCAATAAAAATTTGGCCGTCCGTCCGCCTTACGCCGTACGCGGCACTTTCCCCACTTAGCATTGGCCGATTTTGATGAAATTTGGTAGGTAGGCTCCATTTGGGGTCTAGTTGTGCCCCGAAGATTTTGGTTGATGTACTCGTAGGTCACTTCTAAGGGTTGAAAAATAAGGTTTGAAATTTTGAAAACGCCCTAACTCAAAACATTTTAAAATAAAGGTATTGTTTTCCTATCTATTTAAGATAGTATAGAATTTTTAGAACTTTTTGAGACCACGCGGAGCCCTGTAAGACAAACCGTTCGTTCCCTACGAGAATTTAAGGGTTGGACTTACGATAAATCAGAAACGCGTGTGAATCGCAAAAGAGGCCAAATCTCCGTTCAAATGTTAACAGACCGAAATGTTTTTCTTCAAGTTGGTTGTGGTAACAATGGCATAGTGTTCTTTGCAGACGAGTGATCTATACATTAAAAAAAAAAAAATAAATAAACTTTTGTGTAATAATTTCGAGCTCTTTCAATTTAAATATTGTTTTCGTATGTTGAACCTTGTCTCACTAAAATGACTATAGCTCCCTTATTTTTTGTGGAAATTCAAATCTGATTACACCGTTAAAAAGAGCATTAAATTTCCCTTCAGATGAGCTGCAACTCACATTTAGACACAATTAGACGGCATTAACCGGAAGGGAACCAACCACAAAAATGGCAAAATGACTAAAGAACTCTTGCCTAGGGCTAGGTCGGTCTACGCTTTTCGCAAAAAGGAGCTAAATGATAGGCTCTCCCACCGAAATTTGAATTAGAAAAAGTCATTGAATCCAGAATGGTCTTATCTGTTTCTCAAAAAAGAACCACACGAGTCACCAGTTTTGATTGAAATGGTTTTTGTGGTTGGTTCCCTTCTGGTTGATACCGTCCAATTTCGCCATGAAAAAACCAAAGCTGGAAAAGCCATTATTTTTCCTCGAAAAGATTTCAGCTCGAAAGTCTCTTTGTACAAAACGTAAAAGAATATACGTAGTATCTTTGTAGTGTATCTTTGAGTTGGACAGTATTTTGACAGATTGAGTGCAGTGTTTGCCTTACTGTCTGCTTCCCTGAACTAGATTAATTTTCGTACTGAATCTTATCACCTGTTATACGTAGTTATTGATAGAACTTGCTAGATGTCAAAAATAGCTAGGGGGCGCAAAAATGTAGGTTTCAACGTTACAAGTAAAATCTATCCATATCGTTTTCTCGTGTTTACAGAACGACTGTATTTCATAAGGATTCCAGAAAATAAGAAAATACCGACAGGGTATGTCCCAAATGTGCTTACTTTTCTTGATAATCACCATTTAGCTCAATACGTCAGCCTGAGCACCAGCTTTTAGCTTGCTTTAGCCTTGGACTAACCACCTGAAAAACGTCACGCGGGGGTTATTCCGTCCACCCCATCCTTACTCCGCCAAAAAGCGCCGCTAAAGCATGTTCCATGTTTCTTGAATTTTAGCCAAAGGCACTAAGCAGTAAGGCGAGTGCCGAAGGACCGAGTTTTGTACCCTCATCGTATACGTTTTGCTCCGCCAATGAAAGCCATCTCTGTCACATTTTCCTCCCAAGAATTCCTCCAATTTGGTGGAGTTGATAACCGGAGGATGCTAAGTCCGGAGAATATGGTGGGTGGGTCACAATTTCCCATCCAAAGGACACAAGATGGTCCTGAGTCACACGAGCGGAGAGCCCTGGCGTTGTCATGAAGAAGGGGCACGCCGAGAATAAGAATTCTTCTCCTTCTGTATTCAATCCGCTTTTTCGATTGTTTTAGGGTCCCAAAATATGCGTCAGCTTTGATGGTGGTCCCCTAGCCTTGAAATCCACCAACAGTATCCCCTTTCTGACCTGGAACACAGATTTTTAATTTCTCATCTAATAATGAGTGGTTATGGCGCCCTTGTTGGGACTGCCTTTTTGCCTCTCGGGTATATTTCACTTTAATGATATACCCAAGTTTCCTCCCCAGACTCTCCGATTTTATCTCTTCATCAAATTGAAGGAATTCTTGGGTGAAAAACGTTCTTCCAACGATGAGGAGGTTAAGAAGACATTGCAGAAGTGACTTTCAGAGATGATGCGATACATTTTTGATGAGGGTATAAAACGCTGCAAATTATTACACAATGGTTTATTATTTTTCTATAGATCACTCGTCTGCAAAGCTACCAACTATCCAACATAAAGAAAAACATCGATCGTATTTCGGTCAGCTATAATTTGAATGGAGATTAGGCCTCTTTTGCGATTCACACTCGTGTTTCTGATTTATCGTACGTCCAAACTTTAAATTCTCGTAGCGAGCGAACGGTTCGTCCTACAGAGCTCCGCGTGGTCTCAAAAAATTCTAAAAATTCTATAGAATCTTAAATTGAAGAAAAAATAATACCTTCATATCGAAATTTTTTGAGTTAGGGCGTTTTCAAAATTTCAAAATTCAAATTTGAACCCTTAGAAGTGACCTACATCAACCAAAATCTTCGGGGCACAACTAGACCCCAAATGGAGCTTACATACCAAATTTCATCAAAATCGGTCAATGTTAAGTGGCAAAAGTGCCGCGTACGGCGGACGGCGGACGGCGTACGGCGGACGGCGGACGGACGGCCAAATTTTTATTCGATTTTTGGATTCTACGTACCTTGAAACGTAAACCATCAAATTTTGAGGGGGTGTTAAAAAAATTTTTTCTTGGTCGATTCCAAAGGTTCATTATCGAAAATAATAAACCAAAAGCTGGTGCCCAGGCTGAAGAAGTGTAGAGCTAGTGGTGATCTTGTAGAAAAATAAGCACATACTTTGGAACGTATTCTAAAATTTTTATTGAAATATATATGCACTTTTCTATGTTCAGCAGCATTTGTAACCTTGTTCGGTGGATATCTCTCTTAGTATAATCAATTCAGTTTCTGACCCAACATGAGCTCACCGGTGTGTTCCAGAGGCCTTCACCAACTAGGTCAGGAGTTCTAGGGAGGGTAGAAGATTCGACAGGCCCACAACCTCCAACTACCCCCCCCCCCCCTTCACTTAGCTCTACATATCGTGAGTCAGACCCCCCCTTAATGGCCGCTGAGCACGCACCAAGTCAGGTTGGCGAATGAGGAACCTCCTATTCCAACTCTTGTTTTCCCTCCTTCTGTTTTGCCCTCGATTCTCCTCTGTTTACGAGGATTTGAAAACTCTCATTTCCGAGTTAGTACAAACCCTCACATGGTAGAAAAAGTTTTATAGCACAGGTAGAAAAGTTCGAGCCATGCATAATGAGTTAATGAACCAATTTCGAAAGAACCAATTTGACTAGTATACCAATGTAGTGGAAGCATTTTTATTACATTGGGAAGATGGAATAAAATCTTTCAAAAATCGAAACTTTCTCTCAATTATACGTTATAGATCTTCTTCGAACCCAAAAATCCACCTTCCTAGCGGCCACTACTTGCTGGCGCTGGGTTGCTATGATTATCAAAGAATTGAGAGAACAGGAAGTAGTGATTTCATTGATGCAAGTGTTGAAAATAAATCTATTGCGTAAAATTAATACCACTTTGACAAAAAAAAAAGAAAAAAAAAGCTTCTGTTAATTCACGTGAGGGAGACATAAGAATACAGAAAAACAAGCGTGAATGAAGAAGAATTGGTCTGTAATGTCCAGTAGGTCGACCTCGCGCCTAAATGAGCTTCGTTTTATTCACAGAAAATCATTAAACAGCGAGTGTGATGATCAACCCAACAAACAATTATCAGTCAGCTGATTGGGAATGGGGCCCCCAGAATCAAACTCCTCTTTTGCCGAGCTTTCGGTGAATTTATCTCCTTCCTCAGGGCTCAAAGGATGTATTACTGTGTGAGCATCACATCAGCGTCAATCAAAAAACCAGCTAGAGATTCCACCATAGTTGGTGGGAAATGAACTTGGGAACTATTGCAGGTAAAAGGGATAAAAAAGGGGGGGATTTAAAACATCGTGTCAGCTACAACAATACTAGGATAAACAGCCTAGGGAAAACAGTGTTAATTACATCTAAATCAATTAATTAATTATCAGTGTAGGGACCGAACGGTTTGTCCTACAGAGCTCCGGGTGGTCTCAAAATTTTTTAAAAATTCAATACTATTTAAAATTGGTGAAAAAACGATACCTTCATTTCGAGAGTTTTCGAGCTAGGGCACTCTTGAAAAATTAAACCCATAAATTTCACCCCATAGAAGTGACGGGCATCAACCAAAAGCTTCGCGGCACAACTAGACCCCAGATGGAGCCCATATACCCAATTTGAACCAAATCGGTCCTGTGTTGCT
>CM019182.2:23337440-23357866 GCA_009739505.2 Apolygus lucorum | reverse complement strand
ACTTGTTTGTTCATGCTGCTCAAATGGATTTTTTTTTTCAATAGCCAATTTAGAAGCTAAAACCCTGTCTTT
The DNA here is from genome assembly GCA_009739505.2 of Apolygus lucorum. Classification (NCBI taxonomy): domain Eukaryota; kingdom Metazoa; phylum Arthropoda; class Insecta; order Hemiptera; family Miridae; genus Apolygus; species Apolygus lucorum. The sequence continues at coordinate 23,357,794 of CM019182.2, read as the reverse complement.
TCAAAGGGGAATTGCTGAAAACGAATTCCAAATTCGTTTATACGAGTAAACAAAGTTTCGTTCTCGTAGTAAACAAATTCTTAGAAGTACCGTAATCAGTCCACCGAACTTTTAACTAATTGTTCCTATCTACCATAATCATTTTGCTTGAAGTCCATTTTGAGTGCTTTCTTCGCAGTTTTTTGTTTTTTTTAAATATCTACTCTTCATGAAAGATTTTTTTGATTCTATTTAAAATTTTAAGGTATTTTCTTTAATAAAATTATGATTTGTTCGTGAAAAACTAATTTATTGATGCATTTTAATTTATGAGTCAGACTCAAATTAGTTGGTTTCCGAAAACGTACCAAATTATTTGTGGTTTAGACAGCTCGATTTCATCAAAATGGATTCAATTTGTGTTAATTTGTAGAGTTGGGGGAACAAAAAAGTACAGGGTGATGAAAATGGGGGACAAAGTACTTGGTGAAGAAGTGCGGCCCTCAGGGCGGGATGGGGGCGGTGAGCGGTGATCTAGCTTTACCTGTTCCTCGGCAGACGGCCCAAAACCTACTGGAGGCGGTGGGGGCGGCGGAGCTGGCGGCGTCACCCTCCGTCACGTGACAGGGGGACCTCGCCGCCCCCAGCTGCACCGCGGGGGACCATTCGTATTTTATTGTACGACACTTATGAAGGTGCTCAGGGAAGAGAAGTACCAAAAGTTTGAGGATCATTGCGTAGAGCACGGAACCTAAATAGTCAGTCACAGACGCACAAATATACAGGGTGTCCGAGAAAGGTACGGCCAAACTTCAGGGGTCGATTTTACGAGGTTTTCCAACAAAAAATGTCTTAGCAATTTTATTTCAACCCCTTGTTTATTCAATTCTGGTTTATTATTTTCAATAATGAACCTTTGGAATCGACCAAGAAAAAAAAAAATTTAACACCCCCTCAAAATTTGATGGTTTACGTTTCAAGGTACGTAGAATCCAAAATCGAATAACACGCTGCAAATTATTACACAATGGTTTATTATTGTTCTACATAGATCACTCGTCTACAAAATCACCAACGATCCAACATGGAAAAAAAATAAAAATAAAAAAAATAAAAAATAAAAAACCATTGATTGCATTTCGGTCAGCTCTAATTTGAACGGAGATTTGGCCTCTTTTGCGATTCATACTCGTGTTTAGAATTATATATATATATATTTCAATATAAACCCTTAAATTTTCGTAGGGAGCGAACGGTTAGTCCTACAGAGCTCCGGGTGGTCTCAAAAAATGCTAAAAATTCTATAGAATCCAAATTGAAGGAAAAACGATACCTTTATATCAAAATTTTTGAGTTAGGGCGTTTTTAAAATTTCAAAATTGATTTTGGAACCCTTAGAAGTGACCTACATCAACCAAAAGCTTCGGGGTACAACTAGACCCTAAATGGAGCCTACACACCAAATTTCATCAAAATCGGTCAATGCTAAGTGGCAATAGTGCCGCGTACGGCGGACGGACGGCCAAATTTTTATTCGATTTTGGATTCTACGTATCTTGAAACGTAAACCATCAAATTTTGAGGGGGTGTTAAAATTTCTTTTTTCTTAGTCGATTCCAAAGGTTCATTATTGAAAATAATAAACCAAAATTTGGCCGTACGCCGTCCGCCGTACGCCGTACGCGGCACTTATGCCACTTAGCATTGACCGATTTTGATGAAATTTGGTATGTAGGCTCCATTTGGGGTCTAGTTGTGCCCGAAGATTTTGGTTGATGTAGGTCACTTCTAAGGGTTCCAAAATCAATTTTGAAATTTTGAAAACGCCCTAACTCAAAAAATTTCGATATAAAGGTATTGTTTTTTCTTCAATTTAAGATTCTATAGAATTTTTATATTAAATATAAAAACATCGATCGCACTTCGGTCAGCTAAAATTTGAACGGAGATTAGGCCTCTTTTGCGATTCACACTCGTGTTTCTGATTTATCGTACGTAAAACCTTTAAATTCTCGTAGGGAGCGAACGGTTTGTCCTACAGAGCTTCGCATGGTCTCAAACAAATTTTGTCTGGGTGCAGTTTCTGAAGGTTTGCATCACAATAAAACGAACATCAGCAGGATCCGTCGCCCTGATCCCAGCCTTCTGGTGTAGCCACTAGTTTCACAGTACCTCTTAACTGCCTGTCGAACCGTTGTTTCTGGCAGCACAAGGGCCCTGGCTGCATAACCACACACGCGTCTAAACCATTTGAACGGCAAAAAAAGAAAAAGTACGAGAAATTTTTTTTTTTAAGGCACAATGACAAGGAAGGCTTGCGTTGACCGCACTGAAGGCAGACTATCAAAAAGTCATCTTTCGTCCTTTAGGCTTCTATCGTGAATTCAAGGGAGTATTACAGTGAAAAACTGGAAAGTTCAGGAAAAACATGGATGGACCTTGGCAGATAATCTCTGTGAACCCTTATTATTGACCTTACGATTGACTCAAACCCAACTGTTAGCGATTTGAACTTGATTCTTTGGGAAAAATTCAACTGCGCCGGTTTTTTTGGTCTCTAGTATACTAGTGGCCGCTAGGAAGGTGGATTTCTGGGTTCGAAGAAGATCTATAACGTATAATTCGAGAGGAAATTTTGATTTTAAAAGATTTTATTCCATCTTTCCAAAGTAATAACAATGCTTCCACTACTTTGGTAAACTAGTCAAATTGGTTCTTTCGAAATTTCATTAACTCATTATGCATGCTCGAACTTTTCTACCTGTGCTATAAAACTTTTTCTACCATGTGAGGGTTTTTACTAACTCGGAAATGAGAGTTTTCAAATCCTCGTAAACAGAGGAGAATCGAGGGCAAAACAGAAGGAGGGAAAACTAGAGTTGGAATAGGAGGTTCCTCATTCGCCAACCTGACTTGGTGCGTGCTCAGCGGCCATTAAGGGGGGGTCTGACTCACGATATGTAGAGCTAAGTGAAGGGGGGGGGGGGAGTTGGAGGTTGTGGGCCTGTCGAATCTTCTACCCTCCCTAGAACTCCTGACCTAGTTGGTGAAGGCCTCTGGAACACACCGGTGAGCTCATGTTGGGTCAGAAACTGAATTGATTATACTAAGAGAGATATCCACAGAACAAGGTTACAAATGCTGCTGAACATCGAAAAGCGCATGTATATTTCAATAAAAATTTTAGGGTACGTTCCAAAATAATTATGTGCTTATTGGTTTATTATTTTCAATAATGAACCTTTGGAATCGACCAAGAAAAATTTGTTTTAACACCCCCTCAAAAGGGGGCTTGCGTTGTCCGCACTGAAGGCAGACTATCGAAAAGTCATCTTTCGTCCTTTAGGCTTCTATCGTGCATTCAAGGGAGCATTAAAGGAAAAACTGGACAGTTGAGGAAAAACATGGATGGACCTTGGCAGGTAATCTCTGTGAACCTTATTATTGACCTTACGATTGACTCAAACCCAGCTGTTAGCGATTTGAACTTGATTCTTTGGAAAAATTCAACTGCGCCGGTTTTTTTGGTCTCCAGTGTATACGAATACTCGTATGAAAAATAGTAGTGAGAAAAGTTCAAGTGATCACAACATGAGAAATTGGCAATTGAATTACTTCAATTCGTCCGATGTTGATGAAATTTATGGGGTACCATCGCGAGATTAATTTCCATCAATCCTGAAAATGTCAATAAGACAATGATTTCTTCCAGTTTTCCCGGAGAAATGATTGACCAAATGCGGAAGACACGGAACCAAAATTGTTCAAAAAACACTAAAACGCCAAATGCGATTAGAAATTTTGATTTCGGAGGACTGGCCAAAAAACTTTATAAAAAGGAAGTCACAGTGAATAAGTTCAGTATTTAAAATGAAATCGAAATTTCGGTACGAACGTGCAAAGAAAGAATTTCAAACTCTGAACAGATTCGGATTCGCGTTTGTGATCCGCAGTTACGTGGTTTTCTTATCTGCATTTGTAGATATTTTTACCGCTTACGTCTCTCATTTGGAATTATTTAGGATACGCGATGTTACCGTACGATCTATGAGCTAATATTTGAACACAGATAAACAACGATTCAGGTCGAAATCAACCTTGACGTTACAGTGAATGAAGATTTGCTAATGAAAATACGGACCTGGTTCTTTCTTAGTTCTTTTTATAGGTTTTTGAACCACAACGAATCTTTTGAAAATTACTCAGCGACTAGTCTCGGACCTACAGCGGGGGGCCGTGAGTTCGAAGCTCTCCTCGGGAGCGTATTTTCGTGCGAGCCCAACCCATGGCCGTGAGGCAATGGAAAGCCATGAGCGAAATCATCAGAACAAATTTTGATTTTCTCTGTGGAAGACACCTGATGATGTCCACGACACCAGGAATGGCAGTTGGACGAAAATCCAACCTGAAATGTTTTTTTCTTCTTTATTGGCCTTACATGTAAACTGTATTTAGCCATCATAATATATCATTATTTTCTAGAGTTTAATGTTCGAGATTTTAATGTATTTAACTATAGCTTTAAACGTATTTTTATTGTTCAGTAAGCACTGCACCCTCGTAGGAAATTCAATGTTTTTTTGGATGAGCTCCTCCATTAATTGTATTCTTGGCTGCTGGAAACTGGGGCATTTGAAGAGAATGCGATTTGAGTCTCCCTCTGGTTCGTCGCAGCTTAAGTAGTTAGGGTTGTCCAAAATTCTCACTTTGTAGAGATGGGAGGGGAGCCTGTGGTGGTTGAATCGAAGCCTAGAGATAATTTTAATAAAATTCTTATCCGTTTGCTCTACACAGAACCAAGGTGACGGCAAAATGTACCTGAAATGGTGGTATATACTTCTTTTGGTTAGTCCGCAACTATCCTACAAGTTTCAGCTGAATAGTCCAATCCAAATTTTAAATCATAAAATTACCCCAATCGTGCGCATGTGCGGAGGCTACCAACTATCCCGTAAATAAGATTTATCCTTAACCTTCTATGACTCAGGTTATCAGATAATTCCGGTGAATGAAATCACGATCGGATGGAAATTCAGTTGTGCATGATGCAGGGTTACACACACAAATGACGAACACGGTAGGTACAAAATTTAATCAAAACGAACTAGAACGGATTTTGGGTACAGAAATTGGAGGGGCTCAAATGAGGACATTCAAAAGCACAAAATAACCAGTAAGACCTGTACTCGTATTTATTTCGATCACAATAGCTGCCAAAATGAGTGAAAGATAATATCTTAAGAATGAGTGAAAATTTCGTTAACATTTTAACTTGGTTTATTGGTTGAAGGATATTGTTTTTGGTTTATTATTTTCAATAATGAACCTATGGAATCGAAAAAAAAAGTTTACTCCCCCCCCCCCCTTAAATTTGTTGGTAAATTTTTTTTTTTAATTTCGAGCAGTAATGGTGGTTTCATTATGAGTTCTGGTGGATTGTAAATGTCATAAACTGTTCTCGATCGATGTTTTTTAGGGACGTATACGGTCATACCATGCGCTCGTCCGACCACTGAAGCCAAGCAGCGGCGGGCGAGGTTAGTACCCGCCTGGGAACACCGCGTGCTGGTTTTTTTGCTCAATATTTTTTAAATGTGCTAAAATTTTAATCTCAACTTTGCAAAATTTGAGTATTATTGATAATTATTGTAATGTCATACATCTATGTTCGTTAGTTCTCCGATAAAGTAAGGTGTAGGAAAACCCAGAGTGGCATGAGTCATTACCAACACGGATGAGGTGAGGAAGCGAAAGAACACGTCATCTGACGTCATCTCTTTTCCACTCTCCCCTCACCATAATAGTTAAAGTATGTAAGCCGCACTCAGGGGTCTTCCTACATTCATTCGTACCTAGTCAATCAGACTCATCATTTTTTCTTGCCTTCACCTTACCTATGGCCCAGTTCTGCAGAGGGAACAGTTTGCCCCATAAGGGCGCCAAACCTCTATCTCCCCTTAGGGACCTCTCCAGAACAACTAGGTTTCATTAGGTAAATGCTGCGCTTCCCGCTGGTCAATCTGGGTCCAGAAACCGGGGTTTGCGGATGGAAAATTCATGCACTAATCTGGACGGTCAGCCGGAAGGCGCCGCAGATCTAGTGCCAAAGCTGTAGGCTTAGGGAAAAATCTCTGTTGAGTAGGGTTCAATCTAGTTCAACTAATCAGCGCATCGAGAGGACCATCGCCTTCACTCGAATACACGCAAACACAACAATGATAATATTTCATTATTATACAACGTTACTCGTTGTAACTCAAACTTCATTGTGTGGGTATTAGTTACCTACCTACAATTGGTAGGTGTAGCCATCAAATATCAAAGTGAATTTAATGAGATAGCTGGTATTTACTGGAGATAGTGGTAATTTAATATTTCATGAGAGAGTAGTGTAAGGTTATGAACAGACGCCACGAGGTCAGTTGGTGCAAGATGTTGATTAGGTAGCTGGTTTGATTGAGAAGAAGATTTTCAACCAACATTTTGCATTATAGAATTTCGATATAAGAGTGTGGTGGAGGTGTTTTTTTTTAACCGTTTGAACTAAGTACTTTTCAGCACTAATTTTTTAGCCTGTCAATAACTGGGGTTCATCAGATTTTGCGGTTATAGGGGGTCAAACCTCTTTTTTTTGTAATTGAGTGATTAAAGATAGAATCAACTAACTTAGACGACCCAAAAGTACCTAAACGTTAGAAGAGATATTGTTGTTCGAGAGAAAAATAGTTGGAAAATTCTGAATATACTGCAAGGCTTAGAAAATTCCCTAACCTTCCCTATTTTCGACCATGTTTACTCGATGAACATGGAAAAGGTAAATTTCATGACGAAGGGCACCTACTATTTTCTATACTATTATCTCTAGGATGATAAACTGTATTGAAATCTGTGTAACTGTTTTAGAGTGATTGAATACAGAGAGACAAATAGACCTCAGATGGACAATTGTACGGTAAGTACCTATTTCTTACACCAAGTGAGCGTTAGAACGTTAGATTTGCGGCAGGGAAGACGGCGCGAAGACCTACCCCTCCTTCAAGACTGTTCGGTCTTGATGGTTAGCATCCTTCTCTTACTTACAAGAAGAGGCTACTGTGCCGCCTTATTTCTTAATTGTGTAGCGGCCGTTTGTGGCACCAGTTTCGTTCTGACCCAATCCAACTAATTTTAAAGTAAGAACGCAATGGAATGCTTTTCCACAAGTAACACTTTAATTGTAATTTATCACGTGTATAAACATCGTTCATAGAGACAAATTAATATAACATCCTCAACATCCTCCCTCGACATGTTATCCTAGTAATCCTAGTGACAAACAATCCCACGTTCTTCAGAAAACTTGATAGAAGAGTCAGCATAAAGAGCAAGTCAGCTTCTTTGTATTTCAGAACAATATCTCCCCGTCCTTTAAGGCCATTGAAATAATCATGTGTACGGTTTGGTGCTGAATTTATCATTGTCAACGTATTTCATGCATGTTGTCTTCGTGGATTATTGTTGATGAATTTTGTGGACAGCCCTTGTCTCCCAACAATGACCTGAGCCAAACAGCGTCATGACCTGCAGTTGGAACTGCCAAAAATCTCGCCTCAGTCTATGATAAAGCAATAGACGTCTGTTTCTAGCAGATCCAAGAAATGCAGCTTGTTCCCAATTCGATATTGTATCCGATGATTGATTTCTACTCCTTTATCAGCATCAACAAATCCGTCAAGCGGATATGACTCTCGGCTACTAGATTGAGTCAGGCTTCTTTTCTTCCTTTCAGGTATCGAATTACTCTCTTCAGAGCACTCCAACGCTTTGGGTTGGCTTTTAACGCGACGATGTTTTCATCAACATCTTTCATCCTATTTCCATTAGAGTATCCCCAATGCACTTGATGCATCTCTTGTCTGAGTTCCCAGTGTTTGCTAAATTCCATTCTTCGTAACCTTATTCTCTCTTGTAACTGTGGTCGATTCTTTATCCTCTGCTTCTAAAAACCAGTACTTTATGAGCTGCCCGTTTAGTCCAGAGCTGTTCGTAATTTTATTCCTTTCTGCATTTCTCGTCATCGTTGCCTCCTTCTTCTTTGTTCTGTTCTCTCAGTTCCAACCAATATTTTTGCGATCACCCTCGTCTCCTCACTCGTTTTTGTCGAATGTGGTCCTCCTCCCACTGTACAGCCATATTCCCTTAAGAAATTGAAAATAATTGTTTAAAATGTTGGTGATATGATCCTTCAGAGTAACAGAAGTCAGCCGCTTTATCTTTTGCTTCCTCACTACCGAAGGTAGGGAAGCTTTGTATTCGTGAAAGAAGTGAAAAAAAAAAATGTCCTCCGAAATCAAAATTTCCACTTGCTTTTTGCGTTTTAGAACTTCCCGAACAATTTTGGTTCCGTGTCTGTCTGTCTGTCTGTCTGTCGGTCTGTCTGTCTGTCTGTGGTCAATCCTTGTCCCGGGCAAAACTATACTAACCTGTGGTCCGATTTTGATGAAATTTTCAGGGATTGTGCGGATTAGGTCCTAGACGGTCCCCTATAAATTTCAGCACCTTCGGACCAATAGGAGCGAGTGCGCATGCGCAAACGTGAATTTCGACAGGAAAAATCGACAGTAAAAAGCGAGAGGAAAAAGCGACAGGAAAGTAGCGCTATGATTTATCATATGCTTGACGACAAATATGCTTGACATCCTCTCCTGTTGAACGCAGGAACCTGAAATTTGAGAGGGCGGGTCAATGGAGAATGCTGAAGGCGCCTGAGTGATCACTGATCAGCTGAGTGAGATCCAAGGCCATTTTCTCTCCTGTTGAACGCAGGAAGCTGAAATTTGAGAGGCAGGGTCAATGGAGAATGCTGAAGGTTCCTGAGTGGTCACTGATCAGCTGAGTGAGCTCCAAGGCCATTTCCTCTCCTGTTGAACGCAGGAACCTGAAATTTGAGAGGCAGGGTCAATGGAGAATGCTGAAGGTGCCTGAGTGGTCACTGATCAGCTGAGTGAGCTCCAAGGCCATTTCCTCTCCTGTTGAACGCAGGAACCTGAAATTTGAGAGGGCGGGTCAATGGAGAATGCTGAAGGCGCCTGAGTGATCACAGATCAGCTGAGTGAGCTCCAAGGCCATTTTCTCTCCTGTTGAACGCAGGAAGCTGAAATTTGAGAGGGCGGGTCAATGGAGAATGCTAAAGGTGCCTGAGTGGTTACTGATCAGCTGAGTGAGCTTGAATATTACAGTGGAAGAAAGATAAAGAGGGAGAGGGAGCAAAAACCTTTTCAAGGTATGTCACATTTTAGCCATTAGGCTCTAAGCGGAAATCATCCGGGGGTGCAGGGGGCGAAGCCCCCGCCGAGGCGCGCAGCGCCGAGTTTTCGCCAACTGATTCTATACGTCCATGTTACAATGAGTGAGGAAGCTATACTGCCCACCCAACTTGGCAGACGTTTTTTCTCGATGGCCACAAGGGGAGGCCTTTGCTCAATAACTCAACCAACCAATCAACCACCTGCTCGAGGTTAAATTGACGAACACACACTATCGTACGTTCTTTGCTCTGTCACAATTTGATTTCGGAAAAAGAATTTTTTGAGGTTTCTTGCACAAATTCATGGGACTCCAACTTCCAGCGAAGAAACGAAAATAGATTTATACGAGAAATTAATAAAATACCAGCAGGTATAGTCGATAATAATTCTCTCCTGACAAAGTCTGACAACCGTGACGTTTCGCAGTTTCTTCCGACCTCACAAAACACGGCAAACCCCGTGGCCTACATTTCCCCCGCAGAGACAGCGTAGAGAATCGTAGAAAACGACAAGTTAGTTGCTTCGAAAACTCCGTTTCACCACAATCCCAAGTTGTGCCGCCCTTGAACTGGTAGGGCTGGTAGGTCCGTGGGATCCCCATCTGATGGTACAACCTCGTGTCACTTGCGCCTCTCTTCGATTTTTCGAAATGATCCCCTTTTCGTCGGATGTCTTTCACTCCGGAGTTTTTCCCTTAAAAGTAGTCATGCGAAAAAAAAGATTAGTTTTTTGTGTGTTATTGTTCCGTTCGGGTTGATTTGTGGGGGAGTGGGGGGCAGAAGAGAAGTTAAAGGATTTACAGCCATAGCGTTTGGGGAAGAAATAAAGTTCGTGGTGCTCAGTACGGCTGGGAAACGTCTAATATTTTTCACTTACCAGCCACCTTCTTTGTTCCTTAGTGGTTGCCTGCCTGAGAAAACATAATTTTCACTAATGCATGACATCTCAGAGAAACTCCCTTAACAAAAGAGGAATATTTTGGGTTTTATTAAAGGTGGTATTAAAAAATATAATCGATATTAATAGACATTGGGATTTTTCATCATGAATATTGGGGATGCATTTTCCAAAATGAATTATGATCTAGGTTAATTAATTTTAGGAATAAACCTTTGGAATCGGACAAAAAATTGTATGATGACTTTTTAGTTCATTTAATTAACAAAAATGTAAGCTTGTTTTTTAAAAAAAGTTTTTTTAACGTTCATGCTCCACTTTTTGGTTTATTATTTCTAATAATAAGCCTATGTGATCGAAAAATTTTTATAACCCCCCCTCAAACTTTGTCACTTTACGTTTCAAGGTGCGTAGAATCCAAATTTGCAATGTCCGTCCGCCGTCCCCCGTCCGCCGTCCCCCGTCCGCCGTCTGCGGCACTTTTCTTAGCAACACTGGACCGATTTGGTTCAAATTTGGTATATGGGCTCCATTTGGGGTCTAGTTGTGCCGCGAAGCTTTTGGTTGATGTAGGTCACTTCTAAGGGGTGAAAATTAAGGGTTGAAATTTTCAAGAGTGCCCTAGCTCGAAAACTCTCGAAATAAAGGTATCGTTTTTTCACCAATTTTAAATAGTATTGAATTTTTAAAAATTTTTGAGACCACCCGGAGCTCTGTAGGACAAACCGTTCGGTCCCTACGAGTACTTGAAGGTTTTCCTTCGATAAAACAGAATCATGAGTGTGAATCGCAAAAGAGGTCTAATCTCCATTCAAATTTTATCGGACTAAAATGCGATCGCTGTTCATTTCTTCGATTTGTATACAGTTTTGCCTTCTGCGTAACCAGTAATCAAATTTCAATATGAAGCTTTCTATTTTTCCAATCGAGTGTGAAGCGTTTAGTTCTTTCTAATAAACTTGATTGTGAAGGTGTGAAGCCAGAATGGTGTGGTAGGTAGTACCTAGCTGGTAGGTAAAAAAAAGTTGGTATTTAAAAAAAATGTTGGTGGGTAAAAAACGCTGCAAATCATTGCTCAAAGGCTTCTTCACTCTTCAGATCACTGATCAGCTGAGTGACCTCCGAAGCCATTTTCAATCCTATTGAATGGAAGTGCTCTTCCAGGCGTCCCAAGCATTCGAGGAGATCTTCTTCACTCCTCAGATCACTGATCAGCTGAGTGAGCTCCAAAGCCATTTTCAATCCTATTGAATGGAAGTGCTCTTCCAGGCGTCTTCAGCATTCGAGGAGATCTTCTTCACTCTTCAGATCACTGATCAGCTGAGTGAGCTCCGAAGCCATTTTCAATCCTATTGAACGCAGGAAGCTGAAATTTGAGTGGGAAGGTCAAGGGAGTATACAGATGGTGGTAGGTGCTATTGATGGAGAACCAGTGATCTATACAGAAGGGTGATCTATACAGAAAATAATAAACCTTTGAGCAATGATTTGCAGCGTTTTTAAACAATCGAAGGTAAGAACAAGCCTTTGAAGTGGTTGTTTCTCTCGAGCAAACCAAGGAATTTCGAAGATTTCAACGTTCATGCTCCACTTTTTCGACCAATCGAAGGTGATAACCTTTGAAGTGGTGGTTGTTAGACCAAGACGAGCCTCAGAACAGGAAACGGTGATGCCAGAAACAGTCAATGACTCGTGAATGAATGTGGTGCCGTAGGTTCCGGTTTCCCAAGGAGGTTGATTCTTTCGATGGTGGATGTGGAGAGATGAAGATTAGAGAACCGTCCGTGGATGACTTTCCAAAAATGCTCAAGATAGAGCTCTAACTTGAGTAGAATAGCGACCTGGCTTGGGATGTAATAAAGGCAATAGCAAGCCACTTCAAGATGGTCCTGGGAAGGCATCGATGTAACTGAGCTCCGCAGGATTGGTTGATCGGAAGGGAGAGGGGCGGATAACTGAAATCGATGTATGTCACATCTGTTCACTCATATAAATCAAGCGCAATAACAAATAATCTAGCTTTGGTCGAAGCTATAGAACTGTGAGATGTATTGTATTTGCTATCTATCTACAGATAATTACTGAATCCGCCACTTGTACCTATCCTCCGTTTGAGTTGAAACTTTTATCCGAACCAGGAACGGCAGGGGAACTGTACTCCTGTGCCAGCAATTTCGTTGGTATGCGAATGTCATTGCCCTTAAGCGTGACTTCGCATGGCGATTAGGGTCAACACTCGCTGTTTCATTCCGTCGATGATGATTATATTCCATGGTTTTCTTTTGTTGAGAACCTCACAGCCTTTCTAAACGCCGTTATACCTCAATAGCATCAATGAACGATAACAAACTGTCGAGGATAGCTCAGACAGATAATACCGTACGATTGTTTCAAAACACCATTGTTATGTGAAAACTCTCTTAAATATTTCAATAATAATAATTATTTATCATTTTTATCATTTATCAATTTTATAATTATCTCTTAAATATTTCAATAAATATTTATTAAATATTCTAATGATTGGAACTGAATTATGATTCGATTAAACAATTCATTAGGGCTGTCACCAACTAGACTTTGTAGTCTGGGGAGAAACCTGAAACTGTTTCATACTGTTGTTGATTACCCAAGGCTGCCTCACGTGAATTAGTGTTGCCAATGTACCAATGGTACCTGTTTTGGTATAAAAGATAGAATAAAAGGACATTAGAAAGATTGCTTCTTTGTTAACTCCGAATGAATAGGAACAGCAGCAGAGTGGCTCCCAACTAGAATAGTCAGGCGAAACATGGAACATCCAGGGAATTTCGTGAAAAGACCGTAATGAGCCGGATAACATTGTAGGACTTGTTGAAAATCGGAGAAATCAAAAATAACTTTTCAAAGTCCACAGAATATTTTCTGGCCCTCAATCCGAAAATCTCAGTATATTCCATAAAGTTTCCTATCAGTCAAGGAGTTTTTGAATAACCGCAAATTTCATCACGAAGGGAAATTGCTAAGATCTGCCTCACTACCCAAAGTAACATATTAAATTTTGAAACAAAAACACTATAATTATTCCGGTAAGTTTTTGTGTATGCATTCAAAACATTGATGATATTCAGAATCATCCTAAAAAATTGGAACAGGAAGAGATTGGCCTTCCTCCTGCAACACCAATTTTGACGGATACGAGTTCACATTGGCATGCTTATTGCTTAGAGAAATGTAATAATTATTGCTAGTCCCGGCCAATTTCTCCACGTACACTCAAAGCCCATCCTATCCACACCCTAAAACCGCAGCCTCCTCCCTGTGTAGTTTTCAGGGTGTTTTATGTGATGAGACAAATACCCCATTCAACGTGAGCCACTTGTTTTGTTCCAAAGAGTAATGAAGTTAAGTAACCAACATCGTAAGCAAGTTTTATTCTATCGATCAGCCAGCGTGGAATCACCGCTATTTCTGCCGACTGGACTCACCGAGCATGAGGTGCATCTCTTTCCTTCAAGTTGAAGCTCAGATGCCACCTGCCGGATATTCCGCCAACTAGGGAATTCAAGGCAATCGAAGTCCGCCCCCATTGTTGACAGGATATTCGAAGGATGGCAGCACCAAGCTCTCTTGGAAGCTTAACTCTCACAAATCTTCGTAGATCCGTTTACAGCATTGTGAAATATTTTTCTTGATACTCTAGGCCCAGTTCAATAGATTATACCCACTAATTTCTCAACCAATCTTCTTTTATCTTGGAAAATTCGTTATTGCACAAAGTTACAACTTTTAGCAACATATTTTTTGACATATCATTGTGATTTTGTAGTAATAGAACATAGGTATTAATTAAGTCTCTTTCTATTTTGTGAATGTTAGAACTTGACAGACTTGTTGCACTAGAGAACTGCAGTTTTATTAAACAGATTTTTCAATCGCGATAATACCTCACCATAGATAGGTAATGATGTTTTTGAGTTGGTCGTCAACGTCGAGCAACTGGACAGCTTCTTCCTGGACGTGAACTTGTAACAGCTTCTGATGGACTACGGCTTTTATTTTGATGATTTTGTTTATGGATGGTGTAAAGATCCATTAGTTACCTATTTTAGTTCTCCAATAAAGAGACATGAAGGGGAACCCCTGAGTGAGTCATGAAACGGTAGGAAGAGTGAGGTACAGCATAAACACGTCAGACTGACGTCACCCCCCTCCACTCTCCCTTATCCTTGTTACGTGTAGTATAAAAAGAAGACTCAGGGTTTGTTGTTCATGCTGTTTACTTCGATATTTCCACTTGATCGTTTCTCTCTCCTTCGTCTCATTAGAAGCCCAAGTTCCCTAGAGACATCGGTCAGGCCATCAGGGCGCCGGCCTCTGCTTCTATCTTACCTAGGAGTTGTCTTCCCCAACTATCCACTAGGTAAATGCGCCGCCTCCGTCGAGTCTGCTACATCGGCGCCGAGGTCTGTGGCTAGAGCAAACTTTTATACACTCCTTCCCTCGGTTGGCAGTAATGCGCCGGGAAGCCAGTGTATGGTGAATCTCCTGCATCCTTGTTAAATAGGGACCAATAGAAATCAACTAGCCATCGAGAAGGCCATCGCCTTCATTCGACAACACGCAGACAAAACAGTTGGTATACAAAGTTCTATATGTAATCAAACATCTCTGGTGTACCGGTATGCATCTACAATACTCCTCAGTACAATGAAACCGCTGTATAACATTACGGTTTTTTGAGCAAAGTATCCTCGCAACAGCACCCTGTCAAACTAGCTTGAAGACTTGATCGCACAGTGAGGTAATTTGTTCTGGATCGACATTTTTGTGCACCCACCAGAGTCAGTATAATATACTATTATTTGACTTTGTTTTGTATTATTATTTTATTGAACCTGTACATTTTTCTGAATTTGAGTACGATTCCCCTTCTAGCTCTTGACATGCAATACATCCAGGGATGTTTAGATTCATTGGGATGTATTGGCAGTTTTGCAGTCGAGGTATTATGAATCATCGTGCTCTGTCGTACTCTGTCGAAGAAAGATGGCTCAACAAACCATTTTGTCTTCCAATCCCTTCTGTGAGACATTTGTAATCCGATGCACGTGACCAATGATTGGATTAGATTGCGCTCTTATAAGACTGATATCAATCGCTTGTGGGTGAGTTTTTCAAAGTTAGGATTGCACAGGAAGTAGGGATATTGGCTGGTACAACTTTAGTTGTTCGACTGGCTAACTCTGAATCACTATTACTTCAACCAGTGTCCGGACCCAGGTGTCAATAATCAGAGCTTGTCCCTTCGACTGAGACGCACGAGAAAGACTGTCAGAACGCTGGGTCTGGAGGACGGTGCAGCATTACTCCAGATAGAAGAATGAAGAAATAACCAAGAACAAAGATCGAAATTCTGTCTCAATCTCCAACGGTGAGGGTGATTTTGACGATTTTATCACCAAACACTATGCGACCCAAAAGAGAAACTCAACTCCGAAGTTGTCCGCAATAAATTACACATCGAAAAAAAAAAATCCATTACAGTGAGACCTACAAAACTTTAATTGCTGCGTTGATGGTAATCTTATGGGTTCTCCATAAATAAAAATGATCTTGTTGATGCGTTCTTAACTCAATTTCCCCAAAATTTGCAGTTGCATCGTCATTCTCCAGTGACGGCGATATTGGTCTAGTCAGGTTTCTTTTACATCTACCACGAACATGGGGTTATTGAGGGAGCAAAAACTCGTTTAGGGTGCAACCAAGTGTGGAGTACCGTTCAAGTGGGCAGTCATTCACAGCGCTCCCCAGTAAAATAGGGTGAATCAAACCCCTCATTGAGCATTTTGTTGTGGGAAAGGGGGAATATTAAACACCCCCTACGAGGACGATAACGCTGACGTGATTTGCAGTCGTCACAGACACCCTCTACACGTGAAGGGAACACCCTTTGACACGTGGGTTTCATCCGGGCTTTAACGATACAAATCGGATTTACATGTGTAAATTTGGTTTTCGTTATACGAGTAATTATGATCGATGCAAATGGAATGATTGGATCACCACAACGAATCAATGGCTAGTCAAATTACGCAGCTCCGACGAGTACCTAGGTATTTCAAGTTTTTCAAAAATCAGTGAATTTATGCGTATAATTCTTTTTTGTACGATTATTGTTCATCCGTGACTCGTGAAGACCGACTTTGAGGGTGCTCCATTGTAATCAACAAGTTTCGGGGATGGTTATTGTCGATACCAGATCGACAATTATCGATAAAATGGTAGTTCGGGCAAAAGCAAATGATACATTCTGGTACCAAACGAAACTGTCGTACTTGGAGGTATCGAGGGAATTTGTCGCTTATCACGAATTTCCTAAATTTTTATGCGAAAAAGTGCAAGAACATCAGTGGATAAACAACTCTACTCAAACGGTATTTGTATGTTTCACAGCACGGAGATCATACTAAGGTAGAGTACCTACTCCATTAATGAACAGATTTGGGCTTGAATTTCAGCACAATAGCTCCACCTCACATCGATACCTTAAAGCTCAAAGGCCCATCCATCTCCCATTTTGTTTAATTTCAGAATAACTCAAAATAAAAAACTATTATCGACCTTCTTGAAGATTATAGCTTGAAAATTTCCTGAAGAAATTAAAGAGTTTAGTGTAATAAGCCACAATTTAGTCATTGTGCGCTGGTGAAAACTTCTTTTGCGTTTTTCTCAAAACTATGTTTTTGGACTAGCGCCTTTGCGCTTTAAGGTATCACATTGACCACCCAGGTTCATAAAGAACGCCTTCCATTCTGCTCTGTTGACAGCTTCCCATCTCCATTTTCTGACCCCCATCTTCCTTAAGTCCTCCTCATCGTCATCCGTCCATCTTTTCTCAGTACTCCGTCCTCTATTCCTTCCTCCAGGTTTGCAATAAACACCTTCTTTCAGCCTCGGTCGTCAGTAATCCTGTCAACGTACCCACGCCAGAGCATTCTTTGCCTTTTGATGTCGACCTCATGCTCACGACGCTTGTAGAGTTCGTGGTTTTCCCGGATTTTGCAAGTTCCTTTGTTATGAACGTATGTCTGTAGCCGATTACCCTCGTAGTCTGTAGCCTGCAGTCTGTAGTCTACAAACCTCTAGCCTGTAGCCTCATATGCATGTAGCCTGTAGCCTCATATGCATGTAGCCAATTTCTTGTCCCGGCGTAACTATTCAAATTTAACACGTATATTTGAGAAAATCGTTGTGAATTACAAAATTTGACGTTACCGTTCTCAAATGAACATATTATTATGTACACACATCAAAAGAAGTTTTGCACCACCCAGATTCATTCAGAAATATGCACAGGAAAAATTTGGGGTTTGGATTTTTGAAAAGTGTATCCAATCACCAAATAGAAACAACGGAACGGACTTTATTTGGATAATTTTCTTCATTAAAAAAGTTTTCTTAGAAAAAGGCAAAAACTCACTTATCTAACAATTGTAAAAAAGAAAAACACTCGGAATATCGTCCAATTTGTTGGTTTGTTATTGCTGAGAGAGCCATCAACCATTTGATTGTACGTATGCTCGTTCGTGTACAAGCCTTACTTAGGGCCAGGGGGGCCAATACAGACTACTGAAATGATTATTTATTTATTTATTCATTTTTTTACAATTTTTAGAAAATTGATTTTTTTTTAGTTGTTTGCCTTTTTCTAAGAAAAACTTTTTTAAATAAAGAAAATTATCCAAATAAAGTTTTTTTCCGTTGGTTTTATTTGGTGATTAGACTTTTCAAAAATCCAAACCCCATAAATTTCCTGTGAATATTTCTGAATGAATCAGGGGGATGCAACACTTTTTTTGATGTGTGTAAATAAGCATCACAAATATACTACGAGAATCACTGCATGGTTTAATGGCAAAGCATGGATTACCATTAGAGGCTGTCTTGTTTGCAACAACGACTGTTTGTTTAGCAGCCTGAGATGTGGTGCAAACGCTCCAAACCCCGTTCCAAGCAAAGCTCGAATGGCCCCAATCCCAATAAAAATTAAGGAAATCCAAGTTTCTTGAGTGCCACCACAGATGGTTTGTCACACTCCCTTCAACTCACCATATTCGGCGCAATTTGGAGGAATTCTTCGAGTATATCGGTTCATTGGCCGATTCGGACCCAGCAACCATGAAAAGTGACAACTATACTTGTGGATCTTCTTCGTGAACACATAAAATATCGGTAATCTTTCAAAACCGATGCAACGTCGATAACTGCTATTCTTCAAGGTGTTTTCACATTCAGATCAAGTTTGTGTATTCTAAGCTTCATATTTCATGTATGAAGCAGAAAACAAGAAATGTAAGAGAAAACATACAGACATGCAAATACCTACACCAAAAGCCTGCTCCCCAAAACATGCTTAGCGTTGAGTGATAGTATTATCGCCCTCTAAGGTGGGGCTTCTTCAAGAAATCGTTTATACTCGTAGTTTGAGGCGTGGTTAAGGTAAACGTTCGGCAGCTTCGACCTTAATCTCATAATCTTCCTTCAGAATTGCTTTCAATCACGTTCTTCGATCATGAATCATCCAACACGAATACCCTCGTTTTTTTTTCGTGCAATAGGTAATAATGAAATCCGCCGTCAACGAATGACGAAAAACGACTCTGATTAGAAAAAGACTTGTCGTATTTGACTCTTGAAAGTTTTATTCGATTTCGGTATTGAAGAACACGATTTTGATGATCATTTATCAACAGAAAGGTTTATTCAGAGTGAAGGCATTCAATTCAATTTATTATTCAACTGAGAATTCAATTTATTATTCTCAATCGAAATTTTCCCATCAACTATAACACAAGATTACAAAATTTAGGGGTGGTCTGGCTGCCTCGTTCTTTCACCACTTTTCTTATGGTATTTGGTGCGCTGAATCCGAATCTGACGTCAGTTTTTTTGTTTATGTCGGATTTTCAAGATATAGCTAGTTTTAAGATTTTTCTAGTTCTCACTTTTCTTCATTTTTTAGTGAGAACCCATCTTGCTCAAATCTCCTCAAAAAGTACTCGCACTTATAGAAAATTTCATGTAGAATCCGAATATATACTTAGTTTTTAAGTAAAGTTGTGTTAAACCCCCCATTTTCCACAAAACGGATCAAAAAACATCGGTTCTCAACGTTTTTTCTTCGGGTTTTCCTTTATATTTTGCCACTTGAAAAAAAATTAAGGCTAAAAAAAATGTTCTCGGGCTTTTACTTTGTAGGCGGGACACCCCAGAGGAGAATGAGACCAATCGCAGCCTCCTAAACCCATTAATATCGAAGGAATGAGCTTTTTCATGGCACTGAGATGAAAATTCACAAAAACCGTTAATTAATTTTTCGAGATAAGTATGTACGTTCCTAAATCTGTTTTCCTCAAATGGATTTTCCTTTCTTCTACATTTTTTATGCTTGTCACCTATTAAGAGTAAGATCGAAAATAGGTACTCAAAGGGGGAGTAAATCATAATTGGGAAACTCTTGTTTTGTTAAGTGATTTTAATTCAGTTTTACAAACGAAACACAATAAACTGCAGAAAATTTAACGGTGTAAATCTGTTTCATGAAGGCTCAGATGAAGCATTAGTTGGTAAAATGTTTTGTTATTCCTCCACCTCAGAGGTTCCACCAAGATATGAAAACCATGGAAGAACGGTACAAAGGGTATTGGGAAGTTCACATGATGGCGGACTATTGTTGGACCTTAAAAAGAGATTTACCTCAGGCGGCGAAGTTTTCTTTACATAGATGCTCTGAGGTGGAGGAATAACCAAACATTGTACCAACTTTTGATTCATCTGAGTCTTCATGAAACAGATTTACACCGTTAAATTTTCTGCAGTTTATTGTGTTTCGTTTGTAAAACTGAATTAAAATCACTTAACAAAACAAGAGTTTCCCAATTATGATTTACTCCCCCTTTGAGTACCTACTTTCGATCTTACTCTTAATAGGTGACAAGCATAAAAAATGTAGAAGAAAGGAAAATCCATTTGAGGAAAACAGATTTAGGAACGCACATACTTATCTCGAAAAATTAATTAACGGTTTTTGTGAATTTTCATCTCAGTGCCATGAAAAAGCTCATTCCTTCGATATTAATGGGTTTAGGAGGCTGCGATTGGTCACATTCTCCTCTGGGGTGTCCCCCCTACAAAGTAAAAGCCCGAGAA
>CM019182.2:23151552-23337340 GCA_009739505.2 Apolygus lucorum | reverse complement strand
GGCTTTTACCCATGAAGTTGTAGGTGAAGCTTCGTGCTATGTGCCTCACCGTCAAGGAGATAAAATTAAAAAAAAAAAAAAAGATTTATCACTATAATCAGACAGATCTGAAGAAAATGATCCCCAGGATCCAAGTCTTCTCAATGATTCAGAAAGGTGCCCAGCAGACTCCAACCAGAATGCCCCTCTATGTTGCCATATGGCAACACTGGGCGTTAATAGGTTAATTTTGATCATCAATTTTGTTTCTTCCATTTAGTGCTAAGAGTGCTGGTACTCATAGTCAATGACACATTGTACTTTTCTCCCGTCGTAATCCAGTCTCGAGCCCAGGCGACGCTCCTTCTTATTACTTCTTTCGCAACTAGGTATATTGGTCTGTTTTCGTGGAGAGCAAGAGTCCTTGCGATGAAACCTGCGTGCAGGGCAAAAGTTCGTAGGAAAAGCGGTTGCCTTCCAGTCTCAAATGTAGGGAGAACGTTCTTCGTAGAAAGCAATATTGACTTCTTAATATCTCACGAGTATAGAAATACTGTAATTTCTTTTTGAAAACCATTAGTTTTGAAATCGCGCGAAGGAAATTAATACTTGCCATTTTCAACTAGGTGCCTATACTTCACTTCCATTTGTCATATTAACACCTTACTAGGAATGTTGTCTCCCCTTACTATTTCTCTTCCAACGTATCGATAAACTCAAACTCAAAAATTCAAACGGGTTTACAGACTTTTCTTAACAGCGTTGACTTTTGATGATTTTTTTCTTTCAATTAAAAGTTATTCAAGCATCACAGTAACAAGGGGGACAGTCCTTGTCCGCAATTTGAGTTTTTTCTTCCAAAATGAATTACTGATAAATTTGCTCTCTGGCGGCCAAGAGCAAATTTACAATGGAGAAGTTTCCATTGGCATATGAAAAAGTAATAACTAAGTAGCATTATATGACTAGGTATGCACCCACCTATACTGGGTAATAAGCTTGAAAACCACGAAAAGTGGTGAAAAATCAGCCCCAGAAGTCAGATCAAGTGTGATCAATCATATTGACTTCTCTTCTGATTATCCCTGAGGGCATTAACTGCGCATTAACTCGTTTCAAACACTCTCCGGGTTCACTGGAAGTTATTGCGAGGATTTGCTGAACTTTGATGTAAAATTATCTCCGCAAATCACTAAAATAAAACCTAAAAACACTCTCTGAGAACAATTTGATTGCGCATAAGTTGTTGTCAAAAGCTCATCTCGAACTCTGGCGGTTAAAACGTTGTTCCAACATGCTTATGATTTTAGGTACACTTTCAGGCTGTGACAAAAATAGAAAATAACTTGCTGAATAGGTATCTAATCATTCCATCAAAATCTTTTTGTAAGTAAGTTAGTTCGGTGTCGTTCGATACAAGGGTTTGTGTAAACCGCAATCGTGCAAGTACGAAGGCAATACTGTTCGGGATGGATTGAAACTGAAATGCGGTTTGAATAAATTTAACTATGATTTTTGAGGACATGTTTTTGCCTCACTCCATAAATGATCACCTATCAGATCTAAATTTGCCTTCAACGACAACTTGGAAGCAAAACTCACAGGACTCAAAAAACCGGACTTTTTCCTTCTTCAGGCAGAGTATATTGGTGTACCGACGTCTCAAGAAGTGAAGACGGCGCAGAAGGCCTACCTCACCTTCAAGACGGCTCGGTCGTGAAGGTTAGCATTCTCGTACTTAATTCACATAAGGGCTCCCAACCTCGAACCTCGCACTTGGGACGCCTCAAGGGATCGGCTGAGCGGATCCCACACCCACGGAAGACACATTCAGATGGAAATATCTGAAAATCCCTGACGTATGAAGGAAATGGCACGCGGAGAACATAGTAACACTCAAAATGGGTGATAGATTAATTGATGATAGATTTATGTAATCATTGTGTTATTTTCAATAAGATGGTAACAGTTTAGAAGATACATTTTATTAATATTACCCACGGTTTTGAGTAAACCTGTTGAGAAATGAAATGAAAAAACCCGAAACTCCCCCCTCCAAGAAACCAAATCATGGCTAAGGGCCTCAGTGAAAGATATGTTCTAAAATTGTCAACATGCTAATTTTAAGTCCATTGCAATAGCTTAATTTCATTCTAAAATAGATGATCCGATGCATACTAGTTAATCTCAAACCATCAGTCTCTAAGTACCTTCCACTACCCTCATAGGGGACCATCTACACACCAACCCGCACAATCCCTGAAAATTTCATCGAAATCGGATGAGAATTGTAGAAGTTATGGCTGTGGCAAGGATTTCACGTCTGCGCATGCCCAGCGGCTACTATCAGTTCGGGAGTAATAGGGGACCATCTACACACCAACCCGCACAATCCCTGAAAATTTCATCGAAATCGGATGAGAATTGTAGAAGTTATGGCTGTGGCAAGGATTTCACGACAGACCCACAGACAGACAGACACGGAACCAAAATTGTTCAAGAAGGTCTCAAACGTAAAACGCGAGTGGAAATTTTGATTTTGGAGAACTTTTTTTTCAACCTTGAGAGTGAAAACAAAGCTTCCGCTAACTTGGTAGACTCGGAAGCGATTTGCTAAAATATAGTTTACAACTTGAGACATCAAATGAGATTATATAAACTTTTATAATTTTTTATTCTTTTTATTATATTTTTTTTATTTTAATTCATTATTTTTTTTTAACTTTTATTCTTGCCTTCATTGAGCAAGAACTAAGGTCAGTAAAAATTTCCGTATCTTCCCTACTTTACTCGACTTTTCAACAAAAAGTTTTACTCGAAAAATTCGAGGTTTTCCTGTCCGAATGATTAATGTCGTAGATAGAGACGCTATGTATTCGTGCAGTAGGTCTTAAACTTACATAATGTCCTTCTTTCATATCTTTCTAACAACTTTGGTCTCGTGCCTTTCATTAAGTCGCATTTTAACCTTTCGCATAAGTGCGAGTATCTATCTGAATTCAGATGAGATTTCGATGTTTAAGGTTTGTGCGGGATGGCCCCGAGACGGCACTTAAAAAATGGCATCGCTGTCGGACCAACAGGAGAGTCGGTGAAAACGTGAGTTTCTGTAAACATCTTACGGTCTACTAATAGCCCCATTTCGCTCAAATTTGAAGGGTTGTTATGGGCTGGCCCCTACAAGATACACATTGATTTTATCACTAGTTAGATGTCAAAAAAATGTAAAATCATCTACATCATCGGAAACAACTTTTCAATCGTGTTCCTGTTGGCAGCTTAAAAAACTATTTCACTGCATCAAAATTCTCCTCATGAACCGTCCTCCATTTTCCGAGTGTTTCCCAAAATGAGTAAATTAATTTCGGTGATAAAAACCCCACTCTCGTAATTCTTACCTAATTTTGGTTTATTATTTTCAATAATGAACCTTTGGAATCGACCAAGAAAAAAAAGTTAACCCACCCCCTCCCTCATAATTTGGTAATTTGGTACATACGAGTAGATTCCAAAAATCGAATAAAACTTTGGCCGTCCGTCCGAGGTACTTTCCATAGTTACCATGGACCGAATTTGATGAAATTAGGTAATTTGGGGTCTAGTTGTGTCCCGAAGCTTTTGGTTAATGTCACTCACTTCTAAGGGTTGAAATTTTGAAAACGCCCTAGCTCAAAAAATTTCGATATAAAGGTATTGTTTTTCCATAAATTTAAGATAGTATTGAATTTTTAGAGACCACGCGGAGCTCTGTGGGACAAACCGTTCGCTCCCTACGGGAACTTGAGGGTTGGACTTACGATAAATCAGAAATACGAGTGTGAATCGCAAAAGAAGTCTAATCTCCGTTTAAATTTTAGCTGGCCAAAATGTGATAGACGTTTTTCTTCAAGTTGAGCTCTGTTTTGAGTCCTTAGCAACCAGTAATAAAATTTCTTCATGAAGGCATCCACAACTCCCAGTTTTGAAGCGTTTATTCCTTCCAAATAAAATTGATTGTGAAGTAGGTATGTGGTAGGTTGGTAGTTTCCATGGTTGGTGACAATGACAAATCCGTGTTCTTTGCGGACGAGTGACCTATATAAAAAATGATAAACCTTATGTAATAATTTGCAGAGCTTTTTCCATTTGTTTAGTAAATCTCCCACTCTAGCCGAGAGAGGAGCGCGCCACGGGATGTCAAATGGCACAGATCCAATTTCATTCCTTTCCCCTTTCAGATTTTCGCCACGGTTCTGATTCACCCTCGCTAATACATCACTTAACTTCCGTTCTCTCGTTTGTTGGGAAAAGCTGACTGAGCCGAGATTGAAAACCCGATAAATCCCCGACGAATTCTACAAGTGGGTGTAGCACGTAGCTTTCTCGAATCCGTAGCACAATTGTATGGGGATACTCCGATCACAATACATTTTTTCTACAATATTTTGACAGGCAGTGTTTAGATGAGTTCGGCATGGATTTCATATTTCTATTGTTAGCTCGTTGCGATTCAAAAATGTTATGATTACTACCGATGGGAATCTTAGGTAGGTATTGGAATGTAAGTATACATATACTGATTCAAGTCATTGTGGGTTTTGCAGTCATTTGTTGATCAACATTTTGATGGTTTGAGGGTGAGGAAAAAAATGTCCCTATCCTCTTGTTCTTCAAATCCGAGCGCTTTCGTTTGTATTCAAAAACATCATCAGGGTTTTATTTTTATTATACATTTTCTCTTTAATAATTATTATAGTGTAGTGTATATCCATTTAATTCACTTCTATATAATCACAGTATGCATGTCAAAAAAAATTATACCTACCAAAGCGGAACTGGAATGCAAATCTTTAACAAATTAAAAGTACGAACTCAAGGCAATCTATCAGAACACGTATCTATATAGATACGATTATTTAAAAAATAGAATAATGGAATACGTATCAATATAGATAGATTGTTAAAAAAAACCACAATGAAAATCAAATCCAATGATAATTCTACTCTCAGGTGTTCTTCAATCAGTCGTTCGATTTCCAATTAATTTCCAATATATTCAGATGAACAAAAATATATGAAGGCGCGTGCGGCCAAATTACCTTCTTCGCGAAGTGATGTTTGGTAATTTTTAGTGATAAGCTTATTTCCGCCTCACTTTTGTTTTTGTAGCTTAGTTTATCTCCATTTAATTCTATGTAGCATGCATATGATGCAGGTGGAGGTACTTAGTTTCAATACACGGTTCCTCTTCATTTTTTGGTTGTATAAGTTGTAGACCTCATGTAGTTTTATGGTATGTTGGTACTCAGTTCCTCTTATTTACAAGGTTCATTGGTCTGCCCGCATCCCAAACTGGACCCCCACCAATTACAGTACCTCCAACAACTAAGTTTTTAGTTGAACAATTATAAAAGAACAGGTGACTCGTGTTAAAAAAAGTTGAACAAAAAAAAAATCTGATTTTGGGATATTTTTTAGTTTTGAGCTCCAAAATTGTTTGCTTGGAAACCCAAAACCGCTGGAAATTATTCCACAAAGGTTTATTATTTTCCTGTATAGATCACTCGTCTGCAAAGATCACAGCTTTGCCATTGTCACTATTTTTTATTTTTTTTGCCTACCAACCATAGGTACTTACTACATAATTACCTTCACATTCTCCACCAGGCCTTTAGTGTCATGGCATCTTGACTGCTGGAGGACATTTTGTCTATATTCCGCCATTGAGGGTTCCGGATCTGGTCTTTATCTCTTCCAGACGCATTTTTATGTATAAGCCGTCATCGAGGCCAGTAACTTTCCTCGCGTCCGTTGTTGTTACAATGCAGCACAAGCCGTTGAACTCGAACAGGTATTGTGGCACCATCATCATTTCAACAGCGATTAAACATCAGCCGTACCTACGTAAAGGATTGTACGTCAAGTACGTCGTACGTAAAGGATCCTTATCAGATAAATTTTTTCACCTTCCTAATGCCCATTAGGTGTTAGGTAGGGTATTTAGACATTAAGAAAAATTTAATTTGATTTTGAGATTAAGTATTAATTTTAAAAGTGCTTATAGGCAGTTTTTATAAAGAAGCGAGTTTTTTTTTTTGAAAAATACCTACTGCTCTACATGAGTATCAGTACTTACGCGAATTTCCAGGAACTCCTACGCTCAAAACTGTACCAATAAGTACCTGATTTTCTCCAAATGTTGGCGGATGAGATGATCGTCGATGGACATCCTCAGAATCACAGCAGGTTATAGTCTCATGTGCACTGATTTATGGTAAAGAATGACCTGAAAAAGGCCTTGTTCAGTTAAATAAAGTGACGCATAGTGAAATTAGTACGAATAATGAAATGGGAATTAGTATGTGAACTGAATGAGGTCACTGCACTACTCAATTTTTTGGAGCATCTGACTGAGGAAAGAGTATAGAGAAGTAACAGGAGCTTAGTTCAAGTCCAAAGAGCACCCAACCGCCAGATCGATTCTCACAGAGAAGAGATTCCTACAACATGGATACTTCGGTGGAAGCTCTCTTCGACGTATCCACGAGTTCCATGTTTCCTTATCACTAATCAGCTGACCCGTGATAACACTCCCCTCCCTATTATTGATGCTGTTCGTTGTGAATCACTTATTTATTGCGTATTGTGCAAACATAGATATTTATCCAATTTATTTTTAATTTGTGATAACTTCCCAAATTATTTGCGATTCGGTGCAAACGGTGAGTACAATCATGACTTGCTTGGTTGTAACTGAAATTGCTATAGTCATCAGTTTAGGTGTGAGTGCTTACGCCTTTCGATCGTTCCGATTTTATAATTTCGTCTCAATTTTATGAGTTTTTTCCGTTTTCTTCACTACGATGATAAAGCCTGTTGAGATGGAATGAATTTAAATCACCTTTTATATCATCACTTACAACGATTTCTCTTCTTTACGACAGGAATGCGTTAGTCATGGTTTCACAACAAGTTTATTTCAATTAAGAGTAGCAGACTCTATTGTTTATTTTTAATAAGTTTCATCCTACAAACTGTAATGTTCTTAGTTTGAACAATATGGTGTTTTAAATTATTGTTTCTTCACTCATACATATCTACCTGCCGCTTGCCGCCAGAGAAACGAGTTACAGTCATATTACTCTCAGTTTTCTGGTCTTAACAAGAAACACGAATATGAATAGCGTAGTCGTGTTAGGTGTTTCGGTGTTGTACAAATACACCCCCTGCATCGAAATTTTTCAAAATGATCAATATTCTTGGTATTACTAGTCCTAATTTGATTGATGAATGAATATGCGGGTACACCAAGGAGTCGGGACCGTATTGACCGGTTCTATTTGGAAATATTTATTTTCCTTTAGAGGTTTCGACTTTATTAGGTAGTCCTCGATGTGTACTTACTCCCAGTTATGATTCCTGAGATGAACTGTGTATTTTCCGAAAATTTTCGGTTGATCCGTTATTTTCCGCCGGAAAATTTCCGGTAGGGTTTTCTTGGTACCTTTGAAAATACGTCATGTTCAGCTTCTACGCCTACTCGTACATCATGCGTTGTTCAAGCTATTAACGCCAGGGTTCACACACAGGTGACTGACTTCATTTTATTTTTTATTTTTTTGTAACTCCCCTCAAAGACAAAATGTCTTTTTTTGACGGAGGGGGCACGCCATAAATAAAAATAAATAAATAAATAATGGGGAGGACGCCCAGGACTCACCCGACGCCGGCCGTAGGGATGAGGGAAGATGAGGAGGTGGGATGGAGAGAGGGATGAAGGGAAGTGCCTCTATAAAACGACCACCAGTTCAAATATGAGCCGAGCAGGACACGGGTGGTGATACCACGGAGTACGCCTACTGAGATGCCCAACTCACGCAACTCCATGGCACTTTTCCCGCACCACACCCCGCGCCATGATAAGGTTGCAGCCATCACCCTGATGTTGTTGGGTGCCACTCCTTTTAGCTCCGACACCATTTGCCGTAAATCATTTCTATCATACTTTCTTATCCTAGCCCGCCAAGTCTGCTCCATGTCCAAGCTGCCATTGACAACTTGGACATCCAGGATAATGCAAGACTGGTCGGGCTTGATGGCAACAATGTCGGGCTTCTTACCCTGGTCACTTGGCATGTGATACAATCTCTCTCTCTCAACATCCCAGCCGCTAGATGACAAAGCACCTGCTATCTGCTTGGCGACCGCATCATGACGTAAAATGCAGCCCCCATGAGTCCGAGGACATTGCTGCACTACATGATACAGATGTTAATTTCCACTCCGACAGGCGCGGCAAAGGGGTAGAGATGTCCCACGACTACCCCTCGAACACCGTACCGCAGTTGGCAGAGTTGCCATGCGGACGGCGTGGAAGTGTCGGTAGTCGCGGGCCCCAATGCCGTCCGAAGCCCAATCTACCCATTGGGAAGAGACAGAGCTTTCGGAGCACTGTCGGAGTTCTTTACCATCTACTGACTCATGCAGCGCAGCAGCGAACTCAGCAGACGAACTGGGTTTTGGAGCAGATGGTGTTGCTCGGTCACACCATGCTAACTGCTGCCTGACAAAATCAAGCACAAAGCACAGCACAGCAGCATGTTTGGCCTTAGGTTTTTTTCTACCTACCTGGTACCTATCGATACTGGTTTAGATTCAATTTTCAATGTTCTGTTCCATCAATTTCTGTAACATATATTTTTTTACAACACATATCTAGGGGAAGTCCAAACTTGTGGGCATCCAAGAACATCTAGCTGTTTGATTTTTTCCTATTTTGGTATTATTTTATCCCTCGTGATGATGAGCCACATCCTGAAAAGATTTTTGTGAGTCATACACGCTCGCATCCACTCTATGTGAGTTCAACCTTGATGATTCCCAGTACGGTTTCAGGCGCGCCTTTGGAACGTGTGAAGCACTTGTTATGTTCAGCGTGGAGATGTCTTTGCCCATTTCATTTGACCGGGTCCAGCATTTAAGGCTGATTGAGGTTCTGACGGGGTGTGGAGTAGATGGAAAGGATAGGTATTCGCATAATTCACAACATGTACTGGAAGCAAGTGGCCGAGGTCCAGGCTAGTGATTCTTTGACGCTTGAGCTCAGCATCTAAAGAGGGGTTAGGCAAAGATAGGCTAGGGGTTAGGCTTCCACCTCTTCTCTTTTAACCTTTATGCAGATTCCACATTTAAGAAAGAGGTCGGTGATCTTGAGGTTGTGATCAGATTGAACGGGAACGAATCACGTCCATCAAATATTCTGATGATACCTTGCTGCTGGGCGTGAGTTTGGAAGATCTCCAGCTTCTCTTGAATAGACTCTAGAATAGGTATGTACTGGCCAGAAGGCAATCAATATTGCGATGACAAAAATAAATAATTGTTTTTACAAAGTTGGCTGATTTTATGACGATATATAGGTCTACCACAGAAACTTTGGGTCCGTGTAGCGCCCCCTAGGTGGCAGTTCCGCGAACTAGGTATAACGATTGAGTAAACCTTCCATGGTGAAACCTTGACACGGAAATTGGAGCCGTGAGAAATTTGATGTTCGTGTAGTGCCGCGAAATTTCAATTTCGGAAATGCACGAATTTCAAGCTGCAGTAGGAGGGAAATCATGTCACTTTTGAAGGGAGAAATTCCCGAAAAATTATCGTACGCGCGGGATTCTGCTTGATGATAAGAGATACTTAAGTTCTATGTTCTCCAGAAGAATGCGCCAAAGGGATGCGAAGTTTCTGTGGCAGACCTATAGTAGATGATCTCAAAAACAAGAGAATATTTGGTCATAATGGGAGGTTTCAAAGAAGTGTATCTAAATGCCTAGTGAGGGAAAACATAGCGGGGGACGTAGTGGGAGTAGATAAACTTTAATGGGCAAAAATTATGAGATGAAAAACCGAGAAAAGTTGTTTGTAAAGAGGAAAACAGCAGGAAAGAGATGTTAGAATCCTAGCGTTAAGTAGCTTGGAGAGGGTTGCATAGTCAAAACAACAAATCCTTAAGCAAATAACCCACTGAGTAATCAATGAACAATAAATTATAATAATTACCTGTCCTACATAAATTGAACGTTGAAATTGCTTGTTTCAGTTACCAAGATGTCGCTCTACCCTTCCTTAGAGGACATGAAAGTGGGGCAGATGGTTCAGTCCCAATTGAAAGACGCACAGCCGTTCAATCCCCGAGCGAAGAGCAACATGGTCGACGACAGCGATAAGAAGCCAAGCGGGCTGGCAATGCATCAGGCAGGCATGGCGGTCCCCGTCTACCCATCTCTGACGGACTACATGGGCCTTGACATCACTAATAAAACATTGACGTTGAATCTTCCTGACTACCCAGATCTCTCAGTGCAGAAAACATATGTGAGTAGACATATTCGAAGCTCAAAGAAATATTGTTGTGGATATATCTCCGAGTCGCAATGGCGTAAGACCCGTTTCAACTTGAAAAATGTTATATTTTAGAAAAAAATAATGAGTTACAAAGTTTGCTGATTTGATGAAGATATATTAGATGCTCTCAAAAACCAGATTAGATTTGGTCATAAGGGGAGGCTTCAAAGAAGTGTATGTAAATCAAAGTTTTATTTTGATAACAAATGACAACAAAAACCGTCGTTCCAAAAGCAAGCTTGCTGCGAGGTGACAGCCAGCAACAAAGTGTGAGATGCACGCCGGGCATCGAGCTTCTCTCCCCCAGATGATGCTACCAGAGCTGATGATGGCTCTTCCGGACTAGTTGGTCTGCAGGGGCAGTGCAGCACCGTCATCTACCCTCAAAGCCTCCTCCTCACGATCCGCCTGCCGGTTTTCGCCGTATCCCAGATACCTCAGAGTCGCAATCTGTAATTTTATGCGGACGAATTCGGCGACCACTGATCGGGATTTTTCCCATTAGTCCGCCAAGCCTCCTGCAGAATGAGTTGAATTCCTGATGAAGGACCCCTTCGCATGATGTGATTAGAGGCGAAAACGAGCCATGGAGATCTTCAGCAGCTAGGTCGTATTTCCGATGCTTGGCCCTAGCTGTTTCCTAGCTACAGTGCTCCCAGTCCCGGGTGGAATAGGAATCAGCGTCAGCGTTAACAACGCGGAGATCAAAAAACGACGCCCGGTCCCTATCCCACACTCCGTTGACTTTGATGTCAGCAGTGAGTCCAGGCTGTTCTGCTGTTCCTTCCCGCATGACAGTACCTGTACTGACAATACAGTACTGAAAATATTTGATTTGTATATCTAAATGTCTAGTGAAAGAAATAGCTTGGTGTTATGGACTTGGTGGGAATAGATAGACTTGCACTTGACGACAAAGAATCTGGATCTCTGAGCCTTGGGGAGACCACGATTCTGCAGGAATTTGAGGGGGGGGGGAGGGGGTAACCGACGAAAAAGCGATAGAGTCCTTAGTGCTTTTGCTGCAGGCTGACGGTTCCAGGAGTTGAAAAGTCATTTAAGTCTTCCTCATTCAATGATCCGATCATCACAGTCACAACTCCACTCCTCCCCTCCCTCAAACGCACCTAGTAGTCCAAACGAAATAATTATACAAAATTTAACTAAGATAAAATATTCAAATTTCCCACTGATGAAAAAAATTCGTCAAAATCCAATGGGAATCATATTATGTTCGAACTTTTGGAATGTTATCAACCTAAAATCGTGTTATAGAACAGTTCGTTGAGGATGAATTAAACATATTGGGTGCTCTCGCGAATGAACATTGTTGGGATAGTGAGAATTTGTAGAGTAACGAAGCTTGCAATCATCTCGATATTCAGACCAGAAATCGCTCTTGCAGTTCTCTTCTGGTAGCTGAAAATTTAGACAATAGCAGGTGAGTGTTCTTAGCAAAGAGTAGAATTTGAAAGATAGTATGAAATGCAGTCAGCAGAGCAAGTTTTGGGAGTTAGTCAGAGAGCTGAAGAAGGAGAAAAGTCACACTGTTCAAGGACTGGGCCAACTGCTCGCAGTGTGAGGCAGTACGGCTCTTCCACCTTCTAGCACTCCTACTCTCCCTCCAACCATCAATCTTCTAACTCTTCAACGCATCCACTAACTACTCTGGGAGCTGCAAGGATACCTGGGAGAACCAGTGGGAGAGAGAGAGAGAGAGAGAGCAAGGTAGCACGGCTCTTCCTCTCACTAGAACTCCTCCTCTCCAATCCTACATACATCCTCATCCCAACTGTACGTATGCACGTCGCCGGTGCAACTCCGTGATCAGAACAACTACCCCGCCTCTCCTCCTGCCTGGTGGCTCCCACCCCTCGCCCACCCATGTGTACATCGCCGTTCGTCTGGGAAACCCGAGTTCGATTCCAGGCCGTGACATCAACATGTTTTCGCATATCTACGATTTGATTTTGCCTGCTTTTAGAAAGCTTTACAGCTAGTCTTTAATCTCAACTCTTTAGTCTTCAACTCATTCATGGACTAATCAAACAGCTTAGAGAGCTGAGAGGATACCTGAAACCTGTTAGAGGTAGCATTTCTCTTCCTCTTACTTGAGCTTTTACTCCCTGTAACGACTACTCTACTTACAAATCATGATTAATACAATCTTTACCTATATTGTTTGACATACTCGTCACTGCTACTGCTATCTCGATCTCAAATCTATTTTCTTTGCCAATACAGGATATGTCCCTCACGAGTTTCAACAGTATGGTGGCTCCACTATCTGGACAATCTGTAGGACTCAAGAGAGCTCACGTATCCAACGGCATAAGAGAGGTAATTTGCATTGATTAATTCACAATTCTGTTTCTCTCCGTATTTTCCTTCAAAACAGGTTCGAACTTGGGAATTGGATCGTAATTCACAGAGTTGGGACTCAAAAGTTTAAATTCTCAGGGTTCAGTTTGTTTGGAGCACCAAATAAATTCAAGCTGTAAATCCCAGTGTTTTGAATAAGTTTCAACATTTCCTTGTCACATCTCCAAGTCATGTATAATAGATGAATAGTCCGACTCATTTGAGTTTAATTATTATATAATTATATTCAGAAGACAATAAATTAACAGTTCTTGGCGGGTACCTATTGTAACGAACCTAATTAACACTCCAGTGGCTGATTCAACAGAATCAGCTGTTACCTAGCAACGGTTGAAAAATGTTGTATTGATCGAGATTTGAATCAGATCTGAGTTTGAATCGAATCATGCTTTCTTTTCATTCTATGAATTTATATTCTTTATTATCCTTATTGTAACCAACGATAGTGCGTTACACCTATATACTCTTGATCGTGAAGTTCTTCACAAGTCATTAAATACAAGGAAACTACGATGCGATTCATTGCTTCCCCCTGGCTTCGTCCAGTGTGCTCATTAGATTCCTTGAAACTTTTCAGCTGATCCTGTGCAAAGACAAGGACGGGAAGGTCGGTGTCCGCGTGGCCTCCATCAACAGCGGCGTTTTCGTGTCTCTGGTGGCCAAAGGTTCTCCAGCCGAAATGGGCGGTCTTCGGTTCGGCGATCAGGTACTCCAGGTCAACGGCAACAACGTGGCAGGCTATTCAACCGAACAGGTTCACAAGCTCTTCAAGAAAGCGCCCGTCAATGGGATTTCTGTGGTTGTCAGAGATAGGTGAGCTTCATGTTTACTGCAGTTTAAACAATAAGACTTCCGACTAAACTTTATTTACAATCTTGGCTCGCTACCAATTGAGAGCCAAGGAAGTGGATGACAGAGGTGCAAAGAGATAGCTGATCAAAACATCTTTCCTCTTTCGAGTATGGACAAAAGTTGAAAAAAAAATCATTACTTATATCCACTCTATGTCCTAAATGTGACTCAAAAAATAAGTAAAAAAAGCTGCTTCCCGAATTCCATTAGTCATCAAAATCGAAATCAGCATTTGGTGGTGGGACCAAACTTGAATGGTATTCACTTCTTGTGCGGAACTGTAAGATAAAGACATAAAATCAATAAAAACCTAACATTTGTGACAGACGAAAAAATTCAGAAAAAATTTGTATGCACTAGTTGAAAGTTATGTGGGATTCTTGGTCTAAGTACTGATCTCTAACGCCAGTTTTTGGATTTGTTTTTCACTTTGACTGCTCATTTTCGTCGAAAATCTGCTAAAAGGATCGAAAAAATGGAAACTCAAGGCAGGGGGTCATCTATGATACCTTTACAGAGTTTTCATTTAGAGATGGATCTGGCTAGGTGGCGACACCACGATGACATCACTCCATCGATGAGCATTGTAGGTCGCAGGTGACACCATGACGAAACCACTTCATTGATGAGTATTGGGCAAGGTGTCACTGGAGGCACCTCCACTTTTTCAAGATTTTCACACTTATTTACGGAAAAACATTTGTTTTGAAGGATTTTACTCCTCCCCTTGATGGTAGGAATATTTTCTTATACGATTTTCTTGAAATTGGAAATATTGTGAGGAACCGTCGTTGAACTTACCGGCATGGTGGGACGTTGCAAAGCAGGATCTTCCCCACGAGGTGACGGAGTTCTGAGGTAGGTTTCTCAGGGGTTGTTGGTTATATCTTATCTTGCACTTTTTTCACTTCCACTCATCCTACTGAGCGCCTGATTACCCGCTGAAAGTGCCAAATGCGGTAGTAGTGTGGAGGAATATCTGTGGTGTCACTGGTGACACCATGCCACTAAGGGTTAGGGAAATTTTAGGTACACTGTTACTTAATCTGGGAGGTGCGGTCATGGCCGGCGGTTTTTCTACCCAGTGAGATCGCTATTCTTTTGACTGGCTTTGGAGCTCGTTGTTATTCCTTCCTGCTGAACTCAACAGTTTGACCAGACTGACGATGGCTATGAACAAGGTCGTAAACATGTAATTTTCGATTGCCAGTTGTGGCAATCATGAGTCAAAAACCACTCCATACTAAATTTTCAACTCAAGCAGCAATACTTCCTGGTTTTTATGGTACCACATTTGTATATATCTTCATTCAAGAGCTCCTACTCGAGTAATAAAGTAAATCCATTGTCTTCCCAGGCCGTTTGAAAGAACCGTGACTCTCCACAAAGACAGCGCTGGCTACGTCGGCTTCCAATTCAAAAAGGGCGAAGTGATTTCCCTCGTCAAGGATTCCTCAGCTTCGAGAAACGGTCTCCTCACTCAACATCAACTCCTCGAAGTCGACGGCCAAAACGTCGTTGGTCTCAAAGACAAAGAGGTCACCGCCATCATTGAGCTCGCTGAGTCGCCGTTGACAGTCACAATCATCCCCACCCAACTATACGAACAAATCACTAAGTGAGTTCACAATTAAATACTCAATTTTCTCTCTCAAATTTTGCTCCGTTTAGAAACGATTTGTGTCTTAGTTGTCAGTCTTGTTCAACACAAAACCTCTTTGGAGTCCTAGGATCTTCTCAAGGTTAGTATTTTAAGGATAGACCAGTCCCCACCGAAAAGCTCCTGAAAGACTGAAAAAGTGACGTCAGAAATTCATGTTACAAACCTCCATGTTGAGTCCAACTTTTACGTTGTGAAATTCTCACACATGGAATGAAGAGGAAGGAGCCTACAGCATCCTTCCTTGAAGTCATACTTTTTCAGTCCGTATAAAACTATATTTCAAAATTAGAGAAGTTGAGTGGATGTCTTTGTATGAATAGATACAAATTAATTGAGTTGTATTTAACTCATTGCTGTGTCTTTCTTGTTTCGTTCCTTCTTTTTATTTGAATTCAGTTCTTCCTGAATTATTTTTAAGGGCTATACGATGTGAATGTGGAAAAGATGCTTGTGATGGCGCTCGAAGTATTTTTGTATTCCATCCATGAAAAAGTGTTTTTTGTTCCTGTTTTGTGATTTTTCGTGAGTTGATAACAATTTACGAGTGTATTTCTACACGATTTTGTTGAGATCAGCTTCCTTGGAAATCACTGTATTATATGCTCCTGATCACATGATCCTGTTGAGGTGATTTTGAAACCCTACACAATGGGGAAAGCGTCAGTTTCCAATACTAATAATTTATATTTTACTTTGAATGTACTATTTGAGTAGAGGTCAGGACACATTCAAACTCAGAAATCGGAGGGAAATGAGGTGACCATGAGGCGCTTTGAGACTTTAGGTGCAATCAGCAAGTTTGGCCGCTTCAATTGCCAACTCCACCACTTCTATTCTATGGAAAGGGGTTTTGATGTCTGATCAAACTTTATAGTTGCTAGTAAATCCACCAGGCGCACCCCCAGCATGCTGGTATAGATATTTTAAGATGATTGCAGAACATCCATGGTCGCTTTAAGGTGCAACAACACTGCGACCTGACCAGACCTGACATGACTGGACCCATTCTAGACCAGAACAGAGGGTGATGCGACGCTGCCACCATACCGGATCTCCAGTTGTAATTACTGTACTTAACGAATTACTGCTTCTTGGTCTTGAGTTGGAATCCCGATTCTGTTTTAGAAATTGATGTTTTAACAAGTTTTTTGTGTGTCAAAAAGCCGTGGCTGTCCACATTCGTTAGTGATAGATCACAACAATGCAGAGAAGAAAAAAGCGAGAAGTAACAGAGAGAAGCAAAGACTTTTTCCTACACCCGTTTCGTTCTGTAGTCCATGTAGCACAACAGACAAATCGGCAAGTTGACTACTCCGGTCCTATACAAGTGCCTTTGAAGGTGGATGGTGACCATTCTGAGCAAGGCTACCAACATTCGCTGTGGGAGAAGAGAAGAAATAAGTTGTTCCTCCGTTGCAAGTCCTTCCCAGCACTCGCCACATGTTTTGCTTAAAGCTGGAAACACACCAGTACGAGGTAGCGCATGAGACAGCCCGAGGCGTGTTTCTGAGGCGAGGCAAACTGCCTCTACTCGTTCGCCAAAGATCCCGAGACATGCGGAGGCTGATCCATCTCGGATGGATGAGATGGATGGAATGAGCGAAAATTTGTCGAAACGGGTGTACACTCGCCGTATTGGTGTGGATGGGGTAGTCAGTAAAAATGCGTGCCTCGGGGCTTGTTTCACTTCTCCACCTCCCTCTGTAGGGTTTGAATTGGGTTTGTTGCGCTGTGGGTATCGGTATTGAGTAGGTATGAGTTGAGACAACGACATGTCAATTACGCTGGGAAAGGGACGACAATTTGATTCTCATGTAGGATGCCTGGCAGGAGATCGGTGTAGTGCTGGGGGGACATGTCGAAGTGATTAAGAAGAAAATTTTGGGAAAAGATTCATTGGCAATAGAACTTTGTTGAAATCTAAATTTTTGTGGGCCATGAGATGGAGTCTTGCCCATTCAGATCAAATGGAAAATTTTTACTATGCTTTTTTCACTCTTTTCTATGCGCTTTTCTGAACTGCCGAATGGATCGTACGAAATGGATCGCTGCCTCGTATGGTGGCTCTGTTCGTTGCCTCAGGACCAAAAAAGTAGCGAACGAGGCAGTATTTTTTGCTGCGCCTCGCCCTATTTGCCTCGAGTGCTTCCTTGTACTATACTAGAAGTCAAATATTCATTCGTATGACTAAGGCCTATGGTGGAATGGTGAGACACCTTGAGGCAGTTAAGTAGGGGTTAGAGGGTGGTTGGGGAAGGACAGTTGTAGCAAGTTGAGGGTATGGAGTAGAGGGCCCACCTCGTGAGGTTTCACCCGGATGGATTTTTGACGCCAAGTATAGTGTGTACCCAGCTTTATGCGACATTTTATGGCAGCTGCTATCACCAGTCTAACTGGCGGAGAGTCTGCTGTGATTTTCTGGCATCTGCTTTCACTAGCCAGTCTGCTCCTTGTTCCCTCTGACACCACAATGGCTTGGTATCTATTGTAGGTGACAGACTCTGCCATACTCCCACACTGACTGTAGCGACGTAGAGTGTCGTTTGTAGCCTGTTATCTCACTGAGAACTGCATGGTGTCCAATGCAAGTATGGCGGCCCAGAAATCTACTAGTATCACTACCCGTGAGGATCTGAGAGAAGTAATGACACCTATCACTGGCTAGTAAAAAGAAAGACTGTCAAAAGTCAAAATGAGGGTTTTTGTTGTAGTTGTGACGGTGGCACAACTAGAGTAGGTGCTAGGGGCTCGGTGCATGGTAGAGGGTAGACTTAGGTCCCAACCCGACCAAGATGGATTCCCATCAGAGTCAGGTCTCTGGCTCTGGTCCACTCTGGTCGCAGTGTCGCCGCACCTTTATTCCCCCATTCCTCCAGTGTAATCAGCTGTTCATTGACATTAAACTGTTACTCGATTAATTAATCAATACCTGCCTCTATTTACAAGTTCAAATGTGTTCTGAAATCTACTTGACAAGTATTTTCGGTTTTGAGGAAATGGCACTATCCCCAATGATGCTCCTAGCTAGATTGTAAACTAGGAATGAGGAAGATCTTCTGAAACCTGTCACCATGATGATCATCTGGCATATATTTCAGTGTTCATGAAACCATCCAACATTCATTGTTGCGGGCTTTAGTAACTCCAGTATTTCCAAACATTTTGGCTCAAGTAGAACCCAACCAAATCGCTTCCATTATCTATTTTTTCAAAGTCTCAACATTAGAGCAAAACACTCGTAATAAGAGTTTTGAATGTTGAAGATAGTAATTCAGTGTTGTAGTAGTCGTGATCTACGTTCCTCATACTCAAGGCAGAGAAGTATAGAAACACAGGAGTCTATCCAGAGCCTGGAGCTTTAGTTTTTATCATCACCACTCAAGCGCTGGATTGAGACTTTGGCGGTGTTCAGAAGCCACCTTACAACTATATGCAAAGGCCATTTTGGCACAATAATATTGCTCGTCGCCCAAAAATGAGAACTTTTATCGAGTGAAATAGAGTGCGTCAGCTTTTGCAGCCTGTGGTAGGCAAAAAATTCGGATGGTTAGAACGTGGAAGAAATGCTCCGTGGATGGCATACAGCGCTCGAGTGGCGGAAAGAGAAGCTAAAGGTCCCGGCTCCAGCTAGACTTGATTGAGGACATTGTAATGGAGAACCTGCAGGTTTCCTGGTGTCTTCTATCTTGGTTCGCTCAGGTCCCACTGTGTTACAGTATTCAAAATATTTACAGCCTACATTGTTGTATTTCCTGCCTCATAGCTAAATCTGCCAAAGATGTCTCATTTCCATCCCTGCTGGAATTACCCCTAAGGCTATTTTCGTTTCAATGTGTATTTTGTTGTTCATTAGTTTGTAAGGTGTCCATTCTTATCATATTTTCATTATTTTCTATATTCGAGTAATGGTTGAGCAAGGAAATCCATTCCTTTCAACGTTAAGATAGATTATTATTGTCGACAGCCTAAATTTCCCCAAATCGTTGTTTTTTCACGTGCAATCCTAATTTCTTCCATTTTAAGAGTTGATCAATTTTCAAACTAATCAATTCTTTTGAGCAACTCATACATTGTTAATTTTATCCACAATTTCGTTGCATGAGGTTTTGGTGGTTCTAAAGCCTCGTTAATATGGACCGAATTCCTCCACTGACACATTCTGCTACATTTTTTCTCTTCAACACCCATCAGGAAATAATTTTAGAACCTTTGAGAATTTAAACTACTAAAGTTTTGAAGGTTAACTCCACTTTCCACTTTTGGAACAACCTGAACATGGCCGCCATTGGCCAATCTTCAGTCCATGATAACGGGGCTTGCCGATGAATTGATTTTTCTCTAATATAAAAAAAAGTACCTGAGTGTTGATGATAAAACCTACCTTGCTCGTCAAGGTGGATAAAAACAGAAGTTCTCTTCCATTTCGTGTAAATGAACTTACGCATAAACATGTTGGTTGTTGATATTTTTATTCTCTTAGTGGCTTAGCTTTGACGGAGCCAATTCGGCCTTAATGGCCATAGAGTTATTAGAATTAAATAATCGCTTATTCTACTGAAACTCTATTAGAGGTTAGTAGGTTTACAAAATATTTGTCTCAACCTGTTCTGCATGGAAAAGTAGACAAGTATGATTCTCTGCTCTTGTCATGCACCAAAAAAACTCAACATTTTATAACGATGATACAATTTTTTAATTTTGGTGGCAAATTTGAATTTCATTTCGTAAAAAAAAAATATATCTCTACGGAGAAGTGATGTAATTTTTTCCAAAAATTACGTAAGTATCGCGTCTCGGAAGTAATTTTTCAAATTGTTGGTATGTTTTTGATCTCTCAAGACATCTTGACAGTAACACAAAAATCAATTTCGACAAAAATCTACGTTCATCAACCTGCATATTATTTTTGTTTATATAATACCTACCTATTATCCTTCAGTAATTACTCACTATTTTTCTGAATTTCCGTTTAGTTGGTACTATTCAACAACTTTCCTCAGGGATCAAAATCACATCTGTGGAATTTGTTCAATATTGTGGTTTTTAGTTGAAGATGATTATTTTTCAGTTACTTGTATAAAATATTGAGCAGCGAACTACATACAACATTTGAGAAATGATGAATAAGTGGTGTAAAATTATCATTTTGCTCTCCCGGAAAATCGCGTTTACTTCTGAGGTTGTAATGGAATGAGCAGTGGTAGGGGTTTCGAGGTTCCAGTGGCGGTAGAGTGACCCGTTTTGTATAGTTGAAGAGCACCAAGGCAAAGATGTCACAAGAGCTTGTCAGTTGATTGTGACTAGTTTGTATGAGTGCAGGTATTGGCCTAGTTATAGGAAGAGTGAAGTGGATTGATCTAGCAGACCACACAGCATTGAAAAACCGAGCTTCGGTGCCACAATTGGTCTTCAGCTTTGACATCAATTTCACATGTCAATTCACCTGATACCTTTTCCTCATGGTTTTATTCCCTTAAGTTCTATGATTAGAAACTACCTACTTCGTAAAAGATTTTTTTTTATCAAAAAACTGAAAATAATTTTTTATACATTTAAAAAGACGAAAAATTGGAAATTTTCATCATTTTATCTTTTTACAAATTGTTTTGTGAACAAATTTCTTTAGCTCATGAACCCAAGTCCCACATACATAACTACAGACTTACTGTGGAGCAGTACCTACAGGTTGGCAGGACTGCCTTTGAGTCTCTCCCCTTCCATTCTCCTGTCCTACCTGAGTTCCTTGGTTCCCCTGGCCCTGCAGTGCTGTCAGAGCTACATTGATTTGCCATACCCATGCTGCAAGTGTATGTTTTCGTATCTTGTTGGCCAATAAAAAAAATCCTCTTACCCCTGCCTTTGCTAAAAAAAAGTTCCTCGTACATATTAAATGATTAATTGACCCAAGTCCCACCTACATAACTACAGACTTACTGTGGAGCAGTACCTACAGGTTGGCAGAACTGCCTTTGAGTCTCTCCCCTTCCATTCTCCTGTCCTACCTGAGATCCTTGGTTGCCCTGGATTCCCCTGGCCCCGCAGTGCTGTCAGAGCTACATTGATTTGCCATACCCATGCTGCAAGTGCATATGTTTTCGTATCTTGTTGGCCAATGAAAAAATCTTCTTACCCCTGCCTTTGCTAAAAAAAATTCCTCGTACTTATTAAATGGTTAATTAATTATTAAACTCAAGTGAATTTATTTAGCTCATGAACCCAAGTCCCGCCTACATAACTACAGACTTACTGTGGAGCAGTACCTACAGGTTGGCAGGACTGCCTTTGAGTCCCTCCCCTTCCATTCTCCTGGCCTACCTGAGATCCTTGGTTGCCCTGGATTCCCATGGCCCCGCAGTGCTGTCAGAGCTACATTGATTTGCCATACCCATGCTGCAAGTGCATATGTTTTCGTATCTTGTTGGCCAATGAAAAAAATCCTCTTACCCCTGCCTTCGCTAAAAAAAATTCCTCGTACATATTAAATGGTTAATTAATTATTAAACTCAAGTGAATTTATTTAGCTCATGAACCCAAGTCCCGCCTACATAACTACAGACCAAGTGAATTTCATTGCCTAGGTGCTCTGTTCTATGCTCTGAGGGTACTACTTATGAAAGCCACTCGAATAACAACCTCATTGAACTTCACTGATTGAGGAATTTGTGTTGTCAGAAGTTGAATGAATTTTGGTATCGAATATCCAAATTGTAAAAGCAATCATGTAATTTTCTCCTTTCCATTCATGGTACAAGTCGTGTATTGGCAATGATGCCAGAAATATGATTCGTGAATTCGTACGTCAACGATAAGTTGTGCAGAACTTCTGTGATGTATGTATAATGAAGTGCGGTGTAAATAATGTTTTAAATTCATTTGGCACAACTTTCTTTCAATGTGTGTGTGAGTCCTTTCGTTTCGGGCTACGTCAGGCTCAGGTGTGTTTGTTAGGTGTTTGAGTAGTCGTGTTTTGGAGTCTCTTGTGTCCACCTTACTACCAACAAACTATACCACCACAGAATAACCTCTCAGCGGTTGTGTTTCTGGTTACATTATTGAAAAACTTAAGTCTATCATGCTCTTTGTTGCCGAAAACTTCTTCCTGTTTTTGATAAGTTAAGTAAGGCTAAAAAGGCTTTAAAAACAGTGAAATACCTATTCTAAACGCTTTATTAAGTAGCACCTAAGTCCCTTACTTATGCTCAAAAACTTCGGTATGCTCGTGAAATTACCTTATTTTACTACAAACTCATGTTTTCAAACTGGAGCCTTCTTTTACTTATGTAATTCATATCAAAATGCCCGATTTATTTCAAAAATTCTTCAAATCTCAAAAATTCAGGTTTTTTGAGAAATGTTTCAAAATTTGTGTGTCAAAATTGTTTTGAAATTGCGTCAAAATATCAAGATTTTTAAAATTCAAAAATACCCTGCTTTTTTAAACTCTACCTGTTACAATCATTTACCTAAATATACCTCTGCTCTCAAGAAAATACCTCACCTTGAGGATTCAACTCATTGTTACTACGTGTTACAAGAATCACTGTTCTTTTTCTTCACGGAAACTCCCACGTCGCCTCAAATAACCAGGTTTTTGGCTTGAAAAACTCCGTCAGGTTCACAACACTACCTTTTGTCATTAAAAATTCCCGCCTTCTACAAAAGCTCCTCGTTTTTCCTTGAAAATACTTACCTATCTCACTTTGAAGATACAACTCGAAACATCTGGTGACAATTGTTATTTTTCTTCGTGGAAACTCCCGCATTGCCTCAAATCACCACGTTTTGACTTGAAAAACACCCTAATTTCCACAAAACTACCCTGTTTCAACAAAAACTCCTGCCTATTACAAAAGCATAACGTTTAAATAAAATAAAAAAAAAACACTGATGATGCAGCTCCTTGTAACATTCACTCTGTAAAAAAATCACTGCTCTTTTACTGAACGGGAGACTACAAATTTCATCAAATCAACACGTTTTTCGCTGTAAACTTCTGTATCCTAATAGAAATACTCCTATTAGCTTCAAAAACGCCTTCAAAAATATAGTAATTCTATCCAAAAATTTCTGTTTTCTCAAAACATCTTATACGAAATACTCGCTGTTTTGATTGAAAAGGC
Organism: Apolygus lucorum; assembly: GCA_009739505.2. Classification (NCBI taxonomy): domain Eukaryota; kingdom Metazoa; phylum Arthropoda; class Insecta; order Hemiptera; family Miridae; genus Apolygus; species Apolygus lucorum. The sequence continues at coordinate 23,313,967 of CM019182.2, read as the reverse complement.
TTACAGAAACGTCAATTTCTTTACCAAGCTACCCTCTGCTACCAAATTTTTCTGATTTTCAACTCCTGGTACGAAAAGAAATTAATTGAACTGACACTCTTGAATCTCTGTTTCGTAATAATTATAAAATTTACGAGTTGAAATTTTTTGGTTCCAAGTTTGTCGGAAGTTTGGTGGTCCAAGCGCTTAAATATTGCTACCCAAAATAAATTGCAGTATTCAAAGTAGGTATTAAGCGTCATGATACCTATCTTTTTCTTATACATAGAACAAATGAATCGTATTAGGTATCTAGATTAACGTTGTACATAGAGAGTAATATTGAAAAAGATTTTTATTTTACGTGGTACTTCAAATGTAAAATTGTTAGTTAGTGGCTGGTGCAATATTCAACCAAGTAGTTTGTGGTTTTAAATGGGTTTTTATTATTACAAAATGGGCTTCATGTTTAAAACTGTGTGTTACGGATTTATGATGGTGAGAAACATTCACGATCACAGAAACAGGTTATGTTTAAGGTTTACGTTACGATTACTTTGTTCAAACAATGTACTTTGTTGAGGGGTCGCTGGATGTGTGGGATCTACTTGATCAAAATTTTCTCATCCAATTGTATGAAAATAAGTTTGGTAGACAGACTAACCCGAAGAGAAGGTCCAATCCTCTTCTTCCTGTGCACACTCGGGATCTATTGCAGTTAAAGAAGTGGTTACAGTCTTGTTTGGTTGGATGGTTTGTCTCTGAGGTGGGGAGACTTCTCTACAAACAAAAAGGATCGAAAAAACCAATGGAGTATCACTCGCAGTTGGTAATTACTTTCTCGTAATGGATAATTTTAAGTACTTATTATTATAACTCAGCTTTTAATGCGCATTCTTTTGGTTCTTTTCTTAAAACTCTTTAAAGGAGTGAAGTGGTTTTGTGGTTAAAAATTTACAATAAGAACACAAATACTGTCGTCCAATGTTAAAAAGCCGTATCTGTGTCCATCGAGAAATTCATTTTTCGAGAAATACGCAAGCTTAAGTTCCTCAGTTCTGGTATTTTAATTTTTCAACATTCCCGCCTGATTCTTTCACAAGATGATTCAAATACATTTCGACGTCTTTTCCCACAAAAAGCCCGAATTTTGGATATGAACACAGGATTTTATGTGAGCAACTGTTTTTTTTTTTTCGTTGTATGTGTTGATAAAATATCATAGTTTTGGTCTTGCTACGGCCTTTCATTGTTGCAAGATAAGGAATGAATGAGCGGTACAAAGGAAAATAGTTGTACATTGATGTTTTGTTGCCTACAACAAATACGATACATACCTTAGAACAACTACGTAAGGTCTCTTTTCGATGGAAGAAGATCTACTGTTTTTTATCGGTGGAAAACCTTGCAAAACGCCAATCATCATAGGTATTTTTGGAAAATAACTTTTCTAATAATTTCTTCCGACTTCATCTTTCTGAATGATCAAACAGAACTAAAAATTACAAATCGATGGCATCACATGATAACCTCGTATCTCATCCACCTGTAATTCAATTTTTAGCGATAAGAAACCATGGTTATCAGTGACACTCAGCCCTCTTGATCAAAACCGAGGTTATCATTTAGGGCGTTAGAAAGCAGAAAATGCAATTCCCGCTAAAAATTGAATTACAGGTGGGTGGGATACGACGTTTTCATTTAGAGAATCCAAAAAGAACCATTTTGGCCAAAAATTGAGATACGAGGTTATCATATGATGCCATCGAAATCCAACCATACGGAAACCCAAACATCGACAAAAATGGACCCTACGGCTTTTTTACTCCGGACGGCAGAATATGAGTTGAACAGTAGCTTACTCTTACCTGAACCTAAAAATATCTTAACTAGACATGGCTATCATATCTTAGCCTCTCTGCAAACAGTGAACAAGTACCGTTACAGTTCAGACCTTCCTAATACCCCAGGAAAATCCATCAGGTAAAACTCCATCCTTTCCTTCCAGCTCCCCAAAAACCCACCAGTCCAGTTGGAACATTGTCAAGTGCTCAGTTAACCGACAAACAGTTATAGTTGAGCGTACTATATCAATAGAGATATCTTGAGTAAATAACTCAGCATAGATTAACAAGTTTACACCAATTCATTTCCCACCTATTCTGGGAGTGAACTGTAATACAGGTTTGCGATATGTCGTTCCACCTGGAACTGTTACTTGGAACTTAATTCAAGGGTTACATTTCATTCAAATGGTATGTTCGGAGAAGCAGTCCCGAACCAGCTCAGAACCAAACCGGAACTGAAAAGGAGAGGGGATAGAGGCGCCTGGACTGCTCCGTGCTTCTCTAAACCCCTCCGAACCGTTCAGGACTGCTTCTCCGAACGAACCTATTGTAACGGTTCTAGTGGAATCTTATGGATATTATTCTAATTTAGTCATTTACTTAACTTAAAGGGGCCTCAGTCAGTGAATAAATGGGTTTTCTCGCTTTTCTCTGGCAATTATTGGTCGATTTTGATGATTCCAGCAGCAATCTTTTAGTTTTTCAATTCCTTAGGTAGATGCACTAATGAATTTCGAAAATCCTTGAAGCCTTCAAATTTAGGTACAACGTTTTACTTTTAACGTGGAACATGTTTTAGCCATAGGGTAACTACCCAAAAACGATACGCTGCAGGGGGATGCGAGAGGGGGACGCGGGATGGTCATTCGCCTTTTCGACACTCAAAGCGACAAGGTTTTCAAAGCGACAAGTGCTGAGCTTTTCAATGCATTTTAGATAATATGTTGCTTGGGGTAATATAACTTTTTTATCATACCTAGCTACGAATAAAGGTTCTGCACTAAATTTGCCTAAAACATGTTCCATGTTTACATAATTTGCGCCGTAGGCTTCAAGTAGATAGCATCTGTGGGGTCAAAGGGAGAATTAAACAAGTGCATGGGTGTAAAGGTTATAAAAGTAAGAAGAATGCCACAAAAACATGAAAATTGGATGATGATTTCCTGAGAAATCTCTTGAAAAAACTGGCCAGCTGTGAGAAGGCTGGGGGAGGCGATGGGAGTGGTGGGTGGCAATGCTGCTCCTTCAGATGGGGGGTGGGAAGGGGCAACCGAGCGCCGGTTCATAAGAGATTAGACTATCCCGCAACAAGGAATAAACGGCGACCGACTGAGGCCCTTGATATCCCATCCAACCAAACAAGGCTGTAACTTCTGTCTCCTAAACATCCACCAAGACATCCATAAGGACAAAACCAAATACCCCTCAACAAACCAGATCTTACAATCTCAAACGAGGGAAGAAAGTGGTTTGAGCTCCAAATTTCCTTGATCGGTCCACTCCGAACCCCAAAGTGTGCAATATGACGAATTTGGCCGATACGGTAGCATTATATTTTATTTTGAAGACTGATAAAAATGCCTTTGTTCCTTCTTTGTGCCAATATTTACGTCCTATAATTACTGTCCCAAGGATCTACCATAAATTGGCCAAATTCGAGTAGTTGTTCTACAAAGTTAATTTACCCTTTTTTCATTATCAAATTGAAATTTTAAACGTTTTCTTAAGTCGTGATCTAAACTGTAGGTTCGTATTGTGTAAATTATCTCCCAGGAAAATCTTATTCTTACATTATATTATGTTCCTACCTGTTGTGGTAATAGTGTTGATTTAACACAATTTACAATAAATATGAATGAAATTTCTCTCTGCTTTCTTTTCGCCTTGAGCCTGCGGAAGATTATTCGTTGGAACTTAATTACATTTACACTTTTTGCCTATCAAGCTGTTGACTTTGTACTGTGATTCAGCCACTTTATGATGAATTATAATTATTATGTACAATGAAAGATCAATATTACACAACCTCTTAGGCCGTTTACTCGTATAATAGCTCAGATCTGTCGCAACATTATTCTATTGAAATGAAATATTATATTTTATAAAATATTATTAATAGAAAAAATTATACTTGATTATTGTATTGTACCCAATACTTAGAATGAATAAAACTTTGAGCTATCGACGTGTTCTTCATCAGCCAATCACCTAATTGAGTTGTTTTTTGGAAAACAGTATTTTAAAAATACTCGGGTTTTTGGGAGGACGCTGAAAAGGTTATTCAAACGCTCAGGCGATTCAGAATTGAACAATAGAAAACAGAGTTTTGAAGTTTATAGATCACCTGCCTACTATTTCTGAAAAGCTTTTCCCAGTTTGACATCGTGCATGAGTGAAGTTTGTTCACAAAATGTACGTACATTCAGTTAAGACCAGAACCGTTCGTGGTTTTTCAACCAGTTGAGGGGTTTGAGACCGTACAGTCGTTGGAACTCTTGACCGTTATCGGGCGAATCGTCTGTGGAGTTCAATCGAAATACCTGGTTCGTCTGTAACAATAAAATCAACTTGTAAAGTATTGGATGGAGTCGATAACCATTCGGTAGGTTCAACTTCGAGCTATTTTCCAGCCAGCGTGTAGGACGGAAATGAGTGCTCAAATCAAAATTAATGAAGGTTACGTCGAGGAAAGAGCTTAGTCCTTTTTTGCTTGGAGAAAAATCAATTTAAATGCATAAAACTCGATAAAATTTGGAATATTTGATTCTTTATTACTCGCAGGTAGGTGAACATGGTTATGTGTGAACATGGATAACAGAACGAAGTAGATACTTATTTATAATTAAAATAGTTTGTTTATAGACAAATCTATCTTCATTTCAACCTGAGCTACGTTTGAAGCGTCACTCCAAGAAAGATGAGTCAGCTTTTTGCCAGAAGGAATTACACTGATCGGCTATGCCGATGACTTGGTGGTGGTGATTAGAGCTCGAAGGATGGAACACCTCCACCGCTGAATCAGGCAATGTACAGAGTGATGGAGTGGATGGAAGCGCACACACTGATTGGCGATCCAAAAAACGGAAATTGTACTGCTAACCACAGCGCGAATTGAGAGATGTATACCTCTGATTGTGGATGGGCAGGGAATCATCACCTCTCCAGCCATTCGCTACCTTGGTGTGATGTTGGATGGGAAACTAAGCTTCTGGAGGCACATCAGTGGAGCAGCAGATTAAGGCTGCAGATATTGTAAACAAGTTGAGCCGACTGATGGCAAATGGCCCATCACCTGCTAAGAGGAAACTCCTTATGAGAACTGCAGAGGCAGTTATGCTATACAGCAGAAGAGTGGGCAGACACCCTTAGGCACCAAAAGTACAGGGCACGTATGGATGTACAGAGGAGAGGAGCTCTGAGAATCTATAGCGCATTTAGAACTGTCTCAGGTACGGAATCACAAGTGACAACATGAACTATTCCAATATACCACCAGGCACTGGAAAGTAAAAGGATAAGAATGAGGAAGGCAGAGGCAATATCCATAGTAAAGTAGGAAGAGCGGGAAGAGACCATCCGTAGGTGGCAAGCAGACCTTGTCTGTGAAACCCGTGGAAGGTGGACAGCCCTCATAATTGACGATCTAAAGGCATGATTGGAGAGAAAACACGGTGAGGTGAACTATTGCCTGACTCAATTCCTTTCGGGGCATGGATACTTCCGCTCCTTCTTAGTAAAGATCGGGAAAGCCACTGACCCAGAGTGCAGATACTGTGGGATTGAAAAGGATGATGTCTGCCACACCTTCTTCACATGCCCACAATGGGTGGTGCTGTGACAGTATTTGTCACAGCAGTCCTCAAGGCAAAAAAGCTGGATGGAAGATGGGAGGAAGAACATGAGGAATAGAATTGATAGAGAGCAGAAGTAGGAGTAGCAAAAAAAAAAAAATCAGACTTTCGAAACAGAGAAAACCGATTTTGAAAGTTTAAAAATTATAAGATGATGATTACGTGGTGCAAAATATTCCCTAGCCCCTGAAAAACAATAATGATTTGTTGGTTTGTCAAAATATTAAATTTTTGGATAATTGTAGACGATAAATTAAAGAAAACCTCTTTGAAAGTGTGCAATTTGATGATCTACGATACCCAACATGCGAATTCGAGTTCACCTCTCCCCCCCTCCACCAATGGTTCCAGCTTGGCACCAAAGCGGAAATACGTCGTAACGTTGAACTTTGATATATTAGTTTTGGTAGGCAGTCCGTCGAAGTTCACATCCGTATTCAAGGTGAAACACAAAAAACGCACGAAATATGCGCTTTATGGTGTCGCCACTATTAGTTCCATGGTGCTACAGAGAATAATTCATGACAATCCGGAGGTATAATGCAAATTTTTCCTCAATTTCAAAGCTTGAGTAAAATTAGTAAGCTATAAAGGAACCGAAATATTGAAAATTTTCTCACCTTAGCCAAGCACGCAGGGAGTGGACTCTTCACGTATGGTTGAAATTCGATCGCCAATTGAGATTCACTGAAATATGAATTAACAAATTATAATTCGTGAACAAAGGTGGAGTCACTCATTGAATATTTCATGTCATAAGCTGTAATTAATTAATTACCCCTCTAACCTTCACCCGCTGGGGTTTTGTAGTCAATCCATTAAAAATTTAATCTAAATCAATATTACTTCGATTAGTGGGTAGATTCACTTACTCGTCTACTAACAGCTTCCGATTCTCGTCGACAAATGCCAAGATTTCTTCACATTCGTTCGGCCAGTGGGCCACCAGGAATTCCTTGAAGGTTTTCCTTAATCTTCCTTTGATTTTCTCACCGTCACTCTGAACTAAACTGGAGAATTGACCAGTAAGTCATAAAATGTGTACAAATACAAGTTGATGAAGGAGGAAGAAGAATATCTGCCAAATTAGGCGGAGTGAAAAGGATTGAGTACATGATTCACTGTGTCATCGCTACGATTAGTCCAATGGTGACTAAATTCTACTCACACACCCTCTTCCATGAACCTAAACCATCCGGAAATTGCCAAAAAAGAGAACCATAATTTTTTTTGTGAATTTTTGGTTGTATCAGCTCATTTAGGGCTCATAATAGGTACGACGCAGAATTCGGGTATCTAATTGAAGTGCAAGTGAACATTTGATTTCGGAGGACATTTTTGGTTCATCATTTCCAATAATGAACCCTTGGAATCGTCCAAGAAAATAGTTTTCTTCACTCCTCTCCTCAAAATTTGGTGGTTTACGTTTCGAGTTACGTAGAGTCCTATAATCGAATACAAAATTTTCCGTCCGTCCGCGGCACTTTATTAGCAACCATGGACCGATTTTGTTGGAATTTGGTATATGGGCTCCGTTTGGGGTCTAGTTGTGCCTCAAAGCGTTTGTTTGATGCCAGGCCTAAAAGTTGAAAAATAAGGGCTGACATTTTGAAAACGCTATACCTAAAAAAAATTTGACATAAAGCTATTGTTTTTTTAACAATTTAAAATAGTATTGAATTTTCAGAATTGAATAAGACCACCCTGGGATCTGTAGGACCAACCGTTCACTCCCCATAAGCACTTGAGGGTTGGACTTACAATAAATCAGAAACACGAGTGTGAATAACCAAAGAGGTCTAATCTCCGTTCAAATTTTTGCTAACAAAAACGCGATCGAGTTGTACTCAGTTTTGCGATCCCTAGCCACAATTCGATCAAATTTCCTAATGAAGGCACCCAGAAATTGAATTGAGTATGAAGCATTTATTAAACGAAAACATGATTGATAGGTAGTGACAATGGCAAAGCTGTGTTCTTTGCAGTCGAGTGATCTATACAGAAAAATAATAAACCGTTGTGTAATAATTTGCTGCGTTTTCATCGTCTGAAAGGGAAAACAATTCTTTCGCTACCTTGGTGGACTCGGAAGCAAAATGACACTAGGCGTGTGTGAGGTAATTACCTACACTCATTTCTTTGCAATTTCACTTTGCTAGGTCGGTACTTACAGGTCCAATAACGTTCTGGTATGTATTTTGGAGCACATCAAATATTCGAGAAGCTGAGCCTTCTTCTTCTCCTTCGTCTCGGAATCGTACGCTACCATCAAGTGTTCAAATATGTCTGAATTTTCGGTTGACGCAGCTGCGCACCAAAATTTAGCTTTAACTTCGGCCGGAATTCTGAAACCAGAAATTGTTTCATTATTATGTACTTGAAGTTGAAATTGAGGGATTTGGGTAAATTTTGCATTAAATTCGGGGTTGAATGGGACCAACCCCAACTTGCCAACATTTTGGCGAAGTGTTCGCAACATGAAAACAAGACATGTTCATGAAAGAACCGAAAAAATAAGAAGGATTGAGCAGTTTTGCCCAACAACAGCAGAACTGCCGCTCGCAGCGCCGACTCAGGTCAAATAAAAGTTAAGCCGTTTTCTTCAAATATTTACGTGACTAACTAGTTATTTACACCTTTATATAGTCCCATAATTATCCGGAAAATGTTTTGAGATGCTGTGAACTTGAAACATTTTTAGTAATATATGCATTCTAGAAGATGACCGATTTGACAATCATTAGGTCAATTTAAACCAGTTGGTAAGCGATAATCCACGAATTTACCTAATTTAATTTACCTTCCTCCTGAAAAAAACTGTTTCACTCAATGTAGGTAATTTAATTAGTATTTTTTTCATTGGTTAATATCGTAACGTTGAACTTTCAGCTGTTAGTTTCGGTAGGCAGTCCGTATTCAACATACTAAAACCTTTTCAACAAAAAAAAATAAATAAATAAAAAATTAAAAAAAAAAGACCGACCTCAAAAATGATGTAGGTAAACACCAAAAAGGGAAAAATAATATTCTCAGCGAATTCAGATAGGACGGTGGGTAGGAAGGTACTTGTTGAAGTCGCCGTTGAGCCTATTTGTGGACATAAACGTACTTCTGTATCTTCTAGTTACGTCTTCTTTTCTTCCCAAATTCCTACCCATACTACAGACTAGCTTCCACACCGAGTATGAATGTATATCTCTGTTCGTTTAACTATTATGGGAGGGTGTGGAGATACCTCATATACCAATACCTACCGAATCGTGTTATGGATGACGAGGAAGCTATATTCACCTCCTCTTGATAGAATACCCTTCCATCACATAACTGTACTATATCCCTCATATTTGGTAGAACACTGCAGTTCTGACGATTTCCTATACCATTACCAACCAACAATGTTATGTATGACGAGGAAGCTGTGTGCTACACCCACTTGGTAGAATACCTAACTAACAGTACTATAATATATCCCTCATATTTAGTAGGAAAACTAACCTACTTGAGCATTCATAAATTCGTTTGATATGGCTCATGCAGGTTCCGAGCGAATAACCCACTATAATTTCCCCTTCCTCCTCCCGGCAACACCTTTTAGTTATCGGAACCCCCTCTCATTTAGCAGCTCATTTTAAAGCTTACGATCAGACCTTTAATTTGAATATACACAATTGGTCCTTCATTGACTTGAAGTCACATGGGAAGTAAAGTGAATACGGACCAATCTTCCCGAAAACGAAAACCACGTTTTTCAACATCATCCACAAATTTTCGACACTTTTAACAAAACAAAAAGTATTCTGTTTCAAACGGGACCACCACGGATACTGGTAGAACACATTTAAAAAAGAATCATGCAGATTGGCACCAGAATAGAAAAAACGTCTGCCAAGTGGGTGTGGCACATAGCTTCCTCGTATCCATAACCCGATTATATAGATGATCCGATGCATAGTAGTTAATCTCAAAACACCAATCTCTAAGTACCTTTCACTACCCTCATAGGGGACCATCTACACGCTAATCTGGACAATCCTACAAAATTTCATCAAATTCGGATGAAAAATATAAGTGTTATGGCTGTTACAAGGATTTTACGTTTGCGCATGCGCAGCGGCTACTATCAGTACGGGGGTGATGATCTTCATTGGGGACCATCTAAAATCTAATCCGCAACATCCCTGAAAATTTCATTGAAATCGGATGGAAAATGTAGAAATTATGGCCGTTACAAGGAAATTCACGTTTGCGCATGCGCAGTGGCTACTATCAGTCCGAAGGTGGTAATTTTCATAGGGGACCATCAACACCCTAATCCGCATGATCCCTGAAAATTTCATCAAAATCGGGTAGAAAATGTGGAAGTTATGGCTGTTACAAGTAAATTCACGTTTGCGCATGCGCAGTATCTACTATTAGTTCGAAGGTGGTGATTTTCATAGGGGACCATCTAAATACTAATCTGTAATGTCCCTGAAAATTTCATTGAAATCGGATGGAAAATGTAGATGTTATGGCCGTTACAATGAATTCACGTTTGCGCATGCGCAGTCGCTTCTATCAGTCCGGGGATGATGATTTTTATAGGGGACCGTCTACACACCAACCCGCACAATCCCTGCAAATTTCATCGAAATCGGACAATAACTTCGTATAGTTATGCGCGTTACAAGGAATTCATGACAGACACACAGACAGACACACAGACACGGAACCAAAATTGTTCAGAAAGCTCTAAAACGCAAAACGCGAGTGAAAATTTTGATTTTGAAGAACTTTTTTTTTTCATCCTTGAAAAGTGAAAACAAAGCTTCCGCTACCTTGGTAGACTCGGAAGCAAAAACGCAAGGTGTTCAGACATATATAGATATATAAAAAAATCATCCCACGACACCGAAAAGCGTCACCTCCTCCGTCGAGCGCCTTCGTCGCTGTTGAAGTCAGTCGCAATATGTGGTTTAAGGTGTACCTGGTACCATAGTGGTTAATTAAATCCATGGTGGAAAATAAAAATCAGGAAAATCCAGAGGTATATTGAGAATTTTACCTGAATTTCAAATCTTGGCTACTACTAGTAAGCTATGAAGGAACCGAAATATTGAAATATCGGATATTTTGTGAATATTATCCCTCCTCGCCCTCTCCCCATCGCTAATTTTGATAGTCTGGTGAAATAGTGCACAACTAGATAGATTTCCGCGTCGAACAAAAAAAGAACCACGAAAATCGGTTGAGAACTAAGGCCTGGGCAGACGACTCAAGATTTTGTCACATACACGCACACACATACATTCACCTATGGTTTTTTTCGCGGATTTGGATTCAGAATGGTCTAAAACGGATCAGTAGGTATGTGGTTTTTTTCTGTGTTGTTTAATGCTTCACCCCAGATTTAAAGGAATTAGGACGAAGGGAAGGTAAACAGACTGGATAATGTTAGTTTTGATGGTACGTTTCGACTATCCCACACCAGATTTTCCCAAAATTTTAAGTACTACTGTTTCCTAGAAAGTTCTTGAATTTTTAAGACCAATCGGAGAATACACTTTGGAATTGGGAATACACTGGAGGCATAACGGCTTAAATAACATCCCAGCACTATTTTCTGAGGAAAATAAAAATTGGCCTTACATTTTCTCATCGAAAGTGTTGTTGATAACTTGAAGAGCGATGTCACGAGAGAAGTTGAAGACTGCTGGCAGTTCCATCGCGAGGGCCAAATCGAAGATGGACTCCCTCAGTGATCTTTCGTCGAGCAACTCCACTTGGAAGTAGTAAGCTTTTTCCCAAAGTTTGACGTCACTCACTCTTGAGAACACGTTTCCCATAAGGTAATGAATGTATTTCTGAAAAAAATGAGAGGTAGAAACAGTTTAAACAGAGTAACCTATTTGACTTACAGATTTCACATTTTTCGAACTTATTGAGGTTGATAATCAACGTTGGATTTGATACACAATATAATATAATATGGCAATTCAATATTGAACTATGGACATTTTGATACACAACATAGGTCAATTTAATATTGAATAATTGACATTTTCGTACACAACGTTGGACATTTTGATTTGAAATTGGACATTTCAATGTACAACGATTGGAGATGTTGGTACACAACGTTGGACATTATGATATTGAACAATGGGGATTTTATTACACAAAGTACACACTTACACAGCACAGGACAATTTAATATTGAACGAGACATTCTGGTACATGACTAGACATTTTGGTGCATAACCTTGGACATTTTTGTGGACAACTTTGGACAATTTGATATTAAACAATTTAACATTTTTGTACACAACGTGAAATATGTAAATATACTCGTCTACATATTGTTCTAAACATTATTGCTTCCGTGTCTACCAAGGTAGCGGAAGCTTTGTTTTCACTTTTCAAGGTTGAGAAAAAAGTTCTCCAAAATCAAAATTTTCACTCGCGTTTGGTTTTAGACCTTTCTGAACAATTTTGGATCCGTGTCTGTTTGTCTGTGTGTCTGTCATGAATTCCTTGTAACGCGCAAAACTATACGAAGTTATTGTCCGATTTCGATTAAATTTTCTTGTTAAAATTAATTTATTTTTTATATCTTATTTATTAATTAAATGAAGTTATTGTTATAATCACGTGTTCGTGTTTCCTAGTTATGAGTAGTTGTATACTTATGTATACTTATTTCCTAAATTTACTTTCTCATTCATACGTAGGATTTTAAGTGGAATAAATTGTAATAAAGAACGCCGCAGAATTATAGGCTTAATGTAAATCCCGTCAAGTAATGCTAGAATCGCCTGAAAATCTGGCTTGTCTTTGACTAATTTATAAATTAAAAAAACTCAGAAAGTTAGTAAGCACTTACAAACTTACTTACTTACTTACTTACTTTTTTTTTTACCTTTTCTGCTATCGGATTCTAGCAGCATTTGACGGGATTTACTTTAAGCCTAGATACCTATCTACGGCTTTCTTTATTACAATTTATTCCACTTATAAAAAACTAAAACGGAAAAATATCTTCGTCCCGAGCGGCTCTCAACCGATCCATCCTCAAGTTGTGCTGAAGGAGATTATCTGCATTGGAAGCAAACATTCGTAGATGAAATGAACGCTACAGAGAATCCGATAGCAGAAAAGGTAAAATTGAAAGTGCTTACAAACTTCCTGAGTTCTTCTATTTATAAATTAGTCTAAGGCAAACCAGATTTTCAGACGATTCTAGCAGCACTTGACGGAATTTACTTTAAGCCTATAATTCTACGGCTTTCTTTATTACAATTTCCATAGATTGTGCGGATAAAGATGTTAATGATCCCCTACGAAAATCATCGCCCCCGGACTGGTAGTAGCCTGTGCCCATGCGCAAACTTGAAATTTCCTTGTAACCGTATATTTTCAATGTTTTCTCCCCGAATTCGGTGAAATCTTCATGGATTGTGCGGGTTGACGTGCATATGTTCCCCTATTAGTGTAGTGCAGAGTACTTAAAGATGATATTATCATCGGATCATCTATACAATCGGGTTACGGACACGAGGAAGCTATGTGCCTCTCCCACTTGGCAGACTTTTTTGTCTGTAAAGAAGACAAGAAAAATCTTGTCGTTGCTTGGTCAAAAGATCGAAGATGATGCCTTACTGGTGGTGGAGGTATGTTAGGAGGTATCCTTTCCGAATTTTTTCCAATTATTTTCTTCAAAGGATGGTGTTTTATCCTCAAGAGTGGATGACTTGAGGGGGTTAAGAGTTTTGAGTGGGGTTGGACCAGCATGGTGAAGAAGGTTTCGGTAGGTTCATGTGTTCTTGGCTATTCTTGACTAACGTAGATCCAAAGCTCTTAAAGGAGTACATAAAATAATGGTCTGACAGTATCTATTCCAGGGAAGCAGTTAGCACCACACATGGTAGGTAGTACTTTGTAAAGAAAACCTACTTCGCTTAAGTATGTAGGCAATAATTTTTTACCCACTACATTTGGGTCGAGCCACAATGAACCCACCATGCCAACCGAACTACAATGCTATACTGTAGAAAAGCATGCAAAAGAATTGCATCAATTCAAGAACATTATCATTAACATAACAATAGTGGTTCTTTATGGGTGATTGGTCTTTCAGGCATGAAGTTGGTATGAACCGATCACTTATCTTTTACTTCATAATTTTCTTTGCAACTGCTGGATATATTCCTATCGACGGGAGACGAGTTAGAAGAGTAGCTGAAGGGTCACCAGTGTTGGACATCAAATATACCGACTATCAGGTTACCAGATATATCGTGTCGATCGGCTCTGGACACAATTGTGATACTCCCATTCCGGATTTTGTGAGCGAGCTCTTCGGGAAGCCCAAAAATTATGAAATTACTTTCATCAAATCTTGGTTGTACAAAAAAGTGGGACGCATCTGCGCTCCTCTGCCAGGACACCTTTGGTGCACTGGGTCTTTGTTGACGCCTTTCGTTGTGCAAACTGCTTGTCATTGCGTGGCGGGGTATTACAGGAGGGGACCCATAAATTTAGATGCCGACATCCAGTACGCTATGAAACATAATGCCGAAGAACTAGGGTATACTGTCCATCCAGCAAGAAGACTTGTGGCAGACATACTGGTGAATGAAGGCGTCTACGTCGAACATTTCATCATTCATCCAAAATGCAGGAAAGAAAATGAGTTATTCCTCTTTGACTACGCGTTGCTCGTTTTGCACGGTTCTTTCGGGGATTTACAGAAATTTTACGCTCCAATCTATCCGATAAAGAACCTCGCCAAAATGTGGTTGGAGACGCAGGCCAAGGGAAAGGTGTGTTTGCTCATCGGCTTTGGACGTTACAAGTGGGTCGACAACGACGAAAAATTGGATGTGTACCCCGAACAATCAGCCGTACTCAGACATGGATGGTCTCGGGCTTTGAATTTGAGTACGTTCAATAACTTACTGAATCACTAATATTGCTAACTAGCCGATTACCAGTGCATTGTACGGGCCTACGTATATTTTACTTGGCGATAAGGATGTAGCAATAACTTTACCCAAACAGTTTTTTATTTATATGGCCTCGGAAAGGACAAGTGTCTCAGCTGATTTCTTTGCTCACACTACATCTGAACACAATGGGTCGTGACTCGTGAGTACGTAAAATCCCAAGCCTACCAATGATAATTTAAAGCTACCTCCGCAAAAACGTATTCTATTCTACTTTACTCAAAATTCAAATTTATTTCGTACCTATTTTGTTCACGAAATCCCGCCTTGTTTTGTTAATACGGTAGAATATCCTTCATGAGCAATGACGTCAACCGCGGGAAAACTCACCGCCCAAGCGTATTTTTCACATTCTCTAATTATTAGTGAATTCAAGCAATTTAGAGCTGACCAACCATCTTCTGAAGGTAGCTACGAAAATTGGACGGTGTTACACACAAACCGGCCAGGCGCCAAATGATCGTTTGCGAGAAAAATCGAACCAAAACTTTTTTCGGTTTTTTTCTAATCCTGCCTCTCCAGTGATAATTAGAGTGATGAAAACTCGGTTTCTCACGTTTCTTGGAGCGGAATATCAATTGGTGACGTCAAAACCAGAGGATCTTGGGCAGTTTTCGAGTTTTGGCGCATAACTGATTGTTTTTTCGGCTCATAAACTTACAGGAACCAAAACGATGGCGAGAACTTCCAAAGAAGGATGCCCCGGTGAGAGGAAACAGGAAAGACGAGTAATATACGAGAGAGAACGATCGAATGATTGAGGAAACACCTTAATAAACCACAGCTGAGTTTTTGGCAAAGCGTCCAAACTTCACAAATCATGTCGTTTGGCCGCTTTGTGCTTAATGCATACGCTTGGCCTGTTTGTGCGAATTATGGAACTTCAAAAAGAAGTTTGCACTAGCCGTCTATCAACCCTAGTTCATCAAGAAGGCAATAGATTGCGCTTCAATGCACAAAATCTGAAAGTACTCGTCGAGACGAATCGATCGATACCAAGAACTCGATTTTTGATATTTTGGCGCTTGGCAGGTTTGTGCGTAACACAGTCCAATTGACGTTTCTCGTATGTATTAAAAAATTTCACAATTTCTTTAGTTAATAAAAAATATAGATAACATTTGAAATGTGATTACCATGGATACTGGGAGAAACAATTTAGGTTTATTATTTCTAATAAACACTGCAACTTATTACAAAATGGTTTACTATTCTTCCATTCCTACTAGCAATTACTCGTACATTGCTATCTTGGTTACGAGCTTTATTCTTGGTTGCAAAGGGTGCCTAGCTGTCAACAAGAAACTCTATTGAAAGAAACGAACAACGATCGCATTTGATTAGCTGAACTTTGAACAAAGATTAGGCGAATTTTAGTCAGTGAACAGTCTTTTGCAATTGACGCTCGTGTTTCTTATTGTAAGACCAACGCATAAATTGGTGAACAAACAACCCTTATATCAACATTTTTCGAGCTAGGGCGTTTTGAAATTTCAACCTCTATTTTTCACCCTTTAGAAGTAACCGATACTAACCAAAAGCGCAAACTGCACAACTAGACTTCAAATGGAGCCGATATAGGTATATAACAAATAGTATCAAAATGTCTCCATGGTAACTAAGCGAAGTGCCTCGTACGGGGGTCGGCACTTATAAGATTTTCGGATTCTACGTGAAATGTGAACTAGGGAGAAAACATTCTGTTTTTTGGTTTATTATTTTCAATAATGAACCTTTGGAATCGACCAAGAAAAAAAAAAATACTCCCTCAAAATTTGATGGTTTACGTTTTGAAGGTACGTAGAATCCAAAAATCGAATAAAAATTTGGCCGTCCGTCCGCCGTGCGCGGCACTTTTGCCACTTAGCATTGACCGATTTTGATGAAATTTGGTATGTAGGCTCCATTTGGGGTCTAGTTGTGCCCCGAAGATTTTGGTTGATGTAGGTCACTTCTAAGGGTTCCAAAATCAATTTTGAAATTTTGAAAACGCCCTAACTCAAAAACTTTTGATGTAAAGGTATTGTTTTTCCTTCAATTTAAGATTTTATAGAATTTTTAGAATTTTTTGAGACCACCCGGAGCTCTGTAAGACAAACCGTTCGCTCACAACGAGAATTTAAAGTTTGGACGTACGATAAATCAGAAACACGAGTGTGAATCGCAAAAGAGTCCTAATCTCCGTTCAAATTTTAGCTGACCGAAATGCGATCGATGTTTTTCTTCATGTTGGATGATTGGTGGCTTTACAGACGAGTGATCTATATAGAAAAATGAAAAATAATAAACCATTGTGTAATAATTTGCAGCGTTTTTTTTTTATTTTATTTTATTTTTTTTTTTAGGGGAATGCTATGACAGATTTATTGGATTCCTTCTACAAAACTACACCAAAAAGTTGACTTATTTCTGCACCCGCGCCTTACAGCACCGTCCATTTCAAGAACAGTTGAAATCGGGCCGAGGGGATTCAGGTGGTCCTGTGACTTGTGACAACCAGTACCTCGGATTGGTGACTTCATCTATTCTCACGTATTCGCCGAAGGGACCTTATTGGCTCGACAATAGTATGTCGACAGCCTTCTCAGTCTACGAAAACTCCATCGAGTACAGAACTGAATTGAGCTACAGAATTCACGAATTATACAGTTCTGACGATCCATTAAAGGATTACTCTGTAACTCAATCTTACATTGTCATGTACGCCGACAGATTACCTTCCAGTGCTCACCGAACAAAACCCGTCACTTTCGTTCATTTTCTTGCAATCATCATTTTATCCTTGAAATATGGTTATACCTTGTTTCAATAAAATAGTAAAGTTTTTTTAGTCGGTTTTTTTAGCATTGAATGTTGAGGAGCCTCTCGCAACACAAGGGATGTGAAAGAAGAAGGAAAAGAACCCCTTCAAAAATGGACTATCAATTGGTCAATCCAAGTAGAAACGATGAAACGATTTTAAAACACCCTAGAAATTAAGCCAAAATATCAATCCTTAAAATTGCTCCCTAATCGTGGTGTTTAAATCCTAAAGGGACTGTTTCCCGATGTTATTTCGGTTTCATTCATATCATCAAATCTCGAACGCTTATCGAGTACAAGACTCTGACCCACCTTGTTTCTGACTTGATGTTTCTGAACAAAGAATACGACCATTCATTATAAAAATATTTCGAAAAAACGTTTTCCATCAAATCCATGACATGACTCACCCTGGAATAAGGTCAACAGTTAAACAAGTTACATCAAAAGCAGTTTGGCTGGGAATTCAAAAAGATATAACAGAATGGACTCGAGCATGTATGGGATGTCAAAAGAACAACATTTCGAAACACACAAAATCCCATTAAGCATATTTGAAGAACCAGAAGAAAGATTTGCATTTATACACATAGACATTGTTGGACCACTACCACCATCTGATGGATACACTTACATTTTGACAATGATTGACAGATTTACAAATTGGTTGGAAGCAATTTCATCCAAGATGTCACAGCTGAAACTGTAGCAAAAACATTCTACAATTCTTGGATTACCCGATTCGGAGTACCTGTTCAGCTGGTCTCAGATCAAGGTAGACAGTTCGAATCAAATTTATTCAAAAAGTTAACAGAATTATGTGGAGCAAAATTTAAACATACTACACCATACCACCCTCAAAGTAATGGCAAATTGGAGAGACAACATAGAACATTAAAAACAGTAATAAAAGCAAACAACACAGTCAAATGGACTGATGTTTTACCCACAGTTTTGTTAGGGTTACGAGGTGCCCTACAGACTGATGGCAACTATACAATATCACAAATGACATACGGAACAACAATAAAGCTACCAGGAGAATTTTTTGAAGAACTAACAATGGAAACAGAACCAGATACATTCGTCAACAATTTACAACAATGTATGAAGCTATTAAAACCAAGAAAAATTGAAAACAAATCCAAAAAAGACATCTTCATTCACAAAGATCTATCAACATGCACACACGTTTTCGTAAGAGTGGATAGAGTGAAGAAGCCACTAGAGCCAGCTTATGAAAGCCCGTACAAAGTCATCGAGTAGACAGACAAAAAATCTACACTGGATATGAAGAACAGAACAACAACAATTTCAATTGACAGATTAAAACCAGCATACTTCATCGCAGAACAAGAACCAGGAACAACCCATTACAACTCCACGAACGCACAACGACTACACACTCAAGAACAACAGCCAGTTCCAGGACTTCAACCAAGACAGGAGGAAAAAGAAACAGGAAACCAAAAGACCACAAAGAGCGGAAGAACCGTTAGATTTCCCTCACGTTATTTGGAACGCGTTTTTTATTTTAACCCTTGATTTTTTTTTCCAGTTCAACAGATTTAATGACGTACCAAAGGTACTAGAGGGGGAGTAATGTAGGTACCCACAATCATTATTATTTCTATTATTTTAGGTGTTAATTTGGTTACCAAAAAGTACACAATTAAAAACTCATTCTCTAACGTGACACTGTAGTAAATTGTTCTTTAATTAAGAAATACTTGAAATAGTCCACGTTAGGATATCCTCTAGTATGAGGCTTGGGTAAAAGTAAAACAATCTGGCACTAAGAGCATTTGAGAGGAATAGTTCCAGCAAAAAGGCTGCTCACATCAAATCCCCCGGGAACTTCTAGGAGGGGGCAGCCCAAGCAGAGTTGCAGTGATAACGTCGAGGAGGATGGAAACCGGAATTACAAGAGGAGGATGCTAAAATTTGAAGAGAGCTGCTAAATACAGAACAAAATAGAAGGACTTTGGAAGGATGACAAGTCCCACCCAGGCCTGCAGTGCAAAGAAATAAGAAGAAAAATCTAAACACTCATCACTCACCAATCTAACCACTCCAATCTTAACACTCATTACTCAACAATCTAATCAATCCATTTGCTTACTGATCACTAGGAACTATCAACTAACTACCATGCCAACGTATACAAAACTACGGTACTGTTACACTTCTAAGTTGAAGTGTAACTATTGCCTACATAAACAAACCAGGTAGAGGTTGTTATACTTTCCACAGGTGAAGTGGTCGCTTCTTCGAACCTAAGGTTAGTATGAATCAACTACTCATCATGTACTTCACAGTTGTTGGACTGACGCTCGTCAACGGGAGGCGAGTTAAAAGAGTCATCGATGGGTCACCAGTGTTGGACATACAAAAAACGGACTATTCATCCATCAGATACTTCGTAACGATCGGCTCTGGACACAATTGTGACACTCCCATTCCGGATTTTGTGAGCAGTCTCTTCGGGAAGCCCAAAAATTATGAAATCGCGTTCATCAAGTCTTGGTGGTACTACATAATCGGACGCGTCTGCGCTCCAGAGCCTCGACACCTGTTGTGCACTGGGTCTTTGTTGACGCCGTTTCTCGTGCAAACTGCTTGTCATTGCGTGGCGGGTTATCATGCTAGGGGGAACAAAGTATACCCTAGGGTTGACTACGCGATAAAATATAATGAACATGAATTAGGGTATACTGTTCATCCTGGAAGAAGATTTGTTGCAGACATACTAGTAAATGAAGGGGTGTTCATAAGGCATTTTATCATTCATCCCAAATGCAGGGCTGAAAATGGCGTATACGTCCATGACTACGCGTTGCTCGTTTTGCACAGTACTTTCGAAAACCTTCAGAAATTTTACGCTCCAATCTATTCAACATCAAACCTTGTCAATATGTGGTTAATGACGCAGGCCAGAGCACTGGTATGCTTGAACATTGGCTTTGGATTTTTCAAGTGGAACTACGAAGAGGATGAAGCGTATTTCGAACCTTCAGACGTCCTGCGGCATGGATGGACTCAGGCTTTGAATTACAGTAAGTTCAGCAACTTTTTGAATCAGTACAATCGGGATTTTGGTTTACTAAACATAACCTAATGTGTTTGGGTAGTTAATTGAATCTCTGCTGACATTATCCCAAGAAGGCCGAATCAATGGCAATATCTTGTTCTTGGGTTACAATTCTGCTTTCTTCGGTAGTCTTGCTGTCAAATTGCCAATAGTTCTTAAATATTTTGGAACAGATTCTCAAGGTATGAAAAAAAATATTCCAGGAAGAGTTCTCAGTCTTGATTTTGGCACTGTAGTTCGAAGGTTCTCCTTGAATCGCGAATCTATGAGATATTTCTTCAATTCTATTCCAGCCTCAGTTTATACTGTTCAATTAATAATTGAGTTTTTCGGGCGTTTCCCGAGCAATTTTGGCCGGGACAAGAGTACCCTAACAAAATGCCGGAATGTGATAGATGCTACAGCAGGGCACTCGCAGAGTCTCGACTCCTTCGCAGCAGAGTCGGCATTCAACTGTCCTCCTGGCCTTGTCCAACTTGTTGAGATGGTATCTCAGGGGGCAATGGCCCCCCGGGCAATGGCCTCCCTAGTGTCAGCAGAGCTTTTGCTCTATTGTTAGAAATGGTGATCAGCTGCTTGGCTTGCCTCTGCTTTGGTGTGTTGCGCCAATAAGCTACTCTTTTGCTGTCCCCCATTTATGGACATATCGAGTAATGAAGCTCTTGGTGACCCCAAGGACCGATACATTGGGACTCCGATCCCTGCTTAGCGAGTCGATCAGCTTCTTCATTGCCATCTACTCCCTCATAGCCAGGGACCCGGGCAAAGTCAACCTGTTGAACCAAGCCGCAGCCTTCAGATAGTCCAGCCAACCCAGGTTAGCTTGATGTTATTGAGTAGGCTACAATAATACTTGACTATGATTTTATTTTTGCAGGGGAATGCTATGAAAAATTCCTGGGATTCCTTCTGGCTAACTATACACAAGAAGCTACTTTCTTTTGTACCCGCGCCTTGCAGAATCGACCGTATCAAGCAAACCTGATATCGGGGAAAGGGGACTCCGGAGGTCCTGTGACTTGTAACAACCAGTACGTCGGATTGGTGTCCACGTACACTTCGAGGTACGAGAAATACAAGAACGTTTACTACGACAAACGCATGTCGACGGCCTTTTCAGTCTACGAAAACTCCATCGAGTACAGAGTGGAACTTAGCTACAGAATACACGAACTGTATGGTTCTCACGATCCATTCAAGGATTTAACTATACACCAATCTCCCGCGAAAATGTATTCCAGGAAAACATCCAACTGGCTGTCCTCTGGTGCTCCTCATTCAGGAAACATCAATTTTGTTGGTCTTCCAACAATTATTATATTGATTTTATCTTTGAAAGAGGGGCATAATATGCTATTATAAGATGATATTATCTTGCATCATCCATAAATATATATATTTATCTAAATATACTGTTATGTACACCTTATGTGTTATTCGAAACATTAACATTAGCATCTCGAGTTTCAAAATAGATATTTTGTATTGCCTTCCAAGGGGGAGGGGGGGGGGGTCGTCCAGGGAAATCGAGGATAGCAAGACAATCCTTTGTAGCTACCCGGATCAAATGTGGACCGGCGTTGGCGTTACAACCATTTAAAAAAAAAGAATTTATCACGAAGCTTACCGAGAATAGAGCTTTCTCCGCTTCTGGAAAAACCGCATGGTTAAAGACGACGTTGTTCTGCACGGCTTCCCAGACGAGGGCGTCGGTTTCATCCTTGACGCCCCCCAGGATTTCGAAGGCCCTCACAAGAGAGTCTCCGGTCCTCTCCAAGTAGAAGCTGTCGTCCACAAGCATCGCTCTTTGAAAGGCGGGAATCACAGCTTTACCCGCCTCAGCGACAGCGTCTCTCTTCAACTGGGCGAGGAGTAACTCCCAAGTGACCCTGTCATACTGCACTCTGTAGAAACCTGGAGAGTAAATTTTGGGTTATTGATTTTAATGATGAGGTAACTTTTGAATCCGCTGTCATCAGGAAGTGGAAATTCGGAAAACGACAAATTTTCAATTCAATTGAATAATATCCGTATTCTAGACAGGGGAATTTATTCTGAGATTACGAATACTGAGAAAAATATTATCAACTCAAAGAGTTAACTATAGAGTAACTCTTGGCAAAGAAACGACGTTGGAAATTATTACACAACAGTTTATTATTTTCCTTTAAGGATCACTGATTAATTATTCTCATTAGCAGACACGTCCTACAGAGGTGGTGTCATACGGCTACAAAGAATCTTCAAAACTTTGAACTGATGAAACAACCCTGTCTTTCCGAAAATTTCGAGCTACGGTGTTTTGAGATTGTTTTTTCCCACTTTTTAGCCATTAGAAGAAACTGAAAATTATCAAATATTGGTGTCTGGAGCCGATAAACTGAATTTCTTCAAAATCGGTCAACTGGGCAAAATGCCGCGTAATGCGGGCGAACTAATGATAGGTACCAATTTATTTTATTGTAATTATTTTTAATAATAAACCTTTGGAATCGAGAAAAAATTCCAACCTCCTCCTCCTGTCAAAATGTGTTCGTTTATGTTTCAAGGTGCGTAGAATCCGAAAATCAAATACGAAATTTGCAGTCCATCCGCCGTTCGGGGCACTTTCCTTAGTTACCATGGACAGATTTTGATGAAATTTGGTATGTGGGCTCCATTTGGGATTCAGTTGACATTTTCAAAACGCCCTAGGTTGAAAACTCTAGATTTAAAGGTTTGGTTTTTTCACCAATTTAAAACAGAATTGTATTTTTAGAATGGAATGAGACCACTAGAGCTCTGTAGGACGAACCGTTCGCTCCCTACAAGGGCTTAAGGGTTGTACGTACAATGATAAGAAACACGAGTGCAAAAGACTGTTCACTGTGTTGAAGAAGGCCAAATATTCGTTATAATTTCAGGTGATCAAATACGATCGTTTCTTTGGAAAAGTTTCTCATAGTACTCAGTTTATTTTGCTTCCTTAGCACCAAAGCTTGTAATGAAGGCATCCACAACTCATGGATCACGATTTTATTGCTAGTAATTAATGTTCTATGCAGACGAGTGATCTATACAGTAGAATAATAAAATATTGTGTAATAATTTGCAGCGTTTTCGATTTTTGGATTCTAAGTATCTTGAAACGTGTTCCATCAAATTTTGAGGGGGTCGCAATTTTTTTTAGCTCGAATCCAGATAAACACACAGATCAAACATTTCAGCCGTTTTTGAGTTCTTCGGCTTACCTCGTATATTCTAAAAGTTTTGGGATACACCTACCTGCACCTGGGATACATCTACCATAATATCCCTGAAGTCAAATAATATTCTGTCTCTTTAGAAGAAAAGGCATTGGTCACTTGCGCGACCTCGATTTCAGATAAATCGACTGAATTTTGGTTTATTATATTCAATAATTATCGAATCGATGTATTTCTTCATGTTGGATGGTTGGTAGCTTTGCAGACGAGTGATCTATATAGAAAAATAATAAACCATTGTGTAATAATTTGCAGCGTTTTCAAACATTTTGAAAACTACCACTATGTCCAGTGTGTTTTTTGAAATTTGAAACCATACTGCAAATAGGAATTAGTTTTCTATGTTTAATTGAATCCGAAAGCTCGGTAAAGGAGGAGCAGTTTTCTGTAAACACATCCAATCAAGTTCCTTCTGTTTTACCGTAGAATGACAATGTGAGCAAATTAGTTAAATGATCTACCAGTATTTAGTGTTGTATTTTGAAACGAGAAATCATTACCTGTGCCCATTATATTGAGGATAATCCATTCGTCGTTCTGCAAAGTGATGTTGAGGTCAGTTTTACTCATCGGAGCGATCCACGCTCGGGGTATCGTATTCGTGAAATTTGCTTCCTTGCTGGTGGTGTATGAAATCGGTATCCACCATTCGCCCTTAGTGTCGTTCGGAGTACATATTTTCTGAAAAAAAGATAACGTCAAACATAAAACGATGACAACGCTTTTTTCACCTTCTAAAAAACATGAGAAATTGTAGGACTTTGTCAACATTTAGGGTTGCCTTCCACGTTTTCCCCGGGGCCGTCAAACCCAAAAACATGAACTTCCCAGAATGCATTCAATCGAAAACCAGGACAAGGTTATACCTCATAAGGAAAAGGAACATTATGTCAAAGAAGGAACCTTTCGTCAGATACAAACCATGGATTTCAGGTATACATCGTTGTGGTGAACCAATATTTATTATAGTATTTTCGCAATAAAAATAACGAAAGAGGTCCTGGCAAAAAGGGAGGAGCCATCCCCTTCAGGGGAACCCATCCAGGGTAGGAAGGGGGTTACCTCGAGTGGGGACTCACCCCCTCTCGCAACTACCCCTTCGTTATAAGGGCGTACTCCGGCCCTTGAGGCACCTTTCAATTCAAAATTTTCCTAGCCTTCAGCCAGTTACAAACCGCCTATTCTGCCAGTATCTTGATTAAAGTGTTTTCTGAAAAAGTTGAAGTTTTTCTTTCAAGATTTCCCTAGTCAAATCTTACTCCAAACCGTATACGACTGCTTACTACCCTTTTGATCAAAATTCCTTCATTACTATTTACTAGCTGAAGAGCCTGCTAAAAGCAGGCAAAAAATTGTAGATATGTAAAGAAAAATTTGATGTCGCGGCCTGGAATCGAACCCGGGACCCCCACGTTCGGGCGACATACGTACGTACGTACGGTTGGCGTTTTATGTATATAGATTCTACTTTTGGTTTTGATCGCTATCCGACTAGTAAATAGTAATTTGCTCAAGTAAATTCAATTTTAAACAAGTTGTGAGGTTGAAATGAGACTTACTTAAATCAACCTTACAACTTGTACTTTCCAACTACGAAATTGACTACCGGCAATTGAATTGAGACGTCTTCGAGTCAGTTCCAGTCAACATCCGGTAGTTAACTAGTAGTAGCTCCAAATTGGAATGCTGACATCACTTGACTGCTCGCTACCAATTTGGATGCATCAATATCTAGTAAGTTGATGGCTTCAGAGAGAAAACGAATTTTCGACAGAAGGGATGAAGGAGACAGGTCCCGCATAGCCAAGGAAGAAAGAGATTCCACGATGGTAAGCTGGCAAGAGATATGGACAAGAAAATATAGAGGACGGTGGACCACACGGCTAGTGCCAAACATCCAGAAATGGACGGACAGGAAGCATGGAGAATTGAACTTTTTCCTCACACAATTCTTCACAGGACATGGACTGTTTTATGCCTATCTACATAAAATGGGAAAGGTAACTGTCCCAACATGTCCGCACTGCCAGAAGAGAGAAGATGATGATGCGCTACACACCTTTTTCAAGTGCACCAAATGGGCGGCTGAAAGAAGCCAGCTGCTGGCAGAGCTGGGATTAACTTCCCAAATTTCAACACCAGAAGCTGTCGTCAGCAAGATGCTGGAAGGTGAGAGGAGCTGGAGTCTTGTGGCAGCATACGCAGGGAGTATCCTGACAAGGAAGACATTGTTAGAACGAGAGAGACAGAGAAGGGAACACTTGGTCCGTCCCGCCATCCAGAACTGATGAAGTGCCCCAGGACTCAGCCTGAAGTAATGTGTTAAACAGTTCCAGGCTGAGCATCCAACGTGGGAGAAAAGGAGGTGTTTTTTTTAGTGGGTTTGAATCCCACATAACCTTGAAGTCGCGGATCCTTCAAGGTATCTTACGAGATCCAACTCCACCTGTGGATCATAAAGATTTTCTCACCTGCCTGCCGGAAAAAAAAAAAAAAAAATCTAGTAAGTAAAATCGTGCAAGGTAGTACGTAGTCCAGTAGGAGGATGAGTAACAAAATTGTCCTGAGTCAAATTGTGTTCCCTTGGAGTCAGAACAATCATATTAGCTTAATTTCGGGCATTTTGATTCGCCGTTGGAATTTTGCTTGACGGAATAAGACCAAAGACGCCTCTGTTAGTTCAGCAGGACTGAGATGTTCTCCCGACCTCCCAACGACCAACCTGAATCCCCTCACTTACAGTGTCTACAAACAATAACTTACCTGAGAGTATAAACAGTGCAGATCTCTGATTTCAGAGGTATGGATCGGGGCGTTAAAAATTGTGGATTTGTTCACTTCGACGATCTTTTAATAAAGTCAAGCTCCGTGAGCAGCTTTCAACTTCCTTCAATCTTGAACAGTCCTCATGTGAAAATGGTATTACTCTTACATGCACATGAGCGAGCCCTGAGTTGGACTTCCTCCATTTTTCTGAGGCTTAGGATGTAATCAACATAGTGTTTTTTAAATTGAGAACTAGGCCTAGGTCATAGAGGGCTGAGGACTCCCCATCTATGTCCTTCTGCATGAAATTCCTCGGCCACTTCAACACCGTCAGGGCCATGCAATTAGCAAATGCAGTGAGATATTTCGCTGTTTATAATGCTTACTTACAGTAGGAATTGGATAGGCCCCTGATCGCGGGCCTAAGAAACTTCTCTCGATCCCCGTCTGCTGGAGCCTCCCCAGACAGATAGGTCCGTATTCACAAAAATCGCAAAAGTGACACTTGAAGTCGCACTTCGGAAGTGATACTTTAGGCCAAAGTGAAACTTGAGGAGAAATCGCTATTCACAATCGTTCACAAAACTCCATTTAGTCGTTTTGCACTAAGGGCCAGTAAAGTGTGGTAGGAGCCAAACTTACCCGGAAAGTGTAACTTGACGAAAGTTCAGCATCGGTAAAGTAAGGCTAAAGTAACACTTCTTCTAAAGTTCGATTCGTGAATAGCTTTTTTCTCTAAAGAACAGCTCTAAGCGGAGCTTCCAAGCTTCACTTAGTAAAAAGCCCTACTTAGTGTAGTTTGTGAATACGGTTGAGAGTCCCGGAACCAGTCTAAGAAGTCACCTCGTTACTCTCCAACCTCCTCACCATTTCTTCAATATTCAACAATTCAAATGCTCCGGAGAGATCGGGACACATTGTAAACCCTCAGACCTCTCCTCAGTTCTCCATTATCAATGTCCACGTGAAATCGCAGTAGCTTGTCAGTCCCTCATTCTTTGACATTAACGCTACTTACGCTACTTTTCAGTAGCTAACTAAAAACTCACTTGACTGACAGAAAGCGAACCGTCTTTGTTCCGATTGAGGATGACTACCGGGTGACTCTTGTAGGTAACCCACGTTTTTGCGATTTCATTCAGCGACGTCGGAGCATTCAATTTCCGTTGAACTCCTCCTTCGCCAACTTGTCGCTCCACAACATTCCAAAGGTCATCTTCGATAACGAAAGAATTGTTGCTGAAACCAATAAGCAGTAATACATACATTAGTTACCAAGCAAAACAGTGGTTATAAGTCCCAAAATATTGATTTTATAATAACAAAACATGCACGAAAATGGAAGAAGATGAAAAAAGTTGAACATGTTGATAAAGATCCATCCCTCACTCATCAAATATGGTATTTCTTCTCTACAAATACATATTACAAAGAAAAATATTTGAAAAAAGTCTAGATCGTAAAGTCGTGAGTTGAGATTTTCATTTTAATTTTTAGTGTTTAATTTTGGAGATCCTCTTCTTATGCTCGAAAAGTGAAAACAATCAACAAATATTAATAAATAAACCCTGCTGCCTTGGTAAACTTGAAAGCAATTTATGTAGACCTGAGCGTCATCAAATCACATAAAATCTATTTCAATGAATTACTGAATAATTCAATTAATAATAACATAAGGATGTAAGTCTCGATTTTTGTCTATAAATTTACCGTCTTACCACCTAAACATTTTAAACGGTCGAAACTACTTACTATTTATTGATGAAGGAACGGAGAGCGCCTTGGAAAACTTTGGGCGTGACAATGGATTCGATCATGAAGAGCAAAGAAGCACCTTCAACAGAAGATTGTTGTTTTGAACTCAATCAGGTTAATTTCATTTTTACAAAGCTGTGTCGAAGCGCTTTAAAACTGGATGGATTGCTCTTTCTACGTTTCTACACTACTCGGCGGGCTCAAACTCTAATTGCCGAGTAGCATCTAGGAATTCATCATTTGGATAGGTACCTGTGGAGGTGCATCACGCAAGGGCGACCCGACCCCATTCTGAAATTACTATTCTATGAGGACCGTTTCATTTGTTCAGCCTCTACTCTTTTCCCTTTGAGAAAGGATATCTACTAATATATATATTTTTTTGAGAGAGAGAAAATTTAAAATCTTTATTGAACATTTCCTTTGTGGCTACTTTAGAACCGTACAAAAATGATTTTGATTGAATGTCGGCTACGTCACTGGAGGAAGAGAAGACCAGTTACTGAGCGAGACCCAATTGAAGAGCTGCTCCGTCGCTAAACCCTAAAAGTTCTTCAGCACTCCACCATCTCTTCCTCGAGCCCCTGATGCACATTGAAGTGGCTCGTAGCCCAGCGAACGCTAGTCTAGCTCTCAGCCATCCTCGGACTGCACCCTGTGGTCGACTCCATTTGTCTGATAGCCTTTCTGCTAACACCTTCACAAAAGCTACTATTTCAGGGGCAAAAACTCCATCAACTGAATAAACCAGAGAAGTGAATGAAGCCCGACGTTCCTCGCAGGCACTAAGGGAATTTTCGTTTCTTTTCTTCTTCTGCTCCTGAAAAGATGGCTATGACGGGTCGAGAGACACATGAGAGAGCATCTGTGTCAACTACACGGATATCAAACAATGCTTCCCTCTGTGCCTCCCAAACCCCTCGACATGCTAAGTCCCCTCTAAGGCCAGGTTGCATCTGAGTTGGTTCTGCAGTGATGGGCTGCTTACAACAGTTCCCCCATGCCGACGTCATTAGTTCACCGAGAACATCCCTAACTTCATTATGCCGCCGTGAAATCAGGCCTCCTTTCTTGCAGCTTAGGTGCAACCCTCTGCTTCCACAACTGTCACAAGAATTGGGTAAGTTCACTGGTGTTCGCTTACACCGCACTGCTAGAGCATCTCGAAATTCACTCTGTGACAGGTCATAGTTGTGTTTCTTCAGTGGGAGTGTGACTAATATTAATTAAGTTCATTCAGTTAGAGATACCTAATTAAAGTCATAAGCAATGGTGGATTATAGAATGGCGTTCTAGTATCTGCAGGCCTAATCTATTGAGTTAGATCCCTGCATATTATACCTACTCTTTGGTTAAGTACTGGTGTTGTACTAAGAGGAAATAAATGTAGGGAGGATCCTCATCCCTACGCCCGGGATGTGGATCTGCCGAGAGGCAAAATTGATTTGTATTCATTTGCTTCAAGTAAATCCAATCAAGCAATCCCGAATTTTTTATTTCAGAAGTATGTATGTAATATATCTCATAAATATATATAATATAGCTCATACTCATGAATTCTTTCAGGTATATTTATTCTTGTGGACATTTTTCAAATCGGATGTAATAATTTATTGACATTTTATGTCTTTACTATGGCACATAAATGAAAAATTGTCACGCGGGGATCGTCCCGAGGGGAGCGTTACGCGGAAATTTGTGATGATTTTCACGTACAACCAATCGTTCCTAGGGAAAACTAACTTCCTCATTTTCCACCCCACAAAAATCGTTCACCACTCATTGGAAAGCTCTCAATTTATTAAACATAAGACATAAAATGTCTCTCGTGGTTGCGTACTTGTACGAAAGCTGTATCCACCGTTTGTGTTTTTTTTTCAATCTTGATAAGTGAAAACAGAGCTTCCGCTACCTTGGTAGGCTCGGAAGCAATGTGGGAAGTGCGAAACGCTGCAAATTATTACACAATGATTTATTATTTTTCTATACATCATCAGCATCCTATACATCATGGATGGTTGGTAGCTTTGAAGAACGAGTGATCTATATAGATCACTCGTTCTTCAAAGCTACCAACCATCCAACACGAAGAAAAACATCGATCGCATTTCGGTCAGCTATAATTTGAACGGAGATTAGGCCTCTTTTGCGTTTCATACTCGTTTTTCTGATTTATCGTACGTCCAAATCTTAAATTATCTTAGTGAGCGAACGGTTTGTCCTACAGAGCTCCGCCTGGTCTCAAATTCTAAAAATTCTATACCTACTATCTTTAATTGATGGAAACACAATACCTTTATATCAAAATTTTTTAGTTAGGGCGTTTTCAAAATTTCAAAATTGACGTGACCTAAATCAACCAAAATCTTCGGGGCACAACTAGACCCCAAATGGAGCCTACATACCAAATTTCATCAAAATCGGTCAATTCTAAGCAGGGAAAGTGGCGCGTACGGCGTACGGCAGACGGCGTACGGATGGCCAAATTTTAACACAGAATGTGTTTTTGCGATGACCTACCGAAAAAAAATCGTCACGAAAAAGCGACAGAAAAACCCGTTACGCGCCTTTTATAATGATTTTCACGTGCAACCAAGCCGTTGGTAAGAAAATAGAACTCCCGCAGTGTTCATTGCACAGAAATTGTTCACCATTCGTTGGAAAGCTCTCAATTTATATAGTATTTTTCTTGTAGTTACATATTTATTTATATAACATTTATAGGGTTTTAGACCAAATTAAATGTCTAACAATTATTTATTTTATTATTGCCAAAGACTCCACATTTATTATTGTTGTTTTTTATTTAACGGATGACTAGCATCGCAAAAACACATTCTGTGTTCCTATGATTTCATACAGAGTATGGAAAAAGAAATAAACCGGGGGGTGCAGGGGGGCGGAGCCCCCCGCCGAGGCGCAAAGCGCCGAGTTTTTTATTATAATAATTGAAGAGCTCGGCCGAAAAGGGGTACATGTTCCTTTTTTGAATTTTACAGGAGAGCCAAAAAACGAATCCCAATCATGCGGTCACGAATTCACAAGCTAAATCGAACATGTACCCCTGTTCCATCAGATTTCCCATAAGCTAATGATATATTAATACGTACCGTATAATAATATAAGAAAGCTATCTATTTGTGGCGCAGTTACACATTATAGAATTTACAAATGTATTTCAACCCTTTACAAAATAATTAAACCCTTTACAAAATTATTTCAACCTCTGGGAAAAGGGTTTAAATAATTTTGTAAAGTGTTTGAATAAATTTCTAAAAGGTTGAAATAATTTTGTAAAGGGTTGAAATTAATTTGTAAATACTATACACGAACACAAAACACTGTGAACACAAAACGTTTGATAGAACGAAAAACACTTTGATAGACTTTGAACACAAAACGTTTGATAACTTTGAAAGCTTGATAGCGAGAAGAAAACAGGCGGTCGTCGGGTTTTGAGTAACTCATCGTCCTAGCAACGGGAACATGTATCCCTATTCGTCTATTGGAGGCGTCACATTTTCACTTGCTCTCATCGCAAAAAAACAACCATGAAGTTAAAAATATCGATATTTTATTCTATAATCGTGTAGAGGAAACCTCAAGCTTCAATTTGACGCAAAAAAAATTTTTCGTAAAAAGTGACATGTACCCCTTTTCGGCCGAGCTCTTCAATTTATAAATAAAATCATTTATTGTTGCCATCCATTTTTAAACTAATTTGATACTTCAGGTACGTCAGGTAGGATATATTGGACGAAGTGGGAGGTACTAACAACCTTGCATAAATTTGAGGAAATGAATACCTAGTGAATATGACCTGAAAAGCATTTGCAAAGCTTAAGAATCAACATTTTTAACAAAAATATCAGATTAATCATTTTATTGGCATTAATTTTGGCCAATGTTAGCCTACCATACAGCCATATTATTGCAAATCATTGATAAGACTGGATTATTGAAATATAATAAATGAATACAAAATGTCCAATGAAACCCCTTTCTCCGCAGAGTTTCCCATATTGGTTGTGGCAACGATAGACACTAAAATTTGCCACATATTAACTGCATTTCACAAATTTAACAAATGTATGATCAATGATTATTAATCTGGAATACCATGAAATTATAATGGACATTTTACCTTCATACCTTTGTAGTAGCGCCACGACGAGAAGAGTGTGTCATCGTCCCCTACGGACCTGAGGGGGTACGAGTAATCGTAAAAAAAACATTCCGAACTCATCACATCCTTCCTCGCCATCCATTTAACTCGGTTCACCATATCAAGATCATGAGAGTGCTAAAAATGTAAAATCTACATAAGGTACAAATCAAAATTTGGAAATAGTGTACTTAATAAGTCAGAAATGCCATCTGGAGTAGCGTTTTACTATTGATGATGGTACGAATAAAACATGAATAATAGACGAGCTCCTATCATCAAATTAAGTAAGTTTTAGTTATCCTTCTCTCTTACCGTTCCAAGAGAATAGTCTAAAGAGTTAGAAAAATGATAATAACTGTTCCTTAGCACAATTTTTGGTATTAATGACTACCTTTTATGGAGGAATTAGAAGGAATTTGTTTTCTTCTATTTCAGTAAGGTTGGAGTTACAGGAAGAAGAGACTGTCACCACCCATAAAGAAGAGATGGATCATTCTCGCCCTTCTGTAGGAGATACGGATTAGTTCAGAAAAAGAACAATATGTTTTAATTATCTTCAGGAGGTGCTCTGTATCATCATAAAATAAAAATCGATAAATCCTTAGCACATTGTAAACACCATTAACGGATAAATGAAATAAGACCTACTTTGTCGGGGATCTGGCCGTGGAGGAAGGTAGGTATAGCCTCTTGTAACCACATTCCGCACCAATCAGCCACAGTGACCGAATTTCCGAACCAGTTGTGGGCCAATTCGTGAGCGATGGTAAAGTAGACTCTCCTTATGTCGCTTGCTGACGATCGTTTCCCTTGCATCAAGGAATCTGCCCTACAATTCAATTAAATCAAGAAATGCAATGTAAGGAATGCAAAATTTATTTAAGCACATACCTATCAAAGCCATTTTGTAACTTGTGTGTCATTTCTTGTAAAAATTTACCAATTAACGTTGGAAGGGTTAATTTCAGTTCTGAGACTAAATAAACTAATAAAGACTAGATAAACAATTTTGCTAAATTGGGTAGGCAGTGAAGCTTTCTCTCTTAAAATAACAAGGAGATTATACATAATTGTAGAGTTGATGTAAAGATGCTTATGTTAAAAATTACCACTGACAAATTCCCCTATACAAAATTTAATTTTCACGATCATGCTGCTTGAGGGAGCGGCTAGAGGATGTCTGCAGGCTGACAGCGCTTATGCGATATTAGTTTCAAGCTCCAGAAAACCACTGAATTTGCTCAGACGCACAGTACTGTGAGTTTATGGATCAAGTGATCAAAAATCAATTTGTGGAGAGTTCTGTTAGAGAAAGTTGCTCTGATCATGGATTTCATACTACTTCATATTTTAAGGAAAGAAAATTGCACAATAAATAATATTAGAAGGAGTTGAGTAAAAGGGTGATTCTCAAACTTCGGGACAATTCATGTCCTTTGTTAATAAAAAAATTTCTGTTCAACTTTTCTCAAAAAACCTTTTTGTAGTTGTTTTTGTGGTATCACGCCTACATGACACCACCCTAGTTGATCTATAAATCGATCAATTCATGTGCATAATCAATCGATATGTACCTCAAATCTCATTGTCGTGGCAAAACAAAAGTAACATTTCACCAATTTTACAAAAGTTTAGGTACCGAAAAATAGGTAATAATTAGGTGTCTTTAGAAGTGCATTACACTGAATGATGAATCGTCACTGTCATTAGCGCTGCTGATGCTGGAGAGAGCGCTTCCACAACTCAGTTCCATAGCGTTAGATCTGCTTGGTACAGCATTAGGTATCAGTTTTGTGGATGGTGGTCGTGTCAATGAAGTTATCCCTAATCAGATACTGGTTGATGACTTCATAATCTTTTCTGTTCTATTCTGTTGATATGAAAAATGCGGATGTGGTTTTTTTCCTCTCCACACTTTCCTGCGACTTTAATTTTTCAAAAAGCTTTCTATTAGATTGAACATTTCAAAGAAAAAAAAAAGTTGCGGCAAATTCCAACGGGATTGAATCAAGGGATAGTGCCAGAAAACATTCATCAAATGCTCTAATTCCCCATTTCTCCTCTTTTTGAGAAATTCACTATTTAATGTTATGATTTAAGAAGAAAAATTGGTAATTATTATTGTGTCGATTTTACCGAGTGCTCAGGGGAAATTCATTCTTCAAAAATTATTAAAAAACGTGAATAAAGCACATAGGTACTTATGCCGTGACTCGTCATGAAGAGCATTAAGACCCAAAGTGTTGATATGACGGTATCCGCACTCATAATGAGCTGGTAGTTCATCGTAAGCGTTTTGGGTGAAATGAGTTGTTAACATAAATGATCCGGAACTTTTCCTCTGGTGATCCGTAAGAGGATTGTGAGGTCAGGAAACCTATTTAAACGTGCTCAAAGACTATCTGCGGATAGGTTCTTGCACTCCTTTCCAATACTAATAGACGTTCGTTTTTTCGATTTTTTACACATACTCACAGTACTGTGAGACGGCGGGACTTAGAATCAATGCGAGCAAGACTTTTCACTTTTTCAACGTAGAGAAATTGGCGTTCAAGTGAAGTCACGTCGAGCGTGGGCCGCTGTTTGTAAAGTTGCCGAAATTCATAGCGGATCGCCACAAGGTAGGCCGCATCAACATGTGCATCAAACCCAGACCATGATTTCGAGTGATTTTTTTTCGGCACAAGGATTGAATACAAACAGACTGATAGACCTTGAACCAAACTTATTCAAGAAGCAATGATACTTAAAATGCGCTTAAAAATTTCGATTTTGGATGACCCAAATCTTTTAATTGTTGTATGAAGTGAGGTAGTGAGGAAGCCAAAAACATAACGTTTGCAAGTATCTATGAGTTTCATGATAACTCCCAACTCACTGATACATGATGAGCCCCCAATTCTCCATCCCGCCGACTCCTGGCATGTCCATCACGACGAACATATCGAGCTTGGGAAGGCTGTAGTTGTTCGCCGTGTAGTCTTCCAAATCTTCAACAAAAACAGAAATAGAGAAACACGTATACTAGCTGACGTAGAACCTTACACGGTCGGGAATTCCAACCTGATTCATGGGAAATGAACTCACAGAAATATGTCCTTGGAATCGTTACGTCGCAGACGGACAGATGAATTCGAAGATTGACTTCTTATTCGAGGAAAGTAGTGATATTAGACAACCTTTATATTATCCAAAAGTGTTTACTTTATGAACGTACCTACTATGTAAGGCCGATTTCACGATGATGGATTGAATATAGGATGAAGGTTCAGGGCATCTACCTATAGCCTAGGTTTCCCATGAACTATCTCATCAATTTGCAATTCTAATCTTTCCAGAGTATTTTGGATATTACATTCCTATAATCATGTAATTTTTTGCTTGAATTATATTGCACATTTTGAGTTTTTCAAGCGTATTCGAACCTTATTTACAACGAAAATATGAGAGTTGATTCACTTACATTCAAGGAGTTTGGGAACCAGGTTTCCGACTAAGATGGCACTGTAGGTATTGTGCATCTCTCTGGGAACCCAAGTGGTGATTTCTCTGGACTGGTATTCTCCCAGTGTTGCTCTCACCGGAACGTAATCGCAAATCACGAAAGACACGAGGTAAGTCGACATTAGAGGAGTCGTTTCAAACTTGACCACTCTACAACAGTTGATTGCAATCATCTCTATCATTACATCAAATCAAACCAAATGGAATTAACCAAAGACTACTTTGATCAGTCTTTGCAGTATAAACTTCAAGGATCGATTCTTGAACTCATATCCAATAAAATGTACAAGAATAAAACCCACAGTTTAGAAGTATAAAATCCACAGTCCATCTCGTTTCTTGCCATTCTTACTTGTGGTCTCTGCTCCTACGAGGCATGTTGGACAGAACGATCAGCCGTTTCCCTGGGTTTTTTATGCTGATGTCAAATTTAGCCTTGTACTTGGGAAGGTCGATGCAAGGAAACACCGTTCGAGCGCCAATCGGTTCGAGGTCCGTAAAAATGATCCATCTGCAAAAATATTCACAAAGTGATGACATTTTGTACTCATTGAGAATAATTCTTCTGTTCGTGGCTGATATTTTACAAGGAGCCTCTAGGAATTGGCTGAGTAGGTACGCCTGGCAGGATGAACTTCTTTCCTGAATGCGTTCTGAAGCGGCACATTTGATATGATGCCTCTTTTGGTTCCCTAGTACGATTTACTCAACGTGTTGAAAGTAAACTAATCATCTGATTGTGCTGAATTCTCTCCTGATGAACTTAATTTTGCAGCCAACAACCCGTAGAATACTGGCTTGGTCTAGTAGTCTACAAATAGGTTCCTTAAAATGAAATGTTCAACATTTTTTCACCTGTTTCTATCAGATTCATCGTAGTACTGCATATGAATTCCATCGGAATCATTGAAAGTCCCCTCATACGTGACACCCACGATTACGTTTTCAAGAGAGGAGTAGTCTAAGACCTCCTGAGGCACACTCAAGGTCAAAGAGCCCTCATCCATGAACCAGGTGGAAGTGTCAAGATCAATGCTGTTGACTCTCACGCTGAGCACGTTTAGATTGACGCTGGAAAATAGAAAGAGAAATTATCATCGAACAATGAACTGGAGTAGTACAACTCAGGTACTAGTAACCTGCACAGTACAAACACATCCCTGAGCTAGGCATCTTGAGAAATGTCTCAGCTGAGATAGGTACTCATGAGGCTCTTCTAACATGGAGATTTCGATAAGTTTTGGTCACCTGTGCAGTGTTATGGCATCAGTATTGTTGCTCAGAGAGCCCAGGATGCTGACTACTCCTCGGAAGGTCTTCTGCTCTGGGTTGAGGTCGAGGTAGAGCGAATAGAGCTGCGGCACGAACGGCGAATTGCCAGCTGAAATCTCCCCGGTGCACTTCCCTGAGTCGACGTGGTCGTCGATGGGACGGATCGAGAAAGAAATTTCTACCGCCATCATCAGGCCGACGAAAATCTAGGAGACATTTTTACATGAAACGACGTATTCATTCATTTGTTCAGCGGGTCAAAAGTACATGAGTCCTCCAAAACTAAAATTTTCTCTAGAATTTTGTTCTTCAGTTCTTAACAAGGCAAAACCGAACGAACCATTTTGTAAGAGATCGATTGCATTTACATAAAAATGTGTAGGTTAGTCCCTAGACAGTCATCTGTGAATTTCATTGCTGTTAGGTGGCTTGTGGGTGTTCACGGAAACGTGAATTCCTTTTAACTATGATTTTCCTTGTAGTCGGAAATCTCTAAAATTAAGACGGATTTTTGGTTTAGACTCCAAGACGATAGAGCCACTCAGTGTAATTTACACAGTTGGTATTTTGCGTCAGAAATAGTGGACTCCCCATTGCTTCTCACCCTTAGCCACCACGACATTCAAGACGACACGCGAGTTTCGAGTTTTAACAGCATTTTAAAAATTATGATATACGATAGGTACCCAACATGCGAATTTGACTCCACTCGTTTCAACTGTCAGTTTTGGTAGCTAGTCCATAGAAGAACTCATCTGTAATCTAGGCGAAACAACCGAAAACCCACGAAATACACGTTTTCTGGTGCCCTGGCACCATGGTGACACCACATTAGTTTCCTCAATTTCAAAGGTTGCAGTAAGATTACTAAGCCTCAATAGGAACCGAAATATTGAAAAATCGTGTATTTTGAGAATATTATCCCCCTCGATATTCTGGTGACGTAATGTGCAGTAACTGGAAAGTTATCCTACAGAAAAATAATACCCACCTAGACTTATCCATGATCTATTGTTTTTCTCATCAAGGAGGAATTTAATTGATTTTTTAAATGAATGAAGACACCTAGACGAAGGCTATTTCGGATCCTTTTACCAATTTTCTAATTCTAACTATTCCAAAGAGAGAGATTGAAAAAATACAATTTTGTAAAACGGAAGCTCAAAAAAGTTAGGAAGATAAGCTGAAAAGAATCGGGTATACGAAAGATGAGAATACATCCAACAAAATGAAAAAAAGTTAGAAAAGTGGGTGTGACACATAGCTTCCTCGTATTTACAACCCGATTATATTGATGATCCGATGCATACTAAAAAGTAAGAAGTAAACAATCATTTCAGGTTGGATTTTTGTCCGACTGCCATTTCCGGCGTCGCGGACGTCATCAGCTTCTTCCTAAGATCATTCCCATTGCCTCACCGCCCTGGGTTGTGTCGAGGGGATGAGCTGCCGGAGATGAGCCTTGAACCCACGACCCCGCAGGTATAGGTAGCAATTAATTTCAAAATGTAGGCAAATGGTAACTCAAAAAATAATTATTTAGTCAAGAATAATTAATTTCACATTTTTGAAATTTGAACATTTTGAAATTAATTGCTACCTATACCTGCGGGGTCGTGGGTTCAAGGCTCATCGCCGGCAGCGTGCGTTTTTCGGCGTTCGGGGCTCTCATCGCCCCCCTCGACCCAACCCGGTGAGGCAATGGGAATGATCTTAGGAAGACAGCTGATGATGTCCGCGACGCCAGAAATGGCGGTCGGACGAAAATCCAACCTGAAATTATTTCAGTAATTGGTAATTTCAAAATGAAGTAATTATCACAAAATTATTCAATTTCTCAAAAGTATGTTTTTACACTGATAATTGGTTGCTCTTCCCTAAATTACCAATTACTGAAGTTGGTATTTTAATTGTAACGACTTTAATTGGTAATCTAAAAGTAATTAATTACTGCCCATCTCTGGCGCCAACTTCTCTTCCTTTATCTAGCCTAGTTTCACGAAGAAAACACGGCCTTCTCGAAATAGGACCTCAACCAGGTCTAGTGTGAAACGCTGCCTTATTCACTTCTCATCTTACCACCTGACTAACGATGACTGTTTTGTATGTTTTATGCCGTCACGATCTACCTCTCACCCTCACCTTCATCGTTTTAACGGTTTCGAGCTGGTCGATATTCTCCTCATTTCATTCTTCGTCTGAATAAATTCTAAGTCAATTTTAAAGTTAGTATAGTCAGTATAGTTCAATATATAGTATAGTGCTACTATTTAATATATAGTATAGTGCTCTCAACGAAAGAATACCGTCGGTCAATCCGAGTCCCAGCCCCTAAACTACTACATTTTTGCTTAATAGGTGTCGAGTCTGACATGGGACTAGTAGGTAGGATAAATATGAATGGAACCCTTCCCCTTCCCAGCCGTTCCAGAAGTGTTGGCAAGCAAAAGGTGTCCGTGGTATTGTTGAACCTAAGCTCTTCGAGTCGCCTCATAGTGGTGAGCATCGGTTCTGTTGAGTGATTCGTCCCAGGAGCAACCCAATATTCAAATCAGGGACAACATCAGGAGACTATCACGGCCAAATGAATAGTACAGATTTTGAGAAATGGGTCACTGCAAAAGTCGTACCTAATTTAAAACCTGCCAGTCTGGTCGTTATGGATAGTGCAGCATATCATGGATTCCAGGTTGACAAACCTCCAACAAAATATGCCACCAAATTGTCTATGATGAGTTGGCTCAAAAAAAAAAAAGAAGTCTGTCAAGTGGGTGTGGCACATAGCTTCCTCGTATCCATAACCCGACTATATAGATGATCCGATGCATAGTACCTAGTTAATCTCAAAACACCAATCTCTAAGTACCTTTCACTACCCTCATAGGGGACCATCTACACGCTAATCTGGACAATCCTAGAAAATTTCATCAAATTCGGATGAAAAATGTAAATGTTATGGCTGTTACAAGGATTTTACGTATGCGCATGCGCAGAAACCTTTTGTAAATTTTAAGGCCTTGATTTTCATTGGGGACCATCTACAAACTAATCCGCGTAATCCCTAAAAATGTCATCGAAATCGGGTAGAAAATGTGGAAGTTATGGCTGTTACAAGGAATTCACGTTTGCGCATGCGCAGTGGCTACTATCAGTCCGAAGGTGATGATTTTCATAGGGGACCATCTAAATACTAATCTGTAACATCCCTGAAAATTTCATAGAAATCGGACAATAACTTCGTATAGTTATGCGCGTTACAAGGAATTCATGACAGACACACAGACAGACAGACACGGAACCAAAATTGTTCAGAAAGGTCTAAAACGCAAAACGCGAGTGAAAATTTTGATTTTGGAGAACTTTTTTTTTCGTCCTTGAAAAGTGAAAACAAAGCTTCCGTTACCTTGGTACACTCGGAAGCAAAACGCTGCAAATTATTACACAATGGTTTATTATTTTTCTGTATAGATCACTCGTCTACAAAATCACCAACCATCCAATACCTATGAAGAGAAAAAAATAAATAAAAAAAAATAAATAAAAAAAAAAATTAAAATCACCAACCATCGATCGCATTTTGGTCAGCTCTAATTTGAACGGAGATTAGGCCTCTTTTGCGATTCACACTCGTGTTTTGATTTATATATATATATATTTCAATATAAACCCTTAAATTTTCGTAGGGAGCGAACGGTTAGTCCTACAGAGCTCCGCGTGGTCTCAAAAAATTCTAAAAATTCTATAGAATCTTAAACTGAAGGAAAAACAATACCTTTATATCAAAATTTCTTGAGTTAGGGCGTTTTCAAAATTACAAAATTGATTTTGGAACCCTTAGAAGTGACCTACATCAACCAAAAGCTTCGGGGCACAACTAGACCCCAAATGGAGCCTACATACCAAATTTCATCAAAATCGGTCAATGCTAAGTGGCAAAAGTGCCGCGTACGGCGGACGGACGGCCAAATTTTGGTTTATTATTTTCAATAATGAACCTTTGGAATCGACCAAGAAAAAAAAAATTTTAACACCCCCTCAAAATTTGATGGTTTACGTTTCAAGGTACGTAGAATCCAAAAATCGAATAAAAATTTGGCCGTCCGTCCGCCGTCCGCCATACGCCGTACGCCGTCCGCCGTACGCGGCACTTTTGCCACTTAGCATTGACCGATTTTGATGAAATTTGGTATGTAGGCTCCATTTGGGGTCTAGTTGTGCTCCGAAGCTTTTGGTTGATGTAGGTCACTTCTAAGGGTTCCAAAATCAATTTTGAAATTTTGAAAACGCCCTAAATCAAAAAATTTAGATATAAAGGTATTGTTTTTCCTTCAATTTAGGATTCTATAGAATTTTTAGAATTTTTTGAGACCACGCGGAGCTCTGTAGGACAAACCGTTCGCTCCCTACGAAAATGTAAGGGTTTAAATTGAAATATATATATACAGGGTGTCCAAGTAACTACGCTCCCCCCCCCCCCCCTTATTTTCTCTAATAGTGTAAGAAAAAAATCGGATTAACGCTATTCTTCATAATTTTTTGCGTAGAATTCAAAAATGACAAAATTGCGCAGTGCGCAATCGCGCAACCATGCGCAATCATGATCAACTTTGTTTTTTCAAATGAGAACTCCCATTTTTTATTGCAGATTCGGATTTTACGTCAAATTTTATGAACATTTTACTTCGACAACTTTTTTTTTAGACGCGCGCAGCCCGCTCAGCGAGCGCTCAAAGATGCGCAACCCCAAAGATTGCGCCAAAGTTGAGATGAAGGTAAACCTCAAGTGTGGCACATCACTTAGCACTGTTTTTCTACGCTGAATCTCGTGGTGGTGTCCCTTTCTTGATTAGATTTCATTTTACCGTATCTACAGCCGAAAAAGTCACTTTTTGGGGAGGAAATCATCGATTTTCCGTGGAATTTTTTCGGAGTATTGTTTTCTTCTCGAATTATTACTCCTTTGTGCAGGTAGACAATACAGTTTACATTAAGAGTTATTATTTATTAAGAGTTCTTAATTTATTAAGAGTTTTATTAAGAGTTTTATTAAGAGTTTATCGCTTTCAATCATTGTTCATCCAATCATGTTTTTAGAAGACTGAAAATTATTTTGCAAAATTTTTTGATAATTATGTAGAAGTTTTCCGTTATTTTACAATTTTAAAAATTTAATTTTATCACATTTTATTAGGATGATTTATTACCCTTCATAAGAAAGTCGATGATTTCCTCCTCAAAAAGTGACTTTTTTGGCTGTAGATACGGTAAAATGAAATCAAACCAAAAAAGGGATATCACCACGTGATTCAGCGTAGAAAAACAGTGCTAAGTATTGTGCCGCACTTGAGGTTTACCTTCATCTCAACTTTGACGCAATCCCTGGGT
The DNA here is from genome assembly GCA_009739505.2 of Apolygus lucorum. NCBI lineage: Eukaryota > Metazoa > Arthropoda > Insecta > Hemiptera > Miridae > Apolygus > Apolygus lucorum. Next base: position 23,271,318 of record CM019182.2, on the reverse strand, counting down.
TGCGCATCTTTGAGCGCTCGCTGAGCGGGTTGCGCGCGTCAAAAAAAAAGTTGTCAAAGTAAAATGTTCATAAAATTTGACGTAAAATCCGAATCTGCAATAAAAAATGGGGGTTCTCATTTGAAAAAACAAAGTTGATCATGATTGCGCATGGTTGCGCGATTGCGCACTGCGCAATTTTGTCATTTTTGAATTCTGCGCAAAAAATTATGAAGAATAGCGTTAATCCGATTTTTTTTCTTACACTATTAGGGAAAATAAGGGGGGGAGCGTAGTTACTTGGACACCCTGTATATAAATCAAAACACGAGTGTGAATCGCAAAAGAGGCCTAATCTCCGTTAAAATTGGAGCTGACCGAAATGCGATCGATGGTTGGTGATTTGGATTTTTTTTTTGCTTTTTTTTCGATTTTTTTTTTGATTTTTTTTTTTTTTTTTTTTTTTTTTATTTTGTTTATTTATATTGGATGGATGGTGATTTTGTAGACGAGTGATCTATATAGAAAATAATAAATCATTGTGTAATAATTTTCAGCGTTTTATTCGATTTTTGGATTCTATGTACCTTGAAACGTAAACCATCAAATTTTGAGGGGGTGTTAAAAATTGTTTTTTCTTGGTCGATTCCAAAGGTTGAAAATAATAAACCAAAAAGGGGTCTCCTCTGAGTCAACTATGAAAAAGGCCTATCTGTTCGAAATCGTTGCTGCCCATACACCTGCTGAAAAGGTATTCGTGATCGACAAATTGCTCAAAGCAAATGGTCACCGGGTTCTGAGGCTGCCGCCGTACCAGTGTGAAATGAGCCCAATCGAGTTGGCATGGGCTCAGATGAAACAAAAATCGTTTTCTAGCATGTTTTAATGATTTGTGACCAGTTGCAATCTACTCAGCGTGAAAAAAGAACTTGGAAATTGATAAAAACCACTTTCCCATATTGATAAAAAAAATCATTTTGAAGGGTTGGTGGTCCCCGACCTACCAACTTATTTTAGGAGCCATCTCAATAGCTTATTTATTCTTCAAAAATTCGCTAAAAGTAGGATTTAACTGGAGGTATTTAAATATATTTAAACCTCAGAATCCATTTGTAAACTCATTCAGTTGTCGGTGGGTCGTCTCAATGGGCCGAGAGGGATTACAGGGGTCGCAGGTAGGTTGATGTTTTGAGAAAGGTTAGTCAAACATCTCTCAGCGGTATTCTTTCGTTGAGAACACTATACACAATTTAGAAAATTTCGTGAAATTCGTTAAAATAACACAGAGTCAGAATAGAGTCATAACAACAATGAATTTCACCATCTCTTCAATCGAACTTTGATATCGTTGGGACAAGATATTGACCTCGGGGAGATCCACAAGGTACCTAAATTATTATACAGGGGCAAAATACATGATAACCCTCATTGAAGGTGAACATATTATTTCAATTTCAACCACTAAACATCAATTCCCCGATTGGAAGGAAAAGCGAAGGGCAGATGATAATATGCAAACTTACAAAACATAAACGGCTCATCTTCGACTCCTCATTCGGCGGTTTCTCTGTTGATTGAAGTAAACCCGACAATACCGATCAGATAGTTAATTCTGACGCGCAACGAGACGCGTCCAAACTCGAATAAACACTCAACTAAAAACGAGTCGACGGATGTAGTGAGAATCCGGGATATTCATTGCAAGAGGAGAGGAAAAAAAGGGAGCTGGCGGAGCGATAAGGAGATGGCGAACCATTCACCAGCAGAGATAAAAATCCAAGAAGATAGGAGTTGAAGCAAATCGCCTTTTGGTCTTGACTCTTGAGGTCTCGGGCTCATCTGTTATTCATTGTTTTTCCGATGTCAATAACTTCGTCGTAGAAAATTCCCCGCAACCGCCTGTCCTCGAAGTCCTAGTCATTAAGCGGATGTTCAAGTCATTCATTCACTATCGGCACCAGTCGATCATCGTGATCCTGTAATATCAGTCACCAATCGATAATAATAAGACTCATCTTGATCAATCGTAGTGTCATCATTCAATCTTGTTGAACTTGACTGTTTATTTAAACAGTCTAATTGTATCTTAACATAACTAATTGTATCTTCAAAATCAAATGAAACTGAACGAGTGTGAAATCCAGGGATAAGTACCTACACTTTGCCTCCTCTGTTTCGAAGACCGTAATTGTTGGTGAAACGGATAAAAAAAAACCCCTACAAAAGATCACACGAAGGTTTATAATTTTTTCGTATGGATCTCTCTTGCAAGCTCTTTTGCAAACATCGTTTTGCTATCGTCACTACCTACCATATTATTTTCACTTCACAATCAAGTTTATTTTGAAGAAATAACTGGTTGCTGAGGACAAAGGAACGGTTGACAACTCAAAGAAACGAACAACGATCGCATTTTGGTCCGCTAAAATTTGAACCGAGATTAGTCTTCTTTTGCGATTCACACTCGTGTTTCTGATTGATCGTTAGTCCAACCCTTAAGTTCACTTAAGGAGCGAACGGTTTGTCCTACAGAGCTCCGCGTGGTCTCTAAAAATTCAATACTATCTTAAATTAATGGATAAACAATACCTTTATATCCAATTTTTTGGATTTAGGGCGTTTTAAAAATTTCAACCCCTATTTTTCACCCCTTAGAAGATACCGACCACTAACCAAATGCTTCAGTGCACAACTAGTCCCCAAATAGAGCCAATATACCAAATTTCATGAAAATCGGTTCATGGTAACTAAGAAAAGTATCCGCGTACGGATTTTATAAAATTCGATTCTCGGATTCTCCGTACCTTGAAACGTAAACCATAAAATTTTGAGAAAGGGTTAATTTTTTTCTTGCTCGATTCAAAAGTTTAATAATAAACCAAAATTGGGGTTCTCCAAAATCAAAATTTCTACTCGGATTTTGTGTTTCAGAGCTTTTTAAACAAGCTTGGTTTCGGGTCTATGAGTGGTCAACTCCTTGTTCGAGGCATAACTACTTGAAATCATTGTTCGATTTTGATGGAATTTTCAGGGTTGAAGCTGGTTAACTACGAGGTCCCTTGCGATCTACCTACTACTATTTACTGTTGTAATCAGGTTATTCTGATAAGGTTTATCTCAGACATGGGTTCACATCATACCTTCCATACACCATCAATGCCTCCCGCTGTATTCTGCGCTTTTCATAAATATTGTACCTATAATTGAAAAAAATATATATATAGTTTTTTTTTTCATAATATTATAGTATAGTATTTTTTCCTATGTATTTTTTGAAACATTTTATTCAACTTTTTGTATATTATTACAAATACTTCAATGTTGTTTTACAATATTTAATCTTTGTACTTAGTAGGTACAGTGGAACGTGAAAGAGCGTATCTCTCCAGTGACAGGCCCTCGTCACCTCAAGTGGAGCTCGTAGATTAATTCTAAGTAAAGTTGGTGGAATTATTCTAATTAACAACTTAAGCTTGGTAAATTAATTTAAAGTAACAACAATAACAAAAATGAATGAGACGAACAATTCAAAAACCAGGGGAAGCCTCGTTCTGTCTCACGAGGGGAGCAGTGCATCGAATGCTGTTGATTGATGTGATAAGATTGTAACCTGCATTCGAGTCATCGTACTGCTGAGCTCACTTCCTACCTCGGGAACTTCAAGGTCACGGTGGGTCACATCATTCCTCAGGAACCAAGGGGCGTCGGTTATAAAGCGAATTATAATCCGCTTTATAAATACGGTTTTGCCGAGTTTGAACCCGTTTCATCTGGGTTTTGCTTGCCAGGCCCCAAAATGAGCAACCGTACTGCTATAACGGACGGATAATAGTGAGGTAGAGCTGTCTTTTGTAACCTAATGATAATGGTGACGATCGAGTCAACAGTGGTTTCAGTAGGTACTAGGGTGCCCGCTATTTTGAGAAAGGTGGAATTTTGATGACCTCCACCCGAAATTTGTTTAAAATGTCGAAAAAACGACTCCTGATTTTCTTCAGATTTTTGGTTTAGTATATTCAACAATGAACCTTTGGAATCGGCCAAGAAATTTTTTTTTTAACACCCCCTCAAAATTTCATGGTTTACGTTTCAAGGTACGTAGAATCCAAAAATCGAATAAAAATTTGGCCGTCCGTCCGCCGTACGCTGCACTTTCCCCACTTAGCATTGACCGATTTTGATGAAATTTGGTATGTAGGCTCCATTTGGGGTCTAGTTGTGCTTCGAAGATTTTTGTTGATGTAAGTCACTTCTAAAGGTTGAAAAATAAGGTGTAAAATTTTGAAAACGCCCTAACTCAAAATATTTCTATATAAAGGTGTTGTTTTTTCCATCAATTTAAGATAGTAAAGAATTTGTAGAATTTTTTGAGACCACGCGGAGCCCTGTAGGTTCGTTCCCTACGAGAATTTAAGGGTTGGACTTAAGATGAATCAGAAACACGAGTGTGAATCGCAAACGAGGCCTAATCTCCGTTCAAATGTTAGCTGACCGAAATGCAATCGATATTTTTCTTCAAGTTGATTGGTGGTAACAATGGCAAAGCCGTGTTCTTCGTAGACGAATGATCTATATAGAAAAATAATAAACCTTTGTGTAATAATTTGCAACGTTTTTCCATAGCAAAAACCTACGCCGGAAGCTCGATTTTGGTTTTTGAAATACGCTTTTTTTTGCCAATATCAAACTTTTGAATGTAACTTCTTTGTAAAATTCTGAAACTTCCTATACTTACTTTTAGGGGGTCGCTATACTCGAATATGCAGTCAAAACAAGTCGACAGCAACAGCTTTCGACAGTTTGGAATCTCAAAATCGTCAAAATCATGTCAAATAATTACAAGTTTTCAAAACTCATTGCAAATTTATAAAAATTCGTACTTTTACGTATTTCTGTTAGAATTTTTATTAAATTCAACAAAAAAGCAAATTTTTTAATATTTAATTTTTTCTGTTCGTAATTACAACATTGTTAATTTTCAACATCAAATTTGAGTTTAGCGACCTAAATACCAATGAAAAAAAAAAATATTAAAATTTTGCTTTTTATTATGAATTCAATAACGTAATAGTAATAATAATTTAATAACAAACATACACAAAAATACAAATTTTTATAATTCTAAAATGGATTTTGAAAAATTGTAATTTTTAGACATGATTTTGAGATTCCAAACTGTCAAATGTTGTTGCTGTCGACTGCATCGAGTTCAGCGACCCTAAAAACGTAAGTGTACGAAGTTTCAGAATTTTACAAAGAGGCTTGTAAAAGTTGTATTCAAATTTTGAATTTCAAAAGTCTGATATTGGCAACAAAAGCGATATTCAAAAACCAAAATCAAGCTACCGGCGTAGGATTTTGTTATGGAAAATTTTGAAAAAATTCAGGGGTCTTTTTTGACAATTCAAACCAAATTTCGGGTGGAGGTAATCAGAAGTGTACTTTCCTCAAAATAGCGGGCCCCATATTGAGTACATTGGTTCTAAGGCCTCGTCCTACGTGGACGACCAAAGAGTGCGATCGAGCGACCCGCGAGTGTGAGCGACCTCAAGTCGCGCGCGCGCGCCGCTATAGTGTCCACAGTAGGCGTCCAAAAAACGAGTCTGAAATCCTTCCTTACGAGGTTATCTTTGCTTCGTCCTGAGTTGTAAAATCTTTCTCTACTTGTACATTTTTCTACTTGTGATATGAACGGCATATTTTATTCGAATAATACAGCATTGGTTTATTAATTTACGGCAACTAATTCGTTGAGAAGGACGCTAATTTCTGCAATTTTTCAATGAGGGAACCAAGCAGTGAATTTGAATCGTTCAAAACACGAATTTCTCCCTTAAATTCGATTGCAAAAATGTTCGATTGTAAAGGCACCAGTTTTTACAGTAGAGATACTAGTATAGAAAAACATCCCAGAAATGAAGCACAGCCGATGTAAAACATGCGAAACTACCCGCATGCTCAGGCAGCTTTTTCACCAAATCAAAAAAAGTTGGGTTCGACATTTGTGAGAGAGAAAATTTAACGCCGTTTCCTTGAAGAACAACTGACCACATTATCTGATATACCCTTTGTATTCAATTCTATTTATTTTGGTCCACAGCGGGTTTCTTCAATTTTGGATTATACCGAGATCGAATGTCTTGAAACCTATACCAAAACATGTAATTTCAAGATGGGTTACAAATAAAATGTATCTTTCTATTCAACTCCAAATGGTATATTTATTGAATACACATTATTATTTAGATTTCAAATAGGTTACAAAATTTATTACAGTAAATTAGCTCAACTTAATACGTAGCCTCAACAGGTTCGCCGATAAGGTAATTGTATGTCAGACATTGTTGCAGGTGGATTCCAAAATATCCAACTACCTACCTCAGCTTAGGGTACTTGGTGGTCGTTCATAGTGATTGGGTTAGTGTGGTGGCTAGTTTCCAGTGAGAATATGGTAGTTTTTGACTTGCTGGAACTTGGAAGAAATCAGCGATTTCTTGCAGAGTTTGCTAGGTGAACGGTGATATTAAGGAGAAGTTAGAGCGTACACGCGTACTAACACTAAATTAAATAGAAAATACAAGGAAGCCAGCTCCTCGCGCTTATAAGTCAGTCGCTTAAATGTCAGAGATACCAACATTAGAGAAACTGTAAAGGGATGTAGATGAATCAAGGAGAGGGGTGAAGCTTTTGCTGCGATCCAAAATAACAGCTTTCTAATCCCTTCGGGAAGAAAACTGCTATACCTAATTTGTGACTTGCTGGTATTCATGGTTATGCGCTATCGTTTGTTCCATTCTGCATTCTATATAGTATTTTTTATAGTCTTTTATTTAAAGTATTTTTATAGTCTTTATTTAATATTTTATGGTCAAGTATTTATTATAGTCTGTATATTTCATAGTCTCTTCAAACAAGTGTTCTTATCCATTCGCTGCCTCTACTTCAACATCGCTGTTCTGCTCCAACGACCGCAGATCCCCGAATCCTGGCTAACGACGTGCAGAAGCTCAGTAGGGATCTCAGCTCTCCATCAAATCGACCTCCCCGAATAGCTCTTTCTTGTTGCCGAATTTGGTGAGCGTGTCCTACGATTCTCCAAGCCTTTGGGACCATCCAACTTCTAAGAAACTACATAAAAGTTTATCTAGAAAACGTTCATGGTTTGTTTGGCATAACGGTCCCCAGGGAATTGCATCACCGCAAGGTATCACATCTGATTTTTAAATGATTTTCAACGTTTTTGTAATAATTTTTCATACGTAATGGAAATTTTTCCATCGACAAATTTTGGATCTGCTGCAATAGGTCAGTTTTTCTCGAGGGAATTATTCGAGCCTTAGCGCTCCGCTTATTATCTTATAGAGAGAGCTTTGAGGGGAAGATCATTAGCATCCTCAATTTCGTGGTACCTACCTAATCAAAATATGTTGTTGTGTTCTGCAATCTACCTACGTTTCCATGATAGATCGAATCAGAGGTCAGTCCTTCTCAAACGAGGAATTAACTATGTTCTTGTAATCACCGTAAACTTCCTACACGAATCTTTGGTCACAACACAGCGGCTCCTAGACAAGTTCAGAGTATACCGTAGAATCCTCTAACTTCGGCCAGGTATGATAACTTTGGCCATTTCATTGAGTTTTACTTCCATTTCTTTGGTGATTTTTTAGTCGAACAAAAAAAGAAACACGCAAATCGGTTGGAAATTGAGACCTGGGCAGAATACACAAGATTATGCCCAAAATCGCACGTTTTATGAGCATTAACCCCCCTTCACCCCTTACAAGGCAAAATTCGAAATTCCGACGACTTAGTGCACAACTAGATAGTTTTCCGCGTCGAACAAAAAGAGAACCACGAAAATCGGTTGAAAATTGAGGTCAATTCAGAGTAAACAAGATTATGCCCAAAATCGCACGTTTTCTGAGCTCTAACCCCACCCCCCTTTCAAACCACTACAAGGCAAAATACGAAATTCCGGTGACGTAGTGCACAACTAGATAGTTTTCCGCGTCGAACAAAAAGAACCACGAAAATCGGTTGAGAACTAAGGCCTGGGCAGAGGACACAAGATTTTGTCACACACACGAACAGACATACATCTATGGTTTTTTTCGCGGATTTGAATTCAGAATGGTCTAAAACGGATTACTGTGTGGTTATTATCTTTCCTATAGAGTGTTGTCCAACTTTACCCCAGATCGATCGCATAAGGACGCCCAAGTTTTACTGTGGGACGTCCTAAAATAATCGTCCGTCCGTCATGCGCTATACGCGGCACTTTCCTTAGTTCCCACAGATCGATGTGGTTGAAATTTGGTATATGGGCTCAATTCCTTGGATTACTCGAGAGAAACGACCACTTCAAAGGCTTGTTTTCGCCTTCGATTGTTTGAAAAAGTCGAAAATGAACGTTAAAATCATCGGAATTCCTTGGTTTACTCGAGAGAAACGACCACTTCAAACAATAGCAGACTCTAATAATATGTTCATTAAAATCTAAATGAGATCTCTGTGGCTACCACTTAATAAACACAATAAATTAGGTAGATAACCAGAATCAGACTATTTGAGAAATTTATGCGGTGCTGTTTAACATTAATTGATTAGCTGCCCTCATGAACACCTCCAGCAAATTTTAAAGGGAATTAAGCAATTTCAGTGGGATTTTAAATTTCTGGAATAAATAATTTCTTTAAAATGTCTGATATTCTTAGAAATCTGTATTTTATAAACTATAGTACCTAGACCCATTTCTCCATACTTGGGACTTCCGTATTAATTTGGAATAAAAAAAAAAAAAAAAAATGCTTCGAGTATACCAATTTTTCTTTGTGATTGGCCATCCTGTATGATAACTTGCACCGTGAAACATTAAAATAGGATAGGAAACAACAAAATTAAATTCGTAGGCGAATTTTCAAAAATTCATCAAAAAACAGCCACTTGGGTGGGTTTGCAAAAACCCTCATATTAGGCGCTTCCCCGCGTACTGAAACAGCCCACATTTCCTACTAAGTCAAACTTTCAAGTGTGAGAATTTTTCCGTAGTAAAACTTTTCACCCCAGAATGCCGGATCTTCCCACTAAAAGGTTTGGGGCTTTTTCCAGGGTTTTTTCGGGAAAAAATGAAATTCCCTGAGTTTTCCAGTAGAGTAAACTTGCCTGAGTGTTTTTCAGGACGCTGGACACCCCCCTGTAGGACTTATTTACAACCATGAGTAAATTGTACTTTTCCTTTATTTCAAAATACTTCTCTCTCTCTCTCTCCCTCCTCCTCCATACCTAATTCTCTAATACATTTAAAAAAAAGGATTTTACCATAATTAGAGGACAAAACATGTTTTGAAAGGTATTATTTTATATTCTTAAAATCAGGTTTAAAATAGACAGGCGAACGCCTCAACAATACGTACAGTTCAAACGATATAAACGAGTTTTCTCACTTAATTTTATTCACTTATTGTTCGCGAGGGGTTCACTTCACTTTTTCCTTCGTTTCTTGTCTTTGTCCGATTCAGACGACGAGTCACTCGAGTCGGATGACGAGGTCGACGACGATTGACGTCTTTTGTTGGGTTTTCGTCGATCAGTCCGCCCTGCGTCGCCTGTCAAAAGCCAAAGGAAATCAGTAAGAGGGTGGCTCGTCAGTGTTCCCAACGCATGGGTCCTAAATTACGGTAGAAAACTTCAAAACGCTCAAATTATTACAGAGTTTAACATTTCTGTTAAGTTCTGAGTGGTCTCTTTCCCCCAAATGCCGGAAATGCGGACATCCAAAAGGGATGCTACGCCTTTCAATAAATGAGAGTGTAGCCCCCAACAATCCTTGTCGGGTTTCAGCGCTACCTCCCGCCTCTTCAACGAACTACCACTCCTGATTACCATAACTACCATTCTAAAGGTTGTTGTCTCGTAATCGTTTCGTTTCTCTTATTGTTTTCTCTCTGAACAGTTATGGACGTGAAAATGATGTAAAGTGTCGTTTTATGTTGCAAAACGTGCCCAAAGTCATTCAGTTTCAAAGCTGATCTCCAAAATCGTCACTGATTCATGTTATAGAAATATGAGAAACAAAAACGATTACGAGACAACAATGTTTTGAGTGGTAGTTATGGTAATCAGGAATGGTACTTCGTTGAAGTGGTGGGAGGTAGCGCTGAAACCCAACAAGGATTGTTGGGGGCTAGACTCTCATTTTCAATAATGGATTGCACAGAGTATGAACAAGAAAGACACATGTAATTTAGTAGAACGAATGTCACTTTGCGTGAACTTTGCTCATTACTTTATGCAATTTCTGAAAGTTCCATCCACGCCAGTGTGTTCTGAAAATTACGGCAGAAGACCAAAAACGCAACAAATTATTACCGAAAGGTTTATTATTTTTCTATATAGATCACTCGTCTGCAAAGAACGCAGCTTTTCTATGCCACTTCCTAACGACCATAGATACTACCTGCCTACTACATAGCTACCTCGCAATCAATAGACTCGATTTATCAGTTTATTTTGAAGAAATAAATGCTTCACACTCGATTCGAAGAAATAGGGAGTTGTAGGTGCCCTCATTAGGAAATTTGATTACTGGTTGCTAAGCAAATGTTGTGGACGAACAACACTGTCACTCTCACAGGGCGGGAATCTCGGAAAGGGACGTCACTTAGCTATGGAAGCAAAGGAGAAGAGGGGGGCGGCCCTGTGACGGGTACTGTGGGCCTGTGGTGGTCTACTCTTGTACACCCGGCACCAGGGGTCTGGGTGGTGTCACCCCTGGTCTTGGGGGTCCCCCTGCTGGAAATAACGGACACCTGTAATCGGGTCACTGATTATCACGAGAGTGGACCACCACAGGCCCACGGTACCCGTCACAGTACCGTTTGTGGGTAGATTCTACAGTAGTTGTGTTTAATCGCCCCAGCTGTTCTTTTCAAGTGTTTTAAAATTTAGAAAAAAGTCTGTTGTTCTCGAGTCCGTTTGTTTTCTAAAAAGTTAAATCTGTACTTTTAACACAGAATGTGTTTTTGCGATGACCTACCGAAAAAAAATCGTCACGAAAAAGCGACAGAAAAAACCGTTACGCGCCTTTTATAATGATTTTCACGTGCAACCAAGCCGTTGGTAAGGAAATAGAACTCCCGCAGTGTTCATTGCACAGAAATTGTTCACCATTCGTTGGAAAGCTCTCAATTTATATAGTATTTTTCTTGTAGTTACATATTTATTTATATAACATTTATAGGGTTTTAGACCAAATTAAATGTCTAACAATTATTTATTTTATTATTGCCAAAGACTCCACATTTATTATTGTTGTTTTTGGTTTATTATTTTCAATAATAAGCCTTTGGAATCGAGCAAGAAAAAAAAATTTTAACCCCCCCTCAAAATTTGATGTTTTACGTTTCAAGGTACGTAGAATCCGAAAATCGAATAAAAAAATTTCCGTCCGTCCGCCGTACGCCGTACGCGGCACTTTTCTTAGCAACACTGGACCGATTTGGTTCAAATTTGGTATATGGGCTCCATTTGGGGTCTAGTTGTGCCGCGAAGCTTTTGGTTGATGTAGGTCACTTCTAAGGGGTGAAAATTAAGGGTTGAAAATTTCAAGAGTGCCCTAGCTCGAAAACTCTCGAAATAAAGGTATCGTTTTTTCACCAATTTTAAATAGTACAGAATTTTTAAAAACTTTTGAGACCACCCGGAGCTCTGTAGGACAAACCGTTCGGTCCCTACGAGTATTTGAAGGTTTTCCTTCGATAAAACAGAATCATGAGTGTGAATCGCAACAGAGGTCTAATCGCCGTTCAAATTTTATCTGACGAAAATGCGATCGCTGTTCATTTCTTCGATTTGTATACAGTTTTGCCTTCTGCGTAACCAGTAATCAAATTTCCATATCAAGCTTTCTATTTTTCGAATCGAGTGTGAAGCGTTTAGTTCTTTCTAATAACCTTGATTGTGAAGGTGTGAAGCCATTATAGTGTGGTAGGTAGTACCTACCAATAGGTAGGTGTGGTAGGTAAAAAAAAAACGTCTGCCAAGTTGGGTGGGCAGTATAGCTTCCTCACTCATTGTAACATGGACGTATAGAATCAGTTGGCAAAAAACAGGAGAGGAAATGGCCTTGGAGCTCACTCAGCTGATCAGTGACCACTCAGGCACCTTCAGCATTCTCCATTGACCCTGCCTCTCAAATTTCAGCTTCCTGCGTTCAACAGGAGAGAAAATGGCCTTGGAGCTCACTCAGCTGATCCGAAGGTGCTGAAATTTATAGGGGACCGTCTAGGACCTAACCCGCACAATCCCTGAAAATTTCATCAAAATCGGACCACAGGTTAGTATAGTTTTGCCCGGGACAAGGATTGACCACAGACAGACAGACAGACCGACAGACCGACAGACAGACAGACAGACAGACAGACAGACAGACAGACACGGAACCAAAATTGTTCGGGAAGCTCTAAAACGCAAAAAGCAAGTGGAAATTTTGATTTTGGAGGACATTTTTTTTTCACTTCTTTCACGAATACAAAGCTTCCCTACCTTCGGTAGTGAGGAAGCAAAATTGGTAGGTAAAACAATGTTTGTAGGTAAAAAACGCTGCAAATCATTGCTCACTGATCAGCTGAGTGAGCTCCGAAGCCATTTTCAATGCTATTGAATGGAAGTGCTCTTCCAGGCGTCTCCAGCATTCGAGGATATCTTCTTCACTCCTCACATCACTGATCAGCTGAGTGAGCTCCAAAGCCATTTTCAATCCTATTGAATGGAGGTGCTCTTCCAGGCGTCTCCAGCATTCGAGGAGATCTTCTTCACTCCTCACATCACTGATCAGCTGAGTGAGCTCGAAAGCCATTTTCAATCCTATTGAATGGAAGTGCTCTTCCAGGCGTCTCCAGCATTCGAGGAGATCTTCTTCACTCTTCTGATCACTGATCAGCTGAGTGAGCTCCGAAGCCATTTTCAATCCTATTGAACGCAGGAGCTGAAATTTGAGAGGGAAGGTCAAGGGAGAATACAGATGGTGGTAGGTGCTATTGATGGAGAACCAGTGATCTATACAGAAGGATGATCTATACAGAAAATAATAAACCTTTGAGCAATGATTTGCAGCGTTTTATTTAACGGATGACTAGTATCGCAAAAACACATTCTGTGTTCCTATGATTTCATACAGAGTATGGAAAAATAAATAAACCGGGGGGTGCAGGGGGGCGGAGCCCCCCGCCGAGGCGCAAAGCGCCGAGTTTCTCGGAAAATATAAGTTCGGTACTTTCTCCTTTCGTACGCCGTTTTATTTCTACCTTTGTACGTTACTAGGTATATTGGTGATCCCGACGTACTGTGGGTAGATTCTACAGTAGTTGTGTTTAATCGCCCCAGCCGTTCATGGGTACCGCCGTGCATCATGCCTCCCTCTCCTGTACCCCCTTAATGTTAGGGCTCTGGCACATGCCTCTGACAGGAGTAGTGCGGTTAGGGAGCAGGTACAAATTCTCTGCTTCCGGGCCTGTTACCTGGTCGGGCTTCTGGGGATAGCAGTAACGCCGTAAAAGGCTTATTACTCATCTCAATTACCAGGGGCGAGGGGAGCCCCAGGCTACAGATGCACCGACCTCGGTCAAAGCATCACCTGCCTGCCCCTCAGTTGAGGTTGGATTCGTGGTGGTCGTGGTTGAGCAAACTCTACTTCATGGGCTTGTACCAAGAAGGCTATAAGGGGAGAGATGGCCTCCTCAGGGGCTAGTCCCCTGAAGATGTCTCTCGGCATGTGAGTTCTGTTATGAACTCGGGTACCAACCTGTCCAGCTGGTAGAACCTTAGCTAGGAGGTTCGGCCTAACCTGTGGTGTTAATACAAACAGGTACCTAGAGGAGCTGATAGCTAGGACTCTTCCCTGGGGCTCCCCAGTGGTGAGTTCCTTCCACTCCCTCGATCACCCTTCTAGGGTTTTCGGTGTTGCATCTATCTGCTTGCAGATGGAGGGGGTTGCGAAATCCTGTTTGGATCGGCTCTCCGTAAAACCAAATAGTAGTTATTTGTACCCGTCACAGGGCCGCCCCCCTCTTCTCCTTTGCTTCCACATCAGCAGCTAGGTGACGTCCCTTACCGAGATTCCCACCCTGTGAGAGTGACAGTGGTGTTCGTCCACAACACAAGCAAAACTGAGTACAACGCGAAGAAACGAACAATGATCAAATTTTGGTCAGCTAAAATTTGAACGGAGATTAGACCTCTTTCGCGATTCACATTCGTGCTTCTGACTCATCATAAGTTCAATCTCAAGTATTTATAGGGAGTGAACGGTTAGTCCTACTGAGCTCTGGATGTTCCCATTCGGTTCTAAAATTTAAATACTATTTTGAATTGATGAAAAACAATACCGTTATATCAAAAATTTTTGAACTAGGGCGTTTTGGAAATTTCAGCCCTCATTTTTTTACCCCTTAGGAGAGACTGACACCAGACCAAACGCATTGGTCCCAAATGGAGCCCACATACCGAATTTCATCAAAATATGTCCATGGTTGCTAAGACCACTGCGGATGGACGGAAAAATTTATATTCGATTTTCGGGTTCTTGGTCGATTCCAAAGGTTCATTATTGAAAATAATAAACCATAAGTGTAACTATTTATGAAGAACAGTTTTCTGTCAAATTGAAGCACTATTGTTTGAAGTACAGCTTATTAATATTATACAACATTTTTAAATTATAAATTAATTTGACATATGTATTATTTATGGTTGTGAACATGAAGAAGAGTCAATTATAAAACGTACTTCCTTTGGTGTCATTGTCCCACTTGGAGCGAACGACGTCGTTGGTGGCTGGTCGTTTCACCTTGTCATCTTTCTTGACGACGTCAGAGCGCCTTTTGGAAGGCGGACTGTGGCGTCGCCTATCGTTTGACCGCTCCCTCCCGCGTCGATCTCTGCTCTTTTGGCGTGACCCGTCGCCATCGCCTCGTTTCTGACGTCGATCGCCAGACTTGTTTCTCGAGTCGTCGCCATCGGGTTTGTTTTTCGGATGGTCGCTGGGTTTTTTGGGTGCTTCTTCGTCTCTGTGCTTCTCCTTGTCTCTCCTCCTGCCCTCAGAGCCTTGGACGCCTTGTGGCTTCACTCTGTCAGACCTCCCGTGCCTCTCGCTCTGCAAGAAACAAAATTCCAATAAGCAAACAAAAACAAGAAACTAGATACTGTCAGAAGCCTTCAACCACCGCTGTCAGTGTCCACGCAGCCACCACAGCCGTGACATGGATGAAGGGTGGTGCTGCTGATAGCGGTTGATAAGGGGGTGTCAACGCCGATCGCCAACTCCGATGGGGAGACCACGAAAGTAGACCAGCAAGGAGTCCTAGTGCAAGGAGTGCAAAATATGTGTATAAAGGATTTTTAAGTGGCAAGCAATCTGATTCTTCTTGGAAAAACGGAAAGGGTGTTGATTTGTCTACCCGGATACCCACTTGAACTCGGATCGTCCCAATACAATGAGGGAGGAAAGTTGGCCTACCTATACAGTAGGGTAGTCAAGTTGCCCTAGACATACAATGTGGAGTACAGTTGGCCTGGATATAGATAAAGTTGGCCTAGATATACAGGGTGCGGCAGAGAAACTTGCTTATTTATATAAAACTTGCTTATTTTATAAAACAAAAAGTACTTCACATATTGATTTAATTTTTTTTATTGTAAAAACACGTCCTGAATTTTTGCCTCAAGTGGTTTTAAAAATTAAGTCGGGCAAATGGACGACGGGAATGTTGGCGATGGCTTGGAGGATGTTGCCCTTGAGGTGTTGCAGGGTCCGGGGTTGTCGTTGTAAATGATGGATTTCAGATAACCCCATAATAAAACACATGGCGCCAAATCTGGGGAGCACGCTGGCCACGGGAAGTCACCCCTCAAGGAGATGAGGCGTTCGTGGAAGTATTCCCTCAATAGCTCCATCAATGATCTTGCTGAGCGCGCCATGGCGCCATCCTGCTGGAATCACACATCCCCCACGTTCAATTTCTTCAAGTTGGGGAAGAAAAAATGTTTCAACTCAATTGCAAAGGATTCCCTCACCTCACCCGGACTTTCTCTTACAACGCTCCCACTTTCCCATAATGTCCTCACCCAAGAAACGATCAGTTGTCGGCCAGGAACGGGACCTGCGGCATGAGTATCGAAGCGAGTTTGGAAGGCCCACTGAGTGCACACTACGGACCGACCATTTGAAAAGTGGGCCTCTACGGCGAACGCATGATGGCAACAGGCTTGTGGGGGAACAAAACTTCAGGAACCCCTCTTTGAAATGAGACCTTCCCCGCCCTTTTCTGACCATCACTCGCACGTTGGCGCCCAATTCAAATCAGCAAGTTTCTCTGCAGCACCCTGAACAATGGGGGAGAAAAGTTGGCCTAGATATGCGCAGATATTAGAGCGTGGTCCAATGGCAAAACCCCAAGATTTTGGCTAGTAGAAATACCACGACATTACAATCAAACTGCACCGCACAAATCTCTTTTTCTCTCGAATATTTGGTGTCTCAACATCAAACTCACCCTGCTTCGACCTTCCTGATGTCGCTCGTGGCGGCCATGTTGATTTCTATCGCCACCTTTGACCTCCCCACGTGGTCCATCACTTCGGCTGTCCAGGCCCCAGTTCTCTTTCCCATAGCGGTCTGCAGTCTTCTCCTTTTTCTTGTCACTCTTGGGTTCATCTTTGCCGTCCCTTGAGAAATGAACATCAATTAAATTCCATGTTAGAGAATTTTCACAAATTAAGTTATGACATTTACATTCAATTAAATAGCAAAATATATATTTAAATATATTAAATAGGTCGTCACCATCGCGTTCGACATAATTTACTCCTACTTCTTCAACATTGACAGAAACGTACTCATTATCAGCTCCATCAGGCTGTTCTTCGTGCCTCTTCTTACGAGCTTCTTCTCTCTTCTTTTTCTCTTCTTCCCTTTTCTTAAAAACAATAAGAACAAATACTTTCATGAGAACTATTACAGGATTTTCCACAAGTAAAAACGTCACTCGATTTGTGAGGTTGTATTGTCAACCTCAATTTGTCAAGCTAAATTGTCCTTCTTGATTTAAAAAAAATACTAGTACTTAAATTAGAAAATGAAAGTCTACTAATCCTTGAGGATTTTGATATAAAATGCATTATATTATGTAGAGGAGGTAGTTTTTAAAAAGAATTTGCGAACTATGTGGATATGAATGCATACTGCTGGAGAGCTTCCAGGTCCAGAGCTTACTCTGGAGCTGGAGAGTAAGATTAAGAGCTTTTGAAACTACCTGTGCACTGTGAGGTCGACTTAATTTTTAAAAATTTCTACATCAAGTTTTAAATTACTTTATATGTGAGGGTATTACTAATTCAGTGCCACCCTTTTGTGCAAGTGCAAACAAAATGCATATTCAGGGTCTTTCCTTCAAGGGATCGGTTGTACAACTAATTTCCAACAAAAAATGTATCCAAGCAATTTCACTTTAACCCCTTATTTTTGCAAGTTTTTTTTCCCAATTTTAAGATTTTTTTTTCGGTTTGTTTACTTTATACCGCTAAAATAGCCATAACTCCCTCAATTTTTGAGTAAATCAGAATCTAATGGGGTGTGCGCCTGGGTTGGAAAAACTGTTTATTGTTATTTTTAATCTAAGGTGGACCTCATTCTGAGAAATTTGGTACCAACCGCGACCTTCTAGCGTGTGTAAATCTTTTCCTATGAATGTTTAAAGTTTCGACCGTTTATGACGTCACAGTGGGCTGGGGGGTCCCGCCCAGGCGAGAGGGGCGCGTGACGTCATAAACGGTTGAAACTTTGAAAAATCATAGAAACAGATCTATTCACGCAAGAAGGTCGCGGTTGGTGCCAAAAATCTCAGTATGTAGTCTACTTTCCATTAAAAATCTTACAAAAATCAAGGCGCACCCCCCCATTGCACCGTTGGAAAGAGCGTTAAATTTCCTATCTTCCTGAATTAATACCATACAAATTTTAAAGTAGGACTCAAGGGTCAAAAGCAACTTTAAACATTGACTGTATGTGATTTACGACAGCTAGCTGCCTTCATCAGTCTTCGACGAGGAAAAAACTTCAAAATCTCACTTCTTCAATGGCATGATTAAAAAAAAATTACAGTCGAATTTGAGGGAGAAAATTGTGTTTGAACGCGGAAAAAGCTGGATTTTTCCAACGAAATTAGCGTTCAGGAGGGCAAGAGGGTTTTTTCAACACCTTTTCTCCCTCTTTCAAAGTTTTCAGGTTCAGTTTTCTAGTTGAAATGTCCTCTTTTCGTTGTTCGCCAACTTAAACGAAAGACCTACAGGACTTTTACCAAATTCTTTTACGTTCTATGTATCGTAATGCGTGGGTCGCCAAAGGATAACGAATCATTATGTAGGTGTCTAATTGCAAGATTCTCAACGACGTTTACCTGGAATTCCGTGAGAGATATTGTTCGACTCTGTTCCTGCTTCCAATGCGGAGGAGTGTAACTTCGGGACCTGCTTCTTGAAGGAGTTCTGTACCTCTGATAGACAATTTGAAGAATCACGCAACGAGGCCAAGAGGGATACAACAATGGGAAGCAAAGTATGATTTATACCGAGCGCTAGTCCCGGAGTAATGGTAAAACAGAAAGAATCACTCTGAATGAAGACATGACGCATTGACTGACATTTCAAAGTCACAAATGGGGAATTTGCCTCAATTTTAGATTCTGGAATTTCAAATCAAATCCTATAAGGCCCTAGAATAACGTTCAACACCAGAAATACCCAAGGGAAAAAAATCAAAGTAGGAGAAAATGTCCAAACAAGTGATGCCTCTGTCGAGGAAGGCTGAGGGCCAGTGGCTACGTCACTTAACTACGTAAGGTCAGTCAAGTTTGTGAGCGAAAACTCGGTTTGGGCCTCGCGAGAATGACGCGAAAACTGGCTGACTTCACCTCTTTCCTCTTTGCGAAAAAACGTGTCAACTGTACGTCTTGGCTGATGCATACTCAAAAACTTACATAAGGTTGGTTTACGTCTTGAATTCATAACAATAAAACTGGGTTGTTGCCTTCTCTCTCGCTGGTATACGTTCGGCACACTGACAAATACTTTCTCTCCAGAGTCATCACCAGTCATCCAGAGTCCAGTCACTGTTTTTTCTTCCGAGCTTTACTTGAATCACGACTGAATACCCTTAAATTAACACTGTCTGTCTTCTTTAGTTAGACGACCGTGGTCTTGCTGCGTAGTCACTGGAGTATTCCTGTTCTTATTTTCTCTCCCTTACACTTCACCACTTCATTGTCTGTCTGGTATTTTTGTACCCCAGAGAGAAGGGGATCACCAATCAATGGAATCAGATTGGTTAAGCTGGATTCACATGGGACGGAAAGATCGAAACGATGGAAAGAAATAACGCAATCTGATTGGCTGATTTTCCCCAGTGGAGAATGGTGGCCGCCATCTTGATGAGACGGCGTGGAAGAAGTAATTTTTATACTGTCCTCCATCTTCTGCACGCCTGTGCAGTATGCTGCGCAGTGGTCAGGAATGATAACCACTAGTGGAGGTTGCAAGGGGTGGCCGACTGTAGATAGTAGCCAAAAATAGATTGTTTCAATGCATTGAGGAGTTGTGATAATGTATTCCCAGAATTTTTGCAGAAACCCAACTGTGATAATTTTCTAGAAACATTGTTCAGCAGGCATTTGTAAAAATAGAAGAGCATGTGGGTAAATTAAAAATTCCGAAAGCAATATTATTCATTTGTCAAAAAAAAAACCAACGAAACTATTGATTGTTGGAAGAAACAATAGACTGTTACAATTCAACAGTTGTTGTTACAACAGTTCCACACTCGCGGTCCCTTGTTTGTTTGTTTTCTCGCTCTGGCCATTTTTTTATTTATGAATTTCAACGAGGAATGATTACCACCCTTTCAAAACACTGTCAACAGAGGTTACAAATCAGAGAGAAGTTATCTTTTCAGAGGCTTCCAGGAGGAAGGCTATCATTCCGTCCTTTCTGTCCATTCCATCCAAGTGAACCTTCTGCCGACTCCGCCTACCCCCTCCACTGGTTTTCTCGTCATTCCGTCGTTCCAACCTTTCCATCCCATGTGAATCCAGCTTTAGGAAGGCGGATACGTCACAACATGGCTGCCCTGTATACAGATAGCCATTACATTTGAAATTCCCATCTTCCTTAGATTCTTAAATTCCCATGTTCCTAAATTGTTAGGATATTTTTTCGAGCAGCACAATATGGTTTTCTTCCATATCAGTGAACCCTCTTTCGAATAATAATAATAATAATAAAAAACTGGGAGGCAAATTCCCCATTGGGTTGATGGCAAATGTGAAAAACTGAGTATGAAGATCATTGTCCATTTCCATGAAAAATGAGTTCAATAGATTTTGACGGTTGGATCTTCATTAGTACCAAATGAGAACTTACATAATAATTTATTTAATAAATTTTGAAAATATTCATGATAATTATTTTGGTCACTTCGTTTAACAACAGGAGTCTTCAAAGGAACATAAGAAGAAATTAGTAAAGAAAATTCTCTTTGGATGACAAGGAAGCTCAGAAAGCCACCTGATGAACGAGTGAAACTATCTTAAATTTCCCTGGAGGGTACAATGATGTACGACTTTTTCATGTTTACCTTTGTCTATTATTATCATCATGATACTTACTAGAATACCCCTGCCTTTGATCTTTTTACCACTCCGCGTGTAGCCCCTGAAAGGAGCCCACTTATGGCTCTTCCTGTCTCTTCGGTGGCCCATTTCTTCCCTCAAATCCGTAGTTTTCTTACCGTCTCCCTTGTTTCTGACGTCGTGCCGATACAGGTAACTGAAAAGGTAACCAAGAACGCAGATAGAGAGATTGAACAAAGATAATAACTATGTTTTTTCAGTTTTTCGACTTTTTAGGCTTGTTGCTGAAAGAAGAGAATGTCTGGTTAAATTGTCTTAAATTATGATTAACATTATTTATAAAACCTCACAATTACTACTTCCGCAAGCTCCCACTTAACTAAGTACTTCATCAATTAATCAGCTAAAAAAATGCACCACAAGGCAACCTCATCTCGCTATATGTACACTTCTGAGTCGGAGCTCGCTACCAAAGGCAAAGCTGCTATTTAAATGTCAGGGGAGTCTGCTTAGCTCAGCAAAAACCGCAAGTAACTTGGAGCTATGATGGTAAGGGGACTGGACCAGCACGAGCTGAGTTTGTGTCACTACATGGAACATTTAGACTCTATTTCATTTAGGCTCTAAGGGCCGGTTTATCAGTCACATTTTACCCCCCGGTAAAGCAGATTTATCCGACAGCCACCGGGTAACTCAATCGTACGCGTTTATCAGTCCCCAGATAGCCATTACCCATAGTTTAAAGTTACCTGGTCGTCCGAGGACCGGATAAAAAGTTATCGGAGGGTAACTCGATTTATCCAAGGCTTTTTAACCTCAAAGAGTCATTTCTCGTATTGTTGTTTCACAGAACGTTCGTTTTTGCAAATTGCGTTGTTAGTGAATTATACTACAATCGAGAATGGATGTGTGGGGCTCTTTTTCAGACAGCAGCGACGAAGATGTTGCTATGGTCGAATTCCTGCAGAGGGAAAGAAGACCCTACATGGTAAATGCGGATTGACCATTTGGAGAAGTGGGACGATTGCGATTTTTTGATGAGATTTTGATTGGATAAAAGAATAAAAAACCATTTTGGTGTCTGTCGGCGAGTTTTGTGGCGTCAGTAAAAGCTCTGCCTGTAAAATTGTCAAGCAGGTGTCCCTGGGAACTGCCAGACTATCCGCCCAATTTATCAAATTGCCAGCAACCGAGGGAGAATTAATTCAATCTCGGATGGAATTTTATTGAAAAAACAAAAAAGCCAGGTTTCCTGGAGCTATAGGTGCTATGGACTGCTCGCATGTGAAAATTCAGTAGCCAGGAGGGCCATACGCCGAAAATGCTCGAAATAGAAAAGGGTACTTCCCTATTAACGTACAAACTATTTCGTCTGCAAATTGAAAATTCTGGACATAGTGGCTGGGTGGACGGGATCTTGTCATGACCAGACAATTTTCAACAAAAAACAATAGGTACTGCCGTGCCAAGAAGGAAATAGGTACCGAGATTGAGAAAGGAAAACCAAAACAAAGCACATTGCTTCTTCTTCTTCTGATTTCTTCTTTATTCTGATGCAAAACACACCGCGAAAACTATTTTTTTTTTATGTGGAAGAAGCTGAATTGTATTGTAAGCTTTCCACAGCCATCTTGATAAGCTGGGTAAATAATCGATTATTCGGCCTAACAGGCAGGTAATTTTACCAGCCAGTTAATAGTTACCAGTGGGTTAATCGTACTGATTAACAGCACCTTTATAGTATCCATAATTTATCCCATCGTTAAAGTTAACAGAGGGATATGTAAACCTCCGTTAACTGTGGTGACTGATAAACCGACCCTAAATGAAATCTTTGAACTTACTTTAGAACCAACCCTCGTACATTAGCATACATAGAGTGATGTTCCTGCAGCATCACAGCGAAACTGGCGCCAACAAGGTTGGGACACACGGAGGGAGGCAGCTCTGGCCAATCAGCAGATCCAACACTCCAGGGAGGGAGGGCTCTCCTTGGGAAGCTCTGAGGTGTCACCAGGAACGATTCACATGGTATTCTCACTCACTAAACCAGTGATTTTGCCATTTATCACACATTCAACCAAAAGTTGTATAATCCACGAACTCTATTGGATCTACTGCTGCTGAACGAGAGAGGAAAGGTAACTATTTTAGTCTGACAAACGAGTTCCCGATATCCTCCTCACGAATCTCAAAGCTTCCAAATTGGGGTCGATATCAGCCTGGTGGGCATCGTCAGTGAATGACAACTCTACTACTCCTCGGCTGTTTACTTTTCCCACAAAATTGAACATTAATTGACCCTAAAAAATGGAATTATTAAGTTCACCATAGAAAATATTTAAAAAAAACATTCTTGAATGATTTTTTTTTTTTAAATTGTGCTGTTTACATCTCTATAGAATCCCACAGATACAAAAGGGAAGTGCGCCCTCACAACCTTGCATTATACTCACTGCTCTAGATTCCATAGGTACCAAATATGTAACTTCATTACACTCACACTGTAATTACACTGACTTCGGAGTTGACGATCGACTTCGAAAGCAAAATTGATTGAGATTGACTGACCAAATATAAGACTGTACCTTTTAGGATCTTCTGGGATTTCATCGGCGCTTATTTTGGTGACTGTTACCAAAGGGTGCAGCTCTCCTTCATCGTCAGTGATTTGACCATCGGATAATTCCTCATCTTTTTGCCTGAAAATATGATAATTTTGAAGGAAGTACGCTTATTTGATACGGTTGGCCTGGTAATTTCACACCATAGGTATCACTTCTATGCCTGAGACCTGAACGAGGAACGACTTTGGCTACAGCATCAGGGGTTCTACATGACAAACTTGTTCAAGAGGTCGTTCAACTCAAATCCGATTTGGGGAAGCTATACTGTCCTTGGCAGACATGTTTTTGCAAGTAAATTATGAAACTGGGCTCAAGTACCGCAACTGGAAACGTAGTTAAGGGGGCGCGGGACTCGAAGCTCAGATCAGCGCCAACCAAGAGATAGCGCTGACTTTCGTGATTGCAGAGGCCAGTTAATTATTCGCACTTGTTATCCGCAAAAGCGCTAGCATCGCTCGGTCCTCTGGACGTTTTTCTCGTTCTAACTCGTTATTGTTGTGTCTGTAACCTCCCCCTCCCGTGACGGATAACGGAAGATGTTATCAAATCCAGGTTTTGATTTCGCGAAGGCGTTTTTGTGAAGTGCCTACCTACCTGGACTACCATCCCGTTTATGATCTCTCTCCGTGTTATTCCGAGTTTGAATAGTTGATTTGTTGAGCAATGATCCACCAAGGAAGGACAGGAGTTCGAATGAATACACATGGACAGAAGTAGTTACAGGAGAACAAAACGCCCTTGGAAAGTAAAACGTTTGCAAGTAAGTATAATTATGTTATCTACTTCTTCCTAGTACTTAGGTGTCTTTTCGCAGCTAGGTACCTATTATTTGAGTAGTCATCAATAATATTCCATCGAAAACTTCTAGTTGTTGAACTTGAAACTGAAACTTTATTTTCGTACAGCTTCACATTTATGAGCTTTCATAGCCGTACTTATGAAATACGTAATTATAAGATTGCATAAAACAATGGTAGGTAGGTTAGTAAGTAGAAAGAATTACCTAATTCGTCCTGCTTTTTGCAAGATAATTTTTTTTTTGAAGGGGCATGACCATTTCGCGGGATAGTCCCACAAAATTGTCATGCTCCCCCAACAAACATTACGCATAGGTAGTTTTTTGTGGAAATTAACATATCAATTAGGTAGTGAGGATAGCGGAAAGAATAGGTAGGTACATCAATCATTTCGTCAATCAATCAATCGAATCAAACCATTTCGTCTAGAAAACCTTACCGAAATTACTATAAATTGTATAAATGGCTCTAAATTAGTCATTTAACGGGTAACTTAGATTATGGATTTTTGAATCCTCTTCAAATTAGGACCTTTCATAATGCTAGGATTAATTTGGTGGCCCTGGGCGGAGATGGGCGAATTCTTATTCATGAATTCGAATATAATCGTATTCACATTTTGAATAGGATTTCCCTCGTATTCGTATTTTGAATACGATTTTATGATTTTTTCTATGATTTCCCTAAAAATCGATTGTTTTAAACGATTTTCCCTGAAGATCATAATTTTTAAAGTGATTTTCTCCCGAACTCTGGGGATATTTTGTGCAAAAAAAAACGTACGATTTTCATCGAAAATTTCGTCGAAATTTCTATATGAATGGTTGTAGGGACTTGGGAGGGGTCTCATTCGATTCGTCGTGAAAAATCCTATAAGAATTTATGAGCGTTTCGAATTTTAACTGATTATTTTGACAATTTTATGGAATAAATACGAACAAAATTCCAGTGAAAATCATAATTGTTTTTACTGATTTTCAGCGGAAATTACACGTCGTAGTTTCTATACGGTTGGTTGTAGCGACTGGGGGGTGGTCTCATTCGATTCTGCGTGAAAAATCCTATCCTAGTGTTTCGAATTTTGATTGATTAGGTACCTATTTTGACAATGTTAGGCCATAAATACGTCCAGAGTTCGAGAGAAAATCATTTTAAAAAAGTATGATGTTCAACCTATTAAAAAAAATTATACCTACTGGCTAAACATACCATACCAGATGAAATTGTACGTAGGGTGAAACAGATTTGTGTAGCAAACAATGTCTGTAGGTACTAAATATTCTCGAAACTATCACACTCCCTCCAAAAGTCATGACTGATGGAGTTGAATTTCTTTAAATTTTAATTATCAGGGACATGAGTATTCTTCTTTGACGTTAGTGTTGGATTGAATCCTGCAGCTGCCTACTTGGCTAATAAAATAGGAACATCGTTTTATCCTTAGTATTTCGAACTCGCTGATAAAAATCCTGATTATTCATAATTTTATTTAAGTATTTTGTTCTGGTTAATAACCAACAGTTGATTTCATTACTTCTCCAATGAACTCCTTGCTTGCCACGTATGAAATAGAGGAGGTTGGAGGGAGTGGGCATGTGTCAAATCAGTTTGACAAATTGAAGCTGTAGAAATATTCTAACCTCTCCAAACCTTTTTAGTCCAAATCTGTCATTATTTTTCTTCACATCGTACTAGGCAAAGTATGGGTCGCTTGCATTGATCTCAAGAAGAATAGTTGAAATCTAAGGACTAAACTTGTTGCTCAGGTAGACATAGCGGATCCATTTTTGAGATCTCCCAGAGAAGGGTGTATGGACCCACATTCCTAATTAATGTTTGTTGTTTGTATCTCTTCCTACATGTTTATAGTGAAATTATCAATAGAAACCTAAATTTGTTTTGTTTTTGTTTTTTTCAGGAGTGATTTTACTCAGAATTGTATTTGACTGGAGACTTTTCTGGAGCAAGTCAAGTCATTGAACCAGCACTAGGACCGTTTGAAAGCAACTTGTCCATCATATTGATAAGACAATGAAAAGCTGCTCTGTCTAGCAAGCATCCTCACCTTCAGATGTAAAATTAAATTAATTTTTTAAAAATTCAAATGGTTGGTAATAAACAAGATTTATTGTTTTTGCAGTTTGAGGTTACCTAATGGTCAATAAATCATTTATACTACTAATCGATAATTTTTCTATAATACTTCCTATGCACTTTACTATGGTAGGTAGTTACCGTGGATTTAATAGTCCGATAATTAGTGGTTTACTGTAGCAATAAATAATGGCGTACTATTTAATTTTCAAAATTCCCAAAATGACTCATTTTAAGTTCACCTAACACTGTATGGTATGGGAGAGTAAATAATTGATTGAGTAAAAAATTAAAGTTTCATGCATTAGTTCTGCTGGGCAGTCCGTCGAAGTTCACATACCTATTCAAGGTGAAAAACACGAAATAAGCTGTATATGGTGTCCTGGCTCCATGGTGGCACCACTATTAGTTCCATGGTGATAAAGAAAATAATCCATGAAAATCCGGAGGTATAATGAGAATTTTTCCTCAATTTCAAAACTTGGGTACAATTAGTAAGCTATAATAGGAACCGAAATGTTGAAAAATCGGATATTTTGTCAATATTATCCCCGGTGCTAAATTTGATACCTACTCTACATTCTTCTTTCTACTAGATATTTTTCCGCGTCGAACAAAAAAAGAACCACGAAAATCAGTTGAGAACTATGGGCTGGGTAGAGTACACACGATTTTGTCACATACACTTATGGTTTTTTTTCTCGCGGATTTGGATTCAGAATGTTCTAAAACGGATTAGTGTGTGGTTATTTTTCAATTCTGTTGAGTGTTGTCCAACTTTACCCCAGATCAATCGCATAAGGACGCCCAAGTCTTACTGTGGGGCGTCCTAAAAAGGATTTACCAACTATTTAGGTTGAAGTCAGCCTACATAACAGAGTGAAGGTAAACAAAATTAAATTACATATCTTGAATCACTCCTTCGCCCTCTTTCCAAAAAGTGTAGGTCTGTTGAAATTATATGGTTTTCAGCATACCTACTGACGTACTGTAAGGTAAATTATGCAATAGTACCAGAATATGAATTTCCCCATCGCCCTGATTCCGAAAAGTACACACCTAGATGTAGGTCGAGGTTAAATTTTAGGCATACCAACTGAAGGTATGGTCATTATGGGGGGTTAAATAAATGATAGTACCAGTTTATGAATTTCTACATCGCCCTGATCCCGAAAATTACTAATTATTTGGCATTGTATAGGCACATTTTTGACCGACTTCATTAATTTAATTTTTTGTTACACATACTTACCTTTTAATTAAATAATATCAAAATAATAGAAAAGTACCTACATAAACCATAAATTTTACATAAAAGTAAAAAAAAATTAATGAAAAAAATCAGTCTTTTTGATGGTTATGGTTGAATTGTTGAGATAGATATTTGAAGGTTGAAACTTTAATCAAGTACTACGCACAGTATCATCCTTACAACGTTTTTATGAATTCGAGAAAGCTATGTGCCGCACCCTCACGGGAGACGCGATTCAGAGGAGAAGCACAAAGGCCCAGTGAGGTCGTACGGTACGACGTTGCCAGATCCACGCTAATGTTTGCATGGCGATGGGTGGTGAAAGGGGTGGAGGCCCGGTCTAGAGATACAGGTTCAGGAGTCCATGAATGTTTGCTACGATATTGAGATTGAAGGGGTAGAAAAACAATCACCTCCTTGGTCACCCGTTTCTCGGAGGGTCGGAGGTGCACTGTAGTTTCTCCTCTCGCCTGCAGGTAGCGCATGAAACCAGGGCCTCTTTTAACGCACTTCTTTCAAAATCACGGAACTTTGTCTTCACGTAATCTCCGTGATTTTAGAAGTTAGAATTGTCCTCTTTGAATTTTCAGAGGTTTTAGTCCCCCAAAAAGTTCCGTACGAAGAGTTTTTATCAAAAACAAATTTTATTTAAAAAATAAATTTTCTATTTTTTTCAAATTTCAATTTTTTTGACATTTTGGCCCGTATGTATGAAGTATTAATTATTTAATGAATTTAGAAATTTTTTTTGAGAGGAAAAAATGAACACTCACAGAGAAAACGTGAAGATAAGGGAAACCACTGAGTCCCGCGCCCCCTTAATAGAGCTTGATCTTCTTACTGTTTGTTCTTCTTCTTCGACTTTTTCTCCTTCTTCTTTTTCTTCTTCTTGGACTTCTCTTCGTCGGATTCTCCTTTCTGTGAGGAACCATCAGAATCTGCAGAAGACTCTGCTTCATCTGACGATGGCTCAACTTTCTTAGCTGGAACAAACGAAAAAAAGCTCATTTTACGACCAAAGTGGCTATCCATGTATACCTAGAAACCCGATAGACACTTCAGGAAATGCTCATGAACAATGGAATTTACTCACGTTTCGATTTAGGCTTGAGAACAAGTTCCCCACAATTGACCACCTTGGCATCCTGAAGTGGCCGATTCATACGATCAACGGGCTGTTGTTCAATGTGGAGAACCACATTCTGCCCAGAGACCACTTCGCCAAAAACTACGTGCACACTATAAGAAAACAAAACAAATTTCTTGTAATGCCACTAAAATTTAATAATAAAACATTTATTGAATTACATTTCCAACATCCAACCTCTCAGGGAAGGACGTAATGAGACAGGATAAGGCTACAAGTAGTGTTGTGATTTGATGTATATGAAGATGCTGAGTTTTTACTAAATTTTGACTAGTACACAATTGGTAACTAAGGGGGTCTCAGTCGGTTGCTGTTCCTTCTCGTTCCGGGTCAGTCTAATCTCTTACGAACCAGCGCTCAGTCCCACCCGAGATCCCTTAATTCTAATGGGGTAATACTAATAATAATAAGAAACAGTATGTGACTTATACGTTAAAAAAAAATAAGCGTTTCAAGTTACTTTTTCTCAAAGACGATTACATACGCATACCATAAGGTATCAGGCTGTCTGAGTTGGTAACGAACTTGACGCCCGAAATAACGACGACCGAGTGACAGTTGTCGTTTTGTGCAACTGCAATTGTCGCTACTGAGTGATTCCAAACGTTTTCTTTATTGTAACTCGTGTCGTCGTTGTAATCCTGTCTCGAGTTGCAGAATTATATACAGGGTGTTACGGTTAAGATCGAACCACCAGCCGGGGTTCGATTCTACAACTAATTTGCTACTTTTTTGTCTCCTGCTTTTTTTTCTAACCCCCTTAAAATCCTTTATTTTTTATTTTATTTTTAAGATGTTTTTCGTACCTTCGTATTTTCGACCTTACGTCATTAAAACAGCCAAAACTCGCTTGTTTTTCAGTCAAAATTCAAATATAATTAAATCGTTGGAAAGTGTTAAATTCTCTACCTCCCTAGTGCTAAATAAAACTTTTTAAAGAAAACTCAGATGTTGAAATATGAGCCCGAATAGTAAAATCTCGGAAATGTACAGTTTTTTCAAACATTTGAAGGCCTAACTGAAACTGCCGGTTAATTTTTCAATGTAACCCCAAAAGTTGACCCAAAAGCTCAGCTTTCCAACGGTGTAATCATAAAATATTTTACAATCGAATTTGAGGGAGAAATTGGTGTTTGAACGTGGAAAAACGTGAAATTTTTTCAACGAAATCGACGCTTCGACCCGAATCCACCCTTCTACGTCTAAGCGTCGATTTCGTTGAAACACATTCACGTTTCTTCGCTTTTAAGCGCAATTTTCTCCACTAATAAAAATATTGGAAACAATTCTGACCATAGCGTTGGAAAGCTGAGCTTTTGAGTCAACATTTGGGGTTACAGTGAGAAATTAACCGGCAGTTTCAGTTAGGCCTACAAACATTTGAAAAAACTAAACATTTCCAAAAGATTTTCCTATTCGGGCTCATTTTTCAATATCTGAGTTTTCTTGAAAAACATTTATTTAGCACTAGGGAGAAAGAGAATTTAACGCTCTTTCCAACGGTATAATTACATTTGAATTTTAACTGAAAAACAATCGAGTTATGGCTGTTTTAATGGCGTAAGGTCGAAAATACGAAAAACATCTTAAAAGTGAAAAAAGTCGGATTTTAAGGGGGTCAGAAAAAAAAGTCGCAAATTAGTTGTAGTTCGACGTTAACCGTAACACCCTGTATACAAGGGTAGGTAAACCTAGCTTCCTGCATAGTTTCAACGGCGACTGGTACCCGTGTGAGAGAGTACGAAGGCGCCGTTGAGGGGAACAAATAAAAATGGAGGTTAGGACTCCACGCCCCGTGAGGACTATAGCGTGTTTATTGAGAAAATTAACATTATGCATTTTGTTGCAAAGCACCAATCTAAAAAGTAGTTTATATTTTATGAACGTAAAGGGCACCGAACATGTTAGTTTTGTAACACCTCGATACTCATATCTAATCCCAACAAGAACTTGCAGCCTCAGCCTGAACCATCGGAATATGAATGACAGGAAACCAATTCAACTTACCCATCGAGATGTGGCGCGGGTTGTGTTGTTCTACAACAAAACATGGATTACTGTTTAAGAAGAGAGAAGGCACTTCGTCACCAAAACGCAGTCTAACAAAAAATTAAAAAGTCTTAGTGAATGATAGGAAATAAGTTTGCAAGTGATACATCATTAATTGACACAGGGATATTTAAAATTTGTTAAAAATACAAGAAAACCTGCAAAAAATTAGTTAACAAAGACATTTCAACAATAATCTGATTAATAAATAAATTGAATATTTTCAAACATTTTACATTACATTTTCAATTTAAAAAAAATGTTTGTCATTTAGAGGGGATGGAAAAACCCTGCTTAGAAAGGCATTGGGAATTTCATCCACAATTTTGAAGGCTGCTCAACATTTTGATTCGACATTGTATGAGACAATCACTTGATGGATCTGACAACCTGTTCTATATCGATCTATCGGTTGTATTCTACATCGACACAAACATCGATTGTAATGTTCGATACGAGATAAAGGTTAGTTAAGCAGTGCTTTTCATCCCAAGACGGTGTTTCCTTGATATCCATATAATTTCCTGATGATAACACTATTTATCCAGAGACTTAACACAACCACTTTCAATTTTTTGGTTTTCCCAGCTATTAGGAGAGATAAACTCACCAAATATTCTCAGAAATTCATCCCTTTGGGGTTCTCACGAATAGTACAAACTCCGCTAGAACCTCTACTGATGAAAAACCAGGGCATGACTGATGAGAATGGGCGCCCTTCAACTTGGGGAGATCTCTAGCGGTTTTTTTCGGTACTACTAGGACTTTGATTCATTGGAATTGATGGATTTTTCGTCCTGCTACGTTTTTTCAAACATCGAAAGTCTCGATGAGTACCATGGTAGTAAAATAAATAAAATTGGATACCTAAACCTACGTTCACCTTCAGGTGAAAAAAACATTGTGAAAAGGGTAGGTATATCCCGTGTAAACAAATAAGATGTAATGTTAACTCTTACTGAGGAAGGAAAGTTAATTGAGTATAAGCTGTAAAATATGCCACTGGACTTGCCTGTTACTGTACTTTATTACAGGGTTTTTGCCAAAAAGGGAAGTTCCCGTCACAATTTTTTATTTTATTTTATTTTTTTCTTGAAAGAGGTTTCACTGATATGGAAGAAAACCATAGTATGCTGCTCGAAAACGCATCCAAAAATTCAGAGAATTTAAGCAAGACGGAAATTTTATAATTTACCGGGAGTCTGTGATGTGACAAGTTTCCCCTTATGACAGCAGCGCTACCTCTGATAGAACACATGAAACAAATAGCTTACACGATTGAACGCCATATAAAAGCTATGATGAAACATGATAGTTACATGAGCTAACTGGCAGAAAGAGCCCAGACACGAAAGTGTCGAAAAGAAGCAATTCAACTCACTTTTTTACAATACAATTCTACCTATTAGTTTATCAAGCATTATTAGTCTCCACCTTCTCTAATTTAGTTTCTATATTAGTGTTGATATTTGAATCACGTTATTTGAGTGGATTGTTTCATGTGGTCACGAGGGCGCCTACAACTCTACCTGTTGACATTATCTGACACTATTTGCCGAAACTCCTTTAATGCTTAGTCAGAGCGCAGTTTTGTGTGAGGAACCCTGGGGAGTGACATAATCAGTTTTCCTCGATCTTGGCGGTGTTTTTTGACACCACTTCACTTGTTTAGGCATTTTCTTCTACGGTAATATTTTCTCCTTGGGTATTCCTGGTGTTAAGCGTTATTCTAGGATTCTATTATTCTATTACAGGATTTGACTTGAAATTCCAGAATTTAAAATTGAGGCAAATTCCCCATCGTGTTAAATTTGATGTCCTGGGTCTCAAAACATTATAGAATCGCCATTTTTGATGGAATCAAGACGTTTTCAATCGCCAATACAGAACCAATTCTTCCCTTACCCTCAATTCGTTATTGTATGTAATCAGAAACCAAAAACCTTCTAAATTCTTTCTAAGGAATCCAGATCGGCTCCAAGTCAGCCAAAATGTTTCCTGCTTAAGCAATCATATCAGTAACACCGAATTAGCAATAGTATGCTTAAAGTATTCATAGAAGATTTACCCAAGATGGAAAAATTTTACGAACGGATTGATCTACCAGCCAGGAATCTCATTCGGAATTGATCTTGATCTCAGTTTACAAAGAAGAAAAATCCTGTCCCTATTCAGGTATCGGAATTTCAAAATAATTAAGAAAGCGAATCACCAGAACGTAGGTAGTCTCCACTTTATAAGAGGTGATATAAAACAAAAAAACCTTACATGAAAAATTGAGAGCCATTGGTATCCTTTCCCCGATTGGCCATCGACAGCAGGAACGGCTTTTCGTGTTTTCCATCAAGCGCTTCATCTGCAAAACGCAAACAAAATATGATTTATATCGGAAAACATGCTAGTTGGTAAAATGAGCAACAATGGAGTTTTTATTGTACAAGCTATCATACAATAGCTAGCTATCTGCCATAAGACTTATGGCGTTTTATCTATTCTTATTCGATCTATACAAAATAGTAGAGTTAGTGACTCTGAGAGTGACACAGTCGACAGAAGACTGATGTAATTTTTTTTTAAATTCTCCCCTAATCGAATACTGGAAGCGGAGGGGCACTCAAAAAACAAAACAATATATTTATCAAAGGAGTAAATAGTGTAAATCGAGTAAATATGGTGGCCAGAGACGATACGGAACGAGGATCTCTGGGATGCTAGTGGTCAGGAGCTCATTGCCACCAAAATCCTCTGAAAAAAAGTGGCGGTGGATAAGTCACATATTGAGGAAGCTATTGGAAAAGATGTGATGGACTGGAACAGTCATGGCGAGCGCAAGCAGGGAAGGCCTAGTACCACATGGAAACGATCAGTCGAGAAAGACGTGGAGTGAGGTGAAAAGATTGGCTGAAGACAGAGATGGCTGGAGGCAACTCACGGATGCCCTATGCTCCACTAGGAGATCAAGGACTAACTAACTAAATAGTGGGAAGTACACCCCTCCTAACCGTTGCCGGTCCTAGTAATTTAGGGAAGTGCCGTGTTGGAAAGACCACCAATTCAGGCAAGACGCGCGTGGTGACCCCACGAAGTACTCTGGCAGAGATTC
Source organism: Apolygus lucorum (assembly GCA_009739505.2). Taxonomy (NCBI): domain Eukaryota; kingdom Metazoa; phylum Arthropoda; class Insecta; order Hemiptera; family Miridae; genus Apolygus; species Apolygus lucorum. The sequence goes on along the minus strand of CM019182.2, from coordinate 23,237,589 downwards.
CTACATCACAAACCCCGTGGAACTACGCACACCACACACCACGCCAGAACATAGTTAAAGCAGCTAACTGAATGTTGTTGGGCTTATCGCAAACATTGCTTGCTGAAGATTTTGTCCATCATATTTTAGTTTTTTCTCCCTCCAGATCTGCTCGAAATTCGTTGCAACAACTTGTGCATCAAGAATCATCGGGCTCACTTTGAGGATATGCAGCTTGAATCTCTACTTGGCACTGTGTACTTCCTCTTCGAGTCGACCTCCCTGTTGCTTGAGACAAGGCTCCTGCTACCTAGCCTAGATGGGCCACCATGAGTCAGCAGTTAATCCAACACAATATGCCACAATCTGACAGCACCAGGAGAAGACATCAGTATGACTTCCTTAGTCCCAACCTCTTGAACACTGATGCCATCTGACACACCCATTGGGATGAATATGGCGACTCAAATTTTGGGATGCAGCTCCATTAACTGAGGCATGAAGAGCAGTCGAGAACTTGGGAGTTGAGCAGGGTTTGGAGCAGATAGTGTTGCTCGGTAACACCATGCTAACTGCTGTCGAACGAAATAAAGATTAGCAATAACATTGGCGACCTTCCAGTTCGAACCTTGGATAGCTAGCATGAGGCGGTAACGATGAAAAGTGACAGTCGCAGACAGAGAGGGAATGCTCCAGTCTCCAGACAGAAGAGAGGATGTAGGCACTTTGGCACACCAGGTCGGAAGCCCGGCCAAGGGCGCACAGCATTTCTTACTTCAATGTTTCCACTTTTCAGCTCCTAGCGGTAAGTCTGTCGAAAACTAACCTGTAGGTCAGTTTTGGCAGTACATACGAGGCATAGTCTTTGTTGTGGCTTCAGGGGGGCCTTGTTAATAGAGGTTCAAACCATACCTCAACCTTTATGCAAGATGGCATCAAAAATAGCTCATTTTCAAGCGTGCAGGTTGAGTGGACCTTCCTTCTTGTTCCGTGATCATCCACTCAAGCTAATGAAATCCCATCTATCTGCTAGTGACGTTTTGTAATTCAATTCAGTACTGACCCTCAACACACGAACTTCTCATTCTTAAAACTATTCACCTACATTCTATAAAAATTATATGCGGAGCGGTTAGGACGTTCGAAGAGAAAAAAAAAGTACATACAAAAGAGAGGAAAACCGAGTTTGGGTTGAGGACAGTATAGAATAACATAGCTGCTATGATTAAGCTTAAGAGGGTCCCAGTCGGTCGTCGTTCGTCCCTCGTTCCGAGGAATAGTATTTCCGTAATATACAGGGGCTCAAACTTTAAAAGTTGTACATAAATTTGAAATTTGAAATCATCAAAATCGAACTAAGTAAAGTAAACAACCATTTCAGGTTGAATTTTCGTCAGACTGTCATTCCTGGCATTGTGGACATCATCATCTGTCTTCGAAAGGGAAGATCAGAATTCGGGTGCTTTTCTAATACCGCCCCCCCCCCCCCCCCGCGGCTCGTTTCTCTTCCAATATGCGCCTCCCTTTCATTAGCAACCCTATCTATATACATAAAACCCCAACCGTACGTATGTACGTCGCCCTAACGTGGGGGTCCCGGGTTCGATTCCAGGCCGCGACATCAGACATTTTTTCACATACATACGATTTGTTTTTGCCTGCTTTTAGCAGGGTTTTCAGCTAGTTACACGTAATAATTTACTACTTCATACACTACCTGTAAGTAATATGGTTTTGAACATTGTATCCTGCAAGATGATGCTGTCGTCGAAGTTGAACCGTAGGTAGTACAAATCATGCCCAGTTCACTTCTTTTTTTTTCCAAAAATGTTTCAAACAGGTCTTCGTTATGGTGGGCCAAATTCCAACAATAATGGTCGAGGTGAGGTTGAAACAGAGCAGGTACTCGACACAAAAGACCGACCAGAACTACGGGTCTGTTCGGAGAGGCAGTCCTGAACGGTTCGGATGAGCCCGGAGGGGTTCATTCGCCTCTTCCCCTCCCCTTTTCAGCTCCGGTTTGGTTCCGAACTGGTTCCAGACTGCCTCTACGAACAGATCCTAAATGATCCCTGAACATGAGATCTGAACTCACCTGACCTGAACCCTGAACATCTCATTACAATCCATATACCTCCTATCCGGGATAAACATTATTATATCTTTTTCTCTCATCTTTGATTGCTGGAGCTGAGTTCACTCTTCTTTGGCCACTAACAAAGAAAACGACGAGGAGGCGCAATTGCTAGGAGGGGGGGGGGGGGCACATTAGAAAAGCACCAGAATTTGTTCTGACGATTTAGTTCATGGCTTCCCGTTGCCACACCGCCCTGGGTTGGGACTAGGGGGGCGGCGAGCCGCAAATGCCCGAAAACACGCCCAGTGACTGAGACTCGAACTCACGATCTTTCCCACAGAGATCGGTTCTTATCTCAGCGAACGTTCATGGCTACCGGACCGACATGTCTGTATCTGCAAATACGAGCATACTATTTTTCATTGGGACAGAAATATAGTTAATCGAAGTGTAACTAGTAAAATTAAAGCTAAAACTTACCATCAAACGTGCCTCCATAAATCGACTCGCCGCCAGTGCCATTTCCTACAGTGAAATCTCCACCTTGAACCATGAAATCCTTGACAACTCTATGGAAAATTATCCCCTTGTAGTGCAACGGCTTTCCCGAGGTTTTGCCGATCCCTTTCTCGCCTGTACAGAGAGAACGAAAATTTTCCGCCGTGATGGGAACTTTGTCGGAAAACAGCTGGAACACGATCCGACCGATGGGTAAACCTCCGACTTCGACATCGAAGAACACTCGAGGCCTCGACTTTTTCATGTTTTTCTCTCCTCCTTATCCTCCAAATCTGAAACAGCGAGTGAAATGGATGATTCAAAGAGTGGGAGGGGAAGTACGAACAGATTTTGAAACACCACAAAATTTATCTATAATAACAAATCAGAAGATGGAAATTGTAAAGGTGGGTTCACAAGCGTTTGAGACCAAACCGAGCTCTGCAGGTTGAATGATTACGGAGACACAGCAATTCAAAAAAGGTAACTTTTTCCAAAAAGTGAAATTTCCGAGATAACGCCGAACCTTTCACAATTCATTTTTCAGATGAAAGTAAGACGAAGGAATTTGTAGGAAATGTAATCTGCTCCGATTTGAACCTTAGCCACCAAAGTTTTCTCAAAAATGAAAAAAAAAAGTTACATCCTTCCTGTATTCACAAGAAACAGTTGAGTGCTTACAAGCTCGTTGGGTTTGAGGTTGAGTATGCCCGAATGTTTCGTCAATTTTGTTCTCCTCTATGGATGAGAGGCGAGGACATTAGAGAGTTCCTAGTAGAGTCGATACGGCGCCGCCGGAACCGGATCGTCCGCCATGTTTTCAATCTGGCGCGCTGGATTGCCTCTGAGTGACGTATTCTGCCGTAATATTACGGCGCAGGATCGGATACGGCACCGGATTGAGAGTGTGTGTGTAACAATATGGGACCGGATTGAGAGTGTGTGTGTAATACGTCACGCCGTATGTAAGCCAAACCAAAGCCGCTAGGAACTCTCTAATGGGGTCGATAAGGCGCCGCCAGAACCGGATCATCCGCCATGTTTTCAAAACTGCGCGCTGGATTGCCTCTGAGTGATGTATTCTGTCGTAATATTACGGCGCTGGATCAGATACGGCGGCGGATTGAGAGTGCGTGTGTAACAAGATGGCACCGGATTGAGAGTGTGTGTGTAACAAGATGGCACCGGATTGAGAGTGTGCGTAATACGTCACGCTGTATCTAAGCCGAACCAAACCCACTAGGAACTCCCTAATGGGGTTGATAAGGCGCCGCCGGAACTGGATCGTCCGCCATGTTTTCAATACTGCGCGCTGGATTGCCTCTGAGTGACGTATTCTGCCGTAATATTACGGCCCAGGATCGGATACGGCGCCGGATTGAGAGTGTGTGTGTAACAATATGGGACCGGATTGAGAGTGTGTGTGTAATACGTCACGCCGTATGTAAGCCAAACCAAAGCCGCTAGGAACTCTCTAATGGGGTCGATACGGCGCCGCCGGAACCGGATCGTCCGCCATGTTTTCAATCTGGCGCGCTGGATTGCCTCTGAGTGACGTATTCTGCCGTAATATTACGGCGCAGGATCGGATACGGCACCGGATTGAGAGTGTGTGTGTAACAATATGGGACCGGATTGAGAGTGTGTGTGTAATACGTCACGCCGTATGTAAGCCAAACCAAAGCCGCTAGGAACTCTCTAATGGGGTCGATAAGGCGCCGCCAGAACCGGATCATCCGCCATGTTTTCAAAACTGCGCGCTGGATTGCCTCTGAGTGATGTATTCTGTCGTAATATTACGGCGCTGGATCAGATACGGCGGCGGATTGAGAGTGCGTGTGTAACAAGATGGCACCGGTTTGAGAGTGTGTGTGTAACAAGATGGCACCGGATTGAGAGTGTGTGTGTAATATGTCACGCTGTATCTAAGCGTGACTATTAAAAAATAGTATGTAATACTAAACCCACTAGGAACTCTCTAATGGGGTTGATAAGGCGCCGCCAGAACTGGATCGTCCGCCATGTTTTCAATACTGCGCGCTGGATTGCCTCTGAGTGACGTATTCTGTCGTGATATTACGGCGCTGGATTGAGAGTGTGTGTGTGTAACAAGATGGCACCGGATTGAGAGTGTGTGTAATACGTCACGCTGTATCTAAACCGAACCAAACCCACTAGGAACTCTCTACTAAAACAGAAGGTATTAGCAGGTTGAAGCAGCATTTTGAAAAATAAATTCCGTAGGTCGATCGGATCACCAGTGGGAAACGAGACCACAGTTGGTCTGTTCGGAGATGCAGTCCTGAACGGTTCGGAGGAGCCCGGAGGAGTCCATTCGCCTGTATCCCCTCCCCTTTTCAGTTTCGGTTTGGTTCCGGACTGCCTCTCCGAACAGACCCACAAACGAGAAGTTGGAGTACTTTGGTCGCTAGATAAGATAATGATAGTATTTCCTGCTCCAAAACATCCTGCATGACCGAATATGTGGCGAGGCATTAAGGCTTTGAAACCAGCCAATAAAATTATGGCGAAGATGATTTTCGCTAACGCCCTGTCAGGGCACAGAACTTGAAGAAACTTCTACTTGTGGAAAGTTACAGCCTACATCAGACCAACCTAGGTAGCTAATTCGGATTCAGAGACAAATATGAAACACAACCGAGGAAATGGATAAACCTGGAAACAATTTATACTAACTAGGTAAGTAAGTACTAACGACTATCATTTAATGCTACCTACCTATCATGGATTTACGTAAGTACACGATCGCAAGTAGGTGCTACCAAGAACTGAACCAATCGATCCATTCCGAAATCGTCTTCCAAAACATCATACCTACCTAAGTAAGGTGCTTTGTGTTTCATTACTTTCTCACAAGAGATCTCCCTTGGTGAACGATCTGTCTTCAGATACCAGTCTAGCAATCATGGAAAATGAACATCACTAACCAATTTATACTAATATTATTACTATCTGAGAACAAATTCGATACTTACCAATAGTGAACAGAAAAAAGGACTATGTTTCTATTGCAGAACGTTAGGTAGAACTTTTTACGGAAAATCGATAGCAGACTGAGTTCAACAAAAATCCATAACCTCACCGCCTTATCACTTCATTGAAAATCAAGTGCCACAATCAGCAGTGAATTCGAATATATTATTATTGTTGTGAAATGAGTGACTATTCACTTCAAAGCATACTCATATTTCCAATAATTCAACGATATGAAAAGAAACTTGCAGCTACCGCTAGCGTAAGTAAGCCAAACGGGTGGGACTGAGAGGACCAGAGGAACCTGCCTTCTTCTTCCACTTCACGTTACATTTTGTGGATCTCGCTCTTATGCCCTTGTCTAAACCATCTGCTATTTCTAAACACGAGAGGAAGAAAACAGAAATCTTTCTGCAACAACTTTATCAGAGGCTGTAATAAATTGATATTATGCTTATTAGAAATTAAAATACGAAACAGAATAAACTATAGACTTTAGAATACCCAATCCCTCGTTAATAATTAATTATTTATAGTAATTAATTACAGCATCTGGATAGGTTTGAGGTTGCAGAAAGTGGGGAAATATTGTATTTCTAGCTCGTCCCTTATTTCACCTATGAGCACTTTGGAAACGAGGGACTGAGTATTTTTTGCTTAAGTCTGTAATTGATTCTGTTTCGTATTGTACTTTCGCAATAAGCATTATATCAATTTATTACAGCCTCTGATAAAGTGAATTGTTGCAGAAAGATGATTATTCATTCTTTTCCTTTTATTTTTCTTCTTTTTCTCAAATGTTTAGGAATAGCAGATGGTTTAGACAAGGGCGTAAGAGCCAGATTTAACATCCACAAAATGTAGCGTGAAGTAGAAGAAGAAGGCTGGTTCCTCAGTTCCTCCGGTCCTCTTTTTAGTGCCACCACTTCCACACAGTTACAGAAATCACTGTTGCCAACCGGGCAAAATTGGAAAATGGACGTTCAAATCCGCAAATCACCTTTGAATTATTCCGCTCAGTTTTGCAAACGGCCACATTTGATTGCATTTTACTTTTTACATTTCTCTATGAGCTCAATTTGTTTCAAGATGATCAAAACCGAAGATAGAAAATACACTATCAAACTGATGTCAGCCAATTGTTGTGCAGTGTAAAAATGATATAAGCATCTAATAAGTTGTTGTGACATGGATACTTGTAATTTGTATAAATCCACAGTAAAGCTCGTGGACGGATTCTCACGATTTCAGTCTTGACTTGTTATAATTTATTCATTTCTTCGGAGCTCTTTGTTTTATTATATAGTGATTTTTTACTACAACTCATCTGGTGAAAAGGAAACACTGGACACTGCAGTCTAGCAGAAGTAGGTTAAACTTGGTGATAGTGGCAGCTGTTCATCTGTAAGTTCATTGATATTTTGTGATACTACATCTATAAGTAGGAACAGGTATCCTGATTATGTACCTTCCTGTGTACCATCGTGGTATGAGTCATAACGTTATACTGGCATTATTTTGTAGTCTGGGCACCTGCGTGCAATGGTAGAAGTAGAGTGAACAAGTTGGCATTCACAAGTAATGTAGGACCGAGCTAGGTACCTGACACCAAAACAGCCTAGGGAAGGTGTTATAATATAACCATATTATGGTGCTCTCCTCTATAGAGCCATGGAACTTGTCGCTACCAGTAGTTTCTCATTACTAGGGCTCGGCATTTTGCATGTTTGCATATTTTTTTTTGCGATATGCCTAAGCTGTAAGGAGCCCAAATATGCCATATTCAAGCCATTTTGTCGCTCCAAATTTAAATTTATCGTGCATATATTTGCATATATTCGCAGTTTTTGGTATAAGTGCATGTAATGGGCATTTCTTGACAAAAGCCATATTTTTCAGCTATTTCCTCTAATGAAAAATCATGGCCCGGAAAAACAGGTGAAACCGTTCGAGAAAAATTAGAGTGTGTACTCAAACGAAATCCTAGCTGGAAAACTGTCGTTGTGTTGGCGAAAGTGTTGGAAGGCGACTCACCCAACACCAGCAATTGGTCATACACTCCTCAAGAAGTGGCGTCTTTCAAATATCTACCAATTGTCTCAGCAGATGTGAAGCGGTCATTCTCCCGTTTGAAACTATTATTGCACGATTTGAGAAAATGTTTTACAACTGAAAATTTGGAAAAGCACTTGGTAGTACAAGCTAACATACGAATAAAGTCACTCGCGATGAGATTGTGGAAAACCATTTTAATAAAAACGGAGTTGAGTAGAACGTTGTCTACTTTATTAATTCTATTACTGATATGGAAGAAAACCATAGTGTGCTGATCAATGAAGCATCCAAAAAATTTGGATAATCTAAGAAAAACGGACATTATAAGTGTAGTGGAGATCTGTAAGGGAGCAGCCATGTTGTGACGTATCCGCCGTCCTATCCAATCTGATTGCATTCATGGAATGAGTATTAGGAATAGCCACATCATAGGGAACGCTGTGCTGCTTTCTACAGTAGTGCTACTTCTGTAAGCGTAAATGATGAAATGAACTATTAGCTTGAGTGGTCGAACACAGGGGTGTGCAAACTAGGGGGAGGGAAGTACGCAGGCGCAAAAGTGACCAAAGGAAGCTATAATAATAATAATAATTATTATTATTATTATCTCACTCCAAGCATTATTAGTCTTCATCTTCTCTTACTTAGTTTGTTTATTAGTTAGTTTTGATATTCGAGTTTCGTGTGGATTTCAGTCACAAGGGCGCCTACAACTCTACCTGTTGACGTTCTCTGGTACTATTTGCTGAGATAATTCTTTTTCGCTTTGCCAGAACACAGCAGTGTGACTTTGGTCAGTTTTCGCGTAGTTTTGCGTGAGGAAACCCTGATGTGACTTAGCTGGCGGCCCTCAGCTTTCCTCGATTTTCGTGGTGTTTTTTGACAGAAGCTTAACTTGTTTAGGCATTTTCTTCTACTCTATTTTTTCCCCCCTTGGGTATTTCTGGTATTGAACTTTATTCTAGGGCCCAATTATAGGATTTGACTTGAAATTCCAGAATCTAAAATTGTTGCAAATTCCCCTTTGCTGCCACAATTTCACTTGTAATTTAATTTCATCCATCTTTAGTTTAATTAATTATTATTCTAATCACTAATCAATCATTGAGGCAAACTCACTGTGTCTACCACGTCGAGTTGGGCCATAAAATGTGAGAGAATCAATCTCTCTTCTATCGCTTTGTCTTTTCTCAAGTAGTTTTTACGAGACAAGTTTTTATACGGTGTAAGTAGATTGACTGCGGATATACCTGGCAATTTGGGTACCAGTGGTGAAGGGAAAGGTTCACCTCTGCTATCAACTCGCAGGTATATCTTTAGTGTTTTGTCCTAGAGGATCTAGGCGCTTGGGTGGTCGGGCTCACCAACTAGGTTAATGAACTCGACAGCCCAAGCTATCGCACGAGTTGTTGGGGGGGGGGGGGGGGGGTTGTTTTGAAAATGAATATTGGCTGAAAAGAAAACAAAGCAAAAGTCGAAACACAGATAAATTATAATGAAAGGTATTTACCTGTGAAGAATTTAGAATTAAAGATGCGTGGCGAAAAGCGTGGTGAAAAAGCGTGGCGAAATTGCGTGGCGACCTGAAGCGTCTCGTGGCGATTTATGCTGAAAGTTAAAAGCCTGAAGGGCCAAATGCAAATTGGATACACAAAGGTGTTCCTGCCTTATGGGCTTACGTGGCGGTCCTGAAGGGACCTTGAGGTGTGGCGATGCACTAGCCTCAACTATCAGTTTGGTAACCAGGTATACTCTGACAGAAAGGTAAACGGAAATACAAATAAAGGGCACTTTTATTCAACTATAAGACCAATCTTCCACTTCAAAGTTCGTGGCGTTTTGCTGAAGGCGAGATTATGGTAAGTACGAAAACAGTTTTAAACAGTATGGCTTTCCAATTTATCAATACATTCAATTAATCTTTCGTGTTTCAAGTTCATTTGCCTGGTCAGAAATCCAAGGTTCAATCAGGAGGTTTCTACTAAAATTCAAGTTCAAATATGGTTCGTGGCGAAATATTATCAATGTCGTTTTTAAAGTTTACTCTTATGACTACACGTCACTCCTAGTCATTGGCCAATGGAATGAAATGTAATATTAGTTTGTGCACTCACGTTGGGGCCCGTAGGTATCCTTCCGATATTGTGTGGCAAAGAGGTATCCGTGGCGGCTGATGTCCAAGGCAGGGAGTACAGCGTGGCGGCTTGGGGGGATAGCTTGGGGCGGTTACACAACTCACGGGCTCGGAGCTCTCAATGGAAGTTAACTGCGCAGTGGTCGGGAGGGGAGTAGTGTCGTCCAGGCCTGACCAGAGGTTCCGTCTTCTCTCCCCCCTCCTCCCGCGAGGTGGTGTTGGCGGGGGCGGCGGTGATGGTGGGGGAGAAGCTCTTGCCGCTTCTCCGGCCGGAGGGGGGAGGGCGCGCGAGGTGTTGGTTGGCGCCTCCTGATTGGATCTCGTTGACGTCACCTACGAGTCAGGCCGAAGGGGGTCGGTGGCGATGACCCGGCCCCACCCTACTGGAGAAGCGTTCCAGTGGGCGGGAGCCCACACCCCCCGTCCCCCCGGGAGCCAGGGTCGTCAAAGACGACACTGGGGATGGCTAGGGGATCGGAAGGGCGTGCCTTCTTGATGGCCTGCTCGTAGGCGTATCTACGGCAACCTCGGCATCGGGTAGGATTCCTCTTGGTGGTGTGGTCTCCTTTGCAGGTCGGCAGCTCCTGACCTTTCGGATGCATGGCCTTGAGCCGCTCCCAGAACTCCTTGCAGGCAGGACAGCGGAACTTAGACATCTTCGGAGCGGGTCGCGTGCACACGGGACAGCTGACTTTCTTCCGGCGTGTGATTTTGATCTTCAGCCCAGGTCTTGACGGGGGTGGGATGCCTGCCTGCAAGATCACTTGAGGTTCTCGGATGGGAGTGGGCAGCGGCTCAGGTGGTGGTTGGCTCGTTTGGTCTTCGTCCCAATCTGAATCCGCGAAGATCCCAGTCCGGCTTCGAGTTCTTGGCGGAGGGCTGGATGATGGAAGGGGGACGCCGCAGTCGGGGAGCTCGGGAGAGTATGATTTCGAGGAGATGGAGAGGACCATTGCCGATGGAGCTGGGGAAGGGGCCAACTCCCCCACAGCTCCTGCAGACCTCGTCGCAGGTGCCTCTGCTGGTGCCTGTGAGGGTGCCTCAGATGTCCGCGTCCGTGCCGCAGGTGGCTCTGCGTCCACCTGTGCCTTGGCCCGCTTCGCCTCTGCTATGGCCTCGTTACGTTCGAGTATGAGGGTCCGCCTGTCCTCCAGCCACTGCTTCTGCCTCCGGAGGAGGGCGTTTCTCTCCTGGGCGATCCTCTGGTAGGCGGGGAGCCACATGGCGACATCGAGCGTGGTCATAAGCGCCGCGCGCCCTGTGGTTTGACGGGCGGCGGGCGTGTCGCCGCACATCGTAAATCGGACGTAGTTGGCCAGTGTCTCGAGGGTGGGGAAGGGATCGCCGATAGGTTCTGGTGTCTCGACGAAGCCTTCGGGTTGGTCGTTCAGCTTTTCTCGCATCTGCTCGCGTTGACTCCGCATGAGCTTTACGGCGGGATCGGGCGTCGCAGGAACTCCATCTATGTCTAATTCGCCCCTAGATTCATGTGCCATATCCTACAACAAACAAAACAATATCCTATGTGACATCCTGGCCTAGGAAAAGTGACTTGCTTCAATAGGAATTCTACTTGGGTACTTCAACTTTTCAGGCACGGCCGTAGTAGGACAGTGCAGCCATAAGAGTTAGGCGATCAGAAGGATCAAAGCGAAGTGTAGCGACCTGAAGGGTCCAAGTTAAATTTGGTGACCTGAAGGGTCCAAGTGAAATGGGGTGACCTGAAGGGTCCAAGTGTAATGGGACCTGAAGGGTCGGTCAGTGTGATGTGTATGTGCCCTAGTAGTTTGTCAGTGTGTCTTTTTCCCTAAGTGGAGTAGCCTATAGTCGACAGTTTTGTGCCTTGTTCTTAATGGATAACGACTAGGTGTCTCCTCTATTTCTTCACAAAGTCTCTTAGCAGGTGGATCTTCCTTCGCTTCTTCGAACTCCTCATCGGAGGATTCAATTGGCTCTCCTTCTTCGTTGATTTCTTCTGTACATCGCACCTTGTGGCGGTCAGCGTTGCGATCGGCGTTGCGATCGGCGGACTCGTCATGGCGTTTGGTGTGGCGGAGTGGAGTCTCGTGGCGATCAGCACGGCTCGTTTGGGGGTCGTCAGTCCCGTGAGGTATTTCACTTCTTTCCGTTTCACGTTCGGTGGAGCGATCGAAATTGTGATCCGCGTCCATGTCACGATCCAGTTCCGAAGGGATACTATGTTGGGTTGACGCCTCTCCTCGAGGTGTCCTCGGCGTGTGTTCTTTCGAGCTAGTGGTAGGTACAGGTGCTGGCGCCACGGCTGCCGGTGTCGACCAACCGTAACTTTCATACCAATCTTCTTTGTTTGTTTCAGGTGTCAACGTTGTGTCGAGGGGTTCTGGTGTCGCAACATCTCGTGGATTCGACGGGGAATCGTGAGGGTCGATGAACGTTTCGTCTGGTACTCCCAACACGAAAGCTGGTTTCAGGCGATTGATGTGCACAGTTTGTCTTCGAATATCCGGTAAGTCTCTAATTTCATAAGTAACGTCGGAATGTTTCTTCAGTACTATCCATGGACCACTCCATGGACTCCAAAATTTCTTCACAACTCCGGGTGGCGGTTGCATGTCCTTTAGATATACGGCGTCGCCTCCCTCGAAGGACCTCAGAGTTCGTCGTGAGTTGATGGCTTCGCTACGCCGCTGCCACGCCTCTTGAAGGCTTTGGTGGGTGGCGTCGCGTGCGATCCTCAGATTTCTCATCGTGGTGGTCTCATCGGCACGGGGTTTCAAGCTCTGCAGTGTTTCGTTGGGCATTCGCAATTCACGACCGAAGGTAAGAAAATTCGGACTGAATCCCGTGCTTTTGTGCGGAGTCGAGCGATATGCTGCAAGCGCAATGGGGAGCATACTTTCCCATTCTTTCGTCTTCTTGGATATTTTCGCTAAGATGTTGGCTAGCGTTGATGGAATCTTTCACAGACTCCGTTACTTTCTGGATGATAAGCTGTGGTAAAAATTTGTCTTATGCCCCAATTTTTGCATAGTTCTCGTGTTGATCCGGCCGTAAAAGCGGTACCACGGTCCGAGACCAACCTTTCGGGAACACCGTGTGTCGGAATGTATTTGTTCGCAAGATTTCGGGCGACGGTTCCAGCCGTGCAATCTGAGGTAATATACGCCTCCGCATATTTCGTGAAATGATCCACGGCGGTGAGTATATACTTGGTCGTGTTTCCGTTTGAGATGGGGCCGAAGAAATCTATGCCGACAATCTGTCCGGGACGTTCGGGAAGCAACGGCCTTTGGATAGGATTCCGAAGTCCGGATGGTGTATTTCGTCGCGCACAGGTTTCGCAACGTTGAAGATTTTCTCGAACATCTTTCGCAAGTCCGGGCCACTTTCCAAGTCTTCGGACGAGTTTCTCTGTGACTTCAGCTCCTGGGTGTCCTGCCCATTCGTTCTTATGACAGCGATCAATTAGCCATTCGCGTAGCGAAGTTGGAATTAGTGGTACCCATTCGTGTTTTCCGTCTTGACGGACGCGTGTTTCCCATACGCCGTTTGTGTTGCGTAAATTCTCGTGTTTTCTATCGAGAACGAGGGCTTGAATCCAGTTGTCCAAGTCTTGAGCGGCAATCATGAGTTCTCGCGGAAATTCGAGGGTTACAATCGCAACGTCACCTCTACTCAAACCGTCGGCGTGTCCCATTTGCGTGCCTGGTCTATATCGGGGTATAAAGTCATATTCTGCTAGGCGTAATATCCAGCGTCCGATGCGCGAAGTCGGGTCACGAAGATGCATGGCGGCGGTAAGAGCCATGTGGTCGGTCTGAAGTTCGAACGTTTGTCCGAGCAGGTATTCTTGGAAATGTCGGACCGCCCACACAACCGCTAAAAGCTCTCGTTCGGTGACCGAGTACCTGGTTTCGGCCGGGTTCAACTTGCGACTCGCATAGGCTACGGGCCTCTCTTCCCCATCAAAATTTTGTGAGAGGACGGCTCCCAAGGCGAAGCCGGATGCATCGGTTGCGAGGATAAAAGGTTTCGTCAGATCTGGGTAAGCGAGGATGGGTTCGCTGGTCAGTTTGTCCTTGAGTTCATCGAACGCCCTTTGTTGTCTCTCGGTCCACTTGAAGGGATTAGTCTTCTTCAACAGCTCGGTCAACGGAACAACGATCTCAGAGAATTTAGGGATAAACCTCCGGTAAAAACTGGCTAGGCCCAAGAAGGATTGCAATTTCACCATTGAGGTAGGTATCGGAAACTCCTTAATGGCCCTTGTTTTCTCCGGTTCCGTGAGAATTCCGTCCGTGGTGATGCGGTGTCCTAGGAATCGCACTTCGTTCTTGAGAAAGTCGCATTTAGCAATATTTACTTGTAGTCGAGCTTCTGATAGACGTGTGAAAACCTGGTTGAGCTTCTCGAGATGTTCTTCCCGCGTGGCGGAAAACACAATTATATCGTCGAGATAGACGAGACAGTTGTTTCCGAGGATACCATCGAGCGCGTCATTCATCGCGCGTTGAAACGTGGCGGGTGCGTTCTTCAACCCGAAGGGCATTTTTTCATACTGGAAATGGCGTCCAAGGACAGAGAAGGCCGTTCTTTCCTTTGAGTCGGCATGTACCGGAATTTGATGATACCCAGCTATAAGATCGATCGTGGAGAACCATTTGCATTGTCCGAGCATGGCGAGTGTTTCTTGTAGTCGTGGGAGGGGGTATGCGTCTCCTTTGGTGATTTTGTTAAGTTGACGATAGTCGGTACAGAAACGCCAAAGCTGCTTTTCCCCCGGCGGCGTCTTCTTTTTGACTAATAAGACGGGCGCGCTCCACGGACTAGTGGACGGGCTAATTACTCCAGACTCGAGCATGTCTTTAAGCTGTGTCTCGACAACTTCTCTAAGGGCGTGAGGAACCGGATAAGGTTTTTGTTGAGTAACGGTGGGTTGAGTGAGGATTATCTCATGGGATACATTTAAATTGCACCCCTCCCCCGTAGGTGGCTTGAATAAGTCCCGGAATGTATTCAACAAATTCCTCGTCGGTTCTGCGTCCGTTTCATTTAGATGTTTCAACTTGTCATTGAGAACAGTGGCAAATTCGGGTAATGGCGGATCCCATTGGTCAGTGGGGACCTCTTCCCATTCCTCGTTTTCTTTGTCATCTTGCAGGGTGTTTATTAACCCCATTTTTTCATCGTTTTGAACATTTTCGTCATTTTTCGGGCTTCGGTCAGCGTGTGCTCCCTCGATTTGCATCAATGATTTGAGGTGCTGCGTGACGATTTTCTCAATCTGCATGTCGGGTGTATTTTCAATTTTCTTTTCTTCTTTCAACATCATTAGTGTGTCAAGATCTGTATCCATTTTTTCGGGCGTGGCGACCACCGTGGCGACGTGGCGATTTGGCGTGGCGACCACCGTGTTGTCATGTTGGTGTGGTGTAACCATCACGGTATCGTTGAGTCGCTGCGGCGTGGCGATGGTCATGTTTTCGTGTCGATCGGGCGTGGCGTTGAAGCTCCGTATCATCGTGGCGATGGGCGCGTCGAGTTTTCGGATGGCCCTTTCGACAGCGGCATCGATGTATTGGTCAAGCGACAAATTTTCAGGTTGTTCGAAACTTGTGTCGAACCGAATGGGCGTCGCTTGTTCTTGCGTGGCTGGTTCTTCATCACTATAAACGGTCACCATGTCTTCAAAACGTACTCTTCTTGGTTCTTCAGGGACTCTTTCGGGGTTTCTAGGCGTCTGTTTTTCATTCGGGGTTTCGTGGCGAGATGCGTGGTCATACAGATTGACGGGTGCGTCTATCGGCGTGGTGACGCCACCATAATTCCTACTCCAAAACTTCATGCTTCCGGTTTCGCTGATGTTTGTGGCGGGCGTGGTCGGCGTACTCGAGGCGTCAGTACGCGCGTGGCGAACAGGCGTCGCTTGTTCATCAACTTGGGAAGTGGCTGTTGCTCCCGAAAAGGTACTAGGGATGGGTGCGCTTGTGTCAAAATGTGGTTGTTGACTACCAAGCGTCCCGTTTTCCCGCCAATCCGGTCGCAACACCACCCCCACGCTATACGGCTCGTCGAGTAGGTCGACAGGAGTATATGGTCGTGTTTTCTCCTCCAGTGCGTGAAATTTCATGGTTGGACCCGTGGTAAAGGTAATGGGTACGCGTCTCAATACGTCAAGTCCTAGCAAATCGAGTGTGGCGCTTTTTCTCGCGAACACGAGGAAGGTGTGTTCGAAAGTGCAACCACCGAGTCGCGTGATGAGGCGTTGTTCCCCCGTGAAGTGTAGCGGCATCCCGTCCGCGCCCCACGCGACAGTGCGCGTCGGAAGCAGCTTGATCCCTTTTACGGGCGTAGACAATACCGAAAGCGTGGCGCCGGTATCAACGATCATGTCGCGATCTTCGGGGCCTAGTCCAACGGTTATCTTCATTGTGCGTGACATGGGGGCTTCCACGGCGGGGATGTGGTCCTCTTCTGCGGGTTTCTTGTAGCGTACAACTTCCATTGTGTGTGCTGGTGCCATCACGGGTTGCGATACGGGGAGTAGGCGTTTCTTCTTGTAGCAATCTTGTTCCAAGTGCTCTCTCATTCCACAAAAATCGCAAAAAATTGTTTTATGCGGACTAAAGGGACAGTTCACGGGAAAGTGTGTTCGATCGGCGCAAAACATGCAGGGATAGCGCGGAGTCGGCTTTTCCTCGTTTCGTGGTTCCTTTTGTTTGTCCCGGCGGTGATCTTCTTCTTTGTGGCGATTGTATTTCTGCGTGTTGTCATCTTTGCGTGGACATCGGGCGGCGAAGTGATCGTGGCTACCGCAGTTGTAGCACCGACGATCATTCGTGACGGCCGCTAGATCCCATCTTTCTTCTAAGTCGGTCGTGTCATCGAGGGTTTCCTCGAGTTCTTCGGCTTTGCTTAGAGCGTCTTGGATGCATCTCGGTCGGTTTGTGATTAAGAGGGCACTCATGTTCTTCCCGACGCCTCGGATGAAAGCATCCATCGTCTTCTTCTCCACCCAATCGTTTCGTTCGTGGCGTCGCAGACGCGCTCCTTCTTCCATCACAGCGCAGCGCGCCAAGCCTCTCACGCGGTCAGCGAACTGCCGAAGCGTCTCCGTCGCGTTGCGTTTTACTGTCCATAGTAAAGCGGCCGCATGTTGGGGGTTTTCTTTTTGGAACCACCGCAACATGTCCTCCCTGACGATTTCGTAGACGTTGTCAACGTCCATGGCGTCATCACGGTCAATCAAAAACTGCTTCGCGATCCTGCGTGTTTTTGTGCGCAGTATTCGATAACGTTGTTGAGAGGTTAAGCCCGTGGTCACTAGATCAAAATTTGCAAAGAACGAAACTACACTGAGTGCGCCTGAAGCGTCTGGGTCCCATGGTTCAAGTTCTAGAAATACTGAGCGCGGTAAGTCCCCGCGTTCACCCTCGTGTGTGGCTGTGTTATAACGCTGAAGGAGTATATTCATCTCCCTCATCGTTTGTGTCATGGCTTCTACTGCTTCGGTACCGACGGAGGAGTGTGTACCTTCTCCTCGGTCGCTTGCTCCCGACAAATTTAGAGACATTTTGTCGGTTTGTTAGAAAGAAGTGTAGGTGAATGTGTCGGAGTTTTACTACTACCACTAGGGTGAAAAATCTGTCTGCGTCTGTGTCGGTCTTATTGAAGAAAAACAGGTTACTACTGGAATTTTGAAGAATTTTCGTGGCGATCGTGGCGATCGAGATAGGAGGCTGCGTTTACGTCACTTTTCCTATAATTACAATAAACGGATGCACATCCTACCTAACAGTATACCTGGTTAGACCGTGTGTTTCGCTTTATTTAAATTTTGAATTTTTGACTCTAAATTTTGAAAACAACTCGTGGCGATACAAAACCTTACTATTTAATTTGTGGGCTCGTGTGAGGCTAACTCACACAAAGATCCCGCTAGCTGCCACCAGTTTGTAAGTAGATTGACTGCGGATATACCTGGCAACTTGGGTACCAGTGGTGAAGGGAAAGGTTCACCTCTGCTATCAACTCGCAGGTATATCTTTAGTGTTTTGTCCTAGAGGATCTAGGCGCTTGGGTGGTCGGGCTCACCAACTAGGTTAATGAACTCGACAGCCCAAGCTATCGCACGAGTTGTTGGGGGGGGGGGTTGTTTTGAAAATGAATATTGGCTGAAAAGAAAACAAAGCAAAAGTCGAAACACAGATAAATTATAATGAAAGGTATTTACCTGTGAAGAATTTAGAATTAAAGATGCGTGGCGAAAAGCGTGGTGAAAAAGCGTGGCGAAATTGCGTGGCGACCTGAAGCGTCTCGTGGCGGTTTATGCTGAAAGTTAAAAGCCTGAAGGGCCAAATGCAAATTGGATACACAAAGGTGTTCCTGCCTTATGGGCTTACGTGGCGGTCCTGAAGGGACCTTGAGGTGTGGCGATGCACTAGCCTCAACTATCAGTTTGGTAACCAGGTATACTCTGACAGAAAGGTAAACGGAAATACAAATAAAGGGCACTTTTATTCAACTATAACACCAATCTTCCACTTCAAAGTTCGTGGCGTTTTGCTGAAGGCGAGATTATGGTAAGTACGAAAACAGTTTTAAACAGTATGGCTTTCCAATTTATCAATACATTCAATTAATCTTTCGTGTTTCAAGTTCATTTGCCTGGTCAGAAATCCAAGGTTCAATCAGGAGGTTTCTACTAAAGTTCAAGTTCAAATATGGTTCGTGGCGAAATATTATCAATGTCGTTTTTAAAGTTTACTCTTATGACTACACGTCACTCCTAGTCATTGGCCAATGGAATGAAATGTAATATTAGTTTGTGCACTCACGTTGGGGCCCGTAGGTATCCTTCCGATATTGTGTGGCAAAGAGGTATCCGTGGCGGCTGATGTCCAAGGCAGGGAGTACAGCGTGGCGGCTTGGGGGGATAGCTTGGGGCGGTTACACAACTCACGGGCTCGGAGCTCTCAATGGAAGTTAACTGCGCAGTGGTCGGGAGGGGAGTAGTGTCGTCCAGGCCTGACCCGAGGTTCCGTCTTCTCTCCCCCCTCCTCCCGCGAGGTGGTGTTGGCGGGGGCGGCGGTGATGGTGGGGGAGAAGCTCTTGCCGCTTCTCCGGCCGGAGGGGGGAGGGCGCGCGAGGTGTTGGTTGGCGCCTCCTGATTGGATCTCGTTGACGTCACCTACGAGTCAGGCCGAAGGGGGTCGGTGGCGATGACCCGGCCCCACCCTACTGGAGAAGCGTTCCAGTGGGCGGGAGCCCACAACGGCATCCACGTTCATAAGAATGTTATGATGTCTTATTATTATGACATCACGCGCCTGATGGGAGTTCATCTCCCTGAATTAAAAAAAATCGTCGTCTCATGACAAACTGAAAAGATAGCCTCCTTCTTTGCACCTATGGCGGTTTTGAAGTCGGTCAAAAAACCATTCTTATTATTGATATTATTTTAATTTTAATAATTTGATCCAATGTGAGATTTGGACCGTGTTTTATGAGTTCAAGCCGACCAGTCAAAGGATGTCGTCTACCTCTGACCCCAGTGAATCGGATGTTGTCAGCAACACCTTCTACCCAACTCCTTCTCAGTCTGCCCCGTCTTTAGGTTCTTTGGACCTCTTCTCTGAAAACTTCTTTGGCATCTTTTTATCATCCATTGTTTCCAAGTGTACAAGTAGAGCCTTTGGGATTTTATGGAACTCAGTCATATTCATTAGGTTTCATTGGATTCGCCATGTTCTTCCCTCACAGACTGGTCCAAATATTCTCATCAGGATCCTTCTTTCGAAGGTCTTTTTCATCTGTCCATTACCCAGGTGTCGACGCCTTAGTAAGCAATGGGGCATAGCAGCGCCCTTTACAGTCGTGGTTTTGTTTTTCAGGCGAGGAGCTTTGATTTAAATACGTTTGTAATACCAATGTGTGCCCTGTTAGCAACCATAATTCGGTGTTTGATTTCTCGGCTAATAATATTCTCACTATTGATGACTTGGGAAAAAACCATGTAGGGTTCAACATCCATGTTGCTAGCCAATCTACGAGTTTCAGGCGGTGATGTTACTCATCTTCTCGCTCTCACAGTTCAGCTCCACAAGACTTCTCTGACTGCGCTCTCGGTTCTACCTAAAAGCGCCAGGTCATCCGCATATTCCCCGCATATTATTTGATTGCTGCTCTTGAGGATAGAGATCTTGTACTTACCACTCGCTTTGCTGCCTCACCTTCTACCTGAAGTGTCAGGTAGAAAAGGGTAGCCGACTTTGTATTGCCTTGTCTCACCCCTCCTTTCATCCCAAAACCATCATTCGTTGATCTTTCAAATGGTCAGGTTTGAAATAATATTGAGAGTTTTAACTAAACAAGGAGATGCTGTCAGCCTAGTGTGGGTTGAGGAAGAACTCCTCATAAATTTAGTTTCGTATTTTTCATTGTTCGCCATAATTCGCCAAGGGGGTCACAGTCAGTCGCATTTCGATCCTCGTTCCGGGTTAGTATTTCTCTAAATTGTAGGGGCAAACACTTAAAAAGTTGTAGCTAAATTTGAAATTCTAAAGGATTTCAGAAATTCATTATTTCATGGCCCTAGGGAATCGAAAAACTGAAATATTGCCGCTGGAATCATCAAAATCTATGTACATAAAACGCCAACCATACGTACGTACGTACGTATGCACGGAGGGGTCGTGGGAGTGGGGGTGAGTTGGCGGAATCGGAGACGGGGGGAGTTGGGGGCGGGAGGAATCGGAGGGAGTGGGTGGCGGGGAGAGTCGGAGGAATCATTTTTGCCTACTTTTAGTAGGCTTTTCGGCTAGTCAAACAATAATTGCCCGAGAAAATGGGAAAACCCGTTAATTCAGTCATGTTTTTCCCGTAAAATGTAGCTAAATTTGAAAATTTCAAGGATTTTGGAAATTTATTACTGCTTTAGAAATTGAAAAACTGAAAGATTGCCGCTGGAATCATCAAAATCGAACAATAATTGCCTGAGAAACATGGAAAAAAACCGTTTATTCAGTTTGGTTTTTTTCGTATTTCTCTGGAAATTATTGTTCGATTTTGATGATTCCAGCGCCAATATTTCAGTTTTTTTTCTAGGGCCGTGCACTAATGAATTTATAAAATCCTTTAAAATTTAAAATTTAGGTAGGCACAACTTTTTAAGTTCCTTTAATTTCGCAAAATACTGACCCGAAACGAGGAATTAACGGCGACCGACTGAGACCCCCTTAACAGACCTTCTTGAAGTTTCTAAAGTCCTCCTATGCTTGAAACTGCCCTGCCTTACCATCCGCCGAAATGCTAATTTACATTGCTTGCCAAACAATGCTAATTTGGAACACTTTTCTTACATTTTAGAATTTGAGCCATGGATGATGAACAAGAAACCTACAAGTTGTGGAGGATCAGGAAAACCGTTATGCAGCTGTGCCACGACAGAGGTTACCTCGTGACTCAAGATGAATTGGACCAGACGCTAGACCAATTCAAAGATCAATTCGGTAACAAACCCAGTGAGAAACGCCCTACTCGCAGCGATCTCATCGTCCTCGTAGCTCACAACGACGATCCGACGGATCAAATGTTCGTTTTCTTCCCCGACGAACCGAAAATCGGGATCAAAACCATCAAAACCTACTGTCAGAGGATGCAGGAAGAGAACATCCACCGGGCGATCATCGTCGTTCAGACCGGCATGACGCCTTCGGCCAAACAGTCGCTGGTGGACATGGCTCCCAAGTACATCTTGGAACAGTTTCTGGAGTCTGAGCTCCTCATCAATATTACCGAGCACGAGTTGGTGCCTGAACATGTAGTTTTGACTCCTGAAGAAAAACAAGAGCTTTTACAAAGGTTTGTATTATTTTTCAACCAGCCAATAATATAGTTTGAGGCTATTGATTAAGCTGTTAATTGTCCTAACTTGAAACGTGTCAGGTTTGAAGGTAAAATGGTTATGAATCCAATGTAATACATGCTAGCGAGTGAACTGTAAGCCTTCTACTAATTGTTGGTAGGTACGCAGCGAGTCAATTGAATTTCTGATCTTCAAGCGCTTAAAGGGAGCGAACAGTTAGTCCTAAAGAGCCCGAGTGGTCTCATTTGCTTCTAAAAATTGAACAATTTCTACAGATTATAAAAATCATCGATGAACGTTCATTTTTTGCAATGGGTAATTTGCTTCTTTTATTCACTTTTATAAAGAGGGTTCACTGATGTAGAAGAAAACCATAGTGTGCTGCTCGAAAAAGCATACAAAAAATTTAGAGAATTTAAGGAACATGGAAATTTTAAATGTAGCAGTTGCAACGTAACGGGTTTTCTAACCAATCTGACTTCATAGGAGGTTCTGTACTCCTTAGGACATTAGCGCTACCTCTGGAAGCTTACGTAAAACTTTAGCTTACGTGGTTGAACAGAGGAGTGCACGCGGGACTGGGAAAGAGGAAAAACCCAGACATGAAAGATACTAAAAGAAGCAATTTTACTCACTCTTTTTTACGATACGATTCCACCTATCAGTTTATCAAGCATTATTAGTCTTCATCTCTTATGTAGTTTATTATTAGTTAGTTTCGTTATTTGAATCACATTATTTGAAAGGATCATTTGACTCAATTCTGTGGTGACAAGGGCGCTTACAACTCTTCCTGTTGTCGTTCTTTGGTACTATTTCCTGAAACTTCTTTTACCCTTCGCCACAGAGCACAGCAGTGTGAATCCCATCGTTTTGTTGGGGGAACCTGAGGGTGTGACGTCAGTTTCCCTCAATTTTTGCAGTGTTTTTTTTTTTACACAGGCTTCACTTTTTTAGGCATTTTCTTCTACACTAATTAATTTTATTCCCTTCGGTATTCCTGGTGTTAAACGTTATTCTACGGCTCTATTGTAGGATTTGACTTGAAATTCCAGAATATCAAATCGAGGCAAATTCCCCATTCACACTCATATTTCTTACGCATTATTTTTTCGACCTTCACTTACTTGAAGGAATCGAACAGTTGGTCCTACAGAGCCCAGGTGGTCTCATTCGCTTCTAAAAATTCAACAATTTCCTCAATTTATGAAAACGTCAATGATCATTTGCAATTCAAATTCGTGTTTCTCATACCTACATCTCACGTACTTGAACGAAACGAACAGTTGGTCCTACAGAGCCCAGGTGGTCTCATTCGCTTCTAAAAATTTAACAATTTCCTCAATTTATGAAAAACGTCAATGATCATTTGCAGTTCACATTCGTGTTTCTGGAACCTACATTATTTTTTTTCAACTTCACGTACTTGAACGAAACGAACAGTTGGTCCTACGGAGCCCAAGTGGTCTCATTCGCTTCTAAAAATGCAACAATTTCCTCAATTTATGCAAAACGTCAATGATCATTTGCAATTCACATTCGTGTTTCTGACACCTACATTACTTTTTTTAACCTCACATACTTGAACGAATCGAACAGTTAGTCCTACAGAGCCCAGGTGGTCTCATTAGCTTCTAAAAATTCCACAATTTCCTCAATTTATGAAAAACGTCAATGATAATTTGCAATTCACATTCGTGTTTCTGACACCTACATCACTTTTTTTAACCTCACATACTTGAACGAATCGAACAGTTAGTCCTACAGAGCCCAGGTGGTCTCATTCGCTTCTAAAAATTTAACGATTTCCTCAATTTATGAAAAACGTCAATGATCATTTGCAATTCACATTCGTGTTTCTGACACCTACATTACTTTTTTTAACCTCACATACTTGAACGAATCGAACAGTTAGTCCTACAGAGCCCAGGTGGTCTCATTCGCTTCTAAAAACTTAACGATTTCCTCAATTTATGCAAAACGTCAATGATCATTTGCAGTTCACATTCGTGTTTCTGGAACCTACATTATTTTTTTTCAACTTCACGTACTTGAACGAAACGAACAGTTGGTCCTACGGAGCCCAAGTGGTCTCATTCGCTTCTAAAAATGCAACAATTTCCTCAATTTATGCAAAACGTCAATGATCATTTGCAATTCACATTCGTGTTTCTGACACCTACATTACTTTTTTTAACCTCACATACTTGAACGAATCGAACAGTTAGTCCTACAGAGCCCAGGTGGTCTCATTAGCTTCTAAAAATTCCACAATTTCCTCAATTTATGAAAAACGTCAATGATAATTTGCAATTCACATTCGTGTTTCTGACACCTACATCACTTTTTTTAACCTCACATACTTGAACGAATCGAACAGTTGGTCCTACAGAGCCCAGGTGGTCTCATTCGCTTCTAAAAATTTAACAATTTCCTCAATTTATGAAAAACGTCAATGATCATTTGCTATTCACATTCGTGTTTCTGAAACCTAAATTATTTTTTTTCAACCTCACGTACTCGAACGAAACGAACAGACAGTCCTACAGAGCCCAGGTGGTCTCATTCGCTTCTAAAAATTTAACGATTTCCTCAATTTATGAAAAACGTCAATGATCATTTGCAATTCACATTCGTGTTTCTGACACCTACATTACTTTTTCTTAACTTCACGTACTTGAACGAAACGAACAGACAGCCCTACAGAGCCCAGGTGGTCTCATTCGCTTCTAAAAATGCAACAATTTCCTCAATTTATGCAAAACGTCAATGATCATTTGCAATTCACATTCGTGTTTCTGACACCTACATTACTTTTTCTTAACTTCACGTACTTGAACGAAACGAACAGTTGGTCCTACAGAGCCCAAGTGGTCTCATTCGCTTCTAAAAATTTAACAATTTCCTCAATTTATGAAAAACGTCAATGATCATTTGCAATTCACATTCGTGTTTCTGAAACGTACATTATTTTTTTTCAACCTCACGTACTTGAACGAAACGAACAGACAGTCCTACAGAGCCCAGGTGGTCTCATTCGCTTCTAAAAATGCAACAATTTCCTCAATTTATGAAAAACGTCCATGAACATTCATTTGCAATTCACACTCGTGTTTCTGATCCATTTGTTTAAACTTTCGCGTGCATAAGGGAGAGAACGGTTGATTTTACTGAAGGGTGGTCTCATTCGATGCTATTTTCAATTGAAACCAGTACCTTTATGTCTAAGGTTATCGAGCTGGGGCGTTTTTGAACATTTCAACCCCTATTTTTCACCATGTTCCGCACCTTATATTTGGATTTTGTCGAACTATCAAAGAAGTCTGACTGTCAGGGTCAACTAAGCCATTCCTACTATTCTTAGTTGCATTTATAATTCATTTTCCTTTTCGGTATTAATGAAAATGAGGCCTGAATGACGATTAAATGCTGGAAAGATATGGAAAATAGAGTGGTTTCAGTGGTAATTAGATGAGCTTCTGGTATACTATGAGGAAATGCACAATCTCCTAGCTTTGATTGCTAGAGATCATCTAAGTTACAGCAGAGTGCAAACTCTAGACATAACAAAAAGATTAAGCGTGCTGAAACAATATGGATGAAATGAAACTCATTCCGATTGGTGGTGCAATTATTCGGAAAATTACCTTTTATCTGTCATTCCAGGTACAAACTGAAAGAAAATCAACTCATGAGAATCCAAGCTGGCGATCCCGTGGCGCGATATTTCGGACTCAAGAGAGGTCAGTGCGTCAAAATCATACGATCCTCAGAAACGGCTGGACGCTACATCTCATACCGACTCGTTTGCTGAGCACTCGGAAATCTTTTCACGTAAATTTTACATTTTAATTCCATAATTTAGACTTATAAACGCGTATATGGGTCGATGATTTATATTTTCAATACCTATAATTAATATAATAAAAACTCGTATCAAAGAGTAGTTGTGATATTTTCTGAATCTTCCTGGGGAATTGAAAATTTGTGACTGACTCAGACATCTAACCTCAAAGAATGTACCTACTCAGGGGCATTGGGTGACCTCCGAAAGGGGTGGGCACCAAACCAGAGAATACACAAAATTGACCATAGGATCACTCATACCTACCTCAGAGGACCCAGTGAGAAACAATCACACCTCAACTTTGTTCCGGTTATTAAAATATTTGGGGATTAATTTTAGCCAAAAATGTATACGGAGATAATGCAATAAACATATTGTTTAGTAATGCAAGCATTCCAGGGGACGTCCCATTGGATAAGCATTGGTAAACGAAAAAACTGTTTCACTCGATTTCATTTAGGTATTAAGTATTTTAGGCAAAAAATAGTGGTCCCCCCCATCACCATTATCCACCATAACATTTCTAGCGGCATGGGAGCCTCGAATTTGAAGAGCATTTTAAAATCCATGATCTACGATACCTAACATGGGAATTCGAGTTCACCCCCCACCCCCCCCCCCCCCCAACCACCACTAATGGTGCCAGTCTGGCACCAAAGCGGTAATACTTCGTAACGTTTCATCTATTAGTTTTGATAGGCAGTCCGTCGAAGTTCACATCCGTATTCAAGGTGCAACACACAAAAAACCCCACGAAATACGTGGTTTATGGTGTCCTGGCACCACAATTAGTTTCATGGAGGTAAAGAGCATAATTCATGAAAATTCGGAGGTATGATGAGAATTTTTCCTCAATTTCAATGCTTGGATACAATGCGCCTGATTTCTATTATTTTTCAAAGTTTTGAATGTGTTATGACCCACATATCAATTGATACTCAAAGTAGTTCTTAAATAAACAAATACAAGAGGATCCCTGAGTGAGCCACCACCCACAAGGGAGGGACGAGGTTCGGGGAGAACACGTCAACATGACGTCACCCTTCCACCTCTCTCTCCCTCAACTAATCTTACCGAGTATATAAGCTCACTCAGGGATGCTCCCGTATGCCTTCTAGTCCAGTCTTTCGTCTTTTTCATTTCGCTCTCTACCTTCTCCTTCATTGAAGGAATCTCCTCAAAGTATTAGGCTCAATAGGTAAATCTCCCCCATCCTGTCGGTAAGGTTTCTATGAAACGCCGAGGCTGTCAGGCTAGCCTGAACTCCCAGCACTCCGCACGTCGATCAGGCTAGTAAGCCGCCGATGCGAAAGTGCTGAAAGTTAGGATAGGGACTTTTCTCTCTTCGTTGAGTAGGGGTTAAAGAAAACACAAACGCCGCATCGAGGAAGGTCATCTCCTTCACTCGACGACACGCAAACATAACAGAATGTTTATGACGTCACGCGCCCCTCCTGCCTGGGCGGGACCCCCCAGCCCACTGTGACGTCATGAACATTCGAAACTTGGAAAAATAATAGAAAAATGTCTTCTCACGCTAGGTTGGTGTCAAAATTCTCAGAATGAGGTCTCGTTTAGATTAAAAATAACAATGAACAGTTTTCCGACCCGTGCACACACCCCATTGGTAAGCCTCAAAAGGAATCGAAATATTGAAAAATCGGATATTTTTTCAATATTATCCCCCTATTTGCCCCCTCCCCATGCTAATTTTGATACTCTGGTGAAATAGTGTGCAATTTGAAAGATTTCTGAGTCGATCAAAAAAAGAAACATTAAAAATCGGTTGGAAATTGAGGCTTGGGCAGATTTTACAGGATTATGCCCTCAAACGCACGTTTTTTGAGCATTAAACCCCCTCCCCCCCCCTTAAAAAGCAAAATTCGAAATTCCTGCGATGTAGTGCACAACTAGATAGTTTTCCGCGTCGAACAAAAAAGAACCACGAAAATCGGTTGAGGGCTAAGGCCTGGGCAGACGACACAAGATTTTGTCACACACACATATACCTACAGACACACACCTATGATTTTTTCGCGGATTTGGATTCAGAATGGTCTAAAACGGATTACTGTGTGGTTATTTTTTTTTCTGTTGAGTGTTGTCCATCCTTACCCCAGATCGATCGCATAAGGACGCCCAAGTTTTACTGTGGGACGTCCTAAAAAGCCGATACCTACCCTGTATAAGAATCACTTTTTCCATGTGTCCGTTTGCTAATGGATCTGTTTTCGAACGTTTTAGGTGATGCATAATTGATTGGTAATCAAGCACATTTTTTTTTGTGATCCATGACTCAGTTAGGGATGTCAGATTCTTCAAAATGAATCGATTTAAATCAAATCGATCTTTTAGAAAAGAATCTAAAAAAAATCGATACAATTTTTAAAAAAGTATCAATTTTTTCAAGAATCGATACTTTTTATTCAAAAGTCATACTCAAGTAAAATTACCAAAAGCTGGAGCTAACTTCTGATCCATATGTATTCGAAGTTTACTTTAATTTTATTAATATGAAAGATGCAGGTAGTAGGAGTTTAAACTTAATGTTTTTTTCTGACAATTGATATCACGAAAAAGGTGTATACATCCTGCGTAAATGATAACCAGCTAATCTTTCTTCGTGAACTGGGGATAAGAGAATGACGTCATAAATGGGGTATTTCAGTCAATTTTTTAATTTTTTTTTTTTCAAAAGAGTATGGCTCAGGAATAACCGTAGTCGGGTCTGTTCGTCGAGAATATGTTTTTAAAAAATCAGAGAAGCTAAGGAAAGTTGAAGATTTGAATGGTGTGACGTAGCTAGCCAATCGTGACGTAGCTAGCCAAAACTGTCTTCAAAAAAAGTATCCATGCACAGAGAAGAGATTGGAATGTTCTCACTGGTAGTAGGTTGAAATTGAGGCTCCAGAACGTTGATCTTCCTCTTCTTTTCTGTCATGTTTAAAACGAAAGAAAGAAACAAAATGATGGGCGATACACTAGCTGAAAATTTGATAACGAAGCGAACAGAAAACAACCGATTACAGACTGCAGACGTGGGTAACGCTAGCGATTGAACCATAAAGTAACGCTATCCAAAATGATAATCTCTTGGATACTACAAAATACTACTCACACGGCATAGTGTGTGTGCATTTATGGCGGCCCGCCTTTTTTCAAACATGAGATCTCTTTAATTAATTTTTCTACCACAATGTGGTAGAAAAATTAATTAACTTTTACCCCAATGATACTATAACATGTCATGTTATAGTATCATTGGGGTAAAAGTTGGAGTATATAGGTTTTCAAGGGTGCTGAATCCAAACTTGAGGTCAAAAACCTGAATTTCCGACCCACCGAAATACCCCATTATCAGGATAGGTTGAGGCGGTGCTTCTCATTTTGTGATCATTAGGTTGTAATAATCAATGATCTTCATCAATTTTCCTTCCCCATTGAGGTAGTGTTTGTTGTTGACTTCAATTTATTTCCCTTCTGCTAATGGAAAGAATCGGACCGATTCTCGAATTTTTGAATCAATCCTTCGATTCTTTAGTGGGGGGGGGGGGGGGGAATCTAAGCTTATCGATAGTTTTTTTTTTAACAATCGATATTTTTTTGCCCTCCCTAGAATCAATCCGCTAGGCCCTACAAGACGTTGGGCAGTATAGTTTTGGTTGTAAAGTAGCAGTAAATCATAAACTTCAGAGTAGGGTCCACCATTTATCTAAATTTGAGCAAAATCAGTCAACAAAACACACCCTGGCGAGAAATTGGACACTCCCAAGCTTGATTTCGTTGCTTTTTGTACTCAAGTGCGAAGTAAGCACCTTCGGCCGACTAATGAATTCCTGACCTGGTTCAACTGTTTTTTTCGTCAGCTCCGAGGAATTTTAATACGGTTTCTCAAGATCAACAAAGTTTTCTCGGACAGAAATTAATCTGCTTTTTGCGTTTCATCCCCGGAAGTTTTTCACTCGATTTAAGAATGCGGTGGAAAAAAACGAAATTGGAGAAGAATGTTTTGAGATCGACCTGCTCATTTTCCAGAAGTAAGTTTGTAACTAACGATAAATTACCTAGTTGGGGGGGGGGGGGGGTCACGTAGTGTGAAAAAGTAGCTTGAACTTGGTGGAATGGTGAGAATATCTGGTGGTTGTATTTAATTCTATAGTGATCCCTTAACTTCCTACTTTTAGTTCTTCAATAAAGAGACATAAAGGGGAAGCCCTGAGTGACTCATAGTGGAGGTAGGTAGAGTGAGGTACGGGGGTAGAACACGTCATCTGACGTCACCCTCCTCCACTCTCCCTTTACCTTGTTAAAGGTAGTATAAAAAGACGACTCAGGGCTTTTAAACTGTTCTCACCATCTGAAGCAAAAGAAAACCTTTCCGACTCATTAGTTATCGATTTAATTGTTTAAGGATTTACAAAAAAATGTACATCATTTTTAAGTAATAGAACAATGGTGTTGAAATTTATGTTAGAAAGTTTTTTTACACGATTCTTGGTTTTTTTGATTTTCAGTATAGCATACCAACATATTGTAAGCACAGGGTATGCTTTGAAGATTTTAGGAGTCCATATTCACGTTCCACTCGTCTCCACGAACTCATAGAGTACCCACAAGGCTATTGTTGGTTTTTCGATTTACAGTATACCATACCAACATAGTGTATGCACTGGGTATGCTTTGAAGATGTTAGGAGTTCCAATAGCTTGATTTTCCTTGAAAATACGCTAAAACACAGGAATTATTCCTAGAACCTAGAAGACACTCTAAAAAACACTCGTTGAGGGAAAAAATACCGAACTGACAAGAAATATTGTGAATCACAGAGGCAAGGTGTTGGGGACCACCTCTTGCCCTGTTTGAGGTTCAGTCGAGGAACAGTGACATCGTCGGATCTTCCCCTGGACGCGAAGACTTCGTCGGTTCTTCTCTTGAACACCAAAAACTCTTATAGAAAAGCCTTATAACTTCCGACTTCGTCGGTTTTTCCTCTTTTTCTAGATCCTAAAATGAAGAACATTTCCTGAGTTCAATGATATAAAAACCTCGATTTGTGAAAAATGAAAGTGGCAGTCGGTTTTTTAAAAATGTAATTTAGTATTTTAAGCAAGAAATGGTGCCCCACCCTCACCCTTCGCCACCACAAAAATTCTAGCGGCCTGCGAGCCTCGAATTTGAAGAGCATTTTAAAATCCACGATCTACGATACCCAACATGCGAATTCGAGTTATTTATAGTCATGCGATATTTCGTGAATATTACCTCCCCACTCGACACCTCCCAATACTAGTTTTGATACTCTGGTGAAATAGGGCTTTATTCAGAAGAAGAAAAAAAGAAACATGCAAATCGGTTGAAAATTGGGGCCTGGGTAGAGTACACAAGATTTTGTCACACACACACACACAGACATACTCCTATGGTTTTTTCGCGGATTTGAATTCAGGATGGTCTAAAATGGATTACTGTGTGGTTATTGCTTCCGAGTCTACCAAGGTAGCGGGAGCTTTGTTTTCACTTTTCAAGGTTGAAAAAAAGTTCACCAAAATCAAAATTTCCACACGCGTTTTACGTTTCAGACCTTTCTGAACAATTTTGGTTCTGTGACTGTCTGTGTGTGTGTCATGAAATCCTTGTAACCGGCATATCTATACGAAATCATTGTCCGATTTCGATGAAATTTTCTGGGATTGTGCGTGTTGTCGTGTTGACGGTCCCCTATGAAAATCATCACCCCCGGAGTGATAGTATCCGCTGCGCATGCGCAAACGTGAATTCCTTGTAACAGCCACAACTTCCACGTTTTTCATCCGATTTCGATGAAATTTTCAGGGATTATGCGAATTAGGTTGTAGATGGTCCCCAATGAAAATCAAGGCCTTAAAATTGATAGTAGCCGCTGCGCATGCGCAAACGTGAATTCCTTGTAACAGACACAACATTTACATTGTTCATCCAAATTTGATGAAATTTTCTAGGATTGTCCAGATAAGCGTGTACTTGGTCCCCTATGAGGGTAGTGGAAGGTACTTATAGATTGATGTTTCGAGATTAACTACTATGCATCAGGTCATCTATACAGTCAGGTTATGGATTCGAGGAAGCTATGTGCCACACCCTCTTGGCATAATTTTTTTCTTCAGTTGAGTGTTGTCCAACTTTACCCCTGATTAGTCGCATAAGGACGCCCAAGTTTTACTGTGGGACGTCCTTAAATAATCGTCCGTCCGTCGTGCGCCATACGCGGCACTTTCCTTCGTTCCCACTGACCGATGTGGTTGAAATTTGGTATATAGGCTCAATTTGGGGTCTAGTAGTGCCCTGGTTCAACACAGAAGGCTCCGTCGTGAGTGGTGGCCTTCAGTCATCGATGTGGTCAGGAGCGTCAGGTAACAATATTCTTCAAGCAAACAGCTAGGCCAGTTAGAGGAATAACAAATAATGAAAAACGCAGCAAATTATTACCAAAAAGTTTATCATGTTTTTGTTGGTATAGATCAAGCGCCAGCAAAGAACACAGCTTTGCCATGGTCACTACCTACCAACCATGTTTTCACTTCATAATCGAGTTTATTTAGGTGAAAGAGAATAAATGAATAAAGAATTCATCCATTAAATTGAATACTGGTTGCTTTGGAATGGTTTAAATTGCTGATAATGAGGGTGGAAGGATATTTCAAGTCTTGCCATGCGGGGGTTAATTAATATCCATGGCTCATCGTCCAAGTTTCTCTGCTTTCAAGGTCACAAAACAGCTCCTCGATTGTTTGCCTTGGTTGATGCTGTGGTAGTGGGGGTATAGCAATACTAGCAATATAGCAATACTAATTTATTCATTTCGTATACATATTTTTAGTAAGGCAAAAAGTGTTTGCTATGTTTGCCTGGAGGAGACGCCATTGGATGTGGTGTTTGGTCATGAGTGTCTATATAATATACAGCACTTTAGGACTTACATATTATGTAAGTCCTCAAAGTGCTGTAGGAATGTTTCAGGATTATTGGCAAGCTTCTTGTAGCAGCATGAAGTACTTGTGGGGAAACTGGACCAATCTCAATATCCGCCATTTTAGGACCAGTTTCACTTAGATCAGTTTACCTAACTGCACTAATTACTCATGAATGAAAGTCAAGTCTCAGGAGGGTCTCCACGATAACTTCCACACCAAAACGGTGTTCAACTGAAGAACGATGAGATGGCAATGCAGAACAGATGGGAGAAGGGAATCGGGGGAGTTCGGGGCGATGATGAACTGAAGACTGATGAGATTGTCGCTCCCCCTCCACCTCTGAGTTCCCCGGAGGGCAGAACGGACTCATCGTCGAGAGGTTTTCGCTTTAATACGAAGGGAGATACGACGTTCCTGGAGTGCAAGAGGGGGGTTAAACGATCTCGGGGTGTTGTTGAAGAGGCCGTAACTCCCTTCTTGCCCCACCGACGACATCTCGTATCTTCCCTCACTCCTGTACCTCTTTCATCCCTCAGGGCTATCAACTCCCTCCCCCCTCCCACACTATCACTATCACAGCTGTAACTCGCGGTTTTAGTTGTCCCCTGAAAATCTCTGACGTTTCATTTCCCACAAGTTTCTCTCGTCTAAAACCCAAATTAAACTAAAATTACATCAACACTCGACTCTCCAGAGTATCAAATTTCCTACTAAAATTATCTAGTTAATCTGAATTTAGCGAGGAAGTTGGATCCGTTTGTTTTAATAACATTTCCACTTGCAACATCATTTGGGTGGTTCAGTTCCAAAACCGGATGAACTCCTCTCTATCTGAGATTCCTCAAGTCAAGTTAATGAAGTCAAAGCAGGTGTAATTGGGTACATAAATGGGTACGTATTATACGTATAACACAAACGTATAATACAAGGTGTCCAAGAAAGATACGGCCAAACTTAAGGGGTCGATTCTCCAAGTAATTTACAACAAAAAGTTATTTCACTTTTTAAGACTTTTTTCATATGTTCGACCTTGTCTCACAAAAATGACAATAGCTCCCTCATTTTTCATGCAAATTCAAATCTGATTGCACCGTTGAAAAGAGCATTAAATTTCCCGTCAGATGAGCTACAACACACATTTTCAATCTTGCATTTGGTTAAATGATTTGAGAATTTCACCCATTTTCTGTAAAGGTAAATCAATGCGGTTTTCGTCTAAAACATCCTCAAAATCTCAACTTTCCAACGGTATGATCAAAATATATTTTAAAATGGAACTTAGGAATGAAGTCGACATTTTGACAGGAGGATTCGGGGGTCTCTCCTCCAACCCCAAAATTTGGGGGAGGATTTAATCCTCCTGAAGCGCGAGGATTCATATTCTTGAGCCGCTGTACGAAACATTTCCAGTTCGGCATCAAAAGTGCCTCGTAGAATTTTTTTTAGACCCTTTGTTTTCGAGTAATTTCACTTTTCAGGACTTTTTTCATATGTTGAACCTTGTCTAACTAAAATGACTATAGCTCCCTCATTTTTCATGCAAATTCAGATCTGATTGCACCGTTGAAAAGAGCATTAAATTGGTCGGTTTTCACCTCAAGGGCTTCTAGGGCGTGTAGCTGGGTGACAGTGTTGTCTTAGAGCTGTGAGAGAGGCGGAGGATGAGTGTGTTGGGCAATGTACGAAATGTTCCACAATTACTGACAGTAGCTGACGAAAGTAGACTTCCACAAGCCAGTCATCTCGAGCAAACCGCTCTTTAAAGAGAGCAATGGCCTCGTTGCACCCATTTGCAGACGGTGGAAAGCTTTCTACAAGGATTTGCGCTTTGGATTCGGGCGTTGTTGCTTGAAGGAGGTTGTGGAATTTATCTTTGGGGATTGCCTCATCTTCATGTAGCTTTCTAAATTGCCCCCAAAAACCAAGCCACTTTTTGATGTTCCCGCCAAACTCTCTCCTTTTCAGCTTTGGTAGCGTCAGATGTCGAATTTAAGCACTCTTAGCATCGCATGAATCACCTCCACCACCTTTGGGTGTTGAGTGTTTCGGCGTATCGACTGCGACACTCCACAATCACTTCGAGATTGTTTGAACAGGTTCATTAGAAGGTGGATGAGGGGGGCATCTCCCCCTTTACAATCTTTCATGAGTAGTTATCGCGATGTCTGAACAATAGGTGCCCGTTTCCATTGAGCAACGAATTATCATAAAATTTCTTACCCGTGAAAGAGTCAAACCTTCGGAAATTTTTCAAAGGTTGACTGCCCAGTTCGGGGACCAAACCCTCTCTAGGACCCGTGTGTTTGCCTGACACAAAGAGTTTCAGGAGGGAAGAGAACGAGTAGAGAATGAGGAACACGATCGTCGTCCCCGGAGCAGCATTACGGATGAGAACATTCAAGCGGTTCGTGACATTCTTGAAGATGATCGACGTGTGACTGTCTCCGAAATCGCTGAGCAGGTAGGGGTAAGTTATGGGAGCTGCCAAACGATCATTACAGAGCACCTAGGATTCCGTAAAGTGTGTGCCAGATGGGTCCCTCGCCTTTTGACTGCAGATCAGAAGTTGAGACGTTTGGAGGTCTGTCAGAGGCTTTTTGCAAGGTTTGAGGAAGAAGGGGAAGCATTTTTGGCTAGCATCGTCACCTGCGACGAAACATGGGTCCATCATTACACACCCGAATCGAAGCAAGCCAGTATGGAGTGGCGGAGGAAGGGGGAGACAGCCCCAGTGAAAGCAAAAACTCGACTGTCTGCTGGCAAGGTCCTTGCAACTGTTTTTTTCGACTATCGAGGCGTTTTGCTCATTGATTTTTTGCATGAGCGAAGAACAATCAATGGTGCCTACTATTGTGAGCTGCTGACTCAGGTGAGGGCTGCATATCGCAGCAAAAGACGGAATCAACCAATTCGTGTCGTCATCCTCCTCCACGACAATGCAAGGCCCCATACTGCAGCTCTAACTGTTCAAAAATTGGAAGAAATGCATTGGACTCCACTTGATCATCCTCCCTACAGCCCTGACCTATCGCCCTGTGATTTTCACTTGTTTGGGCCACTTAAAGAAGCCCTAGGCGGACAGCGATTCGAGGATGATGAGGGGGTCGAGGGATTCGTGCGCAATTGGCTTCAGACGCAACCTTCATCGTTTTTTGATGCTGGGATTAAAAAACTTCCTATTCGCTGGGAAAAATGTGTC
The DNA here is from genome assembly GCA_009739505.2 of Apolygus lucorum. Lineage (NCBI taxonomy): Eukaryota > Metazoa > Arthropoda > Insecta > Hemiptera > Miridae > Apolygus > Apolygus lucorum. Next base: position 23,202,011 of record CM019182.2, on the reverse strand, counting down.
ACAAAAGCAGGAGACTATGTAGAAAAGTGACATATACCCGCTTTTTATTTTCTAACAAATAAAATTAAAAAAAAAAATAAAGTCCCGTTTATATTTGATCCACCCTCGTATTACACTGTTATTATTTTTGAATTATTTAGTGATATAAGCATTCGTGTGTTTGAGAATCTAACACAATAGTGACCTCTACCATCTACTCCTGGACCTCAGAAGGTAGCAAGTTTGGTTAAGTTGTTGTCTTCATTACTTTGAGGGTTGGACGAATGACGAGTCAGAAACACGATTGTGAAACACTCATGAACCTCAGTTTAGGGAAGTGACCCAAATTTCAGCTGATCAAATGCGATGTTTTTTCGTTTCTCCGTTCAGAATTTGATGTGCACTCACTTGGCTGGTCGGTATTATTAATGGAAAAGCCGTGTTCTTCGCAGAGAAGTGATCTTTATAGAAAATCTTGCTCAATTCCAATGCTTCTTTATTGAAAATGATTAGACCGTTGTGTAATAATTTATACAACGGTATATGCAGCAGTCTTTATCTACATCACGACCTTCGTATCTCCACTTTTTGGATTTGTTCAGTCGTCTGTTTCTAAATCATGACGTTTGTATCTCAACTTGGTTGATTAATTGCATTATTATTGTAGTTGTGAATCGAACACGCTTTTAAAGAAATGTAACAAAAAAATTATCTTAAAATTGATTTTAGGTATCAGACTTGAAATTAAATTTTCTAATAAACGCTCGACGAACTTCAACCCCACTGGCCACACCTTTCAATTAGTTACCAAGAAAGATCGTTTTATTTAGCCTTTAAAATTCCCTAGTGAAACTGTTTAAAAGTATAATTTCCGCGATATATTCACTTTTGACGTCCTCTGAAGTCCATCCAAATGAGCCGCTATGACGAACCCGAGGAGGTGCAGAGCAAAGAGTGGGAAGAAGCGCTTTCCATAATCGAGAACATTTTCAAAGACTACAAAAAGGACGAGACTTCGAGCAAAACGGCTACCAAAATGGTAAGTTCAGTCTGACTTTTTGCTCTAAAAATATAGGTAGCTGAAAAAGGCGTGTTATCCAAGTTATATCAACCAAAATCTCCTGTGATTATATGCGAAGTATAAGGAGGAAACCTTGAACTTACAAAAAACATTCCAAGCATCGACTGGATAAGTATAACTTATCTTCATCACTTCTTCAAGTAGAATATGAGTACCCAGGGAAGTCGAAACTAAAAAGAAAAGACCGAATTTATGAAAATACGAAACGGATTTTATTAGGAATACCACGATGGCAAGTTAACAAATAAGAAGGTACAACATTTTTCCAAGCATCGAACGCCTAAATACAAATATATCCAATGGGATGTTACTACATAGTTAACACACTCCCCTTTAACATCACTATTTATGCACTTTACACTAGCACTTTCACCTCTTATTTTTATTCCAAGTTTCTTTTCAAAAAAACATGGGCTAAAAATAGGCTATTGCGATGTTTTATAAAGCATTTTCCCTATGTTTCTTACCGTATTTGGCACCTATAAAAAATATTAGAGCGATTGGTCGACCTGTATTTTCCTTGCCAAGTTAAGGGTTAATTAATAGTTAAAACTATTCATACATTCAGTAGGAATTAAGTTTTGTGAAGCTGTTTCCAAAACTCTTTGTTTGCCACTCTAAGTGGAAAAGACGTACGGAGCACCAGATGTGTTTTTTCGCGTAGTTCATACTCTACCGTCTCCCGCCACACCCAGCAAAAAAATGCTCAGTCAACTCTGGGATGATGACAAATGCGGATTTCAGGACCCGCTGGCGCTGGACGTCGCTCGATGGAAGGTCGTCTGGGGCAAAAAGCCGGCTCAATACCGACTGAAACCTTTTCTTATATGGTCTGTCGACGAGATGCCATTAATCCCCGAAGAATGCGAATCGGCTCCAGGTAGGTAAGAGATGGGACATTCGTCATAGGCTTTCTGATTATATAATTTATCGGTGGGGGAAATACTGATCTAAATCATCGGTCCGAAGATGAATTTCTTCGGACCGATGATTTAGATCAGTATTATATCAGTATCAGATGTATCAGTGTATATACGTAGGTGCTGAGTGTCGGGAATTTCACAAGTTTTGCCTCTTTACTACCAAAAGTAGGAGGGTAATGTGTTCTCAATCAAAATTTCCACTCACATTTTGCGTTTAAGAACTTTTTGGACAAGTTTAGTTCGTTTTCTGTTAATTTCTCGTTTGAGGTGAGACTATAACGATACCTTGAAGCACAAAGGTGCTATGTCCAAAAACGGAGTTTTCAGAAAAACGCCAAAGAAATTACCTATCACCACAATTCCTAAAATAATGGCTTGTTACACTAAACTCTTTTATTTCCTCAATAAACTTTCAAGCTATTATCGTCAAGAAAACTCAAAAATAGTTTTGTTGAATTTGAGTTTTTCTGAAATGAAAAATATCGAAGATGGATGGACATAGCTCCTTTGTGCTTTAAGGTACCGATAAGGAATCATGGTCCGAATTTGATGAAATTTTAAGTGTGTAATAACCAGTGTTGGGCAAAAATTAGCTATAGCTAACAGCTAAAAGCTACAGCTAAATTAGCTACGATTTAGCTGAAGCTAGCAGCTAAATATTTAGCTATTAGCTGTCGAGGAACAGCTAAAATTTCCAGCTAAATTAGCTATTAGTCGAAAACTTATAGCTAACAGATTTAGCTGCGGTGATTTAGCTGTTCCTCGACAGCTAATAGCTTTAGCTGTAGCTGACAACTAATAGCTAATAGCTAACGCTGAAAAAAAATTTATTTCTCCACACGAACAGCTAGTAGCTAATCTAACCATTTCAGTTTTAGCTGGCATCAGAATTAGCTTTGGAACATTTTATCGAATGAATTCCACTGATATTACTACAAACCCAATTTGACCTTTTCTCTTCTCTGGCCACTTAAAAACCAAATCTGAAATATAACGTATTTTTTTGTTAGGTATTACTTTTATGGGTGACCCCATTCTCGATCACCTTGAGAGAAGTTTTGTTAAAAATCAGTATGTTTTAAATTTTTAATTCATTGTTTGAATTTTGATTTATTTGATCCTAAAAAAAATATTTTTAGTAAGATTTTTAGTTGTTTTGTGACCTGTTACCTGTTTAAAGTAGTTCAAAACATGTTTGACACACACACACACACACAAGAAAATATTTTTTAAGATCAAATAAATCAAAATTAAAACAATTAATTAAAAATTTAAAACATACTGATTTTTAGCAAAACTTCTCGCAAGGTGATCGAGAATAGTGGTCACCTATAAAAGTAATACCTAACAAAAAAATAAAATGTATATAAATAATATATATAAACCTTATATTTCAATTACAATTTATCCGACTTTTTTGCAATATTTGTTTTTTAAGTGGCCAGAGAAGAGAAAAGGTCAAATTGGGTTTGTGGCAATATCAGTGGAATTCATTCGATAAAATTTTCCAAAGCTAATTCTGATGCCAGCTAAAACTGAAATGGTTAGATTAGCTACTAGCTGTTCGTGTGGAGAAATAAAATTTTTTTCAGCGTTAGCTATTAGCTATTAGTTGTCAGCTAAAGCTAAAGCTATTAGCTGTCGAGGAACAGCTAATATCTGCAGTAAATCTGTTAGCTATAAGTTTTCGACTAATAGCTAATTTAGCTGGAAATTTTAGCTATTCGAAGACAGCTAATAGCTAAATTTATCTTTTAGCTATTAAAAAAAGCTATAAGCTAATTTAGCTATTTGTTGAAAAATTAACTAGCTAATAAATTATGTAGCTAATTTCCAACTCTGGTATTAACAAAGTCACTGTACCCAGGAACGTACAGAACCCAATTATTCTTTTCAGAGCGAATTGAAGCTGAAAAAGAACCTGTCGACACACAAAAAATAAGGAACGACAAGAAACTAAGGTTGATGAGGAAGAAAATTTTCAAAATGAATCGAAGAGTCGAGGAAATCAACGTTCTTCTCGTTCACGCTGCTGAAGACGCTAGGAACCATTCTGGCGACGAAGATGGTACTTGGACTGGCAGTATTTTGACGGAAGCGACCAGAACCGAGCTCATCATCGAGAGAAACTTGATTCTGGACAAATTGAGGAAAACCAAAAAGAAGCTGATTGGATTGAAAAATGCAGGTGCGGAGCAGAGGAAACTCTCATTGATGAGTCAGGAAGAGTTGAGAGAGATGCAAAAAGCTGGTTCTTCCGGGGATAACCAGTCTGGAACAATTTTGAATTTTGATCGGGACGTGAATAGCGAGGCGTTGAACTTCAAACATGGTAGGAGAGCTGCCATCAAGAAAGAAGTCAGGAACAACGTGTGGGCTAAGGTGACGAACAGTCCGCTGAAAGAGAATTCACCAAGAAGGTGCGAATCCTTGGATTCTGAAGATAAGAAGTATAGAAAGAAAAAGTTTTGCAGGAAGCACCACAGGAAGGTGAGTGACGGAGGGGTGGAGAGTTTTGAAAATGAGGTTTACATGGGAAGACGTTCACTGTCTGACAATGATTTCACCAAAGTGGTCGAGGTGAGCGATCATTCTACTCAGAGATGTGAGGCTTATGAAGGTGGCGAGAGAGAGAAGGCAAAAACCATTAGGATTATAGAATCAAGAAACGACGGCTTGGAGAGGGTAGCTATGAGCAAGGAGGGCAGAAAATTTGGATCGCAGAAATCGATAGTACAGCAAGGGTGTCAGACTGAATACGTCGCTGGGAAGTTGCCCTGCGCTAAAAAGACTGAACTTGTTTCATCCAGCGCTAAAAACGACGCGACAACCAGCCTGTTTGTCCCGTCGTGCGCTCCTGGTGGTTTCTGTCATTCAAACAACAAGAAAGACAAGATCCGTGTGCCGTCTTTCAAAACTGGAGACCCTCCAGACAGAAAGCCGACTGAACAGGGGAAGCTGCCTAAAGTTAGAAAATGTCCACCACCAGTACCAAAAGAGATGCGCTCGAAGGCGCACGCGCGCTCAAAATTGGAAACCAAAGAGTTGACAACAAAAGTGCGTTCTCAAAAGGTCAATGAGGTCGTAACAAAAACGGAATCGTGACTCGCACTACTGTATGAAGAGCTGCTTGTACAGTTTTCAACTCGAAAATATAGATCAAAAAAATCTTGTGAAGATATAATGTTATGGTCTTTGTTTATTATTTTCATTAGTTTAATTAATGAACCTTTCTTATCTATAAATAGTTTTATAAAATTAATGTATAACAATTAATTAATAACATTCAATCATCCCGAATTCAAAGGTTTTCTAAATAAAAACGCTTGCATACGAGTCTGCAACGCATTGGGACATTTTCATGTCTTTACCTATTGCTTTTTACCTCACTATAGGATTTTATAACCCATTGTTATATACATAACACGTTGTTGTCAGAATGTGAAACGAATCATTAACATAATAACTATCTATAGCTAATTTCAATAAAATAGACGATTCCGGATTAATTATCTTCTACACTCACGATCATTAGTTTGTAAACAAAATATGAGAACAGTTATGCCCATAGCTCCGCTATTCGTATAGTCAATATGTTATGGAGAACATGAAAATGTTCGTTAAATCGAGTGCTTTCCAACGAGTGGTGAACGATTTTTGTGGGTTAAGAAGTGTAGAAAAGGAACAAACCTAACAACGGGCACTGTAACACAATTTCGTTACGCAATTTCGTGACAGTTTTTTGTGCTATGTGCCAGGGCAAAGACATGAAAATGTCAAAATAATTAATACAGGCATAGAGCAAAAATTAATAGTAACAAAATTATTGAACTACGTAGATAACTTGGCTGGGGGGGGAGGGAGGGGGCAGGTAAGTACAAAAATATCTGCCAAGTGGGTGTGGCACATGGCTTCCTCGTATCCATAACCTGATAAATAATTCGATGCTTAGTAGTTAATATCAAAACATCAATCTCTAAGTACCTTCCACTACCCTCATAGGGGACCATCTACTCGCTAATCTGAACAATTCTGAAAAGTTTCGTCGAAATCGGATGGAAGATGTAAGTGTTATGGCTGTTACAAGGTTTTTACGTTTGCGCATGTGCAGAGGCTACTGTCAATTTTAAGGCCTAGATTTTCATTGGGGACCATCTACAATCTAATCCGCGTAATCCCGGAAACTTTCATCGAAATCGGATGAAATGTTGAAGTCATGGCTATTATGGAAGTTATGGTTTGCGCATGCGCAACGGCTATCAGTCCGGGGGTGATGGTTTTCATAGGGGACCATCTACACGCCAACCCCCGCAATCCCTGAAAGTGTCTTTGAAATTGGATGGAAAATGTGGAAGTTATGGCTGTAACAAGGAAATAAAAGTTGGCGCATGCGCAGCGTCTACTATCAGTTCGGTGGTCATTATTTTCATAGTGGACCATCTACACGCCAACTCGCGCAATCCCTGACAATTTCATCCAAATCGGGTGAGAAATGTAAAAGTTATGGCTGTGGCAAGGATTTCAAGACAGACACGGTACCAAAATTGTTAGGGTACTTGAACTTGTACTTTTTTTTCAACCTTGAAAAGTGAAAACAAAGCTTCCGCTACCTTGGTAGACTCAGAAGTAAAATGCAATTTTACAAGAGAGCATTTAAAAGTTTCAAATTTTATTCCTAATTCAGGAATCCACAATAATTGATACGTAACGGTGTCATTTTTTCGCGGAAGTATCCTAAAACCGAAATAATAGCTCGAACTGCCCCTCAAATTACATCTTAATGGTAAATTCAATGGTTTTTTAAAAAATTTCCGAGTTACCTGGTTACGTGCAGTCTAATTTCCATACTTTCTTGGTTACGAGCAACCAAATTTTCAGACTTACCTGCTCACCCACCATAGGAAAACCTACTTGCCTGGTTAAGCACAATTTAGCACACTGGGAAAAAGTAGGTAAACTCAGTTAACGGTCTGTTCTCGAAACATAAATTACGGGAATGAGAGTTAACCGATTAATCACTAACGCCCCAGCCAATAGGAAGCATGGTAGATTTACGCTGATACTCGCAAACGAAAGCTGTCACGAAATAACGCCTACAGTGAAGATATTTCGATTTTCAACAAAAATTTCTTGGACTTGAGGAATGAATGAGGCCTTGATCATCACACGCTGAATAACTCGAGGAGTGGAGGACTGCTCGAGGCGTACTCTGGAAGAGTCCTCCAGCTCGAGTCATGTCTTGAGATGAGCTGCTATGCATCGGATCTTCTACCCAAACCAGTAATGGGTACGAGGAAGCCACGTGATATACTCTATTGGCCGATGTTCCTTTCTATCATGGTAGTATCAGAAAAGAAAAGTCACCGTAGCCCAACAAAAAAGTGTTTCAACGGGAAAGTTTTGGAAAGTTTTTAATTCCTTCGATTTCTTATGTTTCTAAAGGTGCTGAATCCGAATCTGAGGTTTGTCGCCAATACTTCGAGTCACAACATTAAAAAATGCAATGAAGACGAAAAAAGTTATTTTCGTTTATAATGAACCTTTGAAATCGACCAAGAAAAAAATGTCAACCCCCCTCAAAACAGTACGTGGAATCCAAAAATCCCAAAATCGAATTTGATGAAATTTGGTGTGTAGGCTCCATTTGGGGTCTAATTATGCCCCGATGATTTTTGTTGATGTAGGTCAATTCTAAGGGTTGAAAAATAAAGATAACATTTTGAAAACGCCCTAACTCGAAAAATTTTACTATAAAGGTATCGTTTTTCCATCAATTTAAGTTAGTATTGAATTTTTAGAATCGAATGAGACCACCCGGTGCTCTGAAGGACCACCCAATTTCGATGACATTTTTAGGGATTATGCAAATTGGGTTGCAAATGGTCCCCTATGAAAATCGCTACCCCCAGACTGATAATAGCCACTGCGCATGCGCAAACGTGTATTTTCTTGTCACAGCCATAACTTCTACATTTCCCACCTGATTTCGATGACATTTTCAGGAATTTTGGGAGTTGGAGTGGAGATGGTCCCCCACGATAATCATGGCACCAAAATTGAAAGTATTTCGTACGCATTCGCAAACGTAAAATACTTGTTACAACCATAACTTCTACATTTTCAGACAATATTTAGAGGTTGGTTTTCTATACAATCGGTTTATGGATACGAGGAAGCTATGTGCCACACCAACTAGATAATTAAGAAGGGGACTCGAACCTGAGTCGAATTGACCAACACAGAATAATATTCTCCCGACTCCACAAATTTTATTTGGGACACTGTACCTACTCAATAATTTTGACATGGATATATCTTAGTTCTGGGGGTCATTCCAAAAATTTCGACACACAAACAATGCAACGCTTTTTTTCTGATGCTGTTGAACGCAGGAAGCTGAAATTTGAGAGGCAGGGTCAATCGATACATACTTCTATACATCATCAAAGTTGATGATCACTGATCAGGTGAGTGAGTTCCACGGCCATTTCCTCTCCTGTTGAACGCAGGAACTAACTTCCTCATTTTCCACCCCACAAAAATCGTTCACCACTCATTGGAAAGCTCTCAATTTATTAAACATGGTACATGGTCCCTAATATGAATGTACCTGTACGGAAAGCTGAATTATGCGCATGTTTAGTAACATAAGATCGTGAGTAACAAATGAGATGTCAACATGATAGTGAGAGGAAAATAGGTATCGTCATCCAACAGATCCCTTTGAAGCGTTACGGAGGCAGGGTCAATAGAGAATGCTGAAGGCGCCTGAGTGGTCACTGATCAGCTGAGTGAGCTCCAAGGCCATTTCCTCTCCTGTTGAACGCAGGAACCTGAAATTTGAGAGGGCGGGTCAATGGAGAATGCTGAAGGCGCCTGAGTGGTTATTGATCAGCAGAGTGAGCTCATCATTTAAATTGCCATCATAAGACATATCCATGTACAGATGTATCTGCATGCAGTGTAGATACTTTTTTTAAATTTTGTATCAACTAAACTTTGGTCCACCCAATTTTGACAGTTTCTGTTCAATGACCTCCGGTCTGTTCTGCCAACGCACTCTGAAGGTGAGACTCGGGACGTCGAGGGTGATTCCAGACTCGGAGTGGTTGGTTGCCGTTAATGGATAAGTAATTACAGGACAAATTGTTTTAGTAGATCCTGTTGGTAATTGAGGTTAAGGTGGGGCCAGCGGAGGGGATATTGGATTAGTGTCACTCCCGCGGTTTCCCGGTGCGGCGATCAGTGGCAGAGCTGCGGCCTCCACCTTTCTCAATCAACTGAACGGACCTCATCTCTCTCCCCGACCTGACTTGCCAATTTCGAAAGGTAGTCCAGTTTTGTGTTCAAAACGGACCCTCACATGAACGTTTCGGGGGGTTTCTGATTTCTTCGATTCCTTGTGTTCTTTGGAGTGCTGAATCCGAACCTGCGGTTTGCCACAAAAATATCGTAACATAGAAAAACGCTGAAAATTATTACACAATGGTTTATTATTTTTCTATATAGATCACTCGTCTGCGAAGCCACCAACCATCCAACATGAAGAAAAACATCGATCGCATTTCAGTCAACTAAAAGTTGAACGGAGATTAGGCCTCTTTTGCGATTCACACTCGTGTTTCTGATTTATCGTACGTCCAACCCTTAATATCTCGTAGGGAGCGAACGGTTTGTTCTACAGGGCTCCGCGTGGAAAAACAATATCTATATATCGAAATTTTTTTAGTTAGGGCGTTTTCAAAATTTCAAAATTCATTTTTGAACCCTTAGAAGTGACCTACATCAACCAAAATCTTCGGGGCACAACTAGACCCCAAATGGAGCCTACATACCAAATTTCATCAAAATCTGTCAATGCTAAGTGGCAAAAGTGCCGCGTACGGTGGACGGACGGCAAAATGTTTGGATTCTACGTACCTTGAAACGTAAACCATCAAATTTTGAGGGGGTGTTAAAAAAAAATTTTCTTGGTCGATTCAAAAGGTTCATTATTGAAAATAATAAACCAAAATGAGGGTTGAAATTTTCAATAGGCCCTAGGTCAGTGGCGGCTCCTGCCCTGAAACTCAGGGGGGTGCACAGAGATCAGGAGAGGCTATGGAGAAGGCACAGAATAGGTGCTTTTCTCTGCCAAATAGAAATTTCAACGATATGAAATCCGATAAATCTTGGTAACTTTTTCATCTTAAGATTGCAAACGGTACTAAATACGTACAACAGACACGAAAAATAATGTTCTCCAGTGGTTAACAGAAATTCTGAAATACTTAATCATCAAAGGTCTAAACCCAAGAAATGCATTCATCTAATTGCTATAGCTGAAGTGTATATTTGCCCGTGAAAATTCAAAACATCGTCCAGTACGGAAGAAAAATTAACGATCCCCTTGAAGACTCCCGGATTCGAAAAATCTTCCCTCTCATCATGTCCACGCACGGCTAGCTCGAAAACACCACAGAACTTGATACAATCAATGTCTACCAAGGTAGCGGAAGCTTTGTTTTCACTTTTCAAGGACGAAAAAAAAAGTTCTCCAAAATCAAAATTTTCACTCGCGTTTTGCGTTTTAGACCTTTCTGAACAATTTTGGTTCCGTGTCTGTGTGTCTGTCATGAAATCCTTGTAACGCGCATAACTGTACGAATTTATTGTCCGATTTCGATGAAATTTCCAGGGATTGTGCGGGTTGGTGTGTAGACGGTCCCCTACGAAAATCATCATCCCCGGACTGATAGAAGTGACTGCGCATGCGCAAACGTGAATTCCTTGTGACGGCCATAACATCAACATTTTCCATCCGATTTCAATGAAATTTTCAGGGATGTTACAGGCATGTTGCATCAGATTAAGACGATATGCACTGTCGAGTATTGCCTTATATTTTGACGGTCCAGTATACGCAAATCTATCAGAGCGTTTTTATGGGAGACAGCCTATGCGTTTTTCAATTTTTTTGGCTAAATGGGCCAGATCACTTATGCCGTCTTTAACCCAAGCCTCATTTGTTGTATTGTTTTTTCATCAATATAAGATAGTATTGAATTTTTAGAATCGAATGAGACCACCCGGAACTCTGTAGGAGCAACCATTCGCTCCCTATGAGAACTTAACTACTTACTTGTCAGGAGATAAGCTGTTGTAAAGGCCTCTCACTCAGTTACTTACTCTTTAAAATAGGTACCTCTGGAAGGTGGTGCCTCCTGTAGGCTCAGGTGACAACCTTTGATTCTTCTCCCCTTCCAAGAGAGTTTCAGTTCGCCATCACGCTTGTTCGCCATCGAATCCCTCTCTTTTGTGCCATCACGTTTTGTATTAATAGTTTACAATAAGTTCTTTCGACTGTCTCATTTTCCTCTTAACTTCATAAAACCCCTCAAAATTGCTTATAACGAGTTTTTCCGTCGTCCTGGAATTATCATCGTCTTCACCGCCGGCCGGCGTCGTCACGGAGCGCTCGAACACCTGTGAGTACCACTCTCATTTCCGTTTTTAAGCAGTATAAATTTACAACCCTTTTGCCTTGATATTAATCTTTAAATTCTTTAATACAGTCCATTGTCCCTGAGCTGTTACACCAGCACGATCCTCTACAGCTGTCAAGACGCCAAAAGGTGTTTGTGCTCTTCAGATTACGATACTAGAGAGAAGAGAATTAGTAAACGAGCCATGAAGGTCTTCAGCAGCTAGGTCGTATTTCCGAGTAAACATTTTTATTTTTAAAAACATTTTCTTAACATTTCTTTACATTTCTTCTTTCTTACCGAAATTCTTTTTATTGGTTTTGTGGGTGCACTTGAACCAGTTGATATTCTGTAATTTGTAATAATTGTAATTACAATCCTCAATAGAAGTTGCAATTATAAGTAAGTAATTACATTTACGATTGCTTTGTTCAAACAACTAATTAACTACTCAAGTAATTGGCGAGTTGTGCAATTGCTTTGCCAATTACGTATTATAATTAGTTATTTTCCCAACTTTGGGTGAAGGTGTACCCTACTTCCAGAAGTACTAGAGAAAACGTCTGCTTCTACAGCAAGCGGGGAGGCGGCACGGCTAGCGAGGGGTGCTCCACGGGAGATAGCGGGCGGCAGAGTCAGTGCGGCATTGTAGAGCAGTAGCGCCCTGTCACCGGGCGTCAGTCCCCGCGTTTCTCTGCCGCACAATAGGCGGACCCCTCGAGATGCGGGGGGCGATAGAGAGAGGCACTAATTATGGAGTGTCATTCAGAGGGGGGGCCACACCGCCCCCCACCCTATCGAGATACAGTTTACAATCGCGGCTACACCATTGGGACTCTCAACTCAAAACGCCCCCGTCAGGACTAAAGTTATCTCAATTTCGGACTTCTTGGTCGACTAACCCAAATTTCCTCTGAAATAATCGATTTTGAATCTTATTTAATTTGGATGCCACATAAGATTTGTTTTACAGTTCAAAAACATCTGCCAAATGGGTGTAGCACATAGCTTCCTCGGTAGGGTCACAGACATGCTTACAACGATGATCTCCATTTTTTGAACTTTCCAATGCTACTATGAATTTTCCAAATATTTGTCTCTAATGCAACAATTTTAGCATGGAACATGCTTTTGCCTCGGACTAGCCACCCGAAAAACGTGACGCGGAGGTTATTCTCCACCTGTCCTCCCCATCTTCTCTCTACTCCGCCGAAAAGCGCGGCTAAAGCATGTTCCATGTTTCTCTAAGCAGTAAGGCGAGGCCAGAAGGGCCGAGTTTTCTCTTTCTTTTAAAGTTTGACTGCTTCTGGATCCTTAAATAAGTTAATTCATTCTCAATCACTCAATTATACCAAATTCTCTCTTATTCTTCAATTATAAATAATTTATTTACTTTCAGGATTAGTTGCTTTATGAATTGAAATAAGTAGTGAGAAGTGAGTGCGCAACTAGAAAATAACATATCTATATAGAGATTGATAATATAGAATATCAATATGGCCCACATGATAGAGCCAATATTTAAATGGAATTTTATAAAACAAGTCTCGCCCTTATGCAGGCTAAATCTATATGGGCATAATATAGCTGTAGTCTAAGTATGTAATGGCTTATATAGCTCAAGTCAATATTGGCTTATGCAGCCTAAATCTATATGGGGCTAATATAGCTGTAGTCTAAGTATGTAATGGCTCATATAGCTCAAGTCCATATTGGCTTATGCAGCCTAAATCTATATGGACATAACATAGCATTAGTCTAAGTACATAATGGCTCGTATAGCTCAAGTCCATATTGGCTTATGCAGCCTAAATCTATATGGACATAACATAGCATTAGTCTAAGTACATAATGGCTCGTATAGCTCAAGTCCATATTGGCTTATGCAGCCTAAATCTATATGGACATAACATAGCATTAGTCTAAGTACATAATGGCTCGTATAGCTCAAGTCCATATTGGCTTATGCAGCCTAAATCTATATGGACATAACATAGCATTAGCCCAAGTATTTAATGGCTCATATAGCTCAAGTCCATATTGGCTTATGCAGCCTAAATCTATATGGACATAACATAGCATTAGCCCAAGTATTTAATGGCTCATATAGTTCAAGTCAGTTTTGGCTTATACAGCCTAAATCTATATGGACATAACATAGCATTAGCCCAAGTATTTAATGGCTCATATAGCTCAAGTCCATATTGGCTTATGCAGCCTAAATCTATATGGACATAACATAGCATTAGTCTAAGTATATAATGGCTCATATAGCTCAATTTCATTTTGGCTTATGCAGCCTAAATCTATATGGACACAACATAGCATTAGTCTAGGTATGTAATGGCTTATATAGCTCAAGTCAGTATTGGCTTATGCAGCCTTAATCTATATCGGGCTAATTTAGCTGTAGTCTAAGTATATAATGGCTCATATGGCTCAAGTCCATATTGGCTTATGCAGCCTAAATCTATATGGACATAACATAGCATTAGTCTAAGTATATAATGGCTCATACAGCTCAATTTGTCATCCTCCCTGACCTAAAAATGGTCGTGGGTTGTGTTTATCTGCCAGACTACCAGCCAGCCGCTAAGTACGACGACCATTTCTCTGCTCTTGATGCTGTGTCTACCGTTTTCCCCGATCATGAAATACTCCTAGCTGGTGACTATAACATTCCGGGCGTGGCGTGGAATGATTGGAATAAAGATCATATTGAAGGCCTCAATCCCAAAGGACGAACGATTTTTGAAGCCATTCAACTGTTCAACCTCAAGCAATTCAACAACATCCCAAGTATCAATGGGAATGTGATTGATCTCCTTCTAACTGCTAAAAATCGCGAATTATCTATTAATAAAAGTGTGGGAATCATTGAAGAGGATCCCGCTCATCCCCCGTTCGATTTCACAATACCACTATCTCTCCACACAGACTCTATATTTCCTTCACGTCAATTCACCTATAACTTCAAGAAAGGAAATTATGAATCGATGAACTCTTTTTTCACTAAATGTGATTGGAGTGGGTGCTTATCCTTACCTTTCGAGCAAGCGATTGATAGATTCTATAACCATGTTTACGATGCCATACAGTTATATGTACCCAAAACATGTAATATCGACTATTCATATCCAAAGTGGTTCAATCGTGATATGATCAAATAGGTTAAAATGAAAAATTTTGCACATTCGCGCTATAAAAGGTGTATGAATCCAAATGATTACAGTATCTTCTCAGATCTAAGGACCAAGTGTGAATTGATGGCAGATTCTCTGTACTCCTCTTACATTGAATCCCTGCAGAATGGACTTCCTGGTAACATAAAGCTGTTCTGGAATCATATCAATTATAAGGATGGCTCCAATGATCTACCCCCCGTCATGATGCTAGATGGTGATATTGCCTCGTCCACTCCAGAGATTGCCAACCTATTTGCATCGTACTTCTCGTCAGTTTTCGATCCTCCAGCCTTGCGGACTCCAACCTACCCTAACCATGATGTGGTGTCGTTGGGCGTGCTTAGCGTCACGGAGGACGCTGTCCTCAGAGAGCTCTCTTTACTAGATCCGAATAAAGGAATAGGACCAGATGGGGTTCCGCCGATATTGCTGAAGGAGTGCTGCCAATCGCTCTGCTCCCCGCTGAAGTCAATCTTTAATTATTCTCTCCTGTCTGGCTGTTTCCCGTTTCAATGCAAATGCTCGTACATTACACCCATACACAAGTCAGGAGATAAATCCGATATCAAGCATTACCGGCCCATTTGCACTATCTGCACTATCCCTAAGCTCCTCGAGAAGTTGGTGGTCTCACAAATCTACCCAGAGATGTCTCACTACCTGGCTAATGAGCAGCATGGGTTCATACGGGGACGCTCGACGGTCACGAATTTACTCGAATTCCAGGTGTACGTCATGGGGGGCTTCGAGCAGAAATTGCAGGTTGATGTGATCAATACCGATTATTCAAAGGCTTTTGACCGATTATCTCATCGCCATGTACTGAAGCTCCTGGAGTCCTTGGGCGTGCATGCCTCTCTCCTGGAATGGCTGAAAGATTACTTATCCGGAAGACAGTTAATTGTAAAAATCAAAAGTGATTTGTCGAAGCCGTTTATCGCCAGCTCAGGAATTCCCCAGGGTTCCCATTTAGGCCCTTTGATCTTCCTCGTGATGATAAATGAAGTATGTGAGGTGGCTGGACAGACAAAGTGTCTCCTATTTGCGGACGATTTGAAATTGTTTTCTTACATTGGATCACCTTCCGACTGCTCGCGGCTTCAGGAGAGTCTGGACCGACTTATGAACTGGTGCGAATCAAGCAACTTATTCCTAAACATCAGCAAATGCTCTACAATAACCTACTATCGTACCCGGGATATCATAACCTTTGATTACCAACTAAACGGGATCCCGCTGTCTAGGGTTCGTACGGTACGTGATCTTGGTGTCAATTTCAATCCAGAACTTACCTTCTGTAACCATATCGACCTTATTACAAGCAGAGCGATGAGGTCTCTGGGTTTTCTGAAGAGGCCCACAAGGGACTTCACCAGCGTTCCTACCATCGTCCTTCTGTACAAATCTCTCGTGCTCCCCATCCTCGAATACGCGTCGGTAGTATGGTCTCCACACTACAAGTACCTCATTGCCCAATTGGAGCGAGTTCAAAGGAAGTTCCTGCGTTACGTCGCCTTCAAGTTACGGATCCCTTCTGGTGACATTGTTTACGAAGATTTACTGGCTGAGTGTAACCTGCGATCACTGGAGGACCGTCGCAGATGGTCTGACCTGGCCTTTCTGTGCAAATTGTTTCATGGAACCATCGACTCCCCTTCTCTTCTAGCGCAGATAAATATTTCCATACCTCAATTCTATTCTCGTTCAGCTTCCCTCTTTCACATCACGTTCAATCCAACAAATCACTTGTACCACAGACCACTTTCAAGGATCCCCCGCGAAATGAACGCAATATTAGCAAATCACCCCGATTTAGACTTTTTCACCTCATCACTTTCAAATTTCAAATCGACTCGCACCAATTAACCAACTTCCAACCATCCTAGTCACTATCATATTATGTACGTTCCTTAGTATAAGTTGAAATTGTTATTGTTTTTGTGTTGAGCTACACGTGTCTCTATTATCTTTAATTTTTATCTCCTATCAATCCATTATTTTGAATTACCTAAACTTTGTAATTGGGCTTGCCCGTTTTTCTACAAATAAACAAATTCCGTTTTGGCTTATGCAACTTAAATCTATATGGGCATAATATAGAAGTAGTCTAAGTATAATGGCTTACATAGCTTAAGTCCATATGGACTTATGCAGCCTAAATCTATATGGATTCATATATGACTTATAAATACAAAAGGGGGTATTATATAGTAGGTATACAATAGGGTTATGGATACGAGGAGGTATGTGTCCCGCCCACTTGTTCCACCCACATCCTATGCTGATATTTTTAGTACGTGAGAAATAAGTGGTTTTCTGGACGTAAATTATTCTTATCCTTCCCTTTTTCTATGAGAAAGTTCACCGTGAACGAGAACTTGTCAGAAAAGCCGCCATTTTATTTTGTAGCTCGGCCGAGTAGCATGCAAGCTGCATTGGATCGCGATCGAGACGCTGCAGCGAATTTGTTCAGCGAACTGCTGGAATCGCCCATTTCGTTCTGAATTTACGCCTACTCACATTACTTCACAACTTATAGCTCAGGTATTCCGTTTTCTTTTTGTTTTTTATTTCTTTAATCGCATTTTTTAACAATCAGATATCACATTTCAGTGAAGAGTAAACAGTAATCAAACAAATGTAGTTTGAATAAAAACTCGGGAGCAGCTATAAAACTGTTGATTGTCCCATTGTCTTCCATATACCTCAACTGATATATCAACATTTCTAGAATTGCAGTTCTAAAGTTACACTTTCGCGATTAGGTAAGTAGGTACGTACGGATACCTCTTACTATTTCTTTATTTTTTGAATCATTATTTTCAATAGGTAATGGACTCTTGGAAACGAGCAAGAAAGGAAAATTGTAACTCCCTCTCGAAATTTAATGGATTACATTTCAAGGTAAGAATCCAAAAATCGGTTTGTAGAATAAAACAAATCATCGGCCATACGCCGTACTTTCCTTACCGTGGACCAATTTTGGTGAACTTTGGTGGTACATGGGCTCCATTTGGGGTCCAGTTGTGCCCCGAAGCTATTGGTTAGCGTCAGTCACTTTTAAAGGGTTAAATATAGGGGTTGTAATTCTCAGAACTTCGTAGCTCGAAAACTCTTGATATGAAGGTAAAATTTTTCCCACATTTCGCCGGCAATTATTGTTCGGTTTTGATGATTCCCTTTTAGTTTTCCAATTCCCTATGCAGATGCTCTAATGAATTTCAAAAATCCTAGAAAATTTCAAGTTTGGGTACAATTTTTAAACGTTGAAAATTCTGGTACATTGGATGTTGTGATATATTTTGGATACTTTTGATATTTTGGATACCCCTCTCGAAGTTTGATGGAATACATTTCAAGGTAAGAATCCGAAAATCGGATTGTAGAATAAAACAAATCATCGGCCATACGCGGTACTTTTCTCACCGTGGATCAATTTTGATGAACTTTGGTGCTACATGGGCTCCATTTGGGGTCCAGTTGTGCCCCGAAGCTTTTGGTTAGTGTCAGTCACTTTTAAAGGATTAAATATAGGGGTTGTAATTCTCAGAACTTCGTAGCTCGAAAACTCTTGATATGAAGGTAAAATTTTTCCCACATTTCGCCGGCAATTATTGTTCGGTTTTGATGATTCCCTTTTAGTTTTCCAATTCCCTATGCAGATGCTCTAATGAATTTCAAAAATCCTAGAAAATTTCAAGTTTGGGTACAATTTTTAAACGTTGAAAATTCTGGTACATTGGATGTTGTGATATATTTTGGATACTTTTGATATTTTGGATACCCCTCTCGAAGTTTGATGGAATACATTTCAAGGTAAGAATCCGAAAATCGGATTGTAGAATAAAACAAATCATCGGCCATACGCGGTACTTTTCTCACCGTGGATCAATTTTGATGAACTTTGGTGCTACATGGGCTCCATTTGGGGTCCAGTTGTGCCCCGAAGCTTTTGGTTAGTGTCAGTCACTTTTAAAGGGTTAAATATAGGGATTGTAATTTTCAAAACTTCGTGGCTAACGATGGTAGCAGATTATGACCAAAATTTAGAACGAGAAGAATGTCAAAAATTCCCTTGTAATTCTCTGACTTTTCCACAGGGCCTTCGGAGTACTATGCTATTGATCTGTGCTGCTTTTGTCTTCAGTGCGGGTGTGACTATGAGCCAAGATGTAGATTTTCCTGAAACGTCAGGCATGAATAATTTCAGTAAGAAAAGAGATTTCAAGAGTTTGTTCGAGTATTTGGGTAGATCCAACGCTCTATACGTGTTACACATGGAGAAATTGCTGGGGTTGTGGGAAGATGCACTCCCAGACGAAATGTCAGACGTCTACCAGGCTATGAACGAATCAATACACACGTTGATGGACTTTAGGGGCGCATTTCTGCATTACTTACAAGATTTGAAGGGTACGTTCTATTTATGTTTCACTAAGGTTTACACTCAGTGGAGGATGTATATGTTGTATGCTAGACGCCTTGAATCCATCTATCTAGTACTGCATCAGTTCCACCATGTAACTCTTGCTACTCTTTGCTAATATTTGATGTTAACCCATTTTGGCGGAAACTCAAAATTTCGATATTCACAATTTTTTTCCCTAGATTATTGTTGAAATTGATCCTAGACACATGAAAAAAATTATGCAATATTTTTATGTGTGACGGGGTGGGGATAAAAGGGTGTAACATTTCATAGTTTTTGAGCACATTCGAGCTGTCATACGGCCAAACTAAATTATTTCACCGACATGATTTCGCATAAAAATCAGTGAAAAACTCATTTTTGCCAAATTGTAAGATAGCACATGTGGCTTCTTAAGCGATGATATGTTACGCCAGGCGAATGCATGGTCAAAATCAGTTTGTTATCTAAACTGCTATTTCCTTGAAACTTAGTGAATTTGTTTTTGGGTATCGAGTAATAAATATTCAAATAGTCACAACGACGAGGTGTTGTGATCAGCGACGTCTTCGAAATTCTGTCCATTCGCTTCCTTAGCTCAGTGGTAACGAGCTCCGACTCAGAAGTGTAAATATATTTTAGTCGGACGATAGGAGATCGATCATCGGTCGAGGGAAGTTAATTTTTGATGATTCAACATGTGGCGTAGTCATACCAGACACGAATAGTCTCCTTAGCATTTCTCTGAGAAACAATAATTCATTAAGATTAGGTCATCAAAACAAATCCCTCCGAAGACACGAGTCGAGCCACCGCCTATTCTGACAAACGTTGAGGTCAGCAGATCCCCTGCCCCGTCAATAAGGAAGAATAACAAAAACTCCGAAGCCAGTCAAAAATAGCGCGTTCTCACTGGGTTGGAAAACGCCGGCCAAAGCTGCCTCTCACCTCCCTGACTAGGTAACGGAGTACCTAAGATTTCCTAATGGGGGGAGGGGGGGGGGAGATGTTGTGATCAGCAACCTCTTCGCATTTCTGTCCATTTCGCTTCCTTAGCTCAGTGGTAACGAGCTCCGACTCAGAAGTGTAAATTTACACCCCGGTCGAGGGAAGTTAATTTTTGATGATTCAACAGAGGATACAACATAATATAAGTGCTGAAAATTTCCATAGGTATCTAAACATTTTTAGAACTCATAATGGCAAGAAGTTAGTTGACAAGACATAATGATTGTATATTAACTGACTGGAAAAAAACTGGATGGAGTCGGTCCAAAATGAACAATATAAATTTTAAAAATGTAGACATTTTCATAGCTAAGCCCAGAGATGTGACAACGGGCTTCACATTTCTCACCGGTTCCTTGTACTCGTACGTAGTTTCGTAATATGTGGCGATTTCTAGAATGAAATCTTGCTTAGAAAATTTTCTTCTGGATTCAATTTCACATTCTTTGAAACACGGTTTAAATGTCCGAAATTTTTCAAAAATAAGTTGCTCTTACAATCGTAGATGAGTCTAACCGCTATTGCTCCCAAAACAATTTTGCTCACCAAGTGTACGAATTTATTGGAATTGTTCATCTCAAGTTATAACAACGCTTTTTCCCCTTACAAATGCAATGTTTAGGACGTCCCACAGTAAGACTTGGGCGTCCTTATGCGATCGATCTGGGGTGAAGTTGGACAACACTCAACAGAAAAAAAAAAAATAGCCACACAGTGTTCCGTTTTAGATCATTCTGAATCCAAATCCGCGAAAAAAACCATAGGTGTATGTCTGTGTGTGTGTGTATGTGTGTGTGTGACAAAATCTTGTGTCGTCTGCACAGGCCTTAGTACTCAACCGATTTTCCTGGTTCTTTTTTTTTGTTCGACGCGGAAAACTATCTAGTTGTGCACTACGTCGCCGGAATTTCGAATTTTGCCTTTTAAGGGGGGGGGGGGGAAATGGGGGGTTGATGCTCAAAAAACGTGCGTTTTTGGGCATATTCTTGTGTCGTCTGCCCAGGCCTCAGTTCTCAACCGATTTTTGTGGTTCTTTTTTTCATCGACGCGGAAAACTATCAAGTTGTGCACTACGACGCCGAAATTTTGAATTTTGCTTTTCGAGGGGGGGAAAGGGGGGGGTTAATGCTTAAAAAACGTGCGTTTTCGGGCATAAACTTGTGTCATCTGCCCAGGCCTCAGTTCTCAACCGATTTTTGTGGTTCTTTTTTTCATCGACGCGGAAAACTATCTAGTTGTGCACTATGGCGCCGAAATTTTGAATTTTGCTTTTCAAGGGGGGAAAGGGGGGGGTTAATGCTTAAAAAACGTGCGTTCGCGGGCATAATCCTGTAAACTCTGCCCAGGCCTCAATTTCCAACCGATTTGTGTTTTTGTTTGACTCAAATTTTTGACTTTCGTGTTGTACATAATTTCACCTGAGTACCAAAATTCGCAAGGGGAGGGGGCAAGTGGGGGATAATATTCATAAAATATCCGATTTTTCAATATTTCGGTTCCTTTACTGCTTACTAATTGTACACAACCTTTGAAATTGAGGAAAAATTCTCATAATACCTCCGGATTTTCATGAATTATTCTCTGTACCACCATGGAACTAATAGTGGTGCCACCATGGTGCCAGGACACCATAAACCGCATATTTCGTATTTTTTTTTTTTTTTTTTGTGTGTTTCACCTTGAATACGGATGTGAACCTCGACGGACCGCCTACTAAAACTAATAGATGAAAGTTCAATGTTACGACGTATTCCCGCTTTGGTGCCAGACTGGCACCATTGGCGGAGGGGGGTGAACTCGAATTCGCATGTTGGGTGTCGTAGATCATGGATTTTAAAATGCTCTTCAGATTCGAGGCTCCCATGCCGCTAGAAATGTTTAGATACATAATGGTGAGGGGGGGGGGGTCACTATTTCTTGCCTAAAGTAATAAACCAAATTATATCGAGTGAAACAGTTCTATCGCTTACCAACTGGTTAAACTGATCTAATGCTTATCCAATGGGACGTCCCCTGGAATGCATGCATTACTAAACAATATGTTCTCCTGTAATCAGTTGCAGATTTAACAAAAATGGAAGTACATATCAGTTCTGAGGATGTGGTGGACTGGAGAGGTGTAACTGATAAAGGAATTGAGGCGATACACGTGTTTGATGAATTTATGAGGAATTCTATGGACACTGATTTTCCGATGATAAGCATCGTTAATACAAGTAAGTAAAATAGGTCATTGACAGTCCGTTTCGGCAATCCTTACTCGAGTCTACCAAGTGAGTGTGGCACATAGCTGCCTCGCATCCATAACAAGATAATCTCTCTCTCGACGGCCTGAGGATGATGTCCTTACTTCGAAAGCGCTCGCCTCCTGTACTCGACTTGCTGGATACGACGGATACTCCAATAGGGTACATAGGTAATAATTCTAATGACTAAGGTCAAGTCTGAGGTGACTTCGGAATCGAGGAAACTATGTGCTAAACTTGACAAGTAGGTCTTGGTTTCTTCTTGTACAAGTTGAGAGGAATTTATTGAAGGGTTTCATTAAAAATACCATAAGTAGACTGAAAAATAATATATTTGTGTACAACGTTTCCCTGTTCCGTGGCCAGCGTACTAATGTGATTTTCCGAATCTAGCCTCGACATCAGATTTACCACTGTTCATACTTGAAATGAACAAGGTGGTCGACTGCAGCGGCCAGATCATACAGTTTCTTTCCGACTACCTGGATAACAAATTCAAACGAGCCGTTTCAACGAAGCCGCTACGGAATATTTCCAATCGCTTCTACAAATTACATAAGAAAATTGACAAACTAGCTGAACCATATCTGGAACAAGATGGAGGTAAGAAATGAGTAGGAAGCACAGAAAACTTGAAATCCGTGTTTCATGTTTTACTATTCACTATAAAATTAACCATCGTATCTAGTGTTGCCTCACAAGGATGGAAAAGCTTTGTATTCGTGCAATGAATTTTTTTCTTCTTCAATTACGTTTCTGTCCGCCTATCCAATAGCAGGATTTTCTAACAAAACCGTGGCCAGATTCCGATCAAATTTTCAGGGATTGTGCAGGTTAGATCCTGAACTACCATACAGACTTACAAACACGAAACCAAAATTGTTCAAGAAGCTGTGAATTGTAAAAAAAAAAAATTAAAAATTATTTCGGAGGACTCAGGTACCTACATTTTTGCGTTCGAGATTACTAAGAAAACTGAGGTCATCAATTTCGGGAGGTGTTTAGTTTGGAAGTACTGTTTTGTGATTCATTAGTTATCCAATACTAATTAAATTAATGATCAAAATGTAAAGAGAAAAAAGGTAAGACTCGAAGGACCACTTAGGTCTAGGTTCGGTACCTACCTAAAGTGAAATATGCTGTGTAGTGATCAGGTGGATTGAACAAAAACAAAGTTGTGAATTTATGAAGCATCAACAGATAGATGAGTTTATTAAATTGAAAGCAGATATGTAGTGGTTTAAAATTGAAATTTCTATTGTTTCCCTAAATGGCCATGTGAAAAGATAAGAAAAAAGGCTTAGCTGTGGGGTGATCAGTCCCAGTAGAGAAGGTTTCCAGAAGATAGGTAGAAATCGAAGAAAGGCAGCTTCCACCAAAATCCAAGGACAGAAGGAAGAAATAAGGTTGTAGGAAGATAGCAGCTTCCAGGAAGAGTACAAGTGAACCCGTTTTTGGTTTATTATTTTCAATAATGAACCTTTGGAATCGACCAAGAAAAAAATTTCTAACACCCCCTCAAAATTTGATGGTTTACGTTTCAAGGTACGTAGAATCCAAAAATCGAATAGAGAGTTGGCCGCCCGTCCGCCGTCCGCCGTACGCGGCACTTTTGCCACTTAGCATTGATCGATTTTGATGAAATTTGGTATGTAGGCTCCATTTGGGGTCTAGTTGTGCCAGGAAGATTTTGGTTGATGTAGGTCACTTCTAAGGGTTCACAAATCAATTTTGAAATTTTGAAAACGCCCTAACTCAAAAAAATTCGATATAAAGGTATTGTTCTTCCTTATCTTATCTCCTTATCTCCTTGGCCTTATCTCCGTTCAAATTAAAGCTGACCGAAATGCGATCGATGTTTTTCTTCATGTTGGATGGTTGGTCGCTTTGCAGACGAGTGATCTATATAGAAAAATAAAAAATAATAAACCATTGTGTAATAATTTGCAGCGTTTTTTTAAAGGGGTTATGTGTCATTTGTGAAACTTTCGGGAAAACGCAAAAAACTGTCCCAAGTCGTCAAAACGATCAAAACATCCCATTTTTTGAAATATTCCAATACAGTTAAATACTCTACAATCCTCCAGAATTTTTCAGATTTTTTCAGCAAGGGGATGTGTATCAAATTGCAATTTGAAATGCTCTCACGTACCCCTAAAAAAAATCGATTTTTCAGGACTGAAATCATTTATTTAAATAAACAGCTTTATTCATTGAATGAAACATATTTTGATGCAAATATGTACATAAAACATCATAACATAAAATATGTTTATTCAAAATTAAAATCCAATCAACCAAAATCAAAATTTCCACTCGCGTTTTACGTTTCAGCCCTTCCTGAACAATTTTGGTTCCGTGTTTGTCTGTCATTAAATCCTTTCCACAGCCATAACTTCTACATTCCTCATTTTGATGAAATTTTCAGGGATTGTGCGGGTGGGGTGTAAATGTCCCCTATGAAAATCATTACCCCCGGACTGATAGTAGCCGCTGCACTTGCGCAAACGTGAAATCCTAGCCACGGCTATAACTTCTATATTTCCCATCTGATTTGGATAACATTTTCAGGAATTATGCGAGTTGTGATGATGATGGTCCCCTATGAAAATCATGGCCCCCAAATTGAAAGTATCTTATGCGCATGAGTAAACGTGAAATCCTTGTAACAGCCATAACTTCTACATTTTGCAACAATATTCAGATATTGTGCGGGTTGACGTGTAGATGGTCCCCTATAAGGGTAGTGGAAGGTACTTAGAGATTGGTATTTTGAGAGTAACAACAATGCATCAGATCATCTATATAGTCGGGTTATGGATACGAGGAAGCTACGTGCCACTCCCACTTGGAATTGCTGTCTTAGTTAGGGCGAGTTGGAAATTCAAAAGGAAGTGCTTTCGGTTAATTATTTTCAATAACAAAGCCTAGGAATCGGCCAAGAAACAAAAATTAACCCCCTCCCTTTACCGACATATTAATCATTATAAACCAACCTGACAGTTTATTGTTTGAGTCTCGAAACTCCTCGTCGACCACTTAGCGAGTGAGTAAGTTCTTTTTTGAAAGAGGTTATGTGGCTTACATAGCCCCTTTCAAAAGACATCTTAAATTTCAACCTGTTTTTTCTATGGGAAGCGTCAATGATGTTCCTTTTAATCGCAATCGATGCAACCAAGTATGGAGACCCAGAAAATAAAAAAAGTGAAAATGGCCGAAAATGTCACATAGCCCCTTTAAAAAAAACCCAGCCTACCCAAGTTTTTTCCAAGTCCCAATGTATTCAGTGCTAGAGTGATGATGCTCATTGCTGATATTTATTGGAACAAGTCTCATTCACTCGTCAAAATTAGATGAATAGGTATTTTTGAGGATTGACACAAAAGAAAGCAGATGAAATTGGAAACGTTTTTCTGAGAACAGGTTGGCAAGGGAACAATAGAAGTGTCCTTCAAAATGGCTACCAGCAAAATCCAAGTTTCCAAGCAGGGTTGACATGAAGCTCATGGTAAATTAGTCGATTTTCAACGTAGCCCGGAAATTACATTAGTTTTACAATATTAGACAATATTTTTAGAGTTTAAATACAGTATTTGATAAACATAATACTATAATATTAAGAGAAATATGCAAGCAGGCATTGATTTAAAATCTGTTAAATGTAAAAAAACTGAAAAAAAACTGTTCTATAGTGATAAAACTGATAACGGTAATGTAAAATTATGGAGGATGCGAAAATGTGAGTTTTTTACTTTTCTAATTGAAAGATGGTTTGTGGAAAGGAAAACGGAAGTTATGATGTAGATGGTGGTTTTTGGAAGAAAGAAACTGATGTTGGAGTGACTGGTAGGGCATGAAATAAGTACTAACGGGAGGTGAAAAGAAAAAATCCTCCAAAATTAATACTACCCAGTAGGTAATATTTCATGTTTGATCTGAATTTTTCAAATAGTTTATAATTCAAGGTATTTATTAGTAGGAGACGCCGAGTAGTGTTGCTTGTCTTTAATTTATTCATATTCGTTTTAATTTTTCAGATGTATCCAAATATAAAATCAAGAGAGAAGAGATCTTCAAAAAACTCATACAAATGACTTTAAGCATAAGAAGTCTACGCGATGCATTATACCATATTAGGCAACCCCGATCTTAATTTCTTCTACTTCGAATGACATTGTGTAGCTATTCATTGTTTGACATTGTTCATTGCTGGAATAAATGAATATACTTGATTTGATAAGATACACTCGTTTGAATCACTGGATTGATGAAAAAAACGTGGTTCATGGGAAACTATTACCCAACTATTGCCGCGGGTACCAACAAAGCTATAATTGTTATATGAAATAAAAATAATAACCACTTGTAAAAAGTTCTTACATCTCGTGTGTAAAGTTGTTAACCTTCAGTGCAAAATACGTCTGGCAAAACCTCCATTGATAGGACTGACGAAGGTAGATTCCAATACGTCAAACGGATAAAATCCCTCTTCGCCAAGCTTTCGGTTAATATATTACCTTCTTCAGGGCCTATAACATCACAAAAACAAAATTCACCCTTAATAGTGTAATAGTTCTACGAGTAGAAAATAACAAAATCACGAATATGAACAACGACAAAATCCTAATAATATTATAAATATTTACTCACTCGAAGGATGGTTTACTCAGAGAGCATACCAATAGTCAATTTGAAGGGGGTTGGTGGAGATTCCACTATTAATAAACAAGTAAATAGTTTAGATTTGAAATTGTTTTAGGGCGTGTTCCTGTGATGGATATTTAGAATACCTTATATCGTAACTAGAAGAGTTGATGCATCACATGAGACGCACATAGAGTGGGAAGCCATATGCATGTGATAGATATAATTACAGATCCTCTCAACTTGGACTTTTGTGGAAACGCAAGAAAACACACACTGTGATGGTGCTCTATGTACGAGGCAAATGTGATTGCAAAGCCTCGCAGTATAACGGCAATAAAATCACATAAAGACTCATTTAAGAAAATTCTCATACCCGCGATGGGTATAAATTAGAAAAGATGAAGAGGAAGTTATTGTTATCTGTTATCGTTGTTACATATTCTCTCTCAGCTGCCATTATTCTCTCTGGCTGTGATACACCTTTATATTTTTTTTTGTCTAATTGTTTTGTTTTGAAAGCTGGTGTTTGATCCATTGTTACATTTAATGGGTACTATAAAATTCAATCCTTAATAACTGCCAGGATCTCCAGACTTCCATCGACTCACTTCTCTTGAGGTACTCGTTCAACAGCTTGGCCCTAAACCGATCTAAATGCTCAGCGATGACCTTTCATCGGTCTGAATCACAGAGTACTGGAGACAAGTTAGTGGTCTGAATCTCCCATCCACTACGAATATCATATAAAAAAACTCATCTAAGAGTTACTCGAACCCACAGAGTACTGGAGACAAGTTAGACAGTGCTCACAGTGGACAGTGGAGACAAGTGCTCGAACTACATAGCCACCTATGAGACTGCTTGGATTCGTTAGACGAAGTACAAGGGAATTCGACCAGGTACCAGCAATAGTGACTCTTTACAAGGCACTGGTTTTACCAGTCCTTGAATGTGCTTCTGTTATTTGGAGTCCGTACTACAAATCCCATTTACCCTGGGATTCAGTGGGCTATGCGGAGTTGAATGGGATTTGCCGGACTCCCGACCTAGTAGACCGCAGGCGCTTTGCCGACTTGGCCTTTTTCCAAAAGCTGCTGACGGGTTCGGTCGACTCACCATTCCTCCTGTCCAGGATAAATTTCTTGACCCCCCGACTAAGCTCAAGACCACACATGCTTTTTTGGATTCTCTCACTTATTATCTTTACAATAGGCCCCTGTCTCGCTTGCCAAGAGAAGCGAGCTCTTACATATCAATTTGCCCGGACATCGACTTCTTTAATCAATCATTGACCATCGAGAAGTGTTGAATCATATTCTAAGTCAAAATATCCCAATTTAAATAATCACGAACGAGAATAGTCATTTCATTTTCAAATATGACTTTAATTTTCTTTTTTCATTTTTGTTTCAATTTTCTAACGTGGACAGTGTTCTAGTAAATCAGTTATTTTCACATTAAATTTTGTAGCAATAATTATGTTTATATTGTATTGGGCTTGCCCGTTTCGATGAATAGATAAATAAATAATTACGGGTAAGCTATTTCCACACAACTATCTACTCATTTATGTTTTTTCATTCTACAATCTAGTCTAAACTAAGTTATTAAAAATTACCTGTTTCAATTGGCCGTATTTTAAACTTAATCTACTAATTTGATTTATAAATGTATCTAAAACAATCTTAAATCGAAACTAATTACATATTTATTTATAGTGGTATTTCCACCAACCCTCTTCAAATTGACTATTGGTATGCTCACTGAGTAAACAATTCTTCGAAAAAGTAAATATTTATATTAGTATTAGGATTTTGTTGTTGTTTATATTCGTAATTTTGTTATTTTATACTCGTAAAACTATTAGACTTAAGGCCATTAAGGGTGAATTTTGTTTTTGTGTTGTTATAGGCCCTGAAGGATTTTATCATTCAGTGGACTCCATTCTCAATCCGTTTAACGTAGTGTGATTTGTTGGGTTGATCTACATAGTTGTATAGTTTTTTGTTCGAAATAATTTATGTATTTAGTGTCAAAACGGCCTCAATCTTGGAAATTAGTTTTCCACCAAATCTGCGTTTCTCGTTTTCTAAAAAAAAAAAAATACTGAGAAAAAAGAGTGATGATGTTTTGAATGAAAAAAAAAAAAAAAAATTGAGAAAAGGCGGAAAAGAGGAGAGAAAAAATTAAAGGGAAAGAATCTTGTTCTAACTAGGGGTAGGATTGCGATGGGAGTTGAACCTTCCATTGTTTCTTGGGAGAAATGGGATTACGCGCCTCAACGGCCGAGTACGAAACGCCCGAAGGGCTGAGAGATGAGGGATACTGAAGCCCGAAGGGCTGGGAATGCTGAAGGGCGGACCAAGGACAAAAGGGTTCATCTCGTCAATGGCACCAGCTTAAGACGCGGTTCCCGGAAATTGTATTTAGTGTTGAAGCAGCGGAGAAGAAGGGATGAAGGAGGGGTCTCCTGGATTAGGTTATTCTGTTTTATCACTGGTTCAAGTGAGGGAAATTGAATTATTTCCGAGTATTCGGTGCGTCGAGTCGCTGATTATTTGGCAATTTGAACGCATTCGCGAGAAACGTGGACATTTGTTGACATTCAGGAGGCCCCAAGTCGGTATTGGATTGAAGAGCCACGAATGTGGAAGCTACGAGTATTCTACACGATGAACCTGGAAGCTTGGCCTATACTGAGGAGTCGTGCAGCAGTATAAATGAGCGAAGTCAGATATTCGCTAAACAGCAGTATCGAGTCTGTATCTATCATCTATACAACGATATTTCTCCAATCTTGGAAAGCTTCTTCCAAAACACTATGCAACTGAGAAGTTGTGCTACAAACAAATAAGCCTGAGTAAACATTTTCTATACAACTGATGTGAATTCCAGTTATGATTATATTTAAATAATAATGTAATCATAATCCTCTTGCCTAATTTTGTATGAAATTATTCTTGTATCCGATTTTATGTCGAATAAAGCCTTATTCTAATTCTTAATTAATTCTAATTAATTAGATACTAATTCTTTTACAACAAGAGTATCGAGCCCGATAATCATAAGTAGTATCTTATCTATTGGAAGAACATGGAAACCTGTCCCCAAAATAACTGTGCAGCTGAGTAGTTGAACAGTATGAATAAACGTGAATAGTCTATATAATACTCTACATACTATGTAGAACTATATAAAATGTAGGATTATTTTTCGTAGGATTATTTTTACCGCGATCACTCACAAAAAGCCCTCTTTTGGTTTATCATTTTCAGTAATGAACCTTTGGAATCGACCAAGGAAAAACGAATTTTTTAATCCCCCCTCTTAATTTGTTGGTTTACGTTTCAAGGTACGTAGAATCCTAAAATCGAATAAAAAATTGTCCGTCCATCCGCCGTACGCCGTGTGTCGAGTTACGTAAAAACTGCGACATTGGCCAGAATTTGAAAGTCCTCTTAAGGGTTCCCAAATCACTAAACTTTATTATTTAGACACTGGTGAATATGCTCAGTACTCAGTCATTCCAATACTCAGTCATTCCGTAGGCTTTCAATGAAAAATGCTGAAAATCGTTTGTTGAAATTTGAAAGTTTCGGGAAAATGCAAGATGAATTTATTGGGAATGGACAAGTCCATATCAAATTTTATGCTCAATATCAATAAACCACACATTTTTCATGGTATTATAGTGAGCATGATGAATTTTAAATGAAGAAAAAAACTGTCATATTTTGTAAAAATTAGCTCGTACAAAAAATTTTCCGAAAAACGGGCTTTACAGGGGCATCCGCTTGATGTTTTTTGGTATAAACACGCAAGAATCATAGCCCGGTTCGTCCCGGTTTGCCGGTTAAGACTTTTCATGTATGAACAAATGTGGTTTACAAGTGGGAGCGTCAAAATAAAGACGATGTTATGTGACCTTTATTGCGATGCTGCGGACAAACCGTGAGTTTTTTTCTGCTTGAAAAGTTCATCTGATCCATAAGTGGGGAAATTCTAAAAAATGAAACGGTCAGCAACAAACAAGGGTATTCTGAAAAAACTTCTCATCAGCTCCGAGAATTTCAATCCTGAGATCACACAGTCTGTTTAAAAATTCAATGGCCAAAAAATTGTTTCCGGAAGCCTTAGGTTTGCTTCTCATTGGTGAAGCCTCCGAAGAACACGATCCTGAACCGGACTTCGAGGGTGATCTGGAGTGGTTCGATGAAGATGATAAGATGGATGAAAGTTGACTGAAGGTAGGTATTCATGCGCTGATGATAATGCAGCAATGAATCGTTAATTTTCATTAATATAACCCATTATCCCGTTTTTGCTTCCGAGTCTACCAAGGTAGCGGAAGCTTTGTTTTCACTTTTCAAGGACGAAAAAAAAAGTTCTCCAAAATCAAAATTTTCACTCGCGTTTTGCGTTTTAGACCTTTCTGAACAATTTTGGTTCCGTGTCTGTCTGTCTGTGTGTCTGTGTCCTGTCCGTCTGTCATCAATTCCTTGTAACGCGCATAACTATACGAAGTTATTGTCCGATTTCGATGAAATTTTCAGGGATTGTGCGGGTTGGTGTGTAGACGGTCTCCTATGAAAATCATCATTCTCGGACTGATACAAGCGACTGGGCATGCGCAAACGTGAATTCCTTTGTAACGGCCATAACTTCTACAATTTCCATCCGATTTCAATGAAATATTCAGGGATGTTACAGATTAGTATTTAAATGGTTCCATATGAAAATCACTACCTTCGGATTGATAGTAGCTACTGCGCATGCGCAAACGTGAAATTCCTTGTAACGGCCATAACGTCCACATTTTCCACTCGATTTCGATGAAATTTTCAGGAATCATGTGGATTAGGTTGTAGATGGTCCCCTATGAAAATCATCATCCCCGGACTGATAGAAGCGACTGCGCATGGGCAAACGTGAATTCCTTGTAACGGCCATAACCTCCACAATCTCAATCCGATTTCAATGAAATTTTCAGGGATGTTACAGAATAGTATTTAGATGGTCCCCTATGAAAATCATAGAGAATTGTTTTTCATAGAGGGATTGATTCATAGAGGGATGGTCTCCTGTGAGAAAGTTTCATAGCTCAGAGGAAAGAGTCGTGATTTGAGCTCCAGGGGTCGCGGGTTCGAATCCCAGCCGAGGCTAAGAATTTTTTTGATCCAATCACATACACCTACTCACTTAATTTTTCATCCGAATTTGATGACATTTTCTAGGATTGTCCAGATTAGCGTGTAGATGGTCCACTATGAGGGTAGTGAAAGGTGCTTAGAGATTGATGTTTCGATATTAACGGATGTTTCGATGCATCGGATCATCTATACAATCGGGTTATGGATACGAGGAAGCTATGTGCCACACCCACTTGGCAGACGTTTTTGCTTCCTCACTACCGAAGGTATGGAAGCTTTGTATTCGTGAAAGAAGTGAAAAAAAAATGACCTCCAAAATGAAAATTTCCACTTGCTTTTTGCGTTTTAGAGCTTCCCGAACAATTTTGGTTCCGTGTCTGTCTGTCTGTCGGTCTGTCTGTCTGTCTGTCGGTCTGTCTGTGGTCAATCCTTGTCCCGGGCAAAACTATACTAACCTGTGGTCCGATTTTGATGAAATTTTCAAGGATTGTGCGGGTTAGGTATTAGACGGTCCCCTATCAATTTCAGCACCTTCGGACCAATAGGAGCGAGTGCGCATGCGCAAACGTGAATTTCCTGGAACCTCGGTTTCTCGGTTTCTAATGAACCGATTTTGCTCAAATTTGGAGGTTAGTTAGGGACTAACTTCTAAGAGACACCCTATAAGTTTCAATCAAATTGGTCAAGCAATAGCCGCTGCGCATGCGCGAACTTTAAATTTATTGTTACAACCAAAACTTCGCAACTATTCAACCAATTTCGATGAAATTTTCAGGGATTGTGTGGTTTAGGTCCTAGATGGTGGACCGCTAAATAAAATTCTATGTTGAAAATACAGAATATTATAAACTATAATACCTTATAAAAATTATAAAAATATTATAAACATTAATACCTGCAACCCTATCCCGCATATTATCGCCAATATTTTGGTATTCAATAACTCTCTGAATCATAATTTTTTCGCCAACTGATTCTATACGTCCATGTTACAATGAGTGAGGAAGCTATACTGCCCACCCAACTTGGCAGACGTTTTTTTTTTTTGTAGGAAGATGAACCATATACTTGGGACTATGAACCTAAAGACTCGGGAGCGTCCACAAGCGAATCTACTATTTACTCTCACATTTCTTTTGTACCTATCAGTGTGCATAGTTAGTTTTCATGTTCTGCCAATAACGTTTGCTGTACACCTGAAAATCATTGTTAGTGATTTAACTCATTATAATAAAAACTTTCGAATAAATAAAAATTATATTGCATTTATTATTAAATGCATTTATTTATTATTTTGGTTGATGTAGGTCACTTCTAATGTTTGAAAGACAAAGGTTAAAATTGTGAAAACGCCCTAACTCGAAAAATGTTGATATAAAGGTGTTGTTTTTCCTTCAATTTAAGATAGTATTGCATTTTTTAGAATTTTTAGAGACCACGCGGAGCCCTGTAGGTCAAACCGTTCGCTCCCTACGAGAATTTAAGGGTTGGACTTACGATAAAACAAAAACACGAATGTAAATCGCAAAAGATTTATTTTTTATTTTTTATTTTTTTATTTAGGCGTGCAACTATCAAGTGGTCATGGACGCCAACATTTTACAATAAAATTATTTACAGCTTATAGTACAAGGATAGAGCCTTCAGTTTTTCCAGAACATCATTCAAGTGAGAAGTGTCATTTCCAAGAAGTGCGTCTAAGGATCTCGGTATTTCTGGCGGTCGTTCAATAAATGCGGGACATTCCACAAGCAAGTGTCGCACGGAGAGTTGGCATCCGCAGGTAACGCAGTTAGGTTATTGCTGATTCCATGAGGTAGCCATGCGTAAGTCTGGTATGCCCAATACGCAGACGGGAGAGACTTCCTCTCGATTTCGATTTACCACGGTTCCATCGCATAGTCTTATGGTTCGGCAAGAAGAAGACCACGGAGATACACTTTTCTTAACTTCCCACGACTTTTGATGCGTCATGCCTTGCCATTCTGTTTGCAAGCAATTCCATATTTTCTTTTTTTATAACAGATTTGAAGTCTTGGCATATATTTAAGAATGTGGATATTGGTTCTTCAGTAGCTGCTCAGGCATTCCGATCTGCCAGCTCATTGCCAAATATTCCCGAATGTCCTGGAACCCAACAGATGATGACAGAAGTTCCAAATTCCCTTAGCCTGCTCACATTCATCAGTATATCATGGACTAGTGGGTGGGAATCAACACCAGCCCTGATGGCTTGGAGGGCACTAAGGGAATCGGAACATACCAGTGCTTTGTTGTCTTCTCCTGATACTAATGTCAGCGCCTTGTTGATTGCGAAGAGCTCAGCTGTGAAAATAGATGTATGTTCGGGGAGAGTGAATTTATGGATACCGCTGTCAACAAATACTGCACATCCCACTCCAGTGGTTGTTTTGGAGCCATTGCAGTAGGCAATCGCACAAGTAGACAGACTGACGATTATTTCATAAAATTTAGAAGAAAATTGAAGGAAGGGTTGAAGATTTGTTAAATTTGGTCATCGAAAGGCAAAATTGGCCTAATATCCGTTCAAATTTTCAGGGGTCTGCGGAGAAATGGGGTTTTTAAAATTACAGTTACACCAATTCGATATAAAATTTGTGACGACCCTACGTTTCATACGGGACAAACCAATTGGTTTGTTCCCGATTTGTTGGAGCTACGCCTAGGGGGATATTTGATTCATAGAGATATGAATCGATATCCTCTTCAGGCCGGCTAATTAATCTAATCACTGGTTTGAAGGGGTAGGGTCGTCACACCCTCCTCTGACTAATTATGAGCAATAAGGTGAATTTCAATCTGAAATTCATCCTATATTGTTACATGACCCTACATTTTATATGGGACAAACCAATTGGTTTGTTTCCGATTTGTTGGAGCTACGCCTTTAGAGATATCCGATTCAT
Organism: Apolygus lucorum; assembly: GCA_009739505.2. Taxonomy (NCBI): domain Eukaryota; kingdom Metazoa; phylum Arthropoda; class Insecta; order Hemiptera; family Miridae; genus Apolygus; species Apolygus lucorum. Next base: position 23,166,993 of record CM019182.2, on the reverse strand, counting down.
AGAGATATGAATCGATATCCTCTTCAGGCCGGCTGATTAATCTAATCACTGGTTTGAAGGGGTAGGGTCGTCACACCCTCCTCTGACTAATTATGAACAATAAGGTGAATTTCAATCTGAAATTCATCCTATATTGTTACTAATTGAAGAAAAACATCATCTCACGAAAAGTAGGCAGTGGATAGTAGGCGACCACAGGGAAAGAATGGGGAAAGACCTTTTTTCGTGAAAATTGAATTAAGGTTGGGAACAATCTCCAGACGAGGTCTGGTTTCTGCTAGATACTCGTACCATGAAATAGGAGAAAAACGGGGAGAAAACCGCTGAAAATACTTGAGTGCCTAACTATGGGCTTTTCCTCTGTTTTCGTTTTTCTTTCCTCGTTTTTCTACTGTTTATTAAGAAAATCTTACTATCTCATTTAGAATAAAGACGTTTTGCAATCTATAATTATTTCATTTTATCTCTTGTCCATTTTATTTGGTTAAAAACAAGTTGAATTGAATTTCTAAATCGAAAAGATGAGGTTAAGGGGGTCTCAGTCGGTCACCGTTCGTTCCAAGTATTTCGCGAAAAAAAGTTACTCAAATAATAATACTCAAATTTGAAATTTTAAAGGATTTTATAATTTAATTAGTGCACGGCCCTGGGGAATTAAAAATTTGAAATATTGCCGCTGGAATCATCAAAATCTAACAATAATTGCCAAAGAAAAATGGGAAAAACTACTGGATAAACGGTTTTTTCCATGTTTTCCCTACATTTCTCTGGAAATTATTGTTCGATTTTGATGATTCCAGCGGCAATATTTCAGTTTTTCAATTAACTAGGGCCGTGCACTAATGAATTTCCAAAATCCTTCAAAATTTCAAATTTAAGTACAATTTTTCAAGTTTTTGCGCCTTCGATTTCGTGAAATACTGACCCGGAACGAGGAACGAAATGGCGACCGACTGAGACCCACTTAAGACGGTAAAATGCCAAATCTTTCATTTCAGATTATCAGAAAAAGGAAACTAGACTTTCTCCGTTTCCCTTTGTAGTCTTCAATTACTTCAGCAGTCTTTTTTAAAATTTCTTATTTATTTTTTAATATGAAAGGAACTAGTAGTAAGTAGCCCAATTTTCTATTCCAGATTGTCTTTGCACTCAACATTTAGAAGGAAAATTGGTTTTCTGAGGAATTCCCATCCACGAGCAATCAAGGCGTGAGTTGAAGGGTTGGGGAGGTGCAGGTAGAACTATGGGAACCTGTGATTACTTACAACTTGATGCGAAGGAGATGAGTTGAAGGGGAGAGGAAATGGCGAAGGGGTTGTTCCTCTCGTAAACAAATAACTCGCTTAAGGTTTCCTCCCGCGAAAGCTATTACACAAGGCGACGCGGAACTGTCAGCCAACAGCCATATGCCAAACTCGATTGAATGAGCGAGCTTGGCTGGGATGCATGCATAGCTCATAGGACAACAAGCCTCCTCCAATCCAGCGACTCACAAGGTTTGTGATGGAAACTGGGTCTGGAGCGTGGAGATAGGAAGTGGAGAGAAGGGGTACTTAAGGCGTGAGAAGGTCGCGGAAAAGAGGCCCACATCTATCACAAACGTGAGGTTCAGCACGAAGTGGTGGCGCCACCAAGCACTCAAGTTTATATTATTAGTACGTGGGATTGTATTAAAAACCAAAAACGTCTGCCAAGTGGATGTGGCAAATAGCCTCCTCGTATCCATGAATAATGTATGTGCACAAAATACTTTCAATTTGAGGGCCATGATTTTGTTAGGGTTCAGCTCCTCCCCAACTCACATTATTCCTGAACATTTCATCGAAATCAGATGGGAAATGTAGAAGTTATGGCTGTAACAAGGAAATAAACGCAGTGACTACTATTAGCCTGGGGACAATGATTTTCATAGGGGATCATCTACACGCCAACCCCCACATTCCTGAAAATTTCATCGAAATTGGATGAGAATTGAAGAAGTTATGGCTGTGGCAAGGATTTCATGACAGACACACAGACAGACACGGAACCAAAATTGTTCAGAAAGGTCTGAAACGTAAAACTCGAGTGGAAATTTGGATTTTGGGGAATCTTTTTTTTCAACCTTGAAAAGTGAAAACATAGCTTCCGCTACCTTGGTGGACTCGGCAGAAAAATGGTGTGGCACATATGGTGTGGCTCGATTGTATAGATGATCCGATGCACAATAGCTAGTACCAAACATAAAAAAGTCCATTCATGCAGCATGAATTAATGAGCAAATTTTCAAAGTCTTTCAGTTGAAGGTATGGTCAAGAAAAGAAACAATGGTGTTGTAATTTCTTTTAGAAAGTTTTTTTACGCTGTTTAGTTTTTTTCGATTTTCAGTTTACCATACCTACCAACATGCTGTATGCACAAAGTATACTTTGAAAATGTTAGGAGTCAGGTGTTAGGTGTTAGGGATGTTTGGGGTTATATTCATGTTCTATTCATCTCCATGAACTCATGAAGTTCCCACAAGGCAATGAGGAATTTCACCATGTCGGAATTTCCATATTTTTACCCCAAAATCGGATTCAGCACCTCGAAAAACCCCCTACGGCAAACATTCAGCCCGTAGTTCCTAATTTACGAATAAACAAAACAGTGTAGAATTTATGAATGTTATCCTGGAATAGTTTATTTACGGCCGCTTGAAGCGCTGAGATCGTGAAATCTATAGTCCTCAGATGCAACATTTCACAAAACCAGTAAAGATCGAAATCGAAAAACTGAAGAAAAATATAGAAAAAGCAAGATGAAGAAAATTAGGTTTCCCCTGTTTTCGTTTGATAACTTTGATTTAAGATAACACGATTTGGCCGTACCAAAGGGCAACACTGGGTGGAGACGGCGATCCGAACAGCCAATCAGCGAGCGTTCCTGCTTCACGTTGAAGAGGTCCGTTTTCCCGGTTATTTTTTGAAATCATAAATTTTGATTGTCTCCCAAAAATAACAGGAGATTCATTTTCCGAAATCAACCCGACTTTTTAATCTATCTCACACCATTAACTATTCAGGAAAAATGCAAACAGAATTAGGTGAAATTCCTCGATGTTCTTTGTTTTCGATTTTCAGCATACCATACCAAAATAGGTACTGTATGCACAGGGAATGCTTTGAAGATGTTAGGAGTCCATATTCATGTTCTACTCGTCTCTACAAACTCATAGAGTAACCACACGGCTCTCGTTTTTTTTAAAATTTTCAGGTTACCATACCAACATACTGTATGCACAGGGTATGTTTTGTATATGCGAGGAGTCCATATTCACTTTCTACTCGTCTCCACGAACTCATATAGTACCCACATGGCTACTGCATTTCTGGGTACAGCAAATATACGCGTTTTCATTATAAATATTTATATAAGAGTGATATGATGTTTAGTCAACGTGAAATATGATTGAGGTATGATTGACCAATACTAGACTCGTTTTTGTGCTTGTTCTTCATTCGCCCATGACGTTTCTACCCAGGAACTGGGTCCTATTCACATGGTATATATCTGTCTGCAAAGTTGTTACACGCAATTGTAGGTATGAGAAATTAGTTCTACGGATAATGTAGTATGATTACACTGTAAGAAACCTTAAAAAATACTCTACAAAAACATTGTCTGAAAAAAAATGCCAGACAATGTTTTTGTAGAGTTTTTTTTCCACAGTTTCTTACAGTGTAGCATACTGTATTATCCGTAGAACTAATTTCTCATACCCACAATTACGTGTAATAAGTTTGCAGACAGATATATACCATATGAATAGGACCCAGTTCCTGGGTAGATACGTCATGGGCAAATAAAGAACAAAAACTAAAACAAGTCTAGTATTGGTCAACCATACCTCAATCATTTAAACATATATATACTTTTTAAATTTTTGGACAATTTTCATTTTTGGAAAACACCGATGCGTTTTTGGTATCAGAAATTTTGTGCTGAATCCGAATATACCATATATTACTATGATTGTGGAGGTAATAACCGCAAACATCGGGAAACACCCGTTTTTTGGACTATTTTTGAAATTTGGACCACTTAGGGTTGTCCAAAATTTCTGGCTAACGAACTCGTCGTTTTTTTAGTTACGAACATTTTGGCGAAAACTAAAAAAATGTTGCTTAACAATTACTCAAGTTATCGAGCGGAGTTACACATATGATAATGTCATATATATACATATTATATATTATATAATATGTATATCGAGTATATTATACTCATATTATACTCGAGTATATTATACTCATATGATTTTCGGAAAAAGTTCAGGAATCGTTTCAGAATGTTCCAAAACAGATTTCAGTGAGAAAATTAAAAAAAAACTCCATTCTAAACGTTTCGAGGCCATTGTTATTGCTTAATTTTTCTTGAAAGTGCGCTAATAGTAACAAAATAGAAGATACCTGCGCGTTTGCGATGTTTGGTTTTGTTTGTTGCATAATAAATTGACTGGGTGTAATGTGTCATTGTACGGCAGTCAAAACAACGGCGAAAAATTGTATACCGTAGATGTAACGCGTTTCTTGATCCCTATAGGCGTATGTGGTACGTTCTCACCTATGGGGTGATTGAGAGGGCTCTAACGAACGTGATTCCCCTGTGATTTTCCCCGACAATGTGATTGGGTTTCACAGCGCAAACATGATTTGCAGCGACGCCCATTGTGGTTCCCCTGCTTCCCTATTGACAAATTGGAGTGGTCTAACGTTTCGTGGGCGATGAATGCCCGGTTCACCTTTACATCTAATATAAACCGGGGAACTCGAAGGTATCAAAAGATGTCGAATTCGCTATCCTCTCCTCAGCGTATAGTGTCTATTTGATCACTTCTCCTCGTAGATGATGATGCTTAGCAAGTGTGATGATCGACCCAACAAGCAATTATGAGTCAACTGAATGGGAATGGAGTCCTCGGAAACAAACTCGTCTTTTGCCGAGCTTTCGGTGAATTTATCTCCTTCCTCAGGGCTCAAAGGATGTATCATTGTGTGAGCATCACATTAGCGTCAATCAACAAACCAGTCAGAGGTGCCGCCATAGTTGGTGGGAAATGAACTTCGGAACTATTGCAGGTTTTTATGATTTTCAGTGGAGATCGTAAAAAATACGATTTATTTTACTGTTGTTTACTATACTGTTGGTCGTAGCGACCTGAATCTCATTCGATTATGCGTGAAAAATCATAAGAATTGGTGAGCGTTTCGAATTTTAGTTGATTATTTTGACAAATTTGGGGAATTCGTATGTCCAGGTTTCGGGAGGAAATCATAAAAAAAGTATGATTTTCAGGGAAAAACATTTTAAAAAATCGATTTTTAGGGAAATCAGAAAAAATCATAAAATCGTATTCAAAATACGATTGAGGGGGAAAATCGTATTCAAAGTGTGAATACGATTGTATTCGTATTCATGTTCATATTCATACCTGAATTCGTATTCATAATTGTAATGACTCATACTTTTAACTGGGTAGTTAAATAATAACTAATAACTCCAATAAAGGTCGAGGGAAACCCTGAGTGACTCACACCACGCAAGGTGGGTAAGGTGAGGTACGGGGAACAGTGACATCAGTTGACGTCACCTTTTTCCACCCTCTCCTTACCTTGTCAAGTCCATATAAAAGGAGGACTCAGGGCTTCCCTTTCATGCACTCGTCTTCGAAAACTCGACTTGTTTATTTCTCGATCTACCTCGCCTCTTCTCTGAAGCCCACAGTTCATCAGAGGGTCTCGGTATGCGATAAAGCTCATCGCGCCGGCTTCTGCTCCCATTTACCCTAGTCGTCGTCTGCCTCCAACTAGGTATAGGTAAATGTGGTGCATCCCCCGGGTCGGCGAGCAATCGCGCCTAGAAATGTATCCGAGCTGGCGATCTTAACACTCCTGCACACGGTCTGCGGTTACCCGCGCCGGGCATCGAGTGTTGTCCCGTCCTTTGTCTTCGTTGAGTAGGAACCAATCAAATCGACAACCGAAGGAAGCCTATCGCCTTCACGCTCCGACACACAGTCATAACAATAATCATAAAATCGCAGATATGATTTGTATTCTTAATCGTATTTATGAATAAGAATTCGCCCATCTCTGGTGTCACCAGTGTAACCAAAATTAAATTAAAATTTTAAATTTAAAGGACAGCAGAATTTTTTTGGACTATTGGGAGTCTTGAAATAGTTACCTAGAATTTTCAAAATGTTTGTCATAAAGTATTCGTTCGATTTTTAATAACTTACAAAAATGGTTATAAAAATTCAGCTCTATCCATTAATTTTCAAATTGCAATTTAAATCTAGTTAATCTGGTGACACCTTGGGACAGCTGTGGAATTTATAAGATTTCGGTGACACTAGTGACACCACGGTCCAATTAGGGTTAAATACCCCTTGTGTGCCCCGTGCCCCCCCTTCCCCCCTCCCCAAAACTCCTCAAAAAAACTTTGATTTTGGAGGACATTTTCATCTCTCAAGGGTGAAAACGGTGCTTGTAATAAGTTAGTGGACTCAGAAGTAAAATGTAGGTAATGAAGGCACGTCTACACCCACCGTCAATTGACCATGTTACCTATGTTTTCCTGTACTTTTATTATTATAACAAAAAAACCATTAGAGCTAGATAATAGTGATAAACAGTAATTATCAAAATGTAAATTTTTGGAACGGAAACCTATTGATTCCGAGTCTACCAAGTTAGCGGTTTTCACTTTTCAAGGTTGGAAAAAAAAGTTCTCCAAAATCGAAATTTCCATTCGCGTTTTACTTTTCAGACTTTTCTGAACAATTTTGGTTCCGTGTCTGTCTGTCTGTGTCTATGTGTCCGTGTGTCTGTGTGTCTGTCACGAAATCTTTGCGTCTGTCACGAAATCTTTGCCACAGCCATTTTGAAAATTCTAGGTAACTATTTCAAGACTCCCAATAGTCCAAAAAAATTCTGCTGTCCTTTAAATTTAAAATTTTAATTTAATTTTGGTTACACTGGTGACACCAGAGATGGGCGAATTCTTATTCATAAATACGATTAAGAATACAAATCATATCTGCGATTTTATGATTATGAATACGAATTCAGGTATGAATATGAACATGAATACGAATACAATCGTATTCACACTTTGAATACGATTTTCCCCCTCAATCGTATTTTGAATACGATTTTATGATTTTTTCTGATTTCCCTAAAAATCGATTTTTTAAAATGTTTTTCCCTGAAAATCATACTTTTTTTATGATTTCCTCCCGAAACCTGGACATACGAATTCCCCAAATTTGTCAAAATAATCAACTAAAATTCGAAACGCTCACCAATTCTTATGATTCTGCTTCAACATTCGTCCCAGCTTTAAGACTTGGTTCTACAGAGCTCTGAAGGTGTCATTGGATTCTAAAAATTCAATACTATTTTAAGTTGATGAACATCAATGCCTTTGTATCAAAAGTTTTTGAGGTGTTGAAAATTTCAACCCCTATTTTTCGCCCCTTGGAGTTGTTTGAGACTAACCAAAAGCTTCGGGGCACAACTAGACCCCAAATTTCATCAAAATCGGTCCACGGTAACTAAGGAAAGTGCCTCGGACGGTGTACGGGCGGAACATGTTTTATACGACTTTTGGATTCTACGTCCCTTGTAACGTAAACCATCAAATTTTGAGGAGGGGGGAGTTCTTGCTCGATTCCAAATGTTCAATATTGAGCTTAATAAACCAAAAGGTGTTACGAAAAATTATAATGAATGTTTTGTTCTTCTTCTGCACAGAAATAATTCACATCATCGGAGATAAGGCTGATAAATATATGTATCGTTATGTAGGTCGCTTACGCTGTAAAACATACTTTCGTCAAATAAAGTTACAAAAACAATAAAATGGAACTGAAAGTCTGCTTGATACATTTCTAGAGTGTGGAAATTGAATGTTATATTGTTCAATTATGGGCCTCATTGTTTTTTAAATTTCTTTATAACTACCCCAAAAGGTTGAGGTTCATCAGACCCCCATGTTAGTAGCTGTGTTGAGCCAAACATGTTTGTGACGGAGAGTTAAATATAAGTTAAATAAACCATAGATTCAAAATAGTTACAGGTTTTACCAGAAGCCCTTTCGCATTCCTGTACATTGAAGTACTTGGAGAGGGCGAAGTCTTGGTAGGAGGTGAAGCCCTAGAAGTAGAACAAGAAGAAGATGATGATTTGAACACAGCGTGCATTGGCAATTGTCACATAATAATAAAAAGTCTTAAATGTATACATCGGTGAGACGAAACAAAATCAGTACCTAAGTAAATTGAAATAACAATTGTAACGGACAGTAGTAATGTTATTAAGGAATTGCTCTGAAGTGCTTCCCTGGACAGTTGAATAAAACGGCCCCAGTCTCAGCCCATACGTCACGAGGCGCAGCCCGGAGATACACTTACATATAGGTAACATACATGTAACACAAAACAGACCAGGACTGAATCAACAACACAAGATGACTAGAAGAAGAATTACAAGGGGACTATTTACCAATATCACAGAGCATTTACTTAATAAATTAATCAAAGAGTTTGCATCACTGAGTTCCACTCTTCTTCAATTCTCATCCTATTTCGAAGACATTTTCAGGGATTGTGCTGGTTGACGTGTAGAGTAGCCGCTGAACATGCGCAAACGTGAATTCCTTGTAACAGCCATATCATCCGATTTCGATGAAATTTTCGGGGATTAAACGGATCAGGTTGTGAACTGTTGCCGATGACAACCAAGGCCTTAAAATTGACGGTAGCCGCTGCGCATGCGCAAACGTAAAAACCTTGTAACAGCCATGACACTTACATTTTTCATACGAATTTGATGAAATTTTCCAGGATTGTTTAGATTGGCGTGTAGATGGTCCCCTATGAAAATCATCTCCCCCAGACTAAAAGAAGTTGCTGCGCATGTGCAAACGAGGGTTTCCTTGTAATAGCCATAACTTTCTACGTTTTCCATCCGATTTCGACGAAATTTCTCAGGATTGTTCAGATTAGCGTGTAGATGGTCCTCTATGAGGGTATTGGAAGGTACTTAGAGATTGATGTTTTGAGATTGATCTATAAATTTGGGTTATGGATACGAGGAAGCTATGTGCCATACCCACTTGGCAGACTTTTTTCCTACTCTGGACAACTAACAATCGAAGGATTGTCTACATTTGATACGTGGTGTTGCAAAGCAAACGCTCGTTGGGAATCAGCGAGATTCAACTCAAGTATCGCAAAACAATGATTGAAGTGAACAAACGGCGCCGTTGGAATTTCAATCAAGCAACTGGCGGGTTGCTCGCCTAATTGTAGGCAGTCAATTAAGCTGCATTAAGTCCCCATTGTGTGCCTTGCACTCACCAAGGGGGTTTGACGGACCATGGCCGTCCGACTCGCTGCAATTGAGATCGATACCACCTACGAGTGCATACAATAGAAATGGCTTTAGCAGAATTTAATGGGCTTTTTATACATTATAGTAATCGGATGCGCTGTTTCGACGTCGTAGGTGAAAAACCAATACAAGTCTCATCTACTTCATTCATTTTCATACCAAACACGCAATATAGACCTGCTTGCTTTACCCTCATGCAGGCTTGATGTAGCCCGAAATTCGATAGGGTGCTGTAAGTTTTATAATGTTCTCCCTATGAGGGCTAAGGGAAGTAAGCACAAATTTCATACCCTTTAACGACTTTGATGAATATTTTTGTACAATGAGTGCCTTCTGAAATCTCGACTCGACGTGGTATTATGGGTTTATTTGTAATTTTAGTATGAGCTATACGATTGAACTAGGAAAATTTCTAAACAGAGGAATATTTTTCAAAAGTACTCGCGCTCGTTCACGATTTAAGTTAGTGGAACTCAGTGATGCAAACTCTTTGATTAATTTATTAAGTAAATGCTCTGTGATATTGGTAAATAGTCCCCTTGTAATTCTTCTTCTAGTCATCATGTGTTGTTGTTTTAGTCCTGGTCTGTTTTGTGTTTTATGTATGTTACCTATATGTAAGTGTATCTCCAGGCTGCGCCTCGTGACGTATGGGCTGAGACTGGGGCCGTTTTATTCAACTGTCCAGGGAAGCACTTCAGAGCAATTCCTTAATAACATTACTACTGTCCGTTACAATTGTTATTTCAATTTACTTAGGTACTGATTTTGTATCGTCTCACCGATGTATACATTTAAGACTTTTTTATTATTATGTGACAATTGCCAATGCACACTGTGTTCAAATCATCATCTTCTTCTTGTTCTACTTCTAGGGCTTCACCTCCTACCAAGACTTCGCCCTCTCCAAGTACTTCAATGTACAGGAATGCGAAAGGGCTTCTGGTAAAACCTGTAACTATGTTGAATCTATGTTTTATTCAACTTATATTTAACCCTCCGCCACAAACATGTTTGGCTCAACAAAGCTACTAACATGGGGGGGTCTGATGAACCTCAACCTTTTGGGGTAGTTGCAAAGAAATTTAAAAAAACAATGAGGCCCATAACTGAAAAATATAACATTCAATTTCCACACTCTAGAAATTTATCAAGCGCACTTTCAGTTCCATTTTAGTGTTTTTGCAACTTTATTTGACAAAAGTATGTTTTACAGCGTAAGCGACCTACATAACGATACATATATCAGCCTTATCTCCGATGATGTGAATTATTTCTGTGCAGAAGAAGAACAAAACATTCATTATAATTTTTTGTAACACCTTTTGGTTTATTAAGTTCAATATTGAATTTTTGGAATCGAGCAAGAACTCCCTCCCCCCTCAAAATTTGATGGTTTATGTTTCAAGGGACGTAGAATCCAAAATTCGTATAAAACATGTTCCGCCCGTACACTGTCCGAGGCACTTTCCTTAGTTACCATGGACCTATTTAGATGAAATTTGGGGTCTAGTTGTGCCCCGAAGCTTTTGGTTAGTCTCAAACAACTCCAAGGGGCGAAAAATAGGGGTTGAAATTTTCAACACGACCTACCTCAAAAACTTTGATACAAAGGCATTGATGTTCATCAACTTAAAATAGTACTGAATTTTAGAGTCCAATGACACCTCCCAGAGCTCTGTAGAACCAAGTCTTAAAGCTGCGACGAATGTTGAAGCTGAAAACACGAGTGTGAATCGCAAACGAATGTTCACTGACGGAAATAGGCCAAATCGCCGGTCAAAATTCAGCAGATGAAATGCGATATATTTTCCATCTTCGATTGAAGTTTCACGTGTCACTCAGTTGTGCTCCCTTATCAACCAAGAAGCAAACAGTTTTTATGGACATGAGCGAACCCACATCTTTCGGATAACAATATTTTGCTGGTATGTAAGTTCTGACAAATTGAAGTTGATAGTGAACCTTGCCAGATGATATGGTTGGCAGGTACCTACTTACAATGAGTGGAGATTGTGCAAACTAACACCATATTCGATAATACTAATCATTTCTTACCGGACTCCAGTGTAAATAACTGGTGGAATTCCAGGTTCCTGATCCCAATGATTTGTGACTGAGGGTTAGAATAAACTATTGATTTATTATTTTACTATGATTTTGTCATTTGTTAAAATAAGGGGGATGTCAGAGACCTGGGCACACAATGATTGTCAACCTCAAAACATGATATAAAATAATGATGAATTAGCTAATTGTTGTCACGAGTTCTATTGAAATCCTTTAAAATCATTTACTCCAGACACTCATATAAAACATCTGCCTACAGTTTTTCTGATATCACGCCCCAAAACGATCTGGCCTAGAGCGGATGCATTGTTTTCATTGTTCAAGGATGAACAAAAAATTTCCTCTAAAGTCAAAATTTCCAATTTTGGACCCTTGTCTGTCTTACGGTAGGTATGTGATGTGCAAATTCTTGTAACGAGCGAAACTATACGATGTTATTATCCGATTTAGATGAAATATTCTGGGATTGTGCGGGTTGGCTGGTCACCAGATGGTCCCCTAAGAAATTCATCTTTCCCCGATTGATAGTACGCTCTGAGCATGCGCAAACCCTTAAAACCCTTGTAATTTCCAAAACTTCTACATTTTCCATGGGAGTAGGAAGGGAATTTCAGGGATTGAGGCTCTGGATGTTCCCCTAAAAAACGTGATCATCAAATTTGTAGGGTAGTGAAAGGTACCTGGAAATTGAAGTTTTGTGATAATCCACTATGGATGGGACCATCCACTCATTCGGGTTATGGATACGAGGAAGCACGCGTTTTTTTGAGCTATTAAGAAAATTTTCAGTTGAATTGACCACAAAAATCGGACATTTAAAGTGAAATGACCCGAAAACGGCGATGTTTAGAGTCTTTTGAGACTGAGAAGGTCAGAGGAAGGTCGGGAGCGACCCGAAGAAGAGCCGACGAAGGGATGTGCGGTCGGTGGCCGGGAAACCTCAGCTCAAGTCGACCTCACCAGTTTTTGCCCTCTCTCTAGTCGAATCAACAGAAACGATCAACAGCAACGTTAAAACCAGTAGAGAAAAGGAAGAAAAGGGGAGAAATATAATGATGGGTAACATTTTTTCATGATATTTTAAGTACATACCTAATTTTATGCTAATGTCAACGCATTGAGATGAGTAACTCCTAGCAATGAATCTCGACGTATTCGCGGTAAGGGAACCGACCCTTTACTAACATCAAATTGCATTCGGCGTAACTTTTCATCAACGATAAAAGTCGAAACAGGTGGGTACACAAATTTATTTACACTGTAATGCGGTTATTCTGAACCTTAGACCAGGTTCACTACTCCTGACAAATTAACTTAAAATCGCTTATCGTTTTCTTGTATCGAATAATTCATGAAAGAAATGAGATAATCGCAAAGTTGACCAAGCCGTTGAAAAGCCAATTAAATGATAAACGCTCAAGAGATTTGCCAGTTTCCGAAAGTGTTTCTGAAAATGTAGTAACGTTTTAAAAATTTAAAGAAATTTTGTCTTTTCAAATTCGTTTATGTTTGAGGTGCTGGTGTGGTCTTTGGATGGTACTTTTCGGTAACCTAAGTCCATCATAGGTATAGAAAATTTAACGCTGATTCCAACGATGTGGTCAAACGTTGCGATTGTCCCTTGACAAGGGACAAGGGACAGAGGACAAGGGACAGGGGACAGGGAACAGGGGACAAGGGACAGGGGACAGGGGACAGGGGACAGGGAACAAGGGACAAGATACAAGGGACAAGGGACAGGGATCAAGGGGCAAGAGACAAGGCACATGGGACAGCGAACAGGGGACAAGGGACAGGGAACAGCAGAAAAGGGACTGGGGGCAGGGGGCAAGGGACAGGGGACAAGGGACAAAGGACATGGGACATGGGACAGGGGACAAGAACAAGGACAGGGGATTAGATTGTGGTTAGTTTGATTTGGTGATCTCATTAGTGATACACTCATCGTAATAGTCTGTTGTGAAATATTTTAACATGGAACATGTTTTAGCCGTGAGTTAACTGGCCAAAAGGTCACAAAAATGCGTTTTGAAAATGACCCCCCCCCCCTATTTTTTTTTTATTGATATCCCCTTACAAGCAAGTCGTTGTGACGAATTTTGTCTTTGTCAGCACACTTCCCAGGCTCGAAAAAGAAAAGAAAATTGGATCCGACCACTCATTGCTTGTCAAACTATCCTGACGACGACCCATACCAATTCGGTAAAAGGGTCATTGGGGATTTTTGAACATAGCAATTCTTGAACAACCTTTTCCTTTTTTTCGAAACAATTTTCGAACAATTTTTTAACATATCCTTAAAAATTGAGCATGTTGGTAGATTTTACGCATTGTACATTAGGGTGACCCATATAATATATGGGTCATATTAAGGCCTTTAAAAAAATCCTCGAAAACTGGAAGTCCCCGTTACCTCCTCATTCTGTTCCATTGGGTACCAAAGTACCCCACAAAAAAATTGGTCACCCTTGAACAACGCTAATACATGCCGGATCTCCACCTAAGAACGAGATGCAGGAAAAATGTTGGCATTTTTGTGATATGCTGGCTTTTCGGTGGTTTTTGTATTATCAACTTTGGTGGAGTTGCAGCATGTGTTAGCGTTGTCTGAGGGTGACCAATTTTTTTGTGATGTACTTTGGTACCCAATGGAACAAAATGAGGGGGTAAGAACTTCAAATAATGAAAGTCGTAAAATAAGGTTATCCTTGTAAGCTCTGACTCTTGGGATCATGGGGTTATGGGTGTGTAATACAATACCCAATAACTGGGGGAGCAAGGGAGGGTCAGACCCACCACCATTACACCAATAAACCATCTCGCCGTCGTTCATCCGAAGGACCAGGAGCAAGGAGGTTTCGAATCCTACTTGCTACCGGCAGTTTGTATGTTCGACTCAGTGTCCCTATGTAACCTACTCCTTGCTCCTATCAATCCTAAGTTACTAGCAAAACTATCAGGGAACTTATGACTAGTGAAAAATGTGTACTTAACTGTATTGTTTTGGTAGTGTAGAATAAGTAGAAACGTAAATTCGGAACGGTGAAAAACGATTTATTAAACTCCGAAAGAATTACAAGACAACCCGGCGTCGGGCGTTACCAACAACGACCACAAAATGCAACCCTGCGAAACATATGATTATAGCACATCCTCCCTCACAAGTCAAGGCGTTGTGGAGGCCTGATGATCCTTCGAGGTCATCCTCGAGAGGAGACCTCGAAGGATCATCAGGCCTCCTCTCCGAAGACCACTGTAGGTTTCCAGGAGGTGCAAGTTGGGAAGCAACTGGAAAATTTTCAGTGGGCTTTTCGAAGGGAAGAGGTGCGAGGTGAACCCTATTCCGCCTTATTTGCTTCGAGTCTTCAGTCTGGACGATGTAGGACCTTGGGGCTGCATGTTTAGCCGCGACCACTCCTGGCATATCTTTATCCTTCACGTAGACCTTCTGCCCTACCACCAAGTCCTGCTTTTCTTTATTCGCTCCAAACCTGCGATCAAAATATTCCTTCCTCCTCCGACGTATGGTAGCTTCCCGGGATCTCAATTTGGCTTCATCGGGCAGATGAGGTCTTAGATTAGCTGTAGACGTAGGAACAAGAGTCCTCAACCGCCGTCCCATTAGCAATTCAGCCGGGGAATAGCCATTTTCTAGAGGCGTAGACCGATACGATAGCAGGCCAGTTTCCAAGTCTTCGCATTTTAAAATGATTTGTTTCGCCATGTCCACGGCTGACTCTGCAAGCCCATTAGACTGAGGGTATCGTGGGCTGCTAAATGAAATCCGAAAGCCCCATTGTTCTGCGAACCGAGAAAACTCTTCAGATCTAAATTGTGGACCATTGTCACATCTCAAGCATTGAGGAACCCCATGACGAGCGAAAATCTTCTTCATTTCTACAATCAGCATCGAAGAGCTTGTTGAGGTCATGCGAGTTACTTCCAGGAATCG